>CM067175.1:20329380-20388227 GCA_034093135.1 Erigeron breviscapus | reverse complement strand
TGACAGGCCACCCATTAAGCCCAAAGTGACTGGACCAAGATCATCAAGAAAAAATATTCGTGATGCTGATCTCTCCACCTTCAAACCAATGTCTGATGATGCTATTGAGCTCCAAAGAAAGCATGAGAAGGATCAATATGAGCATTATCTGAAGCATCGATCTCATCTAGCTAAAATAGTTGATATGGAAGTAACAAAAGCTGATGGATTGAAGCTTTTTGATTTGATTGTTAAAAGAGAAGGAAGGGCAGCTGAAGAATATCATCAGGTTTCAGTACACGAGTTTGGGATTTCTGAGCATAGGGAGATGATCCAAATACTGAGGGGGAAGCCGAAATCTGCTTTGATTGGTGCATGGTTATCAAGATTACAACAAAAGATGCAGGCCAAGGTAGAGATTGAAGGCAGATTGTTTGGAAAGAAGGATCATTCTCCACTGAAGAGGAAACCTACTGAAGCACCTTCTGGTTCAAGGCCTGCTAAGAAGTAGTTTCTTTTTCAGATTATCATATACTTGTATAAATACTTGCAAATGTAACAAACACTTCAGTTTGTATATATATGTTACATTTTGTAGCTTATAAGTAGATATAGATGGTAAGTTTAAGTTAGAGAAACCACAAGTAAAATTCTGATACATCAATGATCTATAAGATGTACTTAGAAAATTTTTACAACTTGTTAGGTCCAGATTTAGTCCAGACTTACTGGACTGGCTCCAGACTGGACTACTGGAACCTTACTTAGGTTTGTTAAGAAAACTTGTTTTGCTGGTCTCGCTCCAGACCCGACTACTGGAGCTCACTGAAGATCTGACCAGAAAACATATTCTACTGGACCTACTCCAGACTTGGAATCTGGAGTCCCTCTGAAGATTTGTCCAGAAATAATTGAAGACTAGTGAGCATTTACTTGTACAGGTAATCTGGAGCATTCTCCAGATTAGCTCACTGAAGACTTCACCCCAGTCCAGATCTACTCTACTGAAGACATTCTGACTGAAGTCAAAGACTGAAGTCTGAAGAAAGAAGACTGACAAATGGCGGAGTCCACTGGAAAGTCTTACCAGATCTGCACACTGGAGGATTGTTAGTGTTCTAGATCCTGCAAGTCTGAACACTAATATCGAGGATTGACTTTAGCCTTTAACACACTTTCCAAAGAACAATCCACTTGTTCTTTAACAAAAGTATACGTGTGTTAAGGTGGTTGGGTAATAAGGATACACTTGCACTTGATGTGACTTTATCCTTATTCTTATCCAATACATTTAATGTTCTTGTCGGATCATTAAATGTATGCCAACCATATTTGTACGGCACAAATTCACTGGTGAATTTGTTGTCCTCTGAAGATTTGTCCAGAAATAATTGAAGACTAGTGAGCATTTACTTGTACAGGTAATCTGGAGCATTCTCCAGATTAGCTCACTGAAGACTTCACCCCAGTCCAGATCTACTCTACTGAAGACATTCTGACTGAAGTCAAAGACTGAAGTCTGAAGAAAGAAGACTGACAAATGGCGGAGTCCACTGGAAAGTCTTACCAGATCTGCACACTGGAGGATTGTTAGTGTTCTAGATCCTGCAAGTCTGAACACTAATATCGAGGATTGACTTTAGCCTTTAACACACTTTCCAAAGAACAATCCACTTGTTCTTTAACAAAAGTATACGTGTGTTAAGGTGGTTGGGTAATAAGGATACACTTGCACTTGATGTGACTTTATCCTTATTCTTATCCAATACATTTAATGTTCTTGTCGGATCATTAAATGTATGCCAACCATATTTGTACGGCACAAATTCACTGGTGAATTTGTTGTCTATAAATACTAAGTCATTCCTTGAACAAAAATACTTTTTAGCATACACCTTGCAAGAAAGTGAATTTGTCTAAAATACTCTCGATCTTAAACAGGGATACTTCACAACTTTAAGTATCTCGATCCTAAAGAGCTATTTGACAAATATAGATCATTTGTAATCATAGGTTGTTAGGATACTCACTTAATCGTGTTATCTTGATTCCGCAACAACCTTGTATTTTATTTAAACATCAATAAATGAAATACCCATGAAACATACATAATGGTCCACTTTATTTGTTTATTGCTTTAAGTCTTGTATTACTTTGTTTATATATCTTGCATCTTTATTTACAAGTAATACTAGTCCATATCTAGTGATTATTAGACTTGTTGTATTTTACACTTTCTATTGGTTAACCATCTCGTAATTTAAGGGACTCACATTTGGTATCAGAGCAGAAGGCTAATCATTGCCTAGATCTGTTCTTGATGGCTAACCAAGAAAATACACAAGGTTTTAGTCTTGGTCCCGATCCTAATGTAAATATGCATGATCAAAATGAACCACAAAACGTTAATAACACTAATCCTCCACCTCCTCCTCCTACTCCTGCTTCTCCACACGTGCATGTGCACTACTCGAATAATCCTGTTCCTAAATTCAGTGGGAACAGTGATGAATTTGGTACGTGGAAAGCTAGGATGGTTTTGCATGTCACTGGTATTGAGAGGAACATGATGAAGATCTTAAACGAAGGTCCATATGTACCTACATCACCTCTCAATCCACTTCTTGATCCTTCTGGATCTAGAAGGGGAAGGGAAAAGAGGGAGGAACATTGGTCAGAAGAGGAGAGGAGATTGGTGAATCTTGACACCCTCCTTAAAAACATGATCCTCGGGGCCGTTCCAGAAACCCTAATTCCCACACTAGTTCTTTTTCCTAGTGCCAAAACCATGTGGGATGAGCTTCTTAACCAACATGAAGGAGGAGATGACACCATTGTCACCAGAAAGGTCTCCTTAAACAAGAGGTATGAGTCATTTTTTGCTCAACCTAACGAGTCTCTCACTGGTACTTACACCAGATTTATGAGTATCATAAACCAATTGAGAGGTCTTGGGGTTGAGAAGGACAAGGATATACTTCTGGAGAAATTTTGTGACATTCTGCCCACCAAATGGTCTCACATGATACTTGTTTTACGACAAGGTAAAACTCTGCACACACACACTCTCTCAACTCTATATGGAGCCTTCAGGTACACTGAAGAAAATCAAGCTCAGAGAGTGGTTGCAGAACAAGATGCTTTTAACCATGCCTCCAGTACTCCTAAAGTGGTTAGTTATTCTGAACCACCAAGTACAGCACTGATATCTTCTGAGAATGTATTTTCTATGAAGAAGATGGTGTCTGAACTTATGGATTCTGGAGAGTCCAGTCAAATCTCTCCAGACTGTTGTGATGAAACTGAAGATGATGACCTTATTGCAATGATTGCTAAAACGTTTAACCGTTTCAAAGCAAGAGCAAATAAGCCATCTGGACAATTTGCATCCAGTTCTTCCACTGACAAGACCAATTTGACATGCTTTAAGTGTGGCAAAAAGGGTCATTTCATGAAAGAGTGCAGGTCCAACCAGTTTGCATCCAAGCCTGGTCCATTCTCTTCTAATAATAAGCCTGATGATAGCTATAAAATGAAATATAAAAAGCTTAAGGCCCAAATTGCTCTCATGGCACAACAAATTGAAGACAATAATAAGTGCATGATTGCTACAACTGAAGAGAAGTGGGTTCCTTCTGATGACTCATCTGTTGATGAAGAAGAAGAAAGAGATTGCTGTTACATGGCTCTGGAAGTTGATGAGCACCTGGTGAAGGAAGATGTCACATCTGGACGATGGGTGGACATTGTTATTAAAAAGGTTAGTGATTATGATAATGCAACTGACCAAGAACTAAAACTGGACATTGCTGAAGCTTTAAATTCTGATTTGATTTTTGTAGAAACTGTTAGATCTGATTGTGTAAATGGTCTAGAAACAGATTCTTCTGAAATAAATGCTTTAAAATCAAAATTAAAAGAGCTTCAAGACATTGAACTGGCATTTCAAGCCCAGGTTCTGGTAACTGAACAATTGATTCAAGAAAAGCAAGATCTTGAGATCATTTTAGAGAAAGAAAAACTGGTAATAAAGTCATGGCTAGAAACTAAAAAGCCATATGATGCTTCAGTTAAACAATTTCCTGCTCAAAAACGTGCATATTTAGATGGAAATACTAATGTTGCATCATTAATACCAGTAATCGATCGATTACCAGAGGTGTTAAGGCCCACAACTGTTTATGATATGCCTGAAACACCCAAGACCAATTTAGACCCAGTTCAATCCCCAGAGGTTAAGACTGGAGCTGTCCAGATGACTGCTCCAGTTAAAAAGGTGAAGCAGAATAGACCTTTACCTCAGACCAAACCCTTACCAAAGCCTTTGACTGGAAAGGCTAAGGTATCATCTGAAGAAAATATTTTGTCCAGGATAGAGAGCCAGATTCAAATTCTGACTCGTCAATCACAAAGTTTTAATGCAAGATTAAACTTTCTTGAGGGTACTTCATCTGGCCCTAGACAAAATACAAAACCTTTTTCAAAGAAAGACAAATTTATTTCTCCAGTTGAGAAAAATGAAAAGGTTTTAAAACCATCAACCCCAGTGGTCTTCTCTTCTAAGACCACTATTGAACATAGTGAACTAGACCAGATTGCCCCAGGGACCTATAAGGGAGGGTCCAGTGAACCCATCAGTCGATGGGTTCCCAAATCTAACTGATCAATATCTGGTGTATGTGTAGGGCGATCGAAAGAAGCTTATCTGGTATCTTGACAGTGCAGCTGGCAGGACGATGACCGGATGTAAGACCCTACTGGAGGAGTTCACCATTTCTGATGGACCCTCCATCACGTTTGGAAATGGAGTTGTGGAAAGGAAAAATCGAACGCTGATAGAAGCTGCCAGAAGTATGCTTGCTGAATCTGGACTGTCTACCAGTTTCTGGGCGGAAGCAATTGCAACTGCTTGCCACACCCAGAATCGATCAGTGTACATCAAAGACACAAAAAGACAGCCTATGAAGTCTTAAGAAATAGAAAACCAAACATTGGTTATTTTCACGTTTTTGGATGTCCAGTTTACATCCTGAACGACTCCAGTCAGCTAGGCAAATTTGATGCCAAAGCTGATGAAGACACAAACTGGTTATGGCATAAAAGGTTATCCCATTTAAACTTCAAAAACATTAACAAGTTGTCCAGAAAACAACTTGCAGATGGGATACCTTCAGTCTCCTTCAAAAAGGAAAGACCATGTCCAGGATGTGAGATGGGTAAGCAAAAGCGTACCAGTTTCAAGACCAGACAGAATTTCAGCATTACTGAACCTCTTCACATGCTTCATATGGATCTTTTTGGTCCAGTGAACGTTCAGACTCGTGCTGGTAAAAGATACACCCTGGTGATCATAGATGAGTTCTCCAGATATTGTTGGGTGATCTTTCTGAGGTCCAAAAGTGAAGCTGCTGCTGAAATCATCAGTCTTATCAAGCAAATTGAGCTCAAGTACAGTCGAAAAGTGTGTCAGTTAAGAAGTGACAATGGAACAGAATTCCAGAATGCAACTCTGGAGTCATTCTGTACTGACACTGGCATCTCCCAGAACTTCTCTTCAGCCCGCTCTCCAGAGCAAAATGGAGTTGTGGAAAGGAAAAATCGAACGCTGATAGAAGCTGCCAGAAGTATGCTTGCTGAATCTGGACTGTCTACCAGTTTCTGGGCGGAAGCAATTGCAACTGCTTGCCACACCCAGAATCGATCAGTGTACATCAAAAGACACAAAAAGACAGCCTATGAAGTCTTAAGAAATAGAAAACCAAACATTGGTTATTTTCACGTTTTTGGATGTCCAGTTTACATCCTGAACGACTCCAGTCAGCTAGGCAAATTTGATGCCAAAGCTGATGAAGGGTATTTCTTAGGCTATTCAGCCATTCGCAAGGCCTTCAGAGTCTACAACAAGAGACTGGAGAAGGTCCATGAGTCAATTCATGTAACATTTGATGAATCAAATGCATCAATCAACAAGAAGCTAGTCCCTGTCACTCCCCCAGTAACACCAATTGTCTTTTGTGAATCTGATCCTATAAACGACAAATTTGAAGATTCACCAGACACAGTTTCCAGTCATCCTGATCTGGAACCTGTTCAGAAAAAGAAACTCTCCAGTAGTACTCCATTCTATCCCTCTATTATTTTCAAACTACCCTCTGAAATTAATATTGGTTCAGATGTGCGTACTACTCCAGTATCAGTGTCAGTTGAGAATTTACCAGAAATGTCTTCTGGTGAAGAATTTCATGATGCAAATCGTGATCTAAATGACTCAGATGAAGATACTGAAGTAATTTGGCAAGACCCTCCTCCAGAATCAACTCCAGAGGAGACTCAACTGAATTCTTGCACTGATATTGTTGTCAGTAACAATCCTGGTCAGTACTCCAGATGGACAAAAGCTCACCCTATTGATCAGATCTTAGGTGACTCCAGTCGTGGTGTTCAGACCAGAAGAGCCTCCAGTAATCAATGCTTATACGTCAGTTTTCTATCTTTGATAGAACCTAAGAAGATTGACGAGGCTCTGGAAGATCCAAACTGGGTGACTGCTATGCAAGAAGAGCTTCACCAGTTTGAAAGGAACAAAGTATGGTATCTGGTTCCTTTCCCAGTTGGAAAGAAAGAACCAATTGGAACAAGATGGGTCTTCAGAAACAAAGTAGATGAAGATGGCCACGTAATAAGAAACAAGGCCAGACTGGTAGCACAAGGCTACTGCCAGTCAGATGTCGACTTTGATGAATCTTTTGCTCCAGTGGCTAGACTTGAAGCGATCAGAATTTTCTTAGCATTCGCTGCTAATCACCAGTTCAAGGTCTACCAGATGGACGTAAAGAGTGCTTTCTTGAATGGGAAGCTTGAAGAAGAAGTTTACGTCAGACAACCTCCAGGTTTCGTTGATGACAAGCATCCACATTGGGTATATCGTCTGGACAAAGCGCTATATGGCCTCAGACAAGCCCCACGTGCCTGGTATGATACTCTGACTAAACATTTGTTGAAAAATGGTTTTAAACGAGGTGCAATTGACAATACCTTATTCATTCTCCATGAGAAAGGTAATCTGTTAATGGTACAAATTTATGTTGATGATATTATTTTTGGGTCTACTGATGAAAACATGTGCCAGAAATTTTCTAAAATCATGTCCACTGAATATGAAATGAGTTTGATGGGTGAATTAACATATTTTCTTGGACTCCAGATTAAGCAAAACAAAGATGGAATTTTTATTAATCAGGAAAAATATGTTAGAGATCTTTTAAAGAAATTCGATATGAATTCTTCACCATCTAAACCAACTCCAATTTCTGCACCACTGACACTGGACTCGGATCCAGATGGCAAACCAGTGAACACCACTGTCTTTAGAGGCATGGTTGGTTCACTGATGTATTTAACGGCCAGTAGACCAGATATTATGTTTTCAACATGTTTATGTGCCAGATATCAGTCTAATCCAAAGGAATCTCATATGCTCGCTGTAAAGCGCATACTGAAGTACCTTAAAGGTGCTCCCAGTCTAGGTCTTTGGTACCCCAAAGGCTCTGGAATGGATCTAATGGGTTATTCAGATTCAGATCATGCAGGTTGCAAGATAGATAGGAAATCCACAACTGGTGGATGTCATTTCCTAGGTGGCAAACTGGTCAGCTGGACCAGTAAGAAGCAAACTTCAGTTTCATTATCCACTGCTGAAGCTGAATACGTGTCTGCAGCCAGTTGTTGTGCTCAGATACTCTGGATGAAGAACCAGTTGCTTGATTATGGTATTAAATATTCAAAAACTCCAATCTTTTGTGATAATACCAGTGCCATCGCTATCTCCAACAATCCAGTCATGCACTCCAGAACCAAACACATCGATCTAAGGTACCATTTCATTCGCGATCATATTATGAAAAACAACATTGAACTCCATTTTATTCCCACTGACAAACAACTCGCTGACATTTTTACTAAACCACTGGATGTAAAAACTTTTGAATATCTTGTTGGTGAGTTGGGAATGTTAAACCCTTAAATCTGGAACCTTGGTATTGAACGCCATTGTGTACTACTAAGGATCTTTGATTTAAAGATTCAAAAATTTATTTCTGGATCAACATTCCAGGGAAGACTTGAAAAATATTTTCTCTTAAAAATGTTTAAGTTCAAGGGGAATTAATTTTCTCACTGGACAAATTCTTCAGAAAATATTACTGGTGCTTTGTAAATATGTCCCTCTCACTGGTATGGACAGGTTGAAGTGCGTGTTTGAGTTGACTTATGTCTTCTTGTAAATGTGTCCCTCTCATTTGTCTGTATTAGTTGACGTGCAAGTTTAAGGTTTCCAGTCTTTCAAAATTGGTTGTTCACTGGTACTTTACTGGAGTGTCCCTCCAGTGTACCATCAGTACATGCTTCACTGGACTAATCCACCAGTGATACTGGACGGTCCTGTCAACCTCCAGATGTACTGAAATTTGTCATGATATTTTCAAAATACTTGATCTTTGTATGTGCCACGTAAGCAAACCTTTTCAAAGATATTTATCTTGAATCCTACGTGGCATGTAAAGTTGTTCAAAACAATGATGGTCTTTTTACTTTGGGAAAACAAAAAGGTACAAGTTGGTTAGTTTTTGTGGGCGGTGAACCATCAACCATTTATGGGTGATGTGATACAATTAAATGCGGATCTCAGAACACAATCAAAAATTGTATTTGATAATTTCAAATTAATCGTTTGAGTTCCACATTCTCAATTCTATATATACCCACTTTCACTTTCAATTTCATTTACTTCGAACATTTACTCCCAAATCTTCAAATTCCTTCATTAAATTTCTTCATTCTTTTTCCAATCATAAAACTCTCATATTTACTTCTTTCATTAAATTCTTCATAAACCTTAAATATTCATTCAATTTCATTTTCATCTTCTTCTATATATCAAATGGCTCCTAGACAATCAAATTCACCACGAAATCTTCTATCCGCCGAATATGCTCCTTCAGCTGATGTAGTTAGAGCACGTCATATCAACCTTGAAGCTAGGGCTTTAAGGATGAATATGAATAACTGGATGGCAAAACTCACGCTATCCAGTGTCCATGATCCACAATCTATAATTGGGAGATTAAACACCTTTTTTCTCTCATGTCCACTATATGGTGCCCTAACTTTAAATCCAGAAAAGATGTATCATGATTATCTTTGTGAATTCTGGTATACAGCCGAATACAATGAGGCAAATTCCTGCATTGTTTACTCTCTTGAGCAAGGGACCAGACCCTTGACTCTTTCAGTACATTCTCTCAGAATGGCTCTTCAGTTAAACTATCTGGATGAGAATGAGCTGGCAATGCCACTCCCTTCTGGTATCAATTTCAGGGAGGTATGCCGATTAATGGGGCATACAGAGATAGTTGATGAAAATGGTCAGTTGTTGAGGAAAGGGACCATTTACATGAGCAGACTGACGGATTCGTGGAGATACTTCTTCACACACATCGTCGAATGTCTTGGAGGTAGTTCTGGAGGATTGGATCAAATCAATCAAACACACCTCCAGATTGCCTATTGCTTATGGTTTGGGCTAAGGGTAGATTTCGCCCAGATATTTTTTGATGATCTGGTGGAACGCATAAAGGCCAAGGGGAGAAAGCCATTCGTGCCATATATTCGCTTTCTTTCTCTTATTTTCAAAAATGCCCTTGGAGCCCAGTATGATTTTGAAACCACTCACTTCTCAATGAGTGAGTATATGCGAGATCTGGCCAACTTGAGGTCCAGGGATGGAGAGGTGGATATTCCTCCAGCAATGCTGACACTTCAAAGAATTGAAGAGAATGTGGCACCAGTAAGGGTACAAGTTGTTGATGTACCTACTGGTAGTGAAGATGTTCAGATTGTTGAAATGGTACAGCCAATAAGGCAAGTGGCTCCAGTTGAAAGTTCAAGTCAAGCAGTTGATGAGCTTTCCAGACGACCAAGAACTCATAGGCGTCTGATGAGGGGAGGAGTCCAGGTAAACCCATCAACCCATCCTGGTGATACAATAAATATTGATGGTTCTCCCATCTTTGAAGAAAATATTGAATCTCTTGTACAATTTGAACAGAGAGTGGACACTGAAGTCCAGGCTGTAGTACAAGAAGATATTGGCCAGGTTGTTGAAGAGGTTGTTCAGACTGAAGATCAAGCTGCTGGTGAGCAAGAGGCTCCACTTGATTTAAATGTTGATGTTGGTATAGAGACTGGTGCACAATCTGGTGCACAGTCTGGTGAACAGATAGATGTGGTTGGTGCTTCTTTTTGGGAAGAGACTGACTCTCCTATTTCTGGAGATCAGAATTTGGATATAAATATGGATTTCTTGGGTGAAGATGTACAGGTTATAAGTTCACCAGAAATGCCACCTCCTCCACCAGAAACCGAAACACCTACACCAGATATGCCACCACCAGAACCTTCAATGCCACCACCAGAACCTTCAATGCCACCACCACCTCCACCATCAATTCCTCAATCAACCCCATACTTCACACCAACACAAACTCAATCACCAGTACACCCAACTGAACCAAGTGTGCCAGTCTCTAATGTTGAATCTGAAGAGGACTGGACACAAGTACCTTTGATGACAAGAGTAACTTCTCACCTGGAACAACCCAGTGGTCTCTCCACTTCTTCTTCCACCGAGGTCCAAGGCCTTCTTAGTAGGGTGGCGGACCTGGAGAGATCACTCCAGTCATCATCCCAGGTCATTTCTGACTTCAAATCAATGTTGTCAAATAATATGGCGTCAGAAATGAACCTCTTCGCTAGGAATGAGAAGATGGTGTTTGATAAATTGGATGAACTGGTACTGGCCACGAATCTAAATTCTCAAAATATAAGGGTGGCAGTACAAGGGTTGGAAGAAAAGATGGTGAATTCTGTTGAGACTGCAGTGGAAAATAAGGTTGTGCAACCACTGGCAGGTCTTAAAGATGAGGTTGAGAAGATTGTTACAAGAGTTGGTGCTCTGGAAAGCAGGCCTACATTTGACCAGACTGAACTGGTCAACACCCTCAGTGACGAAGTGGTTAGAAAGGTCAGGGGTGATTTACTGAAAGAATTATCTGATGAAGTATCTGGATCAATCCTAAGGACATTTCAGGATGTGTTAATGCCAGAAGTTGTAAGGAAGATTGAGGTTGAGCTTCCCAAGGACTTGCCAGTAGAAATTGAAAATCTTAAAAGGGAAGTCCAGGCACTTCAGACCTCATTACCAGAACAAGGAAGAACCTTTGGTTCGCTTGATAGGCACATGCTGGAAGAGTTATGGAATGATCTGAAGTCAAGGACTAGAGATCATTCCAAGGGGGAAGAATTGAGATCTGGTGTTCAAGAAGGGTTAACAAGGAAGAACCTTTGGTTCGCTTGATAGGCACATGCTGGAAGAGTTATGGAATGATCTGAAGTCAAGGACTAGAGATCATTCCAAGGGGGAAGAATTGAGATCTGGTGTTCAAGAAGGGTTAACAAGGAAGAACCTTTGGTTCGCTTGATAGGCACATGCTGGAAGAGTTATGGAATGATCTGAAGTCAAGGACTAGAGATCATTCCAAGGGGGAAGAATTGAGATCTGGTGTTCAAGAAGGGTTAACAAGGAAGAACCTTTGGTTCGCTTGATAGGCACATGCTGGAAGAGTTATGGAATGATCTGAAGTCAAGGACTAGAGATCATTCCAAGGGGGAAGAATTGAGATCTGGTGTTCAAGAAGGGTTAACAAGGAAGAACCTTTGGTTCGCTTGATAGGCACATGCTGGAAGAGTTATGGAATGATCTGAAGTCAAGGACTAGAGATCATTCCAAGGGGGAAGAATTGAGATCTGGTGTTCAAGAAGGGTTAACAAGGAAGAACCTTTGGTTCGCTTGATAGGCACATGCTGGAAGAGTTATGGAATGATCTGAAGTCAAGGACTAGAGATCATTCCAAGGGGGAAGAATTGAGATCTGGTGTTCAAGAAGGGTTAACAAGGAAGAACCTTTGGTTCGCTTGATAGGCACATGCTGGAAGAGTTATGGAATGATCTGAAGTCAAGGACTAGAGATCATTCCAAGGGGGAAGAATTGAGATCTGGTGTAACCATTCCAGAGCTTATCAGACAAAGAAAGGAGGAGCTGGTAAGCCTCCAGAAGAAAATAAGAAGGAATGCTGGAGCTCTGGAACTGGAATACAGAAAGAGAATTACTGGTCTGCCCAAGCTAACTGCAAAGCAACTGAAAGCTATAAAAGATGGTGATCTGAGCACCTTTATTCCTCTGGATACCACTCATAGAATTAATAGACAAGAATACCAGTCCACTGAAGGACAGCAGAGTGGTGTATCCAGGGAAACTGAAGAAATGATCCAGTTGGCTAAGCAAAGGGCGAAATATGACGAAATGATGATGTTCAGGGCCAATGCAAGAAAGATAGTGAATGCTGAAATCATGCTGGCTGAAAATCATCAAGGTATGACCAGGTTTAATGTGAAGTTGACCAGGGAGGGTAACTTCACTGATGAAAGGAAGGATACTGCAGTCCAAGCATTTGGATGGACTGAACTAAAGGAGATTGGATTGACATTCAAAGGCAAGACTGATCTCTCTCCAGATGTGAAAGCTTTTATGAAGAGGATTGAGAAAGTCTGGAAGAGAATCCAAGAAATGGAAGCTGTGTTGGGTCTGAGACCACCAGTGTCTGTTCCATTATCATCTCCAAAGAGGAAGGCCACTGAAGATGCACCAGGGCATTCATCAAGAAGAAGGGCCTGATCTCTTAACACATTGTACTTGTTGTAATTATTTTTTTTATGAAAGTTGTAATTATTTTCCTTTTTGATGAAAGTAATAATAGTTACAAGTTTTTACTTTTACAAGTAGAATGACCAGATTTAGTCTAAGTTAGAACTTAAAAGATGAAACTGAAAAACACTCATGATCTATAAAGTGTTTTCCAGTAACTTAGATTAGACTTAAATCGACCAAGTGTTTTCCAGACATACAAATTTGTATATCTATAAGTCTGAAAAATACTTGCATTATTTCTAAACAAATAGGGGGAATTTGTTAGGTCCAGATTTAGTCCAGACTTACTGGACTGGCTCCAGACTGGACTACTGGAACCTTACTTAGGTTTGTTAAGAAAACTTGTTTTGCTGGTCTCGCTCCAGACCCGACTACTGGAGCTCACTGAAGACTTCACCCCAGTCCAGATCTACTCTACTGAAGACATTCTGACTGAAGTCAAAGACTGAAGTCTGAAGAAAGAAGACTGACAAATGGCGGAGTCCACTGGAAAGTCTTACCAGATCTGCACACTGGAGGATTGTTAGTGTTCTAGATCCTGCAAGTCTGAACACTAATATCGAGGATTGACTTTAGCCTTTAACACACTTTCCAAAGAACAATCCACTTGTTCTTTAACAAAAGTATACGTGTGTTAAGGTGGTTGGGTAATAAGGATACACTTGCACATTGATGTGACTTTATCCTTATTCTTATCCAATACATTTAATGTTCTTGTCGGATCATTAAATGTATGCCAACCATATTTGTACGGCACAAATTCACTGGTGAATTTGTTGTCTATAAATACTAAGTCATTCCTTGAACAAAAATACTTTTTAGCATACACCTTGCAAGAAAGTGAATTTGTCTAAAATACTCTCGATCTTAAACAGGGATACTTCACAACTTTAAGTATCTCGATCCTAAAGAGCTATTTGACAAATATAGATCATTTGTAATCATAGGTTGTTAGGATACTCACTTAATCGTGTTATCTTGATTCCGCAACAACCTTGTATTTTATTTAAACATCAATAAATGAAATACCCATGAAACATACATAATGGTCCACTTTATTTGTTTATTGCTTTAAGTCTTGTATTACTTTGTTTATATATCTTGCATCTTTATTTACAAGTAATACTAGTCCATATCTAGTGATTATTAGACTTGTTGTATTTTACACTTTCTATTGGTTAACCATCTCGTAATTTAAGGGACTCACACAACTTAAACAAAAACTTGCATTTCAGACTTACAAACATGTATAGATAGAAGTCTGAGATGCATGCACTATTTCAGAACAAATAGGGGGAATTTGTTAGGTCGAAAATCGACCAAGTATAATTTGTTCAGAAATAGCTGAAGCTCAGTGAAGATTACTTGTATAGAATTCTGAGGTCGCTCAGAAACTGTTCACTGAAGCTTCACTTCAGTTCAGATCAACGTATCAGAAAACCGTTCAGAATGAAGTCAAAGACTAAAGTCTGAAGAATGAGAATCAGTTCAGATGTGGAGCTCAGAAACTGTTCACTGAAGCTTCACTTCAGTTCAGATCAACGTATCAGAAAACCGTTCAGAATGAAGTCAAAGACTAAAGTCTGAAGAATGAGAATCAGTTCAGATGTGGAGCTCAGAAACTGTTCACTGAAGCTTCACTTCAGTTCAGATCAACGTATCAGAAAACCGTTCAGAATGAAGTCAAAGACTAAAGTCTGAAGAATGAGAATCAGTTCAGATGTGGAGCTCAGAAACTGTTCACTGAAGCTTCACTTCAGTTCAGATCAACGTATCAGAAAACCGTTCAGAATGAAGTCAAAGACTAAAGTCTGAAGAATGAGAATCAGTTCAGATGTGGAGCTCAGAAACTGTTCACTGAAGCTTCACTTCAGTTCAGATCAACGTATCAGAAAACCGTTCAGAATGAAGTCAAAGACTAAAGTCTGAAGAATGAGAATCAGTTCAGATGTGGAGCTCAGAAACTGTTCACTGAAGCTTCACTTCAGTTCAGATCAACGTATCAGAAAACCGTTCAGAATGAAGTCAAAGACTAAAGTCTGAAGAATGAGAATCAGTTCAGATGTGGAGCTCAGAAACTGTTCACTGAAGCTTCACTTCAGTTCAGATCAACGTATCAGAAAACCGTTCAGAATGAAGTCAAAGACTAAAGTCTTGTGTATTTTCTTGGTTAGCCATCAAGAAACAGATCTAGGCAATATTTAGCCTTCCGCTCTGATACCAAATGTGATTCCCTTAAGTTCGATGGTTAACCAGGAAAGTGTGTAATACAACAAGTCTAATAAGCACTAGAATGGACTAGTATTACTTGTAATTAAAAGCAAGAATATATAAACAAAGTAATACAGGACTTAAAGCAATAAACAAGTAAAGTGGAACATTATGTATTTTTCAATGGTGTATTTTATTTATAATGTTAAATAAAACACAAGGTTGTTGCGGAATCAAGATAATACACATAAGTATGTATCCTAACAACCTATGAGTTACAAATGATCTATATTTGTCAAATAACTCTTTTGGATCGAGATACTTAAAGTTGTGAAGTATCCCAGTTTAAGATCGAGAGTATTTGGACAAATTCACTTTCATGCAAAGTGTATGCTTAAAAGTATTTATGTCAAGGAAATGACTTTGTATTTATAGGCAACAAAATTCACCAGTGAATTTTGTGCCGTACAAATATGGTTGGATACATTTAATGATCCGACAAGAACATTAAATGTATTGGATAAGGAATAAGGATAAAGTCACATCAAATGACTTTGTGTCCTTTTATCTAACCACCTTTACACACACAAACTTTGGTAAAGAACAAGTGGATTGTTCTTTGGAAAGTGTGTAAAGGAAAAGTCAATCCTCGATATCAGTGTTCAGACTTGTAGGGTCTAGAACACTGACAATCCTCCAGTGTACAGATCTAGTAAGACTTTCCAGTGGACTCCGCCATTTGTCAGTCTTCTTTCTTCAGACTTCAGTCTTTGACTTCAGTCAGAATGTCTTCAGTAGAGTTGATCTGGACTGGGGTGAAGTCCAGTGAGCAAATCTGGAGAATACTCCAGATTTCCTATACAAGTATTTGCTCACTGGTCTTCCATTATTTCTGGACAAATCTTCAGAGGGACTCCAGATTCCAAGTCTGGAGTAGGTCCAGTAGAACACGTTTCTGGACAGATCTTTAGTAAGGCTCCAGTAGTCGAGTCTGGAGCGAGTCCAGTAAATCTGGACTAAATCTGGACCTAACAAATTCCCCCTATTTGTTAAGAAATAATGCAAGTGTTTTCAAGCTTAAATATATACACTTTGTATGCTTGAAAAACACAAGTTTTGATTTGTCTAAAAAATCTAAGTTACTGGAAAACACTTTATAGATCATGAGTGTTTTCAGTTTCATCTTTTAAGTTCTAACTTAGACTAAATCTGATCATTTACTTATATGAATCAAAAATTGCAACTATTTATTACATACATCAACTGATAAATAGTTTACAATTTTTCATAAAACAATAAATTACAACAAGTAAATGATAAGAGTCAGGCCCTTCTTTTCGATGTCTGTCCTGGAGCATCTTCAGTAGCCTTTCTTTTTGGTGATGGAGAAGATGGTATTGATTCTGGCGATTTTATGCCCATTGCAACTTCCATCTGTTGCTTTCTTCTCCATACCTTTTCAACTCTTTTCAGAAATGCTTTAACATCAGTCGACACATTTGTCTTCCCCCTGAACGTTAAAGCAATCTCTTTCAATTCACTCCATCCAAATGCTTGGACTGAAGTACTTTTCCTTTTATCAGTAAAGTTACCCTCCCTGGGCAACTTAACTTCAAACCTGGACATGCCTTCATGATTTTCAG
The DNA here is from genome assembly GCA_034093135.1 of Erigeron breviscapus. Classification (NCBI taxonomy): domain Eukaryota; kingdom Viridiplantae; phylum Streptophyta; class Magnoliopsida; order Asterales; family Asteraceae; genus Erigeron; species Erigeron breviscapus. The sequence goes on along the minus strand of CM067175.1, from coordinate 20,371,571 downwards.
CTAATTTGATTTCAGCACCAGTGATCCTTCTAGCATCAGCCCTGAAATTTAACATTTCATTGTACTTGTCTTTTAATTTGGCTGTCTGGATCAATGCTTCAGTTTCCTTGGACATTCTCTTTTGCTCTACAGCAGATTGGAGTTGTTGACGATTAATTTTTCGAGAAGTGTCCAGGGGAATGAATTTGCTTACATCAGCATCTTTAATCGCTTTGATTTGTTTGGCAGCCAGTTTTGGTAAGCCAGTCAGTTTCTTTCTGTACTCTATCTCCAGAGCACCAACGTTCTTTCTGATCTTTTTCTGGAGGCTTACCAGTTCATCCTTCCTTTGTCTGATGAGTTCTGGTACACTCACGCCATAAATAATTGAGTCATAGACTTGTTCTTCTTCAGCGTAGAATGAGCGTACATGAACATCATCCAGTAAACTCAAACATTGATGAACTCTGGGGTCATCCTTCATCTTTTTATATACTTCAATATTAATGCCTAACCTACCAGCATTGTAAGAATCCAGAGTACCCATAGTTGCCATCTCCCTTTGATGGGCCAACAGTTCATCTTTTTGATTTCTTTTGAAAATCTCTATCATGATGCATTCTTGTTCAAGTTTCTTGGATGTTTCATCATCAGCATCTTCAACAGTTTGCTCTTCCTCTTCACCAGACACAACTTTTTCTTTTCCTTTAACAGCCTTCAGTGTAGTTGGAATATCTGGGAAGGTCTCAAACTGGGGCTCACTGGCTTCAGTACCAGTAGCTCTTTCAGGTAGCCCGGCTTTAGTGCCATATGCTCTTTGTGACAATTTCTTCAGTGTTTGGTCACCAGACAACTTTTCCCCTTGGAATGATCACCAGTCCTTGACTTGAGATCATTCCATAAATCTTCAAGCATAAGTCTGTCCAGTGCACCAAAAGTGATACCTGTTACTGGAGTTGTTTCAGACACAACTTTCTTAAGTGCCTGCACTTCCTTCTGAACATTTGCAACAGCTTTAGGCAAGTGTTTTGGAAACTTTTCATCCAGTAAGTTGTCTACTTGGGGTAACACCCCATCATGAATGCTACGAAGAACAGTCTCAGAAACTTCTTCACATATTTCTTTAAGCATATTGTTTCTGAACTTCCTTGTACATGCATCACTTATAGTACTAACAACTGCACCCTGGTCTAGTGTGGGTCTTGTCTCCAGAGAACTGACCCTAAAAACCAAATTCTGAACATCTTCTTTCAGACCTGCCAGTTCGCCAGTGACTGCAGTCTGAACAGAACTAACCAACCTGGTCATTAGAGGAACTTGTGCCCAGTCCTCTTCAGTTGCAGCTTCAGATGTTGCAACTGGTGACTCCGGCGCACGAGGTGGAAGTTGAGATTGTGAAGGTTGAGTGGTTGCTGGAGTGAAGTATTGAGTGTGTTCTGGAATTGAAGGTGGTGGTGGTGGTGGTGTTGTTTGTGGTGGTGGCATTTCTGGTGGAGGTGTTGGCATTTCTGGTAGATTTTCTTCTTCTTGTACATCTTCACCCAGAAAATTTAAGTTTGCATCAAAACCTTCAGACATTGGGGAGTCAACATCATCCCATTCTGGAGTCATCCCAACTGTCTGTTCACCAGGCTGTTCACCAGTTTCTACATTAACCTGTTCACCAGCCTCTACATTCAAGTCCAGTGGAGCCTCTTGCTCACCAGAAACATGTTCATCAGTCTGAACATCTTCTTCAACTTCCTCAACAACCTGCTCAACAACCTCTTGTTCAAAAATTGGTGATCCATCTAGATTCATAACATCACCAGGATGTCTTTCAGGATTCACCTGAAGTCCAGCTCGCATCAGACGCCTATTAGTTCTAGGTCGTCTAGAAGGTTCAACAACTTCTGTACCTTGACCTTCTGGAGCAACTTGTCTAATGGGCTGTACAGCCCCAATGATCTGTACATCATCACCAGATGGTACTTCAATAGCTTGACCTCTATCTGGACCCATTTCAGCTTCTTCCCTTTGCAAGGAAAGCATGGACTGAGGAATATCTACCTCATCCAGTGGAGACCTGAGGTTGACCAGGTCCCTCATATACTCACTCATAGAAAAGTGAGTAGTATCCATATCATACTGGTCGCCAAGAGCTTTCTTAAACATTAGTGAAAGGAAACGAATGTAAGGAACAAATGGTTTTCTTCCTTTCACTCTTAGGCGCTCAACCAGGTCATCAAAAAGGATCTGGGCAAAGTCCACCCTAAGCCCAATCCATAAGCAGTAGGCAATCTGGAGGTGAGTTTGATTGATCTGGTCTAACCCTCCAGAACTGCCTCCCAAACACTCAACAATATGGGTGAAGAAATATCTCCATGAGTCTGACAGCTTGCTCATGTAGATAGTCCCTTTCCTGGATAGCTGGCCATGCTCATCCAAGATATCTGTGTGCCCCATCAGCCTGCATACTTCCCTTGTATTGATACCAGTGGGAAGCTCAATAGGCAGCTCATTCTGGTCAAAATAGTTTAACTGTAGAACAGACCTGAGCAGACTTGCAGTGAAACCAAGGGATCTGGTACCTCCCTTTAGAGTATAATTGATCGATGAAGTTTCATCGTCATATTGAGCAGTGTACCAGAATTCACATAGGTACTCGTGGTACATCCTTCCCGGATTCAATGTTAACGCACCATATAATGGGCAAGAGAGAAAGAATGAGTTTAATCTCCCAATAATCGATTGGGCATCATGAACACTGGAAAGCGAGAGTCTTGCCATCCAGTTATTCATATTGATTCTTATGGCACTTGCCTCAAGATTGATATGAGGTGCCCTTTCAACATTATCCGAAGGAGCATATTCAGCGGCAAGGAGATTTTTGAGCGATTTTGACTGTTTAGGTGCCATTTTTATACAGAATAAATGAAGATGAAATTGAATATATATATATAGGTTATGATGAAGATTTGATGAAGGATTTAATATAAATGGAGTAAATAAGAGAGATGATGATGATTGGAAAATGAATGAATAAGTAAATGAAGGAATTTGAAAGATTTGGGAGTAAATATGTTCAAAGTAAATGCAATTGAAATTGAAAGTGGGTATTTATAGGAGAGACAATGTGAAACTCAAACGGTTTATTTGAAATTATCAAATAAAGTTTTTGATCGGGTTCTGAGATCCGCATTAATTACATCACATCATACATAAATGCATGACGGTTTACAGCCCACAAACAGTAACAAGTTGTACTTTTTGTTTTCCCAAAGTAAAAAGACCATCATTACGTTGAAAAAATTACATGCCACGTAGGATTAAGATATTTTCAAAAAGATTTGCTTACGTGGCACACACAATGACCAAGTATTTAGAAAATATTATGACATATTTCAGTGCATCTGGAGGTTGACTGGACACTCCAGTATCACTGGTCGATTAGTCCAGTGAACATGTACTGATGGTACACTGGAGGGACACTCCAGTAAAGTACCAGTGAAAACCAATTTTGAAAGACTGGTAACCTCAAACTTGCACGTCAACTAATTCAGACAAATGAGAGGCACACATTTACAAGGAGACATAAGTCACCTCAAACACGCACTACAATCTGTCCAGTTACCAGTGAGAGAGACATATTTACAAAGTGTAAGTCCCAACTTGTTAGATGGTACTACTGAAGACACCTCTATGTCGATGGTGGAGTTACTTTGCAATATACTTACTAAACTGGAGACGACCAGTTGCAGTGGTATATACCAAGTTCTAGATAGATTACTTATAAAAGACAATAAGTAAAGAACAATGCAATAATACAAATAACTTGTAAACAATCTTGATGAGACAATATGTAGTTTTCAAAGTGTAATTTATTTATTGATATTAAATAAATTACAAGGTTGATGCGGAACCAAGATAATACACGAATGTAAATATCCTAACAACCTATGAAATACAATTGATCTATACTTGGAATTTCTCTTCAACAATCGAAACACTTAAAGTAGTGAAATGTTCCTTTTAGCGATTGAGAGAATATTGCACAAGTACACCAAGAATATTGCAGGTTTGCAAAGTATGAAGTTATCCGTTTTTGTGAAGTAACTTCAATTCTTGGTTGTGCAATGACTTGTATTTATAGGCAAAGTTAACATTGGGATGTTAACTTTAGCCGTACAAATGTGGTTGGAAGCATTTAAGGAATAGCATTTAATTCCTTAAAAAGTGTTGTAAAGTCGCATGTTAAAGTGACTTTACACAACCACCTTTATGTACCTTTTAATACTTAAATAATAAGATAAGGCTTATTATCCGGGTAAAGGTACATAAAGTATACAAGTCAATTCCTCGTAATCAGTGTAAAGCTTTGTAAGGGCTTTCCACTGATGGTCTCCAGTTTGTAACTGACTAGAATGTCAACTGGGCTTCGCTGCCATTGTCATTCTCTTTCTTCCATTTGTTGTCTTCGACTTCAACTGGAATGTTTCTTCAACTTGGTCAGTTCTCAACTGGAGGAAGTCTTCAGTTGCGTTAACTGTACGGTGCAACTGGACTCCAATATATTTCTCGACAAATCTTCTTGGTCACCAGTTTACTGGTCACCAGATGCAACTGGTGAACTGGTCAGTGTGAACTGGTGACTGGCCAGTTCTAGGTGAACTGGTCCTAACACAAAGCACCAGTAATATTTTCTGAAGAGTTTGTCCAGTGAGAAAATAAATTAATAAATTCCCTTTGAACTTAAAACATTTTAATAGAAAAATATCTTTCAAGTCTTTCCCTGGAATGTTGTTCCAGAAATCTAATAGTGCAAAGATAGTACACAAAGGCGTTCAATATCTGAGCAGTCACCAGATTTAAGGGTTTAGCATTCCTAACTCACCAACAAGATATTCAAAAGTTTTGACATCCAGAGGTTTGGTAAAAATGTCAGCGAGTTGTTTGTCAGTGGGAATAAAATGGAGTTCAATGTTATTTTTCATAATATGATCACGAATGAAGTGATACCTGAGATCAATGTGCTTCGTTCTGGAGTGCATGACTGGATTGTTTGAGATAGCAATGGCACTGGTATTATCACAAAAGATTGGGGTCTTTGAATATTTAATACCATAATCAAGAAACTGGTTCTTCATCCAGAGTATCTGAGCACAACAACTGGCTGCAGACACGTATTCAGCTTCAGCAGTGGACAATGAAACTGAAGTTTGCTTCTTACTGGTCCAGCTGACCAGTTTGCCACCTAGGAAATGACATCCACCAGTTGTGGATTTCCTATCTATCTTACAACCTGCATGATCTGAATCTGAATAACCCATTAGATCCATGCCTGAGCCTTTGGGATACCAAAGACCTAGACTGGGACACCTTTAAGGTACTTCAGTATGCGCTTTACAGCAAGCATATGAGATTCCTTTGGATTAGACTGATATCTGGCACATAAACATGTTGAAAACATAATATCTGGTCTACTGGTAGTTAAATACATCAGTGAGCCAACCATGCCTCTATAGACAGTGGTGTTCACTGGTTTACCATCTGGATCGGAGTCCAGTATCAGTGGTGCAGAAATTGGAGTTGGTTTAGATGGTGAAGAGTTCATATAAAATTTATTTAAAAGATCTCTAACATATTTCTCCTGATTAATAAAAATGCCATCTTTGTTTTGTTTAAGAAAATATGTTAGTTCACTCATCAAACTCATCTCATATTCAGTTGACATTATTTTCGAAAATTTCTTGCACATGTTTTCATCAGTAGACCTAAAAATAATATCATCAACATAAATTTGTACCATTAACAGATTACCTTTTTCATGAAGAATAAATAAGGTATTGTCAATTGCACCTCGTTTGAAACCATTTTTCAACAAATGTTTAGTCAGAGTGTCATACCAGGCACGTGGGCTTGTCTGAGGCCATAAAGCGCTTTGTCCAGACGATATACCCAATGTGGATGCTTTTTATCAACGAAACCTGGTGGTTGTCTGACGTAAACTTCTTCTTCAAGCTTTCCATTCAAGAAAGCACTCTTTACATCCATCTGGTAGACCTTGAACTGATGATAAGCAGCGAATGCTAAGAATATTCTGATCGCTTCAAGTCTAGCCACTGGAGCAAATGATTCATCAAAGTCGACATCTGACTGGCAGTAGCCTTGTACTACCAGTCTGGCCTTGTTTCTGATTACGTGGCCATCTTCATCTACTTTGTTTCCGAAGACCCATCTTGTTCCAATTGGTTCTTTCTTTCCAACTGGGAAAGGAACCAGATACCAGACCTTGTTCCTTTCAAACTGGTGAAGCTCTTCTTGCATAGCAGTCACCCAGCTTGGATCTTCCATAGCCTCGTCAATCTTCTTTGGTTCCATCAAAGATAGAAAACTAACGTATAAGCATTGATTACTGGAGGCTATTCTGGTCTGAACTCCTCTACTGGAGTCACCTATGATCTGATCAATAGGATGAGCTTTTGTCCATCTGGAGTATTGACCAGGATTGTTACTGACAACAATATCAGTGCAAGAATTCAGTTGAGTCTCCTCTGGAGTTGTTTCTGGAGAAGGATCTTGCCAGACTACTTCAGTATCTTCATCTGAGTCATTTAAATCACGATTTACATCATGAAATTCTTCATTTGAAGGAATTTCCTGAAGTACTGGTTCAGTTTGGAATTCTTCATAAGAAGACATTTCTGGTCTATTCTCAACTGACACTGATACTGGGGGAGCAGTACGAACATCTGAACCAATATTAATTTCAGAGGGTAGTTTGAAATTAATAGAAGGATAGAATGGAGTACTACTGGAGAGTTTCTTTTTCTGAACAGGTTCCAGATCAGGATGACTGGAAACTGTGTCTTTTGAATCTTCAGTTTTGTCGTTTATAGGATCAGATTCACAAAAGACAATTGGAGTTACTGGGGAGTGTCAAGGGCTGGCTTCTTGTTGATTGCAACATTTGATTAATCAAATGTGACATGAATTGACTCATGGACCTTCTCCAGTCTCTTGTTGTAGACTCTGAAGGCCTTGCGAATGGCTGAATAGTCTAAGAAATACCCTTCATCAGCTTTGGCATCAAATTTGCCTAGCTGACTGGAGTCGTTCAGGATGTAAACTGGACATCCAAAAACGTGAAAATAACCAATATTTGGTTTTCTATTTCTTAAGACTTCATAGGCTGTCTTTTTGTGTTTTATGATGTACACTGATCGATTCTGGGTGTGGCAAGCAGTTGCAATTGCTTCCGCCCAGAAACTGGTAGACAGACCAGATTTAGCAAGCATACTCCTGGCAGCTTCTATCAGCGTTCGATTCTTCCTTTCCACCACTCCATTTTGTTCTGGAGAGCGGGCTGATGAGAAATTCTGGGAGATGCAGTGTCAGTACAGAATGACTCCAGAGTTGCATTCTGGAATTCTGTTCCATTGTCACTTCTTAACTGACACACTTTTCGACTGTACTTGAGCTCAATTTGCTTGATAAGACTGATGATTTTAGCAGCAGCTTCACTTTTAGACCTCAGAAAGATCACCCAACAAAATCTGGAGAATTCATCTACGATCACCAGGGTGTATCTTTTACCAGCACGAGTCTGAACATTCACTGGACCAAAGAGGTCCATATGAAGCATATGAAGAGGTTCAGATATGCTGAAATTATGTCTGGTCTTGAAACTGGTACGTTTTTGCTTACCCATCTCACATCCTGGACATGGCCTTTCCTTTTTGAAGGAAACTGAAGGTATCCCATCTGCAAGTGTTTTCTGGACAACTTATTAATGTTCTTGAAATTTAAATGGGATAACCTTTTGTGCCATAACCAGTTTGTGTCTTCATCAGCTTGAGTATAGAAACACTGCTCTGAAGGAGTGCTTTCCATATCCATCACGTACACATTCCCTTTTCTGGGAGCAATCAACACTACCTTCCAGTCCTTGTTGAATACGATACCTTGAGCAATATTGAATAAGACTTGATAGCCATCATCACACAGTTGGCTTACAATGATCAAGTTATATTTCAAACCATTCACAAATGCAACACGTCTGAACTTGACTTGTCCATTGTTCAGAACACCGTATCCCTCAGTCTTTCCACAACCATCATTTCCAAAAGTAATCGAGGGTCCATCAGAAATGGTGAACTCCTCCAGCAGGGTCTTACATCCGGTCATCGTCCTGCCAGCAGCACTGTCAAGATACCAGATATATTTCTTTCGATCTCCCTGCACATACACCAGATACTTATCAGTTAGATTTGGGAACCCATCGACTGATGGGTTCACTGGACCCTCCCCTATAGGTCCCTGGGGCAATCTGGTTTAGTTCACTTTCTTCAACAGTGGTCTTAGTTGAAAAGACCACTAGGGTTGATAGTTTTGAAACCTTTTTCTTTTTCTCAACTGGAGAAATAGATTTAACTTTCTTAGCAAAAGGTTATGTATTTTGTCTAGGGCCAGATGAAGTACCCCTCAATAAAGTTTAATCTTGCATTAAAACTTTGAGATTGACGAGTCAGAATTTGAATCTGGCTCTCTAACCTGGACAAAATATTTTCTTCAGATGAGACCTTAGCCTTTCCAGTCCTAGGCATAGGTAGGGGATTGGTCTGAGGCAAAGGTTTATTCCGATAGACCTCTTTAACTGGAGCAGTCATCTGGAATGCTCCAGTCTTGACCTCTGGGTAAAAATTGGTCTTGGGAGTTACATGCTCATCATAAACAGTGGTGGGCCTGAACTCCTCTGGTAATCGATCGATTACTGGTATTAATGATGCTACATGAGTATTTCCATCTAAGTATGCACGTTTTTGAGCAGGAAATTGTTTTACTCCAGCATCATATGGCTTTTTGGTTTCTAGCCATGATTTAATCACCAGTTTTTCTTTCACTAAAATGACTTCAAGATCTTGTTTTTCTTGAATCAATTGTTCAGTTACCAGAACCTGGGCTTGAAATGCCAGTTCAATGTCTTGAAGTTCTTTTAATTTTGATTTTAAAGCAGTTATTTCAGAAGAATCTGTTTCTAGACCATTTACACAATCAGATCTAACAGTTTCTACAAAAATCAAATCAGAATTAAGAGCTTTAGCTATGTCCAATTTTAGTTCTTGGTTAGTTGCACAATCATAATCACTAACCTTCTTAATAACAATGTCTACCCATCGTCCAGATGTGACATCTTCCTTCACCAGGTGCTCATCGTCTTCCAGAGCCATGTAACAGCAATCTCTTTCTTCTTCTTCATCAGCAGATGATTCATCAGAAGGAACCCACTTCTCTTCAGTTGTTGCAATCATGCACTTATTATTGTTTACAATTTGTTGTGCCATGAGAGCAATCTGGGCCTTAAGCTTTTTATATTTCAGTTTATAGCTATCATCAGGCTTATTATTTGAAGAGAATGGACCAGGCTTGGATACAAACTGGCTGGATCTGCACTCTTTCATGAAATGACCCTTTTTGCCACACTTAAAGCATGTCAAATTGGTCTTATCAGTGGAAGAACTGAATGCAAATTGTCCAGATGGCCTATTTGCTCTTGCTTTGAAACGGTTAAACGTTTTAGCAATCATTGCAATAAGGTCATCATCTTCAGTTTCATCACAACAGTCTGGAGAGATATGACTGGACTCTCCAGAATCCATGAGTTCAGACACCATCTTCTTCATAGAAAATACATTCTCAGAAGATATCAGTGTTGTACTATGTGGTTCAGTATGACTAACCACATTAGGACTACTGGAGGCATGGTTTAAAGCATCTTGTTCTGCCACCACTCTCTGGGCTTGATTTTCTTCAGTGTACCTGAAAGCTCCATATAGAGTTGAGAGAGTGTGTGTGTGCAGAGTTTTACCTTGCCGTAAGACCAGGATCATGTGAGACCATTTGGTGGGTAGAATATCACAAAATTTCTCCAGAAGTATATCCTTGTCCTTCTCAACCCCAAGACCTCTAAATTGGTTTATGATACTCATAAATCTGGTGTAAGTACCAGTGAGAGACTCGTTAGGTTGAGCAAAAAATGACTCATACCTCTTGTTTAAGGAGACCTTTCTGGTGGCAATGGTGTCATCTCCTCCTTCATGTTGGTTTAAAAGTTCATCCCACATGGTTTTAGCACTAGGAAAAAGAACTAGTGTGGGAATTAGGGTTTCTGGAACGGCCCCGAGGATCATGTTTTTGAGAAGGGTGTCTAGATTCACTAATCTCCTCTCCTCTTCAGACCAATGTTCCTCCCTTTTTTCCCTTCCTCTTCTAGATCCAGAAGGATCAAGAAGGGGATTGAGAGGTGATGTTGGTACATAAGGACCTCGTTTAAAATTTTCATCATGTTCCTCTCAATACCAGTGACATGCAAAACCATCCTAGCTTCCATGTACCAAATTCATCACTGTTCCCACTGAATTTAGGAACAGGATTATTTGAGTAGTGCACATGCACGTGTGGAGAAGCAGGAGTAGGAGGAGGAGCTGGATTAGTGTTATTAACAATAGGTGGTTCATTTTGATCATTAATATTTGGATTAGGATCGGGACCAAGACTAAAACCTTGTGTATTTTCTTGGTTAGCCATCAAGAAACAGATCTAGGCAATATTTAGCCTTCCGCTCTGATACCAAATGTGAGTCCCTTAAGTTCGATGGTTAACCAGGAAAGTGTGTAATACAACAAGTCTAATAAGCACTAGAATGGACTAGTATTACTTGTAATTAAAAGCAAGAATATATAAACAAAGTAATACAGGACTTAAAGTAATAAACAAGTAAAGTGGAACATTATGTATTTTTCAATGGTGTATTTTATTTATGATGTTAAATAAAACACAAGGTTGTTGCGGAATCAAGATAATACAAATAAGTATGTATCCTAACAACCTATGAGTTACAAATGATCTATATTTGTCAAATAACTCTTTTGGATCGAGATACTTAAAGTTGTGAAGTATCCCAGTTTAAGATCGAGAGTATTTGGACAAATTCACTTTCATGCAAAGTGTATGCTTAAAAGTATTTATGTCAAGGAAATGACTTTGTATTTATAGGCAACAAAGTTCACCAGTGAATTTTGTGCCGTACAAATATGGTTGCATATATTTAATGATCCGACAAGAACATTAAATGTATTGGATAAGGAATAAGGATAAAGTCACATCAAATGACTTTGTGTCCTTTTATCCAACCACCTTTACACACACAAACTTTGGTAAAGAACAAGTGGATTGTTCTTTGGAAAGTGTGTAAAGGGAAAAGTCATTCCTCGATATCAGTGTTCAGACTTGTAGGGTCTAGAACACTGACAATCCTCCAGTGTACAGATCTGGTAAGACTTTCCAGTGGACTCCGCCATTTGTCAGTCTTCTTTCTTCAGACTTCAGTCTTTGACTTCAGTCAGAATGTCTTCAGTAGAGTTGATCTGGACTGGGGTGAAGTCTAGTGAGCAAATCTGGAGAATACTCCAGATTTCCTATACAAGTATTTGCTCACTGGTCTTCCATTATTTCTGGACAAATCTTCAGAGGGACTCCAGATTCCAAGTCTAGAGTAGGTCCAGTAGAACACGTTTCTGGACAGATCTTCAGTAAGGCTCCAGTAGTCGAGTCTGGAGTGAGTCCAGTAAATCTGGACTAAATCTGGACCTAACAAATGCATACTTCAAATGTGATGGGAGCTCTTTCAATTCCACTTGTGGTGGACTTTCAATGGATGGCTTGAGATGGGTGTCAATATGATCCGGTAGACTTTCCACTAAATGAGTCCATGGTGGTATACCTTCTTGAATGGCCATGATTTCCCATTCTTTCTCCTCAACCTTTAATGCTTCACTATGTTCCAAGATCAACCTGTCAACCAAAGCACAAGTCTCCCGTGTGTCCTCCTCATTTTCATGAGGAATACACCTATCAATGACGTCCGCCATAAAGCATTCGTCACTAACTACGGGGTTAGGGACACTAGCAAAAACATTTAACCTCAACTTACGGTTTCCAAAGGTCATTTCAACCGTACCCCTTCTACAATCAATCAAGGCATTAGCGGGTGCCAAAAAAGGTCTACCCATGATAACTTTAGGCTGCCTAACATTACCACTTGATGCAAAATCAAGTACCAAAAAGTCCACGGGGTAGTAAAAGTCCTCAACCTTAACAATAACATCTTGGACAATTCCTCTAGGGAGTTTTAGAGAAATCAGCCATCACCATGGTGGTGTCGACTTTTTCCAAGGGTCCAAAGTCATATTGGTCATATAAACTACCCAGAAGAATACTCACACCCGCCCCATATCCAAAAGTGCCTTGTTCATTTTAAAATCACCAACTTGAATAGTAATTAAAGGCGCTCCCGGATCTTGGAGTTTAGGTGGGAGTATACCCATCACAACGACACTAACTTCTTCGGTTAAAACAATTTTCTTTGGAAGTTTATGGTGCCATTTTTGGGTACACAACTCCTTAAGATATTTAGCATAAGCCGGAACTTGTTTGATGATATCAATAAGAGGAATGTTAATTTTGACTTGTTTAAAAATTTCCCACATTTCTTCCTCATGGGGACCTCTTTTCTTGAGTGTAGGCCTAAGTTTTGGATCAATTAAAGCCAAAGGAAAAGGAATGGTATTACCCTCCATATCCTTTCCTTGTTTTTCAGAAAATTTTCCATTAGACCTATTGTTTTCTACCTCTTTAAAAGACACTTTTTTAGTTGATTTAGGTAGAACAAATTCCGGTTCATGCTCACTATCTTGACTTTCATCAACATCCTCCACCACACCATCAATAAGTGATGATGGAGGCACAACTTTATTATCATAAATCCTACCACTACGAAGAGTACTCACATTATTGATCTCCACGTTTTTGACATTCTCAGAGCCGCCAGTTTGATGTTGTGGATTGATTTTCGTATCACTTGGTAGCTTTCCCGGATCATTCCTCAATGCCGATACATCTTCCGCCAATTGACCAACTTGCTTTTGCAAGGACTCAACCGTCTTGTCCCGAATCTCATTCTTCCTATCCATTTCTTTCAAGTACTCCATGATTTCCCGGGTTGACACATCATTACTTCCCGAAGGTCCAACTTGATCATTACCTTGTTGATAATTCCTTGGGTACCCTCTATTGAATCCTCCCTGATTTTGGCCACCTTGGTAATTCCCTTGGTTGTAATTTCGGCCTTGGAATGGTTGAGATGGTGCTCCACTGTTTTGATTGTTTCCTTGAAAGTTCGGGTTGAGTTGGTTTGAAGAATTCCAATATCTAAGATTGTGATGATTCCTCATTCCCGGATGATAAGTGTTGGAGTTCATGTCAAATTGCCTCTTTTCCCCACACACTTGATTCACTTCTTCAATTTGTTCCAGGACTAATGGACATTGCAAAGTCGTATGTCCAAGCTCATCACAACTTTCACAAATCGGATATTCTTGAGAAACTTGAGAAACACTCCGATTTTCAGCTTTCCCCAACTTGGCAAATTTTCGTTCCAATGCTTCAAGTCTATCTTTGGTGGCTTGATCACTTGTTGACGAAGAATAAGCTATTGGATGTCTTGCCCTCCTATTTGATTGTGCTTGCCTTTTGAGTTGACACTCATTTTCTCCAAGAATTCCTAATCAACATCTTCGGGATTTGTCAAGAAAGTTCCATTGCTAATTGAATTCACATCTCTTTTCTCTTCCGGTAATAAACCATCATAAAAAGCCGTAATCAATTCCCATTTAGCAATTCCATGATGAGGACACGTTCTCAACAACTCATTAAACCTCTTGAATGATTTATAGAATGTTTCACCCGATTGTTGTTGAAAAGTTCTTATTGAATTCCTTGCATCACTAGTCTTTTGCATGGTGTAATATTCATCCAAGAATTGCTGTTGCATTTCAGCCCATGTAAAGATACTACCCAATGGTAATGCCAAGAACCATTGCTTTGCTTTATCCTTCAAAGTGAACTGAAATAAGACTAGTTTGACTTCATCCGGTGAAAATCCTTGTCCTCCAATGGTACCACAAATAGCCTCAAACTCCGATAAGTGCAAATAAGGCTCTTCCGATGCCTTCCCATAGAAACTCGGTAAAATGCTCAAACATTGAGGTCTTACTTCAAATGCTCTACCCCTCAACACCGATGGTACTATAGGTGAAGCATTAATGGCTATGGCGGGTCGGAAATGACTATCAACTCCTTGTGGTGGAGGTTGATAGTTCATGTTTGGAATGGCACGGTTATGTGGTTGGTGATTGGGTGGAACTCCACGACGGTATTGGCGTGGTGGTGGACCATGAGGAACTCTTGGTCCTTGGTTGACATATTGAGGTTGGTTATATTGGGGATATTGAAGGTTTTGTGGGTGCACATAATCTTCCCCATCGTTCTAATCATACCCATCCGAACGATCATCAAATCTCCCATCATCCCAATTATCAACCCTATCATACACCAACTCCTCTACATACCGTGATGCATCTCCAACGTAAGTTGGTGTTCTAGGTCGGTTGGGGTTTGTGTAACCACTCCTTATTGATCGGGGTGGATGTTGTGGTTGACGTTGGTTTTGAAGTTGGGCATTTTGTTCATGGTTGGTTTCTTGTTGAATTTCGGTGGGTGGTTTGTTTCTTTGTGAGTTACCGGGGTCACTCATGGTTGCACGGTGAAGTACTCGATTCCTTCTAGCTGTTTTCTCAATTTCCGGATCAAACAACAAAGGTGACTTCTTCTTTGAATACCTCGTATGCATACACTACCTGTAATCTGCACACAATCAACACATCTCATGTAATACTGAACTACAAGAATGCAAAAAGGATATAAACAGACTACTAACTAAAACTAAACTAATTCTTTTTGATTTTTCTGAATTTTTTTAATTAATCTAATTGCAAGCAAACTTTAACACTTTGCACACCGATTCCCCAGCAGCGGCGCCAAAATTTGATCGATGTCATTGGACCGATCAAAAATATACACTAAATACCTATAACTAGTATGGGTAAGTCGAGTATCGTTTCCACAGGGAATCAAAGGAAAGTGTTAAACAATTTACAAAGTTAATTAAACTAGACATAAACTTAAAATCGATTGATTGATTGGTTTGATTAAAACTAAAATTATTTAAGAACTTAACAATATAATTCAATAAAATAAAAGTAGACCATTCTCATGCCCCCAATTATGCTTTCAAATATGTAACCTAACTTATATTCGTTGGAAATCACCTAGACATGATTCGTTATAATGTTTGGATTGAATGAACTCAAGAATTAAATTAATCGGTTGTGATGATTCACGATAACGAAAACCGGGGAATTGACACAACTAGATTCTCAATTCATTAAAGTAAAATTACAAGTTCATGAGAGATTCATTCAATAATCAATGATTACTTAACAAATTAAAATCAAGTGATAGATGAATTTCATTCAAAATCATAAACAAGTAATCATTCAAGCAATCCAAACAACATTAGATGTAAAAGACTAATTAGGAATTAAACATCTAATCCAACATGAATATGAGAAAGGTTGAACATAAATGTCTTACATAGTTGTTCACATGAGAATGATCAAAAGAAAACCTAGCCTATCATCTTCATCAATGATTCTTCAATGTTGGCTATGATCTCCATGGAATTATGAATTGATAATGAAAATGGGGTGTTGGGAAGGTTAGGAAATGCTTCTTGTGTGTGAAAATATAAGTGGTAGCTTCCCAAGGTCGTGAATGGAATGGATATAAACTGAAACTCGAGTTAAAACCATAAAATTCGGATTTGTACAGCAACCAGTGTAAGGTATGGTGGTTCTGGCGTAGCTTATGGTGGCTCAGAAATGCCCTTTTTCCAGTTTTTGACTTCCTTTGACCCGTTCTTGATCCTTTTAGCTCCAAATCGCAACTTATGACCTGAAACACTTAACAAACATAAACACGCCCTAATCGTCTATTAACCTTCACAAAACATGTCATTTTCACATCTTAAGGTTATACAAATTAGGAGTTTATCAGAAGTTTATCTATTTTACTTTATTTGTTAGATCTGTTGGAGTGTGTTTTATTGTTTATCGTAGATCCATGTTTTACTAGTTCTTGTGAATCCCTGAAATGCGATGGTTAACTTAGAAAGTGTTAAACAATTTACAAAGTTAATTAAACTAGACATAAACTTAAAATCGATTGATTGATTGGTTTGATTAAAACTAAAATTATTTAAGAACTTAACAATATAATTCAATAAAATAAAAGTAGACCATTCTCATGCCCCCAATTATGCTTTCAAATATGTAACCTAACTTATATTCGTTGGAAATCACCTAGACATGATTCGTTATAATGTTTGGATTGAATGAACTCAAGAATTAAATTAATCGGTTGTGATGATTCACGATAACGAAAACCGGGGAATTGACACAACTAGATTCTCAATTCATTAAAGTAAAATTACAAGTTCATGAGAGATTCATTCAATAATCAATGATTACTTAACAAATTAAAATCAAGTGATAGATGAATTTCATTCAAAATCATAAACAAGTAATCATTCAAGCAATCCAAACAACATTAGATGTAAAAGACTAATTAGGAATTAAACATCTAATCCAACATAAATATGAGAAAGGTTGAACATAAATGTCTTACATAGTTGTTCACATGAGAATGATCAAAAGAAAACCTAGCCTATCATCTTCATCAATGATTCTTCAATGTTGGCTATGATCTCCATGGAATTATGAATTGATAATGAAAATGGGGTGTTGGGAAGGTTAGGAAATGCTTCTTGTGTGTGAAAATATAAGTGGTAGCTTCCCAAGGTCGTGAATGGAATGGATATAAACTGAAATTGAGTTAAAACCATAAAATTCGGATTTGTACAGCAACCAGCGTAAGGTATGGTGGTTCTGGCGTAGCTTATGGTGGCTCAGAAATGCACTTTTCCAGTTTTTGACTTCCTTTGACCCGTTCTTGATCCTTTTAGCTCCAAATCGCAACTTATGACCTGAAACACTTAACAAACATAAACACGCCCTAATCGTCTATTAACCTTCACAAAACATGTCATTTTCACATCTTAAGGTTATACAAATTAGGAGTTTATCAGAAGTTTATCTATTTTACTTTATTTGTTAGATCTGTTGGAGTGTGTTTTATTGTTTATCGTAGATCCATGTTTTACTAGTTCTTGTGAATCCCTGAAATGCGATGGTTAACTTAGAAAGTGTAAAATACAACAAGACTAATAATCACTAGAATGGACTAGTATTACTTGTAAATAAATGCAAGATTATATAAACAAAGTAATACAAGACTTAAAGCAATAAACAAGTAAAGTGGAACATTATGTATTTTTCAATGGTGTATTTTATTTATGATGTTAAATAAAATACAAGGTTGTGTGGAATCAAGATAATACAAATAAGTATGTATCCTAACAACCAATGAATTACAAATGATCTATATTTGTCAAATAACTCTTTTGGATCGAGATACTTAAAGTTGTGAAGTATCCCTGTTTAAGATCGAGAGTATTTAGACAAATTCACTTTAATGCAAAATGTATGCTTAAAAATATTTTTATCAAGGAAATGACTTTGTATTTATAGGCAACAAAATTCACCAGTGAATTTTGTGCCGTACAAATATGGTTGCATGCATTTAATGATCCGACAAGAACATTAAATGCATTGGATAAGGAATAAGGATAAAGTCACATCAAATGACTTTGTATCCTTTTATCCAACCACCTTTACACGCATAAACTTTGGTAAAGAACAAGTGGATTGTTCTTTGGAAAGTGTGTAAAGGCAAAAGTCAATCCTCGATATCAGTGTTCAGACTTGTAAGGTCTAGAACACTGACAATCCTCCAATGTACAGATCTGGTAAGACTTCCAGTGGACTCCGCCATTTGTCAGTCTTCTTTATTCTGACTTCAGTCTTTGACTTCAGTGAGAATGTCTTCAGTAGAGTTGATCTGGACTGGGGGTGAAGTCCAGTGAGCTAATCTAGAGAATACTCCAGATTTCCTATACAAGTATTTGCTCACTGGTCTTCCATTATTTCTGGACAAATCTTCAGAGGGACTCCAGATTCCAAGTCTGGAGTAGGTCCAGTAGAACACGTTTCTGGACAGATCTTCAGTAAGGCTCCAGTAGTCGAGTCTGGAGCGAGTCCAGTAAATCTGGACTAAATCTGGACCTAACAAATTCCCCCTATTTGTTAAGAAATAATGCAAGTGTTTTCAAGCTTAAATATATACACTTTGTATGCTTGAAAAACACAAGTTTTGATTTGTCTAAAAAATCTAAGTTACTGGAAAACACTTTATAGATCATGAGTGTTTTCAGTTTCATCTTTTAAGTTCTAACTTAGACTAAATCTGATCATTTACTTATATGAATCAAAAATTGCAACTATTTATTACATACATCAACTGATAAATAGTTTACAATTTTCATAAAACAATAAATTACAACAAGTAAATGGTAAGAGTCAGGCCCTTCTTTTCGATGTCTGTCCTGGAGCATCTTCAGTAGCCTTTCTCTTTGGTGATGGAGAAGATGGTATTGATTCTGGCGATTTTATGCCCATTGCAACTTCCATCTGTTGCTTTCTTCTCCATACCTTTTCAACTCTTTTCAGAAATGCTTTAACATCAGTCGACACATTTGTCTTCCCCCTGAACGTTAAAGCAATCTCTTTCAGTTCACTCCATCCAAATGCTTGGACTGAAGTACTTTTCCTTTTATCAGTAAAGTTACCCTCCCTGGGCAACTTAACTTCAAACCTGGACATGCCTTCATGATTTTCAGCTAATTTGATTTCAACACCAGTGATCCTTCTAGCATCAGCCCTGAAATTTAACATTTCATTGTACTTGTCTTTCAATTTGGCTGTCTGGATCAATGCTTCAGTTTCCTTGGACATTCTCTTTTGCTCTACAGCAGATTGGAGTTGTTGACGATTAATTTTTCGAGAAGTGTCCAGGGGAATGAATTTGCTTACATCAGCATCTTTAATCGCTTTGATTTGTTTGGCAGCCAGTTTTGGTAAGCCAGTCAGTTTCTTTCTGTACTCTATCTCCAGAGCACCAGCGTTCTTTCTGACCTTTTTCTGGAGGCTTACCAGTTCCTCCTTCCTTTGCCTGATGAGTTCTGGTACACTAACGTCATAAATTATAGAATCATAAACCTGTTCTTCTTCGGCGTAAAAGGAGCGTACATGAACATCATTCAATGCATTCAGACATTGATGAACTCTGGGGTCTTCCTTCATCTTTTTGTAAACATCGATATTTATGCCTAACCTGCCAGCATTGTAAGAGTCCAGAGTACCCATAGATGCCATCTCCCTTTGATGGGCCAGCAGTTCATCTTTTTGATTTCTCTTGAAGATTTCAATCATGATGCATTCTTGTTCAAGCTTTTTGGAGGTTTCATCATCAGCAGTAGGATACTCTGATGATTCTTCAGCAGTTTGCTCTTCTTCACCAGATACCATTTGTTGTTTTCCCTTAACTGACTTCAGAGTTGTTGGTATATCTGGGAAGGACTCAAACTGGGGCTCACTGGCTTCAGTACCAGTAGCTTCTTCAGTTAGCCCGGCTTCAGTGCCATATGCTCTTTGTCTTGCTTACTGGCTTCAGTACCAGTAGCTTCTTCAGTTAGCCCGGCTTCAGTGCCATATGCTCTTTGTCTTCGCTTACTGGCTTCAGTACCAGTAGCTTCTTCAGTTAGCCCGGCTTCAGTGCCATATGCTCTTTGTCTTTGCTTACTGGCTTCAGTACCAGTAGCTTCTTCAGTTAGCCCGGCTTCAGTGCCATATGCTCTTTGTCTTCGCTTACTGGCTTCAGTACCAGTAGCTTCTTCAGTTAGCCCGGCTTCAGTGCCATATGCTCTTTGTCTTTGCTTACTGGCTTCAGTACCAGTAGCTTCTTCAGTTAGCCCGGCTTCAGTGCCATATGCTCTTTGTCTTTGCTTACTGGCTTCAGTACCAGTAGCTTCTTCAGTTAGCCCGGCTTCAGTGCCATATGCTCTTTGTGCCAAGTGCTTCAGTGTTACTTGTTTTTGGTCACCAGACGACTTTTCCCCCTTGGAATGATCACCAGTCCTTGACTTGAGATCATTCCATAACTGTTCCAGCATATGTCTGTCCAGTGCACCAAATGTTATACCTGTCACTGGAGTTGTTTCAGTCACAACTTTCTTAAGTGCCTGCACTTCCTTTTGAACATTTGCAACTGCTTTAGGCAAGTGTTTTGGCAACTTTTCTTCCAGTAACTTCTCTACTTGGGGTAACACCCCATCTTGAATGGTACGAAGAACAGTCTCAGAAATCTCTTCAGATAATTCTTTCAGCATACTGATTCTGAACTTCTTTGTGCATTCACCACTTATTGTACTGACCACTGCATCCTGGTCAAGTATGGATCTAGTCTCCAGAGAACTGACCCTGGAAACCAACTTCTGGACTTCTTCTTTCAGACCTACCAGTTCACCAGTGACTGCAGTCTGAACAGAACTAACCAACCTTGTCTCTAAACCCTGGACTGCCACTTTCAAATTTTCAGTGTTGTTGTTTGTGGCCAGTACCAGTTCATCAAGCTTCTCAAACACAAGCTTCTCATTCCCAGCAAACGATTTCATCTCAGATGCAAGGTTATTTGATAATAAGGATTTGAAGTCTGAAATAACCTGAGATGAAGTCTGGAGTGATCTCTCCAGGTCCGCCACCTTACTTAAAAGGCCTTGGACCTCGACAGAAGATGAAGTGGAGAGACCACTGGGAGGTTCAAGATTGGAAGGCAATCTGGTCATAAGAGGAACTTGTGCCCAGTCCTCTTCAGTTGCAGCTTCAGATGTTGCAACTGGTGACTCCGGCGCACGAGGTGGAGGTTGAGATTATGAAGGTTGAGTGGTTGCTGGAGAGAAGTAATGTGTATCTCTAGGAATTGAAGGTCTTCCCTTTGAAAGGAAAGCATGGACTGAGGAATATCTACCTCATCCAGTGGAGATCTGAGGTTGACCAGATCCCTCATATACTCACTCACAGAAAAGTGAGTAGTATCAAAATCATGCTGGTCTCCAAGAGCATTTTTAAACATTAGTGAAAGGAAACGAATATAAGGAACAAACGGTTTTCTTCCTTTCACTCTAATGCGCTCTACCAGATCATCAAAAAGAATCTGAGCAAAGTCCACTCTAAGCCCAAACCATAGGTAGTAGGCAATCTGGAGATGGGTTTGATTTATCTGGTCTAACCCTCCAGAACTGCCTCCCAGACATTCAACGATGTGCGTGAAGAAGTATCTCCATGAGTCTGACAGTTTGCTCATGTAGATAGTTCCTTTCCTGGATAGCTGGCCATGCTCATCCATGATATCTGTGTGCCCCATCAGTCTGCACACTTCCCTTGTATTGATCCCAGAGGGAAGTTCAATAGGCAACTCATTCTGTTCAAAATAGTTCAACTGAAGAACAGACCTGAGTAGACTAGCAGTGAAACCAAAGGATCTGGTACCTCCCTTGAGAGTATAATTGATTGATGACGTTTCATCATCGTATTTTGCAGTGTACCAGAATTCACAAAGGTAATCATGGTACATCCTTCCTGGATTTAATGTTAAAGCACCATATAAAGGACATGAGAGAAAAATGTGTTTAATCTCCCAATAACAGATTGAGCATCATGAACACTGGAGAGTGAAAGTCTGGCCATCCAGTTGTTCATGTTTATTCTTATGGCATTTGCCTCAAGAGTGATATGAGGTGCCCTTTCAACATTTTCAGAAGGAGCATATTCAGTGGCAAGCAGATTTTTAAGCGATTTGGATTGTCTAGGTGCCATTTTATAAAGAATAGATGAAGATGAAATTGAATATATAGGGTTATGATGAAGATTTTGATGAAGAATTGAATGGAAATGGAGTAAATAAGAGAGATAAATATGATTGGAAATTGAATGAAGAAATAAATGAAGGAATTTGAAAGATTTGGAAGTAAATATGTTCGAAGTAAATGCAAATGAAATTGAAAGTGGGTATTTATAGGAGAGAGAATGTGGAACTCAAACGGTTTAATTTGAAATTATCAAATAAAATTTTGGTCGGGTTTGAGATCCGCATTAATTACATCATATCACACATAAATGTGTGACGGTTTACAGCCCACAAACATTAACAAATTGCTCTTTTTGACTTCCCAAGGTAAAAATACCATCATTACGTTGAAAAATTTATATGCGACGTAGGATTAAAATATCTTTAAAAAGGTTTGCTTACGTGGCACGCACAATGACCAAGTATTTAGAAAATATTATGACATATTTCAGTGCATCTGGAGGTTGACTGGATACTCCAGTATCACTGGTGGATTAGTCCAGTGAACATGTACTGATGGTACACTGGAGGGACATTCCAGTAAAGTACCAGTGAAAATCATTTTGAAAGACTGGTAACCTCAAACATGCACGTCAACTAATACAGACAAACGAGAGGGACACATTTACAAGGAGACATAAGTCACCTCAAACACGCACTTCAACCTGTCTAATTACCAGTGAGAGGGACACATTTACAAAGTACCAGTAATATTTTCTGAAGAATTTGTCCAGTGAGAAAATAAATTAATAAATTCCCCCTGAACTTAAAACATTTTTAAGAACAAAAATATCTTTCAAGTCTTCCCCTGGAATGTTGATCCAGAAATCTAATAATGCAAAGATAGTACACAAAGGCGTTCAATATCTGAGCAGTCACCAGATTTAAGGGTTTAACATTTCCAACTCACCAACAAGATATTCAAAAGTTTTGACATCCAGAGGTTTAGTAAAAATGTCAGCGAGTTGTTTGTCAGTGGGAATAAAATGGAGTTCAATGTTGTTTTTCATAATATGATCACGAATGAAGTGATACCTGAGATCAATGTGCTTCATTCTGGAGTGCATGACTAGATTGTTCGAGATAGCAATGGCGCTGGTATTATCACAAAAGATTGGGGTCTTTGAATACTTAATACCATAATCAAGCAACTGGTTCTTCATCCAGAGTATCTGAGCACAACAACTGGCTGCAGACACATATTTAGCTTCAGCAGTGGACAATGAAACTGAAGTTTGCTTCTTACTGGTCCAGCTGACCAGTTTGCCACCAAGGAAATGACATCCACCAGTAGTGGATTTCCTGTCTATCTTACAACCTGCATGATCTGAATCTGAATAACCCATTAGATCCATGCCTGAGCCTTTGGGATACCAAAGACCTAGACTGGGGACACCTTTAAGGTACTTCAGTATGCGCTTTACAGCAAGCATATGAGATTCCTTTGGATTAGACTGATATCTGGCACATAAACATGTTGAAAACATAATATCTGGTCTACTGGCAGTTAAATACATCAGTGAACCAACCATGCCTCTATAGACAGTGGTGTTCACTGGTTTACCATCTGGATCGGAGTCCAGTGTCAGTGGTGCAGAAATTGGAGTTGGTTTAGATGGTGAAGAGTTCATATCATATTTCTTTAAAAGATCTCTAACATATTTTTCTTGATTAATAAAAATGCCATCTTTGTTTTGTTTAATCTGGAGTCCAAGAAAATAAGTTAATTCACCCATCAAACTCATCTCATATTCAGTTGACATTATTTTTGAAAATTTCTTGCACATGTTTTCATCAGTAGGCCCAAAAATAATATCATCAACATAAATTTGTACCATTAACAGATTACCTTTTTCATGAATAATAAATAGGGTATTGTCAATTGCACCTCTTTTGAAACCATTTTTCAACAAATGTTTAGTCAGAGTGTCATACCAGGCACGTGGGGCTTGTCTGAGGCCATAAAGCGCTTTGTCCATACGATATACCCAATGTGGATGCTTTTCATCAACGAAACCTGGTGGTTGTCTGACATAAACTTCTTCTTCAAGCTTTCCATTTAAGAAAGCACTCTTAACGTCCATCTGGTAGACTTTGAACTGATGATAAGCAGCAAATGCTAAGAAAATCTGATCGCTTCAAGTCTAGCCACTGGAGCAAATGATTCATCAAAATCGACATCTGACTGGCAGTAGCCTTGTGCTACCAGTCTGGCCTTGTTTCTGATTACGTGGCCATCTTCATCGACCTTGTTCCTGAAGACCCATCTTGTTCCAATTGGTTCTTTCTTTCCAACTGGGAAAGGAACCAGATATCAGACCTTGTTCCTTTCAAACTGGTGAAGCTCTTCTTGCATAGCAGTCACCCAGCTTGGATCTTCCATAGCCTCGTCAATCTTCTTTGGTTCTATCAAAGATAGAAAACTAACGTATAAGCATTGATTACTGGAGGCTCTTCTGGTCTGAACTCCTCTACTGGAGTCACCTATGATCTGATCAATAGGATGAGCTTTTGTCCATCTGGAGTACTGACCAGGATTGTTACTGACAACAATATCAGCGCAAGAATTCAGTTGAGTCTCCTCTGGAGTTGCTCTGGAGGAGGATCTTGCCAGACTACTTCAGTTTCTTCATCTGAGTCATTTAAATCACGATTTGCATCATGAAATTCTTCATTTGAAGGCATTTCTTGAAGTACTGGTTCAGTTTGGAATTCTTCATAAGAAGACATTTCTGGTATATTCTCAACTGACACTGATACTGGGGGAGTAGTACGAACATCTGATCCAATATTAATTTCAGAGGGTAGTTTGAAAATATAGAAGGATAGAATGGAGTACTACTGGAGAGTTTCTTTTTCTGAACAGGTTCCAGATCAGGATGACTGGAAACTGTGTCTTCTGAATCTTCTTTATTGTCGTTTATAGGATCAGATTCACAAAAGACAATTGGAGTTACTGGGGAGTGTCAAGGGCTGGCTTCTTGTTGATTACAGCATTTGATTCATCAAATGTGACATGAATTGACTCATGGACCTTCTCCAGTCTCTTGTTGTAGACTCTGAAGGCCTTGCGAATGGCTGAATAGCCTAAGAAATACCCTTCATCAGCTTTGGCATCAAATTTGCCTAACTGACTGGAGTCGTTCAGGATGTAAACTGGACATCCAAAAACGTGAAAATAACCAATATTTGGTTTTCTATTTCTTAAGACTTCATAGGCTGTCTTTTTGTGTCGCTTCACAAACACTGACCGGTTCTGGGTGTGGCAAGCAGTAGCAATTGCTTCAGCCCAGAAACTGGTAGACAGACCAGATTCAACAAGCATACTCCTGGCAGCTTCTATCAGCGTTCGATTCTTCCTTTCCACCACTCCATTCTGTTCTGGAGAGCGGACTGATGAGAAATTCTGGGAGATGCCAGTGTCAGTACAGAATGACTCCAGAGTTGCATTCTGGAATTCTGTTCCATTGTCACTTCTTAACTGACACACCTTTCAACTGTACTTGAGCTCAATTTGCTTGATAAGATTGATGATTTCAGCAGCAGCTTCACTTTTAGACCTCAGAAAGATCACCCAACAATATCTGGAGAATTCATCTACGATCACCAGGGTGTATCTTTTACCAGCACGAGTCTGAACGTTCACTGGACCAAAGAGGTCCATATGAAGCATATGAAGAGGTTCAGATATGCTGAAATTCTGTCTGGTCTTGAAACTGGTACGTTTCTGCTTACACATCTCACATCCTGGACATGGCCTTTCCTTTTTGAAAGAAACTGAAGGTATCCCATCTGCAAGTTGTTTTCTGGACAACTTATTAATATTCTTGAAATTTAAATGGGATAACCTTTTGTGCCATAACCAGTTTGTGTCTTCATCAGCTTGAGTATAGAAACACTGCTCTGAAGGAGTGCTTTCCATATCCATCACGTACACATTCCCTTTTCTGGGAGCAATTAACACTACCTTCCAGTCCTTGTTGAATACGATACCCTGAGCAATATTGAATAAAACTTGATAGCCATCATCACACAGTTGGCTTACACTGATCAGGTTATATTTCAAACCATTCACAAATGCAACACGTCTGAATTTGACTTGTCCATTGTTCAGAACACCGTATCCCTCAGTCTTTCCACAACCATCATTTCCAAAAATAATGGAGGGTCCATCAGAAATGGTGAACTCCTCCAGCAGGGTCTTACATCCGGTCATCGTCCTGCCAGCAGCACTGTCAAGATACCAGATATATTTCTTTCGATCACCCTACACATACACCAGATATTATCAGTTAGATTTGGGAACCCATCGACTAATGGGTTCATTGGACCCTCCCTTATAGGTCCTTGGGGCAATCTGGTTTAGTTCACTTTCTTCAACAGTGGTCTTAGTTGAAAAGACCACTGGGTTGATAGTTTTGAAACCTTTTTCTTTTTCTCAACTAGAGAAATAGATTTAACTTTCTTAGCAAAAGGTTTTGTATTTTGTCTAGGGCCAGATTGTTAGAAATATAAAATGGTGTTAAATTGTAATATGTCTAGTTATATAAGGGGTATTAGTGTTAATTAGATGATAGGTATAAATACCCCTTCCTTAATCATTTGTAACTAAGCCTTAGACAATTAATCCACACTTACTTCTCTCTAATTTACTTTCTCTCTCTAAGATCATCTTCAACCTCCCATTCACACACTTACACACATTTCACACACTACCTTAAATCCACCATTAAAGCTTCAATTAAGCTCTAGTTTCTTAATAACAATTGGTATCAGAGCATAATCGGTGTATCCGAACGATTCACAAACATTTCCATAACCGATTTTGTTCGAATTTTAGAGTTTTTGAGCTTAATTTGATTCTGAAAATTGTAGTTTTTGCTGAATTCGAGGCAGATTAGTGATTCTGATCATTGATTTAGTGTGGATAAGTGTTCATTTTGCTGAATCTGGTTTTAAATTTCATATTTTAGATCAGTTTCTTGAGCTCGGCAAATGATACTTTCAGTTTTTAAAGTTGAAAAAGTCAAAAAGTGTCTAATTTTCTTTTCTCACTGTCTGCTACTGTAGCTACAGTGATCTCACGTGAACAATTCTTACATTTTTCTCATCAATATTACATTTTACATTTAATTAAAACAGAAAACCAGAAAAAGAAAAATTACAACTTTTCATCAACTTCTCTCATCGATTTCATCTTCGTTTTGCATCGAATCAAGCTGAAAAACATAAGGATTTCTTCGCGGTGTGATTCTGAACAAGGAGATGGTTTTAATTTTTCGATTGGTGCATTTTTGATGTCGGTTACTATTCCGGTCAGAAAGTGAATTTTCCGGCGAGCTTTAATCGGAGTAATTTTCAGTTAGGATTTGCTCGCGGTTTGTTTTAGAGTATTTTGGTGGTGGTTTTGCGGTTTAATTCAAAGAACTGAAGATTTAATCGTGATTTGAGTGTTTCCGGCGAGGTGATGAATTGATCATTTGCAGAGGTCACAAATCTTCCATTTGCCGAGCTCGCTACACGACCAGCATCTTTGTTCTAGTGTTTGCCGAGCTCACCCCCGTGACTAATACTCGTATTTGCAGAAGTAACCGATCAACCAAACCACTAACCGTATCTCGTACTCGTGTTTGCAGAAATTCACGACCAGCATCCCAAACAAGCCGTTTGCCGAGCTCGTTGCTCTGCAAATCACCATTTCGACCAAATCTTTGTATTTGCCGAGCTAACCGATCAACCTCTTTGCCAAACCACCCAAACCAAACCTACCAATTGCCGAGATCAAATTCACGACCAAAACATCTAAACTCCGCATTTGCCGAGTTGGACTTAGCCAAAATTTCAATACCCGTGTTTGCCGAGCTCATTGCTCTGCAAACCATACAACTTGACCAAGTCGAACAATCACATACAACTCACAGCCTTAATCAATTTTCCATCCCAACACCCCATTTGCCGAGCTCCCAGCTCGGCACTCAATACAACTTCATCAAAACCTCATTTGTAGAGATAATATCTCGGCACCCTTTACAACTCGAGTCATACTTAGACAAAATTTCTCCAAAACCCCATTTGCAGAGCTCTATTCTCTGCAAATCAACCATTTGTCCTACACTTAACCAATTTTCACCCGAACACCTCATTTGCCGAGCTCACTGCTCGGCAAATAGACCAAAATTTTCAAACTTGTTTTTTTAAGATCTTGTCTTGAGTTGTTCGTTTTTTAAATTGTCATAAAGTTTTTTTTGAGTCAAAATGTCAACCATACCGATCAAATTTGAACCAAACATGGGTTCATATGGTTTTCATAATAGTCAAAAGTGTTCATGTTTTCAAGGAAATAATCATGCTTGTGTTGTTCGAGTGTATCAAGAATTTGAGGATGTGTCCAAGAGATTCAAAGCTCTTTGTGAGGAGCGTGTGTGTTTTGTGTCTGACATTAAAGACTTGAAATCGATTATTTCTTCGTACCAGACTTCAGAAAATTTTGAGTCAAAATGTCAACCATACCGATCAAATTTGAACCAAACATGGGTTCATATGGTTTTCATAATAGTCAAAAGTGTTCATGTTTTCAAGGAAATAATCATGCTTGTGTTGTTCGAGTGTATCAAGAATTTGAGGATGTGTCCAAGAGATTCAAAGCTCTTTGTGAGGAGCGTGTGTGTTTTGTGTCTGACATTAAAGACTTGAAATCGATTATTTCTTCGTACCAGACTTCAGAAAATTTTGAGTCAATAAAGTTCAATGTGCCAGACAAACTGACGACTATGTTCATTCAAGAACCCACAGGGGATGAAATTTGGGATCATAAAAATTGTCGTTGTACATGTAATTTACATCCCAAAACTTTCAACAACAAACATGTTCCATGTGCTGTCATTCGTTTTCAAGAAAAACGATACATGTATGACACGAGTCAAAAACTCATGGAACAAAACAAAAATCTTCAACTTGAAATTGACCAACTCATGTCAGAGAACAAAGAACTCAAATCTGCAAATGATCTTATTTTGTCCAACATGGAAAGTCTTCAAAAAGAAAATGATCATTTGCAATCCATCTTATGTCATGAGTTGTATTTTTTTTAATTGAGTGTATTGGGAACGTGTACCAGTTACGCATTTCTTTAATCTAGATTGTTGAGTCTTGTGTTGGTTCACGTGTTGTCAGGGAATAGTTACGCATGCATAAGTAGTCAAGATTCTATACGCGTGAATAAAGCATCCAAAGTTTTTAATCTTCAATTTTTTTTGGGGAAAAGGTTGTCAAAACATGTCCACGTGATTTTGTCTAGTACAATGTTTACCTTGAACCAATTTTTTTTAATTCCGTTTTTTTTTGTTGTATTTGATTTTTAATTAGGCTAGTTTTGTTTGTTGGACTAAAATTTTAATTGGGCTAAATTTTTTTTAAGATCTTGTCTTGAGTTGTTCGTTTTTTAAATTGTCATAAAGTTTTTTTTGAGTCAAAATGTCAACCATACCGATCAAATTTGAACCAAACATGGGTTCATATGGTTTTCATAATAGTCAAAAGTGTTCATGTTTTCAAGGAAATAATCATGCTTGTGTTGTTCGAGTGTATCAAGAATTTGAGGATGTGTCCAAGAGATTCAAAGCTCTTTGTGAGGAGCGTGTGTGTTTTGTGTCTGACATTAAAGACTTGAAATCGATTATTTCTTCGTACCAGACTTCAGAAAATTTTGAGTCAATAAAGTTCAATGTGCCAGACAAACTGACGACTATGTTCATTCAAGAACCCACAGGGGATGAAATTTGGGATCATAAAAATTGTCGTTGTACATGTAATTTACATCCCAAAACTTTCAACAACAAACATGTTCCATGTGCTGTCATTCGTTTTCAAGAAAAACGATACATGTATGACACGAGTCAAAAACTCATGGAACAAAACAAAAATCTTCAACTTGAAATTGACCAACTCATGTCAGAGAACAAAGAACTCAAATCTGCAAATGATCTTATTTTGTCCAACATGGAAAGTCTTCAAAAAGAAAATGATCATTTGCAATCCAAGTTTTTCAAATTCACAAATGAGTTGGACAATTCTTCCAAAAAGCTCAATAAAATTGTATTGGACAATCAATCAAAAGAACTTGTTTTGCAACAAAAGATTTCTGAGCTTAACCATGAGTTGCGAAACAAGTCCACCATTTTTGAGAGCAAAGTTGAAGAAGGAAGAACAAAGTTTTGTGCTCAAATCAAGTGTCTTGAAGACAAGTGTTTGCAACTTCAGTCAAACGAAGCATCTTTGACAAAGAAAATTTCCGACCTTGAGATTGAATTGCAAACACAAACCAAATCTTTTCAGCATCAAACTCATTGTTCTGTCTCTCTTGACCTTCCTAAAGAAGTTGTTGAAGGTTGCACTGAACCTGGTTGTCCTGTATGTGAAGTTGTGGATTCTTCTGTAACAAGTAAATGTGATGTTGTTAAGATCGTTGAGAACTCAACTAAGACTGATGTTGATTGTGTTTGTACTCAAACTAATTGTCCTATTTTTGTGAACTCTTATGTGCAGACTGATTGTGACAAGGTTGAGACTGTTGAAACTTCTATTCAGACTGATCCTGATGTTCCAAAGAAGGTTTACACGGGTAAATCTTCAAAACCTTTTGGAAGAAAGGTGTCTCAGTTTACTAATTACTCCTTACAAAAGGGTAAGAAGTTTTCTAAGAAACCTATTTTAGATGGAACAACTACTTTTGTCTCTTTTCTATCATTTGAGGATAATTCTGGACATATTTCTCAAGCAAAATCTCAGTTGACTAAATCTAAATGGAAACCGATTTCAAAAGATAAGTCAATTGAGTCAAAATCATTCAAATATTCTTTTTCGGAACTTTTTGATCTTGCACCAAAACCTGTAAAAGCAGTTGTGCAAAAGATGAATGATTTTGCTTCGAAAAATCATTTTCCAAATCAATCTCCCAAGATTGGAAGTTTTTCAAAGAATTCAAATGATTTTTCACCGTTGCTTCCACGAAAAATGTTTTCAACTAAAACACCGGGTTTTAGTTCTCCGTGGAATGCAACCTCTATTCATCAAATCGATGAGACTTACATTTGGACTTTCAAGAATTCAAACACCATTGGACCCAATCTCAAATGGGTTCCAAAAGTGATTTCCAAGTGATTTGATGAATAGTGGCTTATGCACACATCAGTGTATAACCCGTGCTAAAACCGTTTTCGTAATTTCATTACTTTTAGAAAAATCCAAAAAGATTTTCATTTTCTTATTTTTGAAAAATCCAAAAAGATTTTCTCTTTTAATCATTTTGTTTATTTACTTTGTCTTTGAGTTTCTCACAATGTTTTGGATGAGATGCAAGGCATCGAACGCCTTTGTGTACTGCCTTTGTTGTCTCATTTTTAATGTTTGTGAGCAACTTTCAAACTCTTTACTCACCCTTTATATGCAAAAACTTTGTTTATATCATGCATATATTTAGGGGGAGTTTGTTTATAAAACCAAAACTTCCAAGTGTTTAAACTCATTTTCCATTTTAAAACACTTTGGAAGATTTTCAAACCATTTTTGATCAAATTCAAAGAAGTTCGGTGTTAGATTTGCACATGAGAGTTTAGGCCACTCATAAAAACTCCATGATCTTGTCATCGCCGATGAGATCTAACCCCGGAGTTATATTCTCAATTTTAGATTGTGAGGGTTTATGAGCGTGGTAATGATGTTTGTGCAAATAGGACATGAGGGAGTAGTCGAAAAGTGAGAGGTTACGGTGAAATGATGTGAGAAAGGGCTAAAAGAAATGAAAGCCCTCCCCAAAATTCTCAAAAACCCGGGTCAACACGTTCCTATCGGATTTCATTTGTTGATTTCTCGATATTGAAGAAGACTTCATGGACCCAGTGAAGCAATGCACATCTTTACCTAACCACTCAAGTGTTTCTTAACAAATACTTGTTTTATTCTCACGGAGATTTTCACATTTCTATCGACTCTTCATTTGGAAGACGTTGATATTGAAAAAGGGAGACACTCTGCTCCGGTCCCCGACTTCATTTGATCACTTATCGAGTCTAGAGCGTACTTGATATATCTTTCATTTGACTAGGACACATAGAGTCTTTATATGTCTTTGTGACATTGCATATCTTTGTGATATTGCCGGAACATTCGTAGTGATATCATATTTTTGATATTCCACGATGATCGAATGGAAATCCTACCAATGCTAACATCTTTTCCAACGTTGAACGTAGGTCTCACATTTTCATTTTATGAATTTGTTGAGTAAACGAGAAGTCTAAGTGACCTCGGATTTATTTACCCAAAAGTCTTTGAGGATAGTAAGACATGGTTATCGAACGCCTTTGTGACACTGACCATGAATTACATTCTTTAAAGCAATCTATCAGTTGAAAAGCCATAGATCGAACCATTTAGAGATAAGCTTTGTGCATTTCTCGATGATAATGGGAAGTCCTAAAAATAGTAATCGTATTTTTAGGCCACACCATTAATCCTTTTGATTGTTGGTTGTGATAACGGATCATTTTTATCCGGTTTTCACTTCTCTTCACACAAACACAAAGAACCCAAACACCATTATAAAATCTTTTTCCAACAACGCAACCTCACATTCTAGTTCACCAATAGGTTCATTGGGAATTGGGAATTGGGTTGGGTTACTTTGCTTGCTTGTCGTTTGTTGGTATCTACCATTTATGCTATCAATCATTATTGTATGATGAAACCGTTTCACATTTTCATCATAAGGGGGAGAAATGATTATATGATTGATAGATAGAATTCAAGGATATAGGTAGAATTTGATTGATAGAATTTGTTTGAAGATGATTCATAGTGTTTGGTTGTTTAAAGGATCGTTAGTTTAGGTGAAGAGAGTGAATAATTATTGTGCTAAGTTGAAAGATTGTTTTGAGAAAGTTAAAGAAAGATTGATTCGAGATCGAGTATATTCAATATGATGTACATGGTCGATAATTGAAAGATTTATTGGATAATTGACCAGTGGTTGATGATCACAAGAGTTTGAGATTGAATAATGTTTGAGAAGAAATGAAAAGTTTGAGATTGAATAGAGATTGTCGTTTGTTGATGCTACAAAGAAAATTAAGTTGGATAGTTAAGTTTGTTCTTTAATTGAAGAGATTGTTCATTTGAGGGGGAGCAAGAGTAAACTCATGAAATGTTAAATATGCTCCGAAATGATTGTTTGTTCAAGGGGGAGCAAGAGATTAAAGATTTGTTATTGAATAATTTGCTCCGAGATAGTTGTTTGAGGGGGAGCAAATGTTAACTGATCAAATGATTGAGTGTTCCAAGATGATTGTTGATTCAGAGACAAGTTAGACCAAGAATTGAAGTTTTAAAGATAAATTCAAATTTCCGCACTCCAAAAACCAAGCTTCCGAAATGCCAAGAGATTTCAAAGTCAAAACCAAGCTTCCGCAAAGCCAAAAGAATTCAAAGTTAAATCAAGCTTCCGCAATACCAAAAGAATTCAAGGAACTCAAAGTCAAAACCAAGCTTCCGAATGCTACTCAAAGTTCAACTTACTTCTCAAAGCAACATCAAGTTGAAATCAACATTCAAAGGTTCAAGTTGTGAAAGCTTAAAAGCTACAAAGATTTCAAAGGTGCTTCCAAAGTATTCAAAGTTGCAAGAGAAGATCAAGTTGTAGAAAGTCATCGTCAAGAATATTTGTTTGTTGAGAAGATTCAAAGTCAAAGTTGATATAAGAAGTTGAAGACAATGAGAAAGCTTCAAAGTCCAATCAACATTGAAGATTTTCAACAAATGGGCTCATCATGTTATTTAAAGACCGAAGACGATGCAACATTTACAATTCAACACCAAGGGGGAGATTGTTAGAAATATAAAATGGTGTTAAATTGTAATATGTCTAGTTATATAAGGGGTATTAGTGTTAATTAGATGATAGGTATAAATACCCCTTCCTTAATCATTTGTAACTAAGCCTTAGACAATTAATCCACACTTACTTCTCTCTAATTTACTTTCTCTCTCTAAGATCATCTTCAACCTCCCATTCACACACTTACACACATTTCACACACTACCTTAAATCCACCATTAAAGCTTCAATTAAGCTCTAGTTTCTTAATAACACAGATGAAGTACCCTCAATAAAGTTTAATCTTGCATTAAAACTTTGAGATTGACGAGTCAGTGTTTGAATCTGGCTCATTAACCTGGACAAAATATTTTCTTTAGATGATACCTTAGCCTTTCCAGTCCTAGGCTTAGGTAGGGGATTGGTCTGAGGCAAAGGTTTATTCCGATAAACCTCTTTAACTGGAGCAGTCATCTGGAATGCTCCAGTCTTGACCTCTGGGGATTGAACTGGGTAAATATTGGTCTTGGGGGTTACAAGCTCATCATAAACAGTGGTGGGCCTGAACCCCTCTGGTAATCGATCGATTACTGGTATTAATGATGCTATATGAGTATTTCCATCTAAGTATGCACGTTTTTGAGCAGGAAATTGATTTACTCCAGCATCATATGGCTTTTTGGTTTCTAGCCATGATTTAATTACCAGTTTTTCTTTCTCTAAAATGACTTCAAGATCTTGTTTTTCTTGAATCAATTGTTCAGTTACCAGAACCTGGGCTTGAAATGCCAGTTCAATGTCTTGAAGTTCTTTTAATTTTGATTTTAAAACAGTTATTTCAGAAGAATCTGTTTCTAGACCATTTACACAATCAGATCTAACAGTTTCTACAAATATCAAATCAGAATTAAGAGCTTCAGCTATGTCCAGTTTTAATTCTTGGTCAGTTGCACTATCATAATCACTAACCTTCTTAATAACAATGTCTACCCATCATCCAGATGTGACATCTTCCTTCACCAGGTGCTCTTCGTCTGCCAGAACCATGTAACAGCAATCTCTTTCTTCTTCTTCATCAGCAGATGATTCATCAGAAGGAACCCATTTCTCTTCAGTTGTTGCGATCATGCACTTATTATTGTTTTCCATTTGTTGTGCCATGAGAGCAATCTGGGCCTTAAGCTTTTTATATTTCAATTTATAGCTATCATCAGGCTTATTATTTGAAGAAAATGGACCAGGCTTGGATACAAACTGGCTGGACCTGCAATCTTTCATGAAATGACCCTTTTTGCCACACTTAAAGCATGTCAAATTGGTCTTATCAGTTGAAGAACTGGATGCAAATTGTCCAGATGGCCTATTTGCTCTTGCTTTGAAACGGTTAAACGTTTTAGCAATCATTCCAATAAGGTCATCATCATCAGTTTCATCACAACAGTCTGGAGAGATTTGACTGGACTCTCCAGAATCCATGAGTTCAGATACCATCTTCTTCATAGAAAATACATTCTCAGAAGATATCAGTGCTGTACTTTGTGGTTCAGTATGACTAACCACATTAGGACTACTGGAGGCATGGTTATAAGCATCTTGTTCTGCCACCACTCTCTGAGCTTGATTTTCTTCAGTGTACCTGAAAGCTCCATATAAAGTTGAGAGAGTGTGTGTGTGCAGAGTTTTACCTTGTCGTAAGACCAGGATCATGTGAGACAATTTGGTGGGTAGAATATCACAAAATTTCTCCAGAAGTATATCCTTGTCCTTCTCAACCCCAAGACCTCTCAACTGGTTTATGATACTCATAAATCTGGTGTAAGTACCAGTAAGAGACTCATTAGGCTGAGCAAAAAATGACTCATACCTCTTGTTTAAGGAGACCTTTCTGGTGACAATGGTGTCATCTCCTCCTTCATGTTGGTTTAGAAGTTCATCCCACATGGTTTTAGCACTAGGAAAAAGAACTAGTGTGGGAATTAGGGTTTCTGGAACGGCCCCGAGGATCATGTTTTTGAGAAGGGTGTCTAGATTCACCAATCTCCTCTCCTCTTCAGACCAATGTTCCTCCCTCTTTTCCCTTCCTCTTCTAGATCCAGAAGGATCAAGAAGGGGATTGAGAGGTGATGTAGGGACATAAGGACCTTCATTCAGGATTTTCATCATGTTCCTCTCAATACCAGTGATATGCAAAACCATCCTAGCTTTCCACGTACCAAACTCATCACTGTTCCCACTGAATTTAGGAACAAGATTATTTGAATAGTGCACATGTACGTGTGGAGAAGCAGGAGTAGGAGGAGGAGGTGGATTAGTGTTATTAACAATAGGTGGTTCATTATTTTGATCATTAATATTAGCATTAGGATCGGGACCAAGATTAAAACTTCCTTGTGTATTTTCTTGGTTAGCCATCAAAGAAACAGATCTAGGCAATGTTAGCCTTCTGCTCTGATACCAAATGTGAGTCCCTCAAAAACGATGGTTAACCTAGAAAGTGTAAAATACAACAAGTCTAATAATCACTATAATGGACTAGTATTACTTGTAAATAAATGCAAGATTATATAAACAAAGTAATACAAGACTTAAAGCAATAAACAAGTAAAGTGGAACATTATGTATTTTTCAATGGTGTATTTTATTTATGATGTTAAATAAAATACAAGGTTGTGCGGAATCAAGATAA
This sequence comes from Erigeron breviscapus, assembly GCA_034093135.1. Taxonomy (NCBI): domain Eukaryota; kingdom Viridiplantae; phylum Streptophyta; class Magnoliopsida; order Asterales; family Asteraceae; genus Erigeron; species Erigeron breviscapus. The sequence goes on along the minus strand of CM067175.1, from coordinate 20,335,179 downwards.
TACAAATAAGTATGTATCCTAACCACCTATGAATTACAAATGACCTATATTTGTCAAATAACTCTTTTGGATCGAGATACTTAAAGTTGTGAAGTATCCCTGTTTAAGATCGAGAGTATTTAGACAAATTCACTTTAATGCAAAATGTATGCTTAAAAGTATTTTTATCAAGGAAATGACTTTGTATTTATAGGCAACAAAATTCACCAGTGAATTTTGTGCCGTACAAATATGGTTGCATGCATTTAATGATCCGACAAGAACATTAAATGCATTGGATAAGGAATAAGGATAAAGTCACATCAAATGACTTTGTATCCTTTTATCCAACCACCTTTACATGCATAAACTTTGGTAAAGAACAAGTGGATTGTTCTTTGGAAAGTGTGTAAAGGCAAAAGTCAATCCTCGATATCAGTGTTCAGACTTGTAAGGTCTAGAACACTGAAAATCCTCCAGTGTACAGATCTGGTAAGACTTCCAGTGGACTCCACCATTTGTCAGTCTTCTTTATTCTGACTTCAGTGAGAATGTCTTCAGTAGAGTTGATCTGGACTGGGGGTGAAGTCCAGTGAGCTAATCTGGAGAATACTCCAGATTTCCTATACAAGCATTTGCTCACTGGTCTTCCATTATTTCTGGACAAATATTTAGAGGGACTCCAGATTCCAAGTCTGAAGTAGGTCCAGTAGAACACGTTTCTGGACAGATCTTCAGTAAGGCTCCAGTAGTCGAGTCTGGAGCGAGTCCAGTAAATCTGGACTAAATCTGGACCTAACAGTTCTTCATATTATTATCGGGTCTGTATCTGCATGTATTGATTTAATTCTGAAGATCGGTCTATAATCATACACTAGGATTAATACATAAGGATGGAAAACACTAGTCGGTCTTTAACTAGATGTAAAAGGTGATTCACTTGTAACCGAGGGATCCAGAACCGTAGTAATTAGGATGAATAGAACATGATGCTTTACAATGTCAGACGCGATCCAGTGACTTGGAAACGAGCACTGTGGTCACCGGAGAGAATTACTATCTGGCCATGGCTTAAGAGCCGGGTAACTTAAAGATGAACTAGTAACACAAACTTTAGGTCATTAATGCTTAAACAATGAATCTAACGAGAATTTGTTTATTGAGTAGTGTGAGTCTAGGGACAACACTAGTTACTTAGGCAAAGTGAATCTAACGAGAATCTGAGCCGTGATTAAGTTTCCAACAGTCTAGCAAGTAGGTAGAATGATATTTGGTCGTACCATGAGATTGGAGATGTCAAACAAGTATTTTAATTTAATTACTGTTATTTGCTTTTTCAAACTATTTTCAGACTAAGCCTCTCGCTGAATAAGCGGTTGCGGCTTCTATTTACTTTTCAGTATTTTAATTAGTTTAATAGGAAATTGTGACAACCCCACAACCGCTAGAATTACACGTATTACTAGATTAGGTAAAGCAACGCGTCCCTGCGAACGATCCTGTTCTTATCACTAAACTATACTACATCTGATTGGGTCCCCTGTCCGTTAAGGTGTGTGTGTGTTTTTGAGATAATAACTTGTACAACTTTTATAAATTTAAACACTAAAACAAAAACAAACCATCAAGTGTTTTGGCGCCGCTGCCGGGGACGCGACGCATTCTTAGTTTAGTAGTGTAATTGGATCCTTTCTTGTGTTTCGGTACGAGAAAGTTACTTTTCAGTACTTAGGTTTAGAAGTCAAATTAGGTTTAAGTCAAAAATTAGGGTTAGGATAATTTAGCTAGTATTTTCATTTTCTTAAAATTTCAAAAATCCGAAAATATTTTTATTTTATCGTTTTTAGTTATTAAGTTTAGATTGGTTGCATTTAGAGTTAATTTTATTTTGTTCTTGAAGTTACTAATCGTTTTCGTGTTTTGTGTTTGTTTTCGTTCTTGTTTTCTTTTTCTTTCATTTTCGTTTAGTGTGTTTCAGCTAAGATAGGTACAATGCATTGGAAAGGATTAGAGGAACCTGTTTCGGGAATGGAAGAGGACGTTAAGAAGGAAAAAATTAAAAACGCAAGCTGTTCAGGATATCCCAGCGCCGCTGGAAGCTTCCCAGCGCCGCTGGGAAAGTTTGTCTCACCCGAACCTACTCCTTTCGATTCCACTATCCCTTTTAGGTCATTTGATTGTAGATTAGGAATGGAGAACCTCGATCAGGACACCTCGATACGTTTCATACCGGGGACCAAAGGAGAGAAAAAGAACGGAACAGGACAAGCCAGCGCCGCTGGGGACCCCTTTCAGGTTTGGATCTTACAGTAATCTTCATCGGGGCTCGAAACCCAAGCTTCCAGAGATATTCATAGGTCAAGAAAAGCTGATGGATGAGGTCAATGCATTCGACTAACTTAATTATTTGAGTTGGGAGGAGGCATAGGAGAAAGCAATGAGATTACATTGGCAATTTACCAGTTCTTTGAGAGAGATGGTAGATCACCTGAAGGAAGGACCGTTGGGGGAGAAAGGGTACGAAAAGAGTATTTACGACCACTTCTTTGCAAGGGCTGAGGACACACAAACCCTGTTGCATCAAAAAGCCGACGGAGTTTGGAAAAGGATCGAAGAGAGGTTGGGAAGAGTGACTGACACTTTGACAGATTTAAGGTTTAAACGGGTGCAAGAATATGTAGGTGACTACGGAAGAGTACTACCAGAGGAAATAGAGTTACATACAACCTTAACTCGAGTCAAGTGGGCACTGGAAAGCTTCAAAAGGGTTAAAAACAAAGCGCAAGATCTCCAACGAATGATTCCCGACCTGTTCAGACTTTTCCAGCGCCGCTGGGCACCATCCAGCGCCGCTGGGAGTACCGGGCAGATTGGTTTCACCCCAGTTTTACACGGATCGAGAGGAGGAGCTGAAAACTTATCAAAACCACAGCTGAAGCAAGAGAGGAACAACACAAGAGACATAAATTTTGGAAAGTTCGTAATCCCTTGTCGCATAAATCAGTTAGAAAACATGCTAGCTGTGGCAGATTCCGGATCGAACGCCAACATAATGCCTAGAAGCCTATTCGACCATCTAAGGCTTGAAAGAATCAAACCAGAAGGAATAAGGTTGGAAGTAGTAAATGGGATTTCCACATGCCGAGGAGGAAAGGTGGAAAGTGTGGTTGTTACCGTAAAGGATATAAGCTTCGAGACAACCTTCATGATTTTAGACCTTCCGTCCTATCAAAGGGTTCCCCTGATTTTAGGACGACCATTCCTATATTCGGCAAGAGCGACAATCGATTTCGACAAAGGAGAGATGTTACTAAGACAAGGAACTGATTATGTATTCCTAAAGGCAAATGTTGAAGATGAGGAGTCAAATGTGACATGCTACCGAGTCGAAGCGGAAGATGATGACTTAAGAGAATTGGAAGAATTGATCGAAATTAGGAATAATACATGGAGATTGGAGGATGAGACCTACGACGAGTCGACTGAAGAAGAAGATGAGTTCGATGAGATTAGTATGGATAGCTCGGCCATTTTTGATTTCAAACAAAACGAGGACGAGATGATCTCAGAGGCATGGGACCGCATCAACACCTGGGTTGACTACTTTCCTCTGGGGACGTTTGATGGTGGTTTTATTTTTGCTTTTAAATTTATAAAATGTTGTACAAGTAATTATCTTAAAACACACACCTTACGAGCAGAGAACCCGATCAGATGTAGTATAGTTAAGTGATAAGTTACAGGATCGTTCGCAGGGACGCGTTGCTTTACCTAATCTAGCAATATGTGTAATTCTAGCGTTGTGGGGTTGTCACGATTTCCTATTAAACTAATTAAAATACTAAAAAGCAAATAGAAGCCACAACCGCTTATTCAGCGAGAGGTTTAGTCTGAAAATAGTTTGAAAAGGCAAATAACAGTAATTAAATTAAAATACTTGTTTGGCATCTCCGATCTCATGGTACGACCAAATATCATTCTACCTACTTGCTAGACTGTTGGAAACTTAATCACGGCTCAGATTCTCGTTAGATTCACTTTGCCTAAGTAACTAGTGCTATCCCTAGACTCACACTACTCTATAAACAAATTCTCATTAGATTCTGATGTGCTAAATCGAGTTTAAAATTTAAAACTAGAAGTACCTCGAAACTCACTACTACACACTATCGGGCAGTGGACCCGATCGTATGCAATATAGTTACAAAGTAAGTCCAGGTTCGTTCACGGGGATTGGTTTGAATCAATTGTCTAATAAAGTAGTTTGGAAAACAGGGTGGAACACTTTGAATCTCACTTTGACAAATAAATTAAAGTAAATTTAAAAGACTAAACACGTAAAAGTAAAGGTAAAGCTTCAAACAATAATAGTAAAGATCATCCACCTTGACTTCGCTAGACTTCAAACATGATTGCATTCAATTAAGACCAAATTCATTGAGAGTTGACACGATAATCGTGAAAGGATAAAATGCTCGCGTGGTACCACCAACCGCTCACAAGGCACCCAATCACCTAAGTTGCTAGTTTAATTACCCAAGCCGGTACCACCAATGCCTAGACAACCTTACCAACAATTAGTTTGCTTGATCAACAAATTACCAATGCCTAGACAACCTTACCAACAATTAGTTTGCTTGATCAACAAATTACCAATTGTGCCTATGTGAATTAAAACGTGGTACCACCAACCGTTTCAAAACACGTTGACAAAATGATTCCTTTTATTAAAATGACATTCACTATCATACCATGAACTAGTGATAATTGCTCATAGACAAGCAACCGTTTGAAAATCACATTTGTATCCAACTAGTACCACTAACGAAGGACACACATGCCACCAATATCATAATAATAAATATAAAGGAATTAAATCATCAAGATCTCGACACAACGATAAATGAAATCAACTCTTGGAATTAAAACATATAGCAATCACGTCATTCGTCTAGTTTCATCAAGGTGGGTGATTAAAAGATTAGCCACTCATGATTAAATTGAAATAACAATCAAAATAAAGGAAGAACATGATGATGACTGCGGCGCAGTGGACTTGTTCACCACCACTGCGTCGCAGTATAAATATACTGAACCGAAGGCCACACATCAACTTATGAAGACTTGCATATTTTCTATCTCTTTTCACCTTAATAACTCTCGAACTCTCCAATCAACTTCATGGCCTCAAAATTACTCGAAATTGCACCAAACGGAAACGTCTCCTGTTTAGAACCTGAAACCACTAACAAAACCCATAAACGCGCCAAATGCCAGCAAAATCGACTAAAAACATATAATAAAAAAAAGCCAATAACGATGTGGGCGATGGGTATAAATTGGTCACATCAAATCCCCCCACACTTGAGCATTGCTTGTCCTCAAGCAAATCCAACATTTAAAGAAAAAGTAATCCTTGGCAATGAAGCTAAATCAACAATTACGAGTATCAAAAAGAAGCAACACCAAGTATGTCAAAGACAAAGAAGTTGGGTGAAGCAGTTTTAATCTTAAATGAAAACCCGAAATGTTTGACAATATCTGAACAATCCACAAGCCTCAATAACACGACTATGCACAAGTGAAACAAATGAACCTATCAATATCATTGTACTCCAACGAACTTACTTTTGGGGTTGAATATTCAAGAATCACTCATAGCACAGTCGTGATGCATATCTTACCATAGGCTTGAACAAGGATCATAGCTCCACCGACATGGCGTAAGCACCAAGTACATCATCAAAATAGGCATATAAGATGGTTGTATAGTTAGGCTAAGGTATATATATTGGACATTTACAATGAGTGAGGGAGTGT
>CM067175.1:20306880-20324380 GCA_034093135.1 Erigeron breviscapus | reverse complement strand
CCATGATAGCCAAAGGGAAGACCAGATGTATCAAAAAGATCGGTGATCCAATTGCGGTCTCCTTCTTGACCCGAACCAGAGGCGCCAACATCTCCTCCAGACGGTCCACCGCCAAATCCTGAGCCAGAACCTGGCCATGGTCTCCAATCTGCACTAGTACCTGCATCAAAAGAAGATCTACCGCCAAAAGAACCAAACTGCACAGGACCACGAGGAGATCCTCCTAGATCATGTGGGAAGAAAGAACCGCCTCCCTGACGATATGTCGGAACATGAATAGGGGGTGGTGAAAAATCAGGAATAGGAGTATCTGGAACGAACGGCTGCCCATGGTACTGCGCATCCCACATAGGCTGATAATAATCTAGGGTATAGTTGGTGCGGGCCTGCTGCGATCCCATCCAAGTCATATCCTGATCCATCCTCCTTTGATAATCATCAAATGCCTGACGGCTAGCCTGCTGTCCATCAACAATCTGCTGCAGCTGGGATCCTATATCAGTCAAATCAATACTTGGACGCCCCCGCCTCCTCTGAGGCTCCTGAGGGGCGTCCTCCATCTCATCATCATCAGAATCCTCCACCTCTGGAGGCGGTGCAGCGATAACACCTGTATCATCCAACAACCTCGCTTGCTCATTCTTCTTTGGCTTCTTCACTATCTTGGCTATTATCAACTCCTTCTCAGTTAAATGCTCCTGTCTAACCTGCAAAGACAATCCCTCATGACATATATCAGAATCAAAAACTCCCATCCTCTTGTAAAGACGGGTGATAAACTGCCCAAGCACCAACTTTGAATCCGAGTGATTCACCATCCTATCCAGAACAACCATCGGGGCCAAAGCAAACCTCCTCGGTGCCCCCTCAGAAAACAACTTAATCAGCCATAAATCTAGCTGGTACGCCTTGTCCCAATGGGTGGACCTTTGTACCAGAAACGTGACAAGCATCCTATGCAACATCCTCAGCTTCACACTGCTAATCTTAGACACACTAACATAGCCACAAGAAGGCCAATTGTGTCCCCCCGAAATACGAGTCCAATACTGAGATATCGACTCTCCATCTCCCAAATCCTGTTTCACATACAAACCCTTCCTCAACAAAGCCCTAAATTCCTGACTATCTAACTGCTCCCTCGTATACATACCACAATAAAAACCAAATTCAGGAATAGATAACTTCCTAGGCTGTCCCCCGCAGAAAAAAGTTACTACCCGCTCTTCAAAAATATCCTTGACTTTATTAAGCTCCTTGGTCAACTTCAAAGTAGAATAAAACTCAAGACAAAGTTCACGAAAAACTGGTTCCCGATTATTGAAAATGTTGTGCCACATATCACTACTAACCACCTGGTCACCGATTTGAACCTCAATACGAAACCACCGACGGATATCCTCCTGTATCCCATAATTTCTCGCAAAAATCGGATCAAGATATTTGGGAGGGCATACTACCTGACGATGAAGAGCAAAGAGATTATTCAAGAAGTTGTTCTTATGGGGTTGCCTAGCCCCATTGAACTCTAACCATGCGTGAGACTCGTCCATATCGTGCTCTCCAAACTTTAAATCAGGCACTTCTGGCTCTTGCCTAGCCCTCTTGGCACCAGTCCCGCTTCCTTGACCAACTTCCATCAGCCTTCTCTGATCTCCAGTCTGCAATCACAAAATTAAAGCAAACAGACACGTTAAAGAAGGAATGCAAAACTGAAATCACAATAATCTTCAACACAAATTTTGGACAGAACAATCCCACTGCGGCGCAGTGAGAATAGTCACGTGCAGGTGGTCCTCACTGCGGCGCAGTGAGGCAATAGTCACGTGCAGGTCAGAAGCCGCCACTGCGGCGCAGTGAGGCAATAGTCACGTGCAGGTCAGAAGCCAGCCACTGCGGCGCAGTGGATAAACACAATCCCACTGCGGCGCAGTGAGACTGGGTGGTCCTCACTGCGGCGCAGTGAGGCAATAGTCACGTGCAGGTCAGAAGCCAGCCACTGCGGCGCAGTGGCTAACACACAATACCACTGCGGCGCAGTGGCCTAAAAATTCTGGGCAACATTCTCGGTGTTCATCACAACTTTCAGCAAAAGTGTACAACCATACCATCAATCAACTTTATTTCAACAATTTACAATCACCTAGGCTATCATTTACCTCCCCCACACTTGTTCATCAAAAACCCCTAAATTTCAAAACTCTAGCATTTATTTTATCTCAAAATCGGATGAACAAGTGTTAGAATCGAAAAATTAAACACCACATTGGTATCAATAGCCCATAACTAACACAACCCACTAATTAATTTGAAAATTAAAACCCTAAAAATTAAAAATTGAAAATTAAGGAAATAAAAAGAAAAACTTGTCAAGAAATCTTACCTCTTTTCCCATGATGACGACAGAATACTGGTAATGCAGGAGAAAAAGAAGAAGAAAATGCAAGAATGGTGAATTAATGGGAGAATTCAGGAGCAAAAGGGAGGTTTTTTTTTTATATATTTATATATGCTTATTTTTTTTTTCGGTTCTTTTTTTTTTTTTTTTTTTTTCTGATTTTCAATCTTTTTTTTTTTTTTTTATATTTATATATGCTTAAGATCGGTTTAAAAGTGAGAGAGAAAACAATACTGATAAAAATTTGAGTGGTAAAAAGTAACTCCCTCATCTGACTGGCAATAATACACTCTGGTTGACCGGTCAAAGGCCCACTGCGGCGCAGTGGGCAATGTACGTGCAGGTCGCCCCACTGCGGCGCAGTGAGGCAATAGTCACGTGCAGGTCAGAAGCCAGCCACTGCGGCGCAGTGAGACTGGGTGGTCCTCACTGCGGCGCAGTGAGGCAATAGTCACGTGCAGGTCAGAAGCCAGCCACTGCGGCGCAGTGAGATAGAAACCCCACCACTGCGTCGCAGTACAAATCTACTGGTCTCGACCCCCCTGTTTCCCTTAGAAAAATTTTGACCAAGAAGATTTTGACACTTACCTCAATCCGCTTCGCACTAAATTGTACCTGCATTTTTCTTGACAAAACATCAAATCTAACTGACAAAAACAAAAATAAAATGCAAGAAAGGTGAATTAATGGGAGAATTCAGGAGCAAAAGGGAGGTTTTTTTTTTTTTTTTTATTTTTTTTTTTTTTTTTTTTTTTTTTTTTTTTTTTTTTTTTTTTTTTTCTGATTTTCAATCTTTTTTTTTTTTTTTTATATTTATATATGCTTAAGATCGGTTTAAAAGTGAGAGAGAAAACAATACTGATAAAAATTTGAGTGGTAAAAAGTAACTCCCTCATCTGACTGGCAATAATACACTCTGGTTGACCGGTCAAAGGCCCACTGCGGCGCAGTGGGCATCGGCCTCCCCCACTGCGGCGCAGTGGGGCACTTTTGCTCCCAAACTTCAGTAATAATCGACTGCGGCGCAGTGAGATAGAAACCCCACCACTGCGTCGCAGTACAAATCTACTGGTCTCGACCCCCCTGTTTCCCTTAGAAAAATTTTGACCAAGAAGATTTTGACACTTACCTCAATCCGCTTCGCACTAAATTGTACCTGCATTTTTCTTGACAAAACATCAAATCTAACTGACAAAAACAAAAATAAAATGCAAGAAAATAACACGGGTTGCCTCCCGAGAAGCGCTTAATTTATTAACGAGTCATTAGCTAGACTCGACCAACCTTCAAGTTTCCAATTCAAAAACGGGGATCTCCTCGATCATCCCCTCAACTTGCTCTTCTTCCAAATACAATTTAAGCCTATGACCATTTACAATGAATGAACCTTCTCCATTTCTCTTAAACAGTTCAACATAACCTGACGGATAAACATGCTTAATAACAAAAGGTCCAATCCATCTAGAAGTTAGCTTAGGTTGCTTGATCTTAAACTTAGACAAAAACAACAAAACCTTAGCTCCAACCTTAAACTCCTTTCTACGGATCCTCTTATCATGCCAAACCTTGGTTCGCTCCTTGTAAAGCCTAGAATTCTCATATGCACCTAACCTAAGCTCATCAAGCTCATGGAGTTGCAACATCCTAAGTTCACCGGCTTCCATCATATCCAAGTTTAAATTTCTCAAAGCCCAATACGCCTTATGCTCTATCTCAATAGGTAAATGACAAGTCTTACCATAGAGCAACCGGTATGGCGTGGTGCCAATCGGCGTCTTATAAGCCGTCCTAAACGCCCACAAGGCGTCATCCAACTTCTTTGACCAAACCTTAGGGTTATCTCCCACAGTTTTCTCCAGAATTCTCTTCAAAGCCCTATTGGTGTTTTCTACTTGTCCACTAGTTTGTGGATGATAGGAAGTAGAAAAGTAATGCACAACACCATATCTTTTCATGACCTTAGCTAATTGATGATTTGCAAAGTGGGTTCCTCGGTCACTAATTAATGCTCTAGGGCAACCAAATCGGCAAAACAATTGTTTAAGGAAATCAATGACTACCCTAGCATCATTCGTGGGCAAAGCCTTGGCTTCGGCCCATTTAGACACGTAGTCAACGGCGACAAGAATATATAGGAACTTATTAGACGGTGGGAATGGTCCCATGAAGTCTATACCCCAAATATCAAAAACCTCACATACCTGAATGCTCTGTTGAGGCATCTCATCCCGCTTAGTGATATTTCCTTGTCTTTGACAAATGTCACAAGTCTCCACCAAGGTTTGAGCCTCCTTGAAAATTGTAGGCCAATAAAAACCTGCATCAAACACTTTCTTACCGGTGACTGAAGGACCGTAATGACCTCCAGTAGGACCATAGTGACAAGCATCCAGAATCTCCCTAGTCTCAGCTCCAGCTACACATCTCCTCACCATACCATCTGCACAAGCACGAAACAAGTATGGGCTATCCCAAAAATAGTACTTGGCATCCGATATGAGCTTCTTCTTCTGTTGGTGCGTGAAGTCAGTTGGTATCTCACCTGCAACCAAATAATTAGCAATATCTGCAAACCAAGGTGCATCATCAGAAGTAGAAATAAACATTAAACACTCATCAGGGAAGTGATCATTGATCTCCCCATCACGAAGTTCCTCCCGGTGAGGATCTTCCAAGCGACTCAAATGGTCGGCAGCCAAATTTTCAGCCCCTTTCTTATCCTTGATCTCAATATCAAACTCTTGTAACAACAAGATCCAACGGATAAGCCTAGGTTTAGCATCTTGTTTCGAGAACAAGTACTTAAGGGCTGAATGGTCAGTAAAAACTATGGTCTTACTTAACACCAAATAAGATCTAAACTTATCAAAAGCAAAAACCACGGCAAGCAACTCCTTCTCTGTTGTGGTGTAATTTTGCTGGGCGGGGTTCAAAGTCTTACTAGCAAAATAAATGGGCTTGAAATGCTTATCAACCCTTTGCCCAAGCACGGCTCCCACAGCAAAATCACTTGCATCACACATCAATTCAAAGGGCAATTCCCAATCCGGCCCGACCATGATAGGAGAATTAGTCAACTTCTCCTTAAGAACCTGAAAAGCACTTAAACAAGCATCATTAAACATAAAAGGGACGTCCTTCTCCAACAAGTGGGTCATAGGACGAGTAATCTTAGAAAAATCTTTAATGAAACGGCGGTAAAAACCGGCATGTCCAAGAAAACTCCTTACCCCTTTCACATTGGAAGGCGGGGGTAGTTTGGCTATAACATCAATCTTAGCCCTATCAACCTCTATCCCGGCCTTAGACACCTTGTGACCTAGCACAATACCCTCGGTCACCATGAAGTGACACTTTTCCCAATTCAAAACAAGGTGTGCCCTCTCACACCGTTCCAACATCTTATCCAAGTTATGCAAGCAAGTACGAAATGAGTCCCCAAAAACCGAGAAATCATCCATGAAAACCTCCATGGAGGTTTCAAGCATGTCCTGGAATATAGCTATCATGCACCTTTGGAAGGTGCCCGGGGCGTTACACAAACCAAACGGCATTCGCCGGTAAGCAAAAGTGCCAAAGGGGCACGTGAAAGTGGTCTTTTCTTGATCCTTTGGATCAATGGGTATTTGAAAGTACCCGGAAAACCCATCTAAGAAACAAAAGTACTCATTACCTGCAAGTCTCTCTAACATCTGATCAATAAAAGGCAATGGAAAGTGATCCTTTCGGGTGGCATCATTAAGCTTACGGTAATCAATACAAACCCGCCATCCCGTTACAGTTCTAGTGGCCAAGAGTTCCTTATTTTCATTTTCAACCACTGTCATGCCCCCCTTTTTGGGCACACAGTGGACAGGACTTACCCAAGAACTATCTGCAATAGGGAAAATGATCCCTGCATCTAACAACTTAATGACTTCTTTCTTAACAACCTCTTTCATGTTAGGATTTAGCCTCCTTTGTCTCTGGACAACGGGCTTAACATCATCAACAAAATCAATCTTATGCTGGCAAAAGTTAGGACTAATACCTGGAATGTCGGTGGTCTTCCAAGCAAAAGCCCGCTTATGGGCTCGGAGCACAGCCAAAAGACAATCTTTCTCGTCACTCGAGAGTGAGGACGAGATAACCACGGGTAAAGATGATTTACCTGCCAAGTAAGCATACTCCAAATGTGCAGGCAATGGCTTAAGCTCCAAATCTGTAGGTGGTACATCAACTGAATTAGGTACCCTTGAGCTTCCATCAGCAACAACTCTCTCAAAGCTCTCATCCACTGGAGGTGTCTCATCCAAGCTAAGTGCCATAACCTCTGCAAACAAATCATCATCAGAAATTTCTCCCGATCCTAGATTAGCAATCTCCTCATCTCCCAGATCGGTCTCCATCAACTCCTGAAACTCTCGGTCCAAAGCCTCATCAATCACATCAATCCTGAAACATGACTCATCATTAGAATACGAATGCTTAATAGACCTCTCAACATTAAAAACAATCCTATCCGTACCCACACCCAAAGAAATTTCCTTATCTTTCACACGGATGATAGCATCCGCGGTATTAAGGAATGGTCTACCGAGTATTAGGGGTACCTGTGCATCCTCCTCCATCTCGAGGATAACAAAGTCAACTAGGAAAACAATGTGGCCTACTTTGACTCTAATGTTTTCAGCAATCCCCATGGGATACTGAAATGAATGGTCAGCTAATCTTATACTCATGCGAGTCGGGCGAAGGATTCCTAAAGCCAACTTACTCCAAACCGAATAAGGCATCAAATTAATGCTAGCACCTAAATCAGCTAAAGCCTTACAAATAATGGTTCTAATAGAGCAAGTAATAAGAAAACTCCCTGGGTCTTCAAGCTTAGGTGGAATGCGGTTCTGCAAGATAGCAGAACACTCGGCATTGAGAAAAGTAGCTTTGGCCTCCTCCATCTTTCCTTTGTCCGTCACAAGTTCCTTAATGAACTTGGCATAATGAGGCATCCCCTGTATCAAATCAACTAAAGGCACATTAATATGAACATTTGAAATCATTTGAACAAACTTGTTATATTGTTTCTTTAGCTTTGCCTTCCTGAACCGTTGTGGAAATGGAACTTTTGGTTTATAAGCTTTAACCTCGGTTTCCACAACCAGTTTTGGTGGAGTGACCGGAGTCTTCTCGGTCGGATTCTCTTCCATCTCAATCTCCTCATCAACCTCATCATCATTACCTGAATCCTGTACATCTGAAACAACAACATTAGGCATAGTAGGAGGGTCATAAGATCTACCTGTACGAGTGGTAATGGCCTTGGCTTCCTCATTACGGGCTTGAGGTGGAGTGTACTTCTGCCCTGCATTTTGTCCCTGATTCGGCCCCATGCTAAACTGAGGCCTAGGATTCTGTTGAGTATTGCTAGGTAAAGTGCCTGGAGGCCTAGAAAGTGCAGCCATCCTACTCTCAAGATCCTTAAAGTTAACGCATTGATTCTTCATATTTATTTCCACCTTCCCATCTATCCTATCCAACCTCTCATTCAATGCCTTAGTATCATCCCGAATCATCTGAATGCTAGTGTTAGTTTCAGCCTGATTACTAACCAACTGTTTCATCATCTCCCTCAACTCGGCATTTGGATCGGTATTAGAGGAAGAAGAACCTGATCCTTGTCCTTGTTGAGTTTGATGTTGTGGCTGACTCTGAAAGTTATCCCTTTGCCACCTATTTCCTGAAAAACGAGAATTATTAGTAGGAAAAGAAGAGTTATAAGAAGGATTACCTGAAGAACGGTTTTGGAAACCGGTATTGCGTGGGTAGCTCCCTTGTTGTTGATTCTGGATGTAACTCACATCTTCGGGTGCCCGATTGGGGCACTCATCTAAATAATGCATATCACCACAATGATCACATCCATCGGCCACTACCTTAACATCCCGTTCAATTGCTCCAAACCGATTCTCTTGCATAGCAAATCCCTTTTCCATGCGCTCAGATAGCGTTCTAATCTCTCCAATCATCCCTGAATCATGACTAGCTTCAACCTTTGCAACCCTACCTTGGCTAGTACCTTTCTTTAACCTTCTCTCATTCTTCAAAAATCTATCATCATCCATATTTGCATTGTCCTTTGCCATGGACTCCAAAATATCAAAACCTTCATTGGGTGTAATTTTGTTGAAACCACCCCCAAAAGCATATCCTAACTCCCGCTTAGACTTCTTATCTAGGCCATCAAAGAAAAGCTCAACATATTGTTCCTTAGTCATGTTATGGCCCGGACAATTCCTCAACATCTCCTTAAACCGAATCCATGCATCCACCACATCTTCATCTTCATCTTGGTCAAAGGACCTAATCAAATTCTCCAACTTCCTTTGAGTTCTAAGTGAATAAAACTCACCAATGAAAGCTTGCTTGAGTTGGTCCCAAGTTGTTATGGAATTTTCTGGAAGATCATTAAACCAATCTAAAGCATCACCGGTAATGGACATGGGAATGTCTCAAGTTTAACGGCATTCATTTGGTTGTTCCCATATTGGTATAACCGTGCCAACTTCTCAAACCTCTCTAAGTGTTGGTATGGATCCCATTTCCTTTTACCGTCAAACTGTTGCTCCTCAATACTTTTAAGATGATTACCTTTCAGATTGAAATCATGAGCAATGGCTGGAGGTCTTATAGGACTACCACGGTTGGTAGGAATAGTACGGACCCTCTCACCATAACGAATATCATTCGGATCCCTTTGTTCGTCTCCCATTTCCTCTTCTAACTTAACTTCTAAATTGAAGAACTCGTCTAAATAAAACCCTTCCTCGTCCGAATCAGGAGTGAGTCTAGCAATAGGTGAGAATGGTGTAGGTGTTGTGAAGTTAAACCTACGTCTTGTTGGTGTTCTCAAAGGACTATTTAGAGGTAAACCCGAAGACCGCAAGTTCATCAACTGAGAAGTAGACCTGTAAAAAAGAAAAGAAAAACTAAACTATTAAAGCAAATAACTTCCTCACGCGTGAGGAAGGATCAAACTACTAAATTAACAACTAAAACGGCACACAATCCCCGGCAGCGGCGCCAAAAACTTGATGTGCTAAATCGAGTTTAAAATTTAAAACTAGAAGTACCTCAAAACTCACTACTACACACTATCGGGAAGTGGACCCGATCGTATGCAATATAGTTACAAAGTAAGTCCAGGTTCGTTCACGGGGATTGGTTTGAATCAATTGTCTAATAAAGTAGTTTGGAAAACAGGGTGGAACACTTTGAATCTCACTTTGACAAATAAATTAAAGTAAATTTAAAAGACTAAACACGTAAAAGTAAAGGTAAAGCTTCAAACAATAATAGTAGAGATCATCCACCTTGACTTCGCTAGACTTCAAACATGATTGCATTCAATTAAGACCAAATTCATTGAGAGTTGACACGATAATCGTGAAAGGATAAAATGCTCGCGTGGTACCACCAACCGCTCACAAGGCACCCAATCACCTAAGTTGCTAGTTTAATTACCCAAGCCGGTACCACCAATGCCTAGACAACCTTACCAACAATTAGTTTTCTTGATCAACAAATTACCAATTGTGCCTATGTGAATTAAAACGTGGTACCACCAACCGTTTCAAAACACGTTGACAAAATGATTCCTTTTATTAAAATGACATTCACTATCATACCATGAACTAGTGATAATTGCTCATAGACAAGCAACCGTTTGAAAATCACATCTGTATCCAACTAGTACCACTAACGAAGGACACACATGCCACCAATATCATAATAATAAATATAAAGGAATTAAATCATCAAGATCTCGACACAACGATAAATGAAATCAACTCTTGGAATTAAAACATATAGCAATCACGTCATTCGTCTAGTTTCATCAAGGTGGGTGATTAAAAGATTAGCCACTCATGATTAAATTGAAATAACAATCAAAATAAAGGAAGAACATGATGTACCAATCGTTTGAGAAATAGAAATTGCGAGACAATAAAATAGATACGATCTAGATGGGTGCACGTGAATCTTCAATGAATCGGAAGACGATGAAATCTTGATTTGATCCTTGAAGGCGTTCCTTATAGTGCAGCTCCTAGAAAGAAAACTTGATGCTTTGGGAATTAGGTTATGTTTTCTATTTATACCTCCCTTTAATCTGAAGCAAAAGCTGCCCAAAACCTTTCAGCCCCGTACTCTCACTGCGGCGCAGTGGGCGAGTGATGCCCCCACTGCGGCGCAGTGCTTATACACTGCCTTTGGTGCTCATTAGTCAAGGCTGACTGCGGCGCAGTGGGCACCTGCAAACCCCACTGCGGCGCAGTCCCTTGTCTGACACTGCGGCGCAGTGGGCCTGTCACCCCACTGCGGCGCAGTGGGCCTTGGTCACCCCCACTGCGGCGCAGTGGGCATCAAACCCCACTGCGGCGCAGTGGCACTTGCAGAGACTGCGGCGCAGTGGACTTGTTCACCACCACTGCGTCGCAGTATAAATATACTGAACCGAAGGCCACACATCAACTTATGAAGACTTGCATATTTTCTATCTCTTTTCACCTTAATAACTCTCGAACTCTCCAATCAACTTCATGGCCTCAAAATTACTCGAAATTGCACCAAACGGAAACGTCTCCTGTTTAGAACCTGAAACCACTAACAAAACCCATAAACGCGCCAAATGCCAGCAAAATCGACTAAAAACATATAATAAAAAAAAGCCAATAACGATGTGGGCGATGGGTATAAATTGGTCACATCAGATTCATTGTTTAATCATTAATGACCTAAAGTTTGTGTTACTAATTCATCTTTTAGTTACCCGGCTCTTAAGCCATGACCAGATATAATTTCTCCGGTGACCACAGTGCTCGTTTTCAAGTCAAAGGATCGCGTCTGACATTGTTAAGCATCATGTTCTATTCATCCTAATTACTATGGTTCTGGATCCCTCGGTTACAAGTGAATCACCTTTTACATCTAGTTAAAGACCGACTAGTGTTTTCCATCCTTATGTATAATCCTAGTGTATGATTATAGACCGATCATCAGAATTAAATCAATACATGCAGATATAGAACCAATAATAATATGAAGAACTAGTAAAACATGGATCTACGATAAACAGTAAAACACACTCCAACAGATCTAACAAATAGAGTAAAATAGTTAAACGTCTACATGATCACATCGATCCAAACAAGTATTCATCCTACTAGCCTGACATTATTAAAGGAATAACAAAGTCTGAAAAGATGAAAGACATTGTTTACCAACTGAAAGTAAAATAAAAGAGTAGATCTAGGCAGAAGATGAAGATCGGAAGGTGTTAGAAGCTCCAAAACCTCCTTGGAATCTGCAAAGTCGACCTAGGGTTGAATATGGGCGGCTAGGGCTGCTGAATCGGCTCTCTCTTAGGGTTTTGAGGGTTACTTTGACTTAAATAGTGCTGAAAGTCGGTTGCTGATCTGGGCCGCCCAGCGGCGCTGGACATGGGCCAACGGCGCTGGCAGCTCCTGCTGCTTCTCGATTTGCTTCGTTCGGCTCCCGGATCACCTCCTTGTGTCTTGTAACTTCAAAGGCTTCCATCTTGAGTCACTTGATGCCATTTACCCTCACTCGCATCTTCCGTGAACCTGCGTAATCATAGAATTCATTAAGTACCGATAGTTCCGGAATATTAACTCATTCATAGGAGTTTTTATCACAAAATGGACGCTCGTCATATACCCCCACACTTAAGTCTTTGTTTGTCCTCAAGCAAATAGTCCAAGAAAATAAAACAATGATGAGCGGACTACTTAAGTGTTCAAGTTATTCTACTTTATTAAAAATATTTGAAAGATTAGTCATGCAAAATGATTTGAGTAAGCTATAGCTAGAGGCAAGATAATTGGTCAATCAAAACTAAAAGCTAACTTTTTATTTGTGTTAATACCTCTAAAACCATTCTATAATTCCACATGTCCTACAGCTCAATCTTACTTCCTTCTGCTGACTAGTTAAGCACTTAATTAAAGTTTGTATAGCAATCAGAACTACTAGCTACTAGCAAGGCATTTATATTCATCGTTTGTGTACTTGTGAGTCACTACTTAGACATACTCTCACACTACAGTCATGCTCGCTAGCTAAACACTAAAGCAGTTATACGATATTATCATCTTTAATAGTTGAGACAGCGGTGACGGGTCGGTGGTTCCCCACGCGCAAAGAAACATAACTCAACTAATGGTTAGAGTTTATACCTTACATCAAGACAGCGGTGACAGGTCGATGGTTCCCCACGCGCAAAGCGACATAACTTGATGCGTATAGATTTTACTCGTTATTAGTTCTTTGAACTCTTTTAATTAATCTACTGATTGCCTTTCTTAAGATTACTACATTATTCATGCAATAGACATTATCAGAGACCCCAGATGACTCATACACTTACTCCGCATGCAACTAGTTCACAATAAATAGTGTAAGAATTAAGGCGAACCATACGTCTAAACTAGTTCCTACACAAGCACGTATATAATTTAGTCCCACTAATGCACCTATACTAATGACTAGATAGCTCTAATTGCTAGGCATATTAAAGTCCAGTTAAATGTGCTATGGCAAACATAATCGCATTCAGTTTCAGTCTAAGCTCTAATCCAGTTGGAAGAATGAACAGCCACAAACCTATAGTTAAACTAACAGTCCTAACTAACCGTTCATCTACCAAAGCTAATATTGCTTAGTTATCGTTATCTTTTGTCTACTTGCAAAGCTTATATTCTCAAAATGATTTTCCGACACAAGAAAATTTGAATTTTGCATGAAATAAGTAGTAGAAAACTTATGATAAATAAAGCAATTAAACCACGGGTTTTTCCTATTCCATCCCCCCACACTTAAATTGTACAAGCCCTCGTTGTACTGAACCTAACTGTAAGTCCCAACTTGTTAGATGGTACTACTGAAGACACCTCTATGTCGATGGTGGAGTTACTTTGCAATATACTTACTAAACTGGAGATGACCAGTTAGATAAGTATATACCAAGTTCTAGATAGATTACTTATATAAAAGACAATAAGTAAAGAACAATGCAATAATACAATAATTTGTAAACAATCTTGATGAGACAATATGTAGTTTTCAAGTGTAATTTATTTATTGATATTAAACAAATTACAAGGTTGATGCGGAACCAAGATAATACACGAATGTAAATATCCTAACAACCTATGAAATACAATTGATCTATACTCGGAATTTCTCTTCTACAATCGAAACACTTAAAGTAGTGAAATGTTCCTTTTAGCGATTGAGGGAATATTGCACAAGTTCACCAAGAATATTGCAGGTTTGCAAAGTATGAAGTTATTCGTTTGTGAGAGAAATAACTCTGAGAGAACGAATACTTTCGAATAACTTATGATTCTTGGTTGTGCAATGACTTGTATTTATAGGCAAAGTTAACATAGGATGTTAACTTTAGCCGTACAAATGTGGTTGGAAGCATTTAAGGAATAGCATTTAATTCCTTAAAAAGTGTTGTTAAGTCGCATGTTACAGTGACTTTACACAACCACCTTTATGTACCTTTTAATACTTAAATAATACGATAAGGCTTATTATCCGGGTAAAGGTACATAAAGTATACAAGTCAATTCCTCGTAATCAGTGTAAAGCTTTGTAAGGGCTTTCCACTGAAGGTCTCCAGTTTGTAACTGACTAAATGTCAACTGGGCTTCGCTGCCATTGTCATTCTCTTTCTTCCATTTGTTGTCTTCGACTTCAACTGGAAATGTTTCTTCAACTTGGTCAGTTCTCAACTGGAGGAAGTCTTCAGTTGCGTTAACTGTACGGTGCAACTGGACTTCAAAATATTTCTCGACAAATCTTCTTGGTCACCAGTTTACTGGTCACCAGATGCAACTGGTGAACTGGTCAGTGGAAACTGGTGACTGGCCAGTTCCAGGTGAACTGGACCTAACAAATTCCCCCTATTTGTCTAGAAATATAGTCTAAGTCTTTTCTAGTTCTTGTATCTATACAAGTGTGAACTATAGAGACTTGTTTGATTTAAATCTATCTAAGGTATCTAAGGCATTTTATAGATCAACAAATGCCTTAGGTTTTTCTTTTTGTGTTTGTTAGATTTTAATCTTTTATCTACCTTGTGGTTACAAACTGGTAACTTCTTTTATACAAGGAGTGAAATTTACACAAGTTACAACAGAATGTAAAACAAATTACAAGAAGATAAAAATGAAGAAAGAACTTAAACAGATGGCCCTTCGCCAGTTCTTCTTCTTTTGGTCACAAGAGAAATAGGTTGAGTGTCTTCAGGGTCAATATTCAGCCTTTGCTCCAGATTCTCTTTATGTTGAATCTTGCCCTTTAGAAAATTTACCCATGCTTTTTCAAACCTATTCTTTTGTGCCTTCGCATCCAGCACTTTTACCATCTCGACCCATTCACTGAACCCAAACTGCAACACACCAGGATCATCAGTTCTCACTAGTGGCCCACCAGCATACTTTACTTCAACTTGAAAGACTTTGGTGCCTGGCTTAATTGTAATGTTGACATTTGTTATAGTACCACCATGTCTCCTGGTTGACATGATCTGGGAGTAGTAGTTTCTTGCTTCAGTTTCATTAGTGATTTTAATACTCCCAGCACCAGCAGCCAGTACTGCGGACTTAATGTCTTCATTTGTTACCTCGCCAGTTGGTTCAACGAATGTTCTAAGATCAGCATCCCTGGCAGCTTTGGTCAGTGGTCTTCTAGGTTGTGGAATCCTTCTTTGGTGGATTCATCACTTCCTTCACAACCTCTTTACATTGGCAATTCTTTTCAAAATCCCACTGGCCCTTAACTCCTTAGCCCTCTCCAGAGAAATGTTCAAGCTTCTGGCATCAAATTCAGCCTCATCCTCATGATAGTGTCTTTCCAGTTCAACATCTAGCATTTCATTTAACTGGTCAACTATCCTAGGATTATTCTTAACACTGAGATACCCCTCCTTAGTGATACCTAGAAGATTGGCATCACTCATATCTAGCAAGTTCAATTGTGTGAGATGTGCCCTGGCTTCAGCTTGGTTCCTTTTGTTTCATTTTCTTTCGTTCTTTAACACTATCACCAGTCTGGCCAGTCTTCTACTATCACTGTCTGAAACTGGAGGCAGTACATCAACATTACCAGTCTCAAGCATTTCCATTTCAGTGGCCGGCTGGGCTTCATCAGTTACTTTGCCCTTTCCCTTATCCAACACATTCCCCCTTACACTAGCCTCACCAGTTTGCTCACCAGCATCAGTACTGGTAGCTAAGCTTAATTCCCTTCTTGGTACAACTGGTGGTGCAAGGACTGTACTTCTTTCCCCCTTGGCAGCATCTAGACCTGCCCTTATAGCTTCCCATTCAGTGGGGTGTGATGGCAACCGGTCAAGAGGCTGCCACGACTGCATGTCCTTGCACTCTTTAAATATCCCACACATCATTCGGAAGGACCTCCAAAGGTGGCTGGTTTCTTTAGACTGGGCCAAGACATTTGCAACAACTTTGTCTTGACCAGTTTTTAATTCATTCAAGACCTTTGATTCTTCATCAATACCAGCACCCACCTTTTCCTTCAAAGCATCATCCCTCTTCTTCAAAGTCTCCACTTCATTGGCCAGTTTATTCAAAGTTTCAGTGTGAAGAGATACTTGGGTGCTTAAACCTTCAATGCTGCCCCTCAACTGGTTGATCTCACTGGTAAGTGGGGCCAGATCAACCTGAGGAGTGGCCAGCTTGGTGATCTCAGACATCACCCTTTCAACCAAACGCTCTTCCCTAGCACCCAACATATCTTCCATCTTCTGACCAACTGAAGATACAATCTGCTCACCAAGGCCAGCCAAATCTAGGCCAGGTCTCTCAACTAGTTCCTTGACCTGCCTTTCAATTTCCTTCAAATCTACTTCAGAAGTTCTGACAGTATTGGTAAGTAGATTTGAGATAGAACTGGTGACCTTGGAGTGAGTTAAGTCAAAGGCTTCCTTCAATGTACCTGCCAGATTGTTACTGCCAGTGACCAACTCATTCAATTTATGAAACACCAAGTCCTCATTTGATGAGAACTTGTTTATCCCCAGATCAACCACCTTGATATTTGTCAATGAGTCTTTGTGGTATCTGGAGAAGGACTTGGTGTTCTTCTCAAGTGTCTTCTGAATCTCCTCCACCCTGGTTAGAAGGTTTGGAGATCGGATTGTATAGAGACAACTTGAGTGTCCAGTGACAAGGAAGAAGGTGTCACTGGACCACGAGCAGTTACTACTGGAGCAACTGGAGGAGGTAAACTAATGGAAGTCTCCCCAGTTGTCAGGCCAGCAGTTGAATATATTGGAGGAGTGGTAGAAGAAGAAAGGATAGGAAATTCAATGTGTTGTTCATGCTGAGAAAGCTCAGGTGTGAACAACGGCGACGGTGGTGGGGGCATTTCTCGAGCAAAGGAGAATTGCCCAGTTGGTAAAGGAGCGGTATATATTGGTAAGGAAGTATTTGTAGGCACATTATGCTCAGATGGTGAAAGTGAAATTGATGCGTCTGGAGGGCAGACTGGAGATGAAAGGTCTTGTGCTTGTACAGAAGCACCAAGAATCTCCAAGTCTGTTTCAGTACCTTCTGAATCCGAAGATTCAATAAGGATTTCCTCGTCGTTAACACCATGTCCAGATCCATGAATGTGACAGAGGGCTGACCAGTTACCTGGTCAGGCTCCAGATGACCTTCCCAGTTTCCTGGATGGGTACATCTGTTGGTGGATCAGATACCGAAGTATCGTCACCAGGGATAGACGTGATAGGAACGGCTTGAGTTATGGTTGTTCTATCATCAACCACAACTGGAGACGAACTGGAGGGTCCCTCATTATTTTGAGGCCCGCCCAGTTGTCTTTCTGGTTCACTTTCCAAAGGTGCATCAGTTTTAGCAAATGCCAGCTGCATCTGCTCAGGAATTTCAACCTCACCAGCTTCAGATACTAGTGAGTCTAGATTCCTCAAAACATCTGGCCTTGTGAACGAAGAGTCTGTATTTCTATACTCTTCTTCACCCAGAATCTGCCTGAAACACAAAGATA
>CM067175.1:20289180-20305880 GCA_034093135.1 Erigeron breviscapus | reverse complement strand
GTGTGTTTTGAGAGAGAATTGTGTGACTGTGTGTAAATCTGGAATTAAAGTTATGAAGTATGTGAAAATTATGTCTCGATCTATATCTCTAAGGTATGAGAGGGCTATTTATAGTCTAACTATTCAATTATGCTAATTGTCACAATTAGCCCCTCAACCTTAGTGATCATTTATCTATGACTTAACAACAAGAAATTCTTCTATTCTAGATTACAATTTATCACTATTTTTGGATTTCTAACATTCTCCCCCTTAGTGATATATTGTAATGAATGAAATACTGTTATAACACGATTTTAACTACTGAATTCGATTCATCAATGGTGGATTTGGTGAGTGTGTGTTCTTGGTGTTTGTGTGTGTTTTGAGAGAGAATTGTGTGACTGTGTGTAAATCTGGAATTAAAGTTATGAAGTATGTGAAAATTATGTCTCGATCTATATCTCTAAGGTATGAGAGGGCTATTTATAGTCTAACTATTCAATTATGCTAATTGTCACAATTAGCCCCTCAACCTTAGTGATCATTTATCTATGACTTAACAACAAGAAATTCTTCTATTCTAGATTACAATTTATCACTATTTTTGGATTTCTAACATTCTCCCCCTTAGTGATATATTGTAATGAATGAAATACGTGTTATATTGTCTTGTAGGAATGAATTTGATGAGCCCGGTGGTTAAGACAATTGGTGTGTAGAAACAAGTCTTCAAAGCTTTCTCTTTTGTCTTTGGAGAACTTGATTCAGTCTTGGTCTTGGTCTTGAACTTCTTGAAGTTAAATCATGTGAGGATTCTCAATGTTCTTTTAGAACAGAGAATAATGAAGTCGAACAAGTGTGTGACTTGAATCTTCAAGAATTGTTGAATCATGAACCAGAGTTGTCTTTTGAAATGCGGAAGGTATAAATCTTGGTTTCGACTGTATCAATCTTCGATTCTCGAGTGAGATTCAACTTTTTGATTCTTCGGTTTTAATTCTTGAATGAATCTCATCTTCTTGAAATGAAGTTTCATGAATATGAACTCTCCCCCTTGATGTATGCATTGGAGTTTCTTGACAAAATGTTGTTGTATGACTTGAAGATCTTGAATGAAGTATGTTTGATGAAGACTCTTTTGAAGCTTTGATCTTTGTCACATCAACTTGAATACTTTGGAGAGTAAGCAATTGAATGAAGTTTGGATGAAATTCTTATGAAGTAATCATGCTCCCCCTTAATCCATGAGTATACACATTTTGGAGCATTTTTGAACTTTTGAAGCATCTTGAGTGAAAATCTTTTCATCTTTGGTTTCATTCTTATCTATGACATCAATTCAGATTCCCCCTTTTAAAATCAAATTCTCAATCAACTAAAATCTAGTGAAAATCTGAAACTATTGACACATCATGAAGAATTTTCTCCCTCTATACACAAACTTTGATAATCCTAGAACTTTGATAAGCCTAACACTTAGTGAAACAACCAAACCAAACACGAACTTTTCTCCTTGTTTCCTTATCAATCAGTAAATCAATCATAAAATTTTCTCCCCCTCATAATGACAAGATTGGGAACCAATCTCATTATGGACATATTGATTGATTCATTGTCAACAAGAATAACATGATCGAATGTACACATGGAGAAATATCAACCATCAAAACATCAACCCGAACCATTAGCCCAACCCAAGAAATCCTAGGGGTGACTAAAATGGAAGATTGAAGTTGTTGGGACAAACGTTATAGCATGGTGTTGGTGTTTTCTGTGTTCGTGTGATGAGAAATGAAACCAGATAAGAATGATCCGTTAGCATGTTCAAAAATCAAAAGGATTAATGAAATGACCGATTAAAATGTATAACATTTTTCGGATTTCCTATGTATCATTGAGATATGCACAAAACAAGTCTCTAACATAGTTCGATCTGCGGCTTTGCAACCACGAGATTGCTTCAAAGAATATAAATCATGGTTAACACTACCGAAGCATTTGATAACCACAATTTTATCCTTAAAGACTTTTTGGGAAATAACATCCGAGGTCACATAGACTTCTCGTTAACTCAACAAATTCATAAATGAAAATGTGAGACCTACGTTCAATGTTGGAAAGGATGTTAGCATTGGTAGGATTTCCATTCGATCATCGTGGAATATCAATTAAGATATCACTACAAATGTTCCGGCTATATCACAAAGATAAGCAATAATATCACAAAGACATGACGCTAATGTGCCCTAAAAAAAATGAATGATAATCAAATCAATGATCAATCAAAGTAGCTCTAGACACATCGTGATCAAATGAAGTCGGGGACTGGAGCAGAATGTCACCCTTTTTCAATATCAACATCTTCCGAAAGAAGAGTCAATAGAAATGTGAAAATCTCCGTGAGAAATGAAACCAGATAAGAATGATCCGTTAGCATGTTCAAAAATCAAAAGGATTAATGAAATGACCGATTAAAATGTATAACATTTTTCGGATTTCCTATGTATCATTGAGATATGCACAAAACAAGTCTCTAACATAGTTCGATCTGCGGCTTTGCAACCACGAGATTGCTTCAAAGAATATAAATCATGGTTAACACTACCGAAGCATTTGATAACCACAATTTTATCCTTAAAGACTTTTTGGGAAATAACATCCGAGGTCACATAGACTTCTCGTTAACTCAACAAATTCATAAATGAAAATGTGAGACCTACGTTCAATGTTGGAAAGGATGTTAGCATTGGTAGGATTTCCATTCGATCATCGTGGAATATCAATTAAGATATCACTACAAATGTTCCGGCTATATCACAAAGATAAGCAATAATATCACAAAGACATGACGCTAATGTGCCCTAAAAAAAATGAATGATAATCAAATCAATGATCAATCAAAGTAGCTCTAGACACATCGTGATCAAATGAAGTCGGGGACTGGAGCAGAATGTCACCCTTTTTCAATATCAACATCTTCCGAAAGAAGAGTCAATAGAAATGTGAAAATCTCCGTGAGAAATGAAACAAGTATTTGTTAAGAAACACTTGAGTGGTTAGGTAAAAATGTGCATCGCTTCACTGGGTCCATGAAGACTTCTTCAATATCAAGAAATCAACAAATGAAATCTGATAGGAGCGTGTTTTACCCGGCTTTTTGAGAATTTGGGGAAGGGTATCATTTCTTTGTAACCCTTTTCGCACAACATATCACCTTAACCTCTCACTTTTCGACTTTACTCCCTCCATCCTATTTGCACGAAAACAACAGCACTCAAAATACCCTCACTATCTAATGAAAGAAGTGAATACTCCGGGGTTAGAACTCATCGGCGAAGATGAAATTCATGGAGTATAATTTGAGAAATACTTATCCCTCATGTGCAAACTAATCACCGAACTCCATTTGATTGAAAATCATTGGAAAAAAAAAAAAAAAAAAAAAAAAAAAAAAAAAAAAAAAAAAAAAAAAAAAAAAAAAAAAAAAAAAAAAAAAAAAAAAAAAAAAAAAAAAAAAAAAAAAAAAAAAAAAAAAAAAAAAAAAAAAAAAAAAAAAAAAAAAAAAAAAAAAAAAAAAAAAAAAAAAAAAAAAAAAAAAAAAAAAAAAAAAAAAAAAAAAAAAAAAAAAAAAAAAAAAAAAAAAAAAAAAAAAAAAAAAAAAAAAAAAAAAAAAAAAAAAAAAAAAAAAAAAAAAAAAAAAAAAAAAAAAAAAAAAAAAAAAAAAAAAAAAAAAAAAAAAAAAAAAAAAAAAAAAAAAAAAAAAAAAAAAAAAAAAAAAAAAAAAAAAAAAAAAAAAAAAAAAAAAAAAAAAAAAAAAAAAAAAAAAAAAAAAAAAAAAAAAAAAAAAAAAAAAAAAAAAAAAAAAAAAAAAAAAAAAAAAAAAAAAAAAAAAAAAAAAAAAAAAAAAAAAAAAAAAAAAAAAAAAAAAAAAAAAAAAAAAAAAAAAAAAAAAAAAAAAAAAAAAAAAAAAAAAAAAAAAAAAAAAAAAAAAAAAAAAAAAAAAAAAAAAAAAAAAAAAAAAAAAAAAAAAAAAAAAAAAAAAAAAAAAAAAAAAAAAAAAAAAAAAAAAAAAAAAAAAAAAAAAAAAAAAAAAAAAAAAAAAAAAAAAAAAAAAAAAAAAAAAAAAAAAAAAAAAAAAAAAAAAAAAAAAAAAAAAAAAAAAAAAAAAAAAAAAAAAAAAAAAAAAAAAAAAAAAAAAAAAAAAAAAAAAAAAAAAAAAAAAAAAAAAAAAAAAAAAAAAAAAAAAAAAAAAAAAAAAA
Source organism: Erigeron breviscapus (assembly GCA_034093135.1). Taxonomy (NCBI): domain Eukaryota; kingdom Viridiplantae; phylum Streptophyta; class Magnoliopsida; order Asterales; family Asteraceae; genus Erigeron; species Erigeron breviscapus. The sequence continues at coordinate 20,301,639 of CM067175.1, read as the reverse complement.
AAAAAAAAAAAAAAAAAAAAAAAAAAAAAAAAAAAAAAAAAAAAAAAAAAAAAAAAAAAAAAAAAAAAAAAAAAAAAAAAAAAAAAAAAAAAAAAAAAAAAAAAAAAAAAAAAAAAAAAAAAAAAAAAAAAAAAAAAAAAAAAAAAAAAAAAAAAAAAAAAAAAAAAAAAAAAAAAAAAAAAAAAAAAAAAAAAAAAAAAAAAAAAAAAAAAAAAAAAAAAAAAAAAAAAAAAAAAAAAAAAAAAAAAAAAAAAAAAAAAAAAAAAAAAAAAAAAAAAAAAAAAAAAAAAAAAAAAAAAAAAAAAAAAAAAAAAAAAAAAAAAAAAAAAAAAAAAAAAAAAAAAAAAAAAAAAAAAAAAAAAAAAAAAAAAAAAAAAAAAAAAAAAAAAAAAAAAAAAAAAAAAAAAAAAAAAAAAAAAAAAAAAAAAAAAAAAAAAAAAAAAAAAAAAAAAAAAAAAAAAAAAAAAAAAAAAAAAAAAAAAAAAAAAAAAAAAAAAAAAAAAAAAAAAAAAAAAAAAAAAAAAAAAAAAAAAAAAAAAAAAAAAAAAAAAAAAAAAAAAAAAAAAAAAAAAAAAAAAAAAAAAAAAAAAAAAAAAAAAAAAAAAAAAAAAAAAAAAAAAAAAAAAAAAAAAAAAAAAAAAAAAAAAAAAAAAAAAAAAAAAAAAAAAAAAAAAAAAAAAAAAAAAAAAAAAAAAAAAAAAAAAAAAAAAAAAAAAAAAAAAAAAAAAAAAAAAAAAAAAAAAAAAAAAAAAAAAAAAAAAAAAAAAAAAAAAAAAAAAAAAAAAAAAAAAAAAAAAAAAAAAAAAAAAAAAAAAAAAAAAAAAAAAAAAAAAAAAAAAAAAAAAAAAAAAAAAAAAAAAAAAAAAAAAAAAAAAAAAAAAAAAAAAAAAAAAAAAAAAAAAAAAAAAAAAAAAAAAAAAAAAAAAAAAAAAAAAAAAAAAAAAAAAAAAAAAAAAAAAAAAAAAAAAAAAAAAAAAAAAAAAAAAAAAAAAAAAAAAAAAAAAAAAAAAAAAAAAAAAAAAAAAAAAAAAAAAAAAAAAAAAAAAAAAAAAAAAAAAAAAAAAAAAAAAAAAAAAAAAAAAAAAAAAAAAAAAAAAAAAAAAAAAAAAAAAAAAAAAAAAAAAAAAAAAAAAAAAAAAAAAAAAAAAAAAAAAAAAAAAAAAAAAAAAAAAAAAAAAAAAAAAAAAAAAAAAAAAAAAAAAAAAAAAAAAAAAAAAAAAAAAAAAAAAAAAAAAAAAAAAAAAAAAAAAAAAAAAAAAAAAAAAAAAAAAAAAAAAAAAAAAAAAAAAAAAAAAAAAAAAAAAAAAAAAAAAAAAAAAAAAAAAAAAAAAAAAAAAAAAAAAAAAAAAAAAAAAAAAAAAAAAAAAAAAAAAAAAAAAAAAAAAAAAAAAAAAAAAAAAAAAAAAAAAAAAAAAAAAAAAAAAAAAAAAAAAAAAAAAAAAAAAAAAAAAAAAAAAAAAAAAAAAAAAAAAAAAAAAAAAAAAAAAAAAAAAAAAAAAAAAAAAAAAAAAAAAAAAAAAAAAAAAAAAAAAAAAAAAAAAAAAAAAAAAAAAAAAAAAAAAAAAAAAAAAAAAAAAAAAAAAAAAAAAAAAAAAAAAAAAAAAAAAAAAAAAAAAAAAAAAAAAAAAAAAAAAAAAAAAAAAAAAAAAAAAAAAAAAAAAAAAAAAAAAAAAAAAAAAAAAAAAAAAAAAAAAAAAAAAAAAAAAAAAAAAAAAAAAAAAAAAAAAAAAAAAAAAAAAAAAAAAAAAAAAAAAAAAAAAAAAAAAAAAAAAAAAAAAAAAAAAAAAAAAAAAAAAAAAAAAAAAAAAAAAAAAAAAAAAAAAAAAAAAAAAAAAAAAAAAAAAAAAAAAAAAAAAAAAAAAAAAAAAAAAAAAAAAAAAAAAAAAAAAAAAAAAAAAAAAAAAAAAAAAAAAAAAAAAAAAAAAAAAAAAAAAAAAAAAAAAAAAAAAAAAAAAAAAAAAAAAAAAAAAAAAAAAAAAAAAAAAAAAAAAAAAAAAAAAAAAAAAAAAAAAAAAAAAAAAAAAAAAAAAAAAAAAAAAAAAAAAAAAAAAAAAAAAAAAAAAAAAAAAAAAAAAAAAAAAAAAAAAAAAAAAAAAAAAAAAAAAAAAAAAAAAAAAAAAAAAAAAAAAAAAAAAAAAAAACAAGAATTCCTTCAAAATGGAAAAAAAAGAATTAAGGTTTAAGATTTAACATACCAAGCTTGGAGATAAGAAAGTTAAACCTCTTTTCATCCAATGGTTTTGTGAACAAATCTGCAAGTTGAAAGTCAGTACCCACAAAGTAGAGCTCGATGTCACCTTTCTCAATATGATCTTTGAGAAAATGATATCTAACATCAATATGCTTTGAGCGAGAGTGGTTTACTGAGTTGACTGCAATGGCAATGGCACTCTGAGAATCACAATAGATAGGAATATGATCATATTTCAGACCATAATCAGTTAGTTGTGTCTTCATCCATAAAACCTGAGCACAACAACTAGCCGCAGCCACATATTCAGCTTCAGCCGTTGATAGTGACACACAATTTTGTTTCTTGGAAGACCAACTCACAATTTTATCGCCTAAAAATTGTAAAGTACCGGAAGTGCTCTTGCGATCAAGTTTACAACCAGCATGATCTGCATCTGAATATGCAGTTAGATTGAATCCAGTATCCCTTGGATACCAGAGACCTAAATCGGGTGTCCCCTTCAGATAACGAAATATTCGTTTCACAGCTTGATAATGTAAATCAGTTGGAGCAGCTTGATATCTAGCACACATACATGTTGCAAACATTATATCTGGGCGAGATGCTGTTAGGTACAACAACGAACCAATCATACTTCGATATCTCTTTTGGTCAAATGGTTTCCCATTTGTATCAGCATTTATGTTTGTTCGAGCAGCCATTGGGGTAGAAATTGAAGAACATGAAGTCATATCAAACTTTTTCAACATGTCATTTATGTATTTACCTTGTGATATAAAAATACCAGTTGGTAATTGTTTGATTTGAAGACCCAAAAAGTAATTCATTTCCCCAATCATGCTCATTTCAAAATGATTAACCATAAGAGATGAAAAGTTTCTGCAAAATGTTTGACTGGTCGACCCAAATATAATGTCATCAACATATATTTGAACAAGTAGAACATGCTTACCTTGTTTGCGAATGAACAAGGTAGGGTCAATTGTGCCTTTGGTAAAGCCACCTCTTAGTAAGAAAGTAGTTAAAGAATCATACCATGCTCGGGGTGCTTGCTTAAGACCGTAGAGAGCCTTGTCCAATCTGTAGACATGGTTTGGTCTTTGAGGATCAACAAAACCTTCTGGTTGATCAACGTAAACTTCTTCTTTGAGATCACCATTCAGGAAAGCAGTCTTCACATCCATTTGAAACACAGTAAAGTTTCTGAATGCAGCATAAGCTAAGAATATCCGAATGGCCTCCATTCTTGCAACTGGAGCAAAAGTTTCGTCGAAGTCAACACCAGGTTGTTGGCAATAACCCTTTGCAACAAGTCGAGCTTTATTTCTTACTACTACTCCATTCTCATCCTTTTTGTTTTTGAATATCCACTTCGTTCCGATTGGATCATCTTTTCTAGGATTTGGAACTAATCTCCATACTTTCAGTCTTTCAAATTGTGCGAGTTCCTCTTGCATTGCCTTAACCCACTCTGGATCTCGAAGAGCTTCAGATACTGTTTTGGGTTCGATATTGCTAAGAGAAAGTGCAACGAGACACTCATTCACTGAAGTACGAGTAGTTACTCCTGCTTGTGGATCTCCAATAATTTGTTCAGTAGGATGGTATTTCTGCATACGTGTCCACTTGTGATCATGAGGAAGGAGATCTTGTTGTTGAAGATCAACATCATCATCATTAAAGCTTGAGTTATGTTGAGAGATGTTATCATAACTTGGTGTAATTCTTTCCTCATAAGCTGGATGATCAAAGTCAAGTGGTACATACACACTTGGAGTGTTCAATGGATTTGTTGTCTGAGTTAATCGAGAAGGTTGTTCTTGAACATTCACTTGAGAAGAATTATCCTGAGAGAATGGTGGAGAAGTATCAGGAGACGAGGATTCTTGCTCTGAAGAATTTGAAGAAGATTCATGAATATTGTCAGGAACTGGATCGTTGTTATGAAGAGGTTCATTGGGTTTAATTGGTTCAACGATGACTTGAGGTTCTTGATCATGAATCGGTTTTGAATTGTAGAATTCTTCAAAAAGAATATCTAATTCATCACTTGTAGGAGTTGGAAACTTCTTGAATTTAGAAGCTAAGGTAGTATTCCTTGTAGAAGGACTTGAAGCACTTGGATCATTACTTGTTGGTAGCAAACTTTCTTGCTCAAAGATCATGCCTGACATCTCATCAAACCAAACATTCATTGTTTCTTGAATTGTGTTGGTTCGACGATTATAGATTCGATAGGCAATTGATGTTTTGGAATAACCAACAAAATATCCTTCATCACCTTTCTTCTCGAACTTTCCAAGATTCTCCCGATCATTCAACGTGTAACAAACACACCCAAATATGTGAAAGTAGTTGATGTTGGGTTTGCGTTTGTTAACAACCTCATAAGGAGTCTTTTCGAAACGCTGATTGATAATGGACCGATTCTGAGTGTGACAGGCAGTGTCAACAGCTTCAGCCCACATATTGGATGGTAATTTGGAATAAGCAAGCATTGTCCTTGCTGCTTCTACCAGCGATCGATTTCTCCTTTCAACAACACCGTTTTGTTGTGGGGTGCGAACTGCTGAAAATTGATGAGTGATTCCTTTGGAGTTGCAGAATTCATCAAAAACAGCATTCTTGAACTCAGTTCCATTATCCGAACGGATGTAACGAACTGGAAGTTGAAGATTTACTTGAGTATTAGTGATGAAATCTATCAACATCTGAGTTGTTTCATCTTTGGATGCAAGGAACTTGACCCAAGTATATCTTGAATAATCATCAACAATAACCAAGATGTATTTCTTCCCATTTCGGCTTTGTACTTTCATCGGCCCACAAAGATCCATGTGAAGCAAATGAAGAGGTGCTAAAGAATTTGGAGATTTCTTCGGTTTATGAGAAGTTCTTTTGATCTTCCCAACAGCACAAGAAGGACAAACATGCTCACTTTCATACTTATAGTCAGGTAAGCCTTCAACAAGATGCTTATTGACCAAAGTATTGATAGTTTGGAAATTCAGATGAGAGAGCCTTCTATGCCATAACCAAGAATTCTTTGAAGTAGCCTTTGAAATGAGACAAATATTATCAGTTGGTTGGTTATCATCAAGATTGACGGTAAACAGGTTATCATCACGATCACCACAAAGAATATCAACTCCATCTAGAGTTTGGACTTTGCAAAGAGATTTTCGAAACAGAACTTGAAGATTGTTATCACAGAATTGTCCAACACTGAACAAGTTGTGACTTAATCCTTCAACATAGTGAACTTTCTTGCTCAAAGATCATGCCTGACATCTCATCAAACCAAACATTCATTGTTTCTTGAATTGTGTTGGTTCGACGATTATAGATTCGATAGGCAATTGATGTTTTGGAATAACCAACAAAATATCCTTCATCACCTTTCTTCTCGAACTTTCCAAGATTCTCCCGATCATTCAACGTGTAACAAACACACCCAAATATGTGAAAGTAGTTGATGTTGGGTTTGCGTTTGTTAACAACCTCATAAGGAGTCTTTTCGAAACGCTGATTGATAATGGACCGATTCTGAGTGTGACAGGCAGTGTCAACAGCTTCAGCCCACATATTGGATGGTAATTTGGAATAAGCAAGCATTGTCCTTGCTGCTTCTACCAGCGATCGATTTCTCCTTTCAACAACACCGTTTTGTTGTGGGGTGCGAACTGCTGAAAATTGATGAGTGATTCCTTTGGAGTTGCAGAATTCATCAAAAACAGCATTCTTGAACTCAGTTCCATTATCCGAACGGATGTAACGAACTGGAAGTTGAAGATTTACTTGAGTATTAGTGATGAAATCTATCAACATCTGAGTTGTTTCATCTTTGGATGCAAGGAACTTGACCCAAGTATATCTTGAATAATCATCAACAATAACCAAGATGTATTTCTTCCCATTTCGGCTTTGTACTTTCATCGGCCCACAAAGATCCATGTGAAGCAAATGAAGAGGTGCTAAAGAATTTGGAGATTTCTTCGGTTTATGAGAAGTTCTTTTGATCTTCCCAACAGCACAAGAAGGACAAACATGCTCACTTTCATACTTATAGTCAGGTAAGCCTTCAACAAGATGCTTATTGACCAAAGTATTGATAGTTTGGAAATTCAGATGAGAGAGCCTTCTATGCCATAACCAAGAATTCTTTGAAGTAGCCTTTGAAATGAGACAAATATTATCAGTTGGTTGGTTATCATCAAGATTGACGGTAAACAGGTTATCATCACGATCACCACAAAGAATATCAACTCCATCTAGAGTTTGGACTTTGCAAAGAGATTTTCGAAACAGAACTTGAAGATTGTTATCACAGAATTGTCCAACACTGAACAAGTTGTGACTTAATCCTTCAACATAGTGAACTTTCTTGATGATAATTCCATTTCGTTCAATGTCTCCATAACCTAAGATAGGAGCGAAATTGTTGTTTCCAAAGCGAACTGTTCCCATGAATCTTTCAACGAAATTCTTGAGCAAAGATTTATTTCCAGTCATGTGTTTCGAACACCCGGAATCGAGTATCCAAACACAGATGGTTATTTCCTGCAATCAATGAAATTTAACCGATTTTAGGTACCCACTTGAGGACGGGTCCTTTATGGTTAGTTAAAACAGGCAGGGGATATAACTTAGGATTCGCATTCAAACATGTTGTTGAATCAACATAAGCATTGACAAGCACATTATCAACAAACACATTTGAATAAAAGGTACGAACATTCACATTAGAGTTAAAAGTAACATGTCTACAAGCATTCACATCAACCACACGAGAATTAAAATTGTTTACAAGCTCACAAGGCCTTGCCTTGGCACATTCAACATTATTATACAAAGATGAATTGTTTTGATTTACAGTAACACCTTTCCTCCCATTGACAGATTTTCTCCTCCTTCTTTTCATCTTTTTTTCAACATTCTTTAGATTACTAGTGATCTTAGGTACTAAAGTATTAGCAACCCATCTAGCACCACTAGTTAAACTCTTTCCACCTGTTGAATTGAAATTAAGAAGATTAGAACTAGGAGTTTTAATCACTCTTATCTTTTTGGAATCTTTTGGAGGTGAGGAAACTTCTTGCTTCTTTGGTTTATCATGAGAAAACCACCCATATCTATCTCTATATCTAGTTGAACCATTTGATGTATCTTTAGTTAGCGAAACTGAGCTAGACTTAGACACCTTAGGTAAAAAGCTAGATTGAGAAGCATTAGGATAGTCTTTCGGAAGTTTCACTTTGGTGTACTTTGTCGTGTGTGGGGTTTCAGCTTGTTCCTTTTTGACATGTTTCACTGGGGTAGCAACGAAGGTTTCTAACTTAATGGTCTTTGGTTCAGTCTTGACGAGTTTGGTCTTAACTCGTTTCTTTGAGTAATATGAAGTTGGAGCTTTGGACAATGGTTTTTGAGATTCCACTTTTGTTTCCACTTTGATTTTGGTAGATTCAATCTTTTTCTCAGTTTCTGAATTAAAAACATATTCTCCCTCCATGAATTTATCAAAATCATTCTTTGTGAAATCTTTGGAAAATGAAAATTTCAATGGAGATTGATTAGTTTCAGATTCATTTGAAAGTTTTGAAAAATCAGGAATCTTGGTGTCCAACTTCACATCATGGGTATTCTCAGAAATTAGGTCAACTTGAACTGACACATCTTTGGTCTCACAAGAAAATTGAGTAGACGTATCAACACCTATACTAGCACTAGGCTTAGGGTGAACAACTAACTCATCAACAGTGTTGCATGTGAAAAACCTATAGAAGTACCATATCAAAACTAAACTATGTGCAATTTCTTCATCAGAAAAATCAGATTGCACACAATCATCAGCTATAAAAGTAGCAGTATTTTGACAAGTACATTCAAGAGAATCAGTCAAGGTCTGGGTAGAGGTATTGGTGGATGAATCACAAGTAGTTTGGGTAGAATTTTCTACTGAGGCTTTTTGGTCAGTTTGAGTAGAAACATTCTCACAAACTTTCTTAGTATCAACAGCAATACATTTATCCTCTGAGTTCGGACTTTGAGACTTGAGGTGATTAATAACTTTTTGTTGAGATTCCACCTTTTGTTGTAAACCCTCTATTTGTTTTTCCAAAAATGTGGTTGGAAAGTACATTTTAGTTGGTTTGGGTGGATTACCGACAGATTCTTGGTTTTGAAAATTTGATTCAATTTCTTCCAATTTGAAAATTGAAGATTCTTTTGGTTTTGAAAATTTGATTCAATTTCTTCCAATTTGAAAATTGAAGATTCTTTTGTTTTGTATGAATCATTTATTGCATCATAATTAACCAAAAATTCCTGTTTTGGTGTTCTCTCAACGTCATCAGTCTCAAATTCATCATTCAATGGACGAATAAATTGTTGTATCATACCAAGTCGTAGAAATTTTTCATCATACAAGGGTTCAATTTCCTCTTTGGCTTTTTGCAATGGTGTGATATTCTCAAATCCCAACCCGAGAAGAAGTTCTGTTTTGTCAATTTTTGACTTGTTGAAATAGGCAGTGAAATTCAAGAAAGGATTTTGTTCAACTTTATATAGCTTTTCTTGATAGAAAAGTATATTCTTTTTAAATTCCTCAACTTGTTTTTCAAGATTCTCAATCTCAATGCCTTTTAGAAAATAATTATGATTTAAATCAGAAATCTTCCTTTCGAGTTCAACATTGTTTGGTTTAGCTTCTTGAAGCTTTTTATTGAGAATATCAACATCCATTTGTCTTGCATTTGCCCGAAGCCATTCATTGGTCTTTTGAATTTCAAGATCTTGATTGGTCTTTTCAAGATCTTGAATGGTCTTTTCAAGATTTTGACATTTTTGTAATAACTTAGAATCAGGAGAGACATTCAACTCACATTCTTTAACCAACATCTTATCTTTGTAAGATCTTGATTGGTCTTTTCAAGATCTTGATTGGTCTTTTCAAGATCTTGAATTGGTCTTTTCAAGATTTTGACATTTTTTCAAGATCTTGATTGGTCTTTTCAAGATCATGAATGGTCTTTTCAAGATCTTATTAAGAATATCATCCATTTGTCTTGCATTTGCCCGAAGCCATTCATTGGTCTTTTGAATTTCAAGATCTTGATTGGTCTTTTCAAGATCTTGAATGGTTTTTTCTAGATTTTGACATTTTTGTAATAACTTAAAATCAGGAGAGACATTCAACTCACATTCTTTAACCAACATCTTATCTTTGTAAGCTTGAAAATCTTGTTTAATAGCATCATATTCAAAAAGTAATTTTGAATGTTCTTCAAGAAGTTTTGTAAATTCACTTTTAGAAAATGAAATGCTATTTGTCAACTTTTTATTTTTGTTGGCTAAAGAATTGATATGAGTTGTTAAATTAGATAAAGCTAATCTACAAGACTCTTTGTCTTTAACCAAAGAAAAAGTAGAGTCGAGATTTACCTCATCATCTGGGTATTCATCATCAGTGAGCAACAGCCATTTGTCATCTTCGGCAAGCAATGCATGTCCTGCTTCAACTTGTTTGGCTAACAGCATCTTCTGCTTGTAGTACTCATAGTCCCGCTTTCGAGGTTGTTTGCAGTCAACTGCAAAATGTCCAGGAATACCACAATTGTAGCACTTTTTGTCTGATGCCTTACCCTTCTCAACAGTTGGTTTCTCATAGGCTTCCTTCTTTTCACCATACCTTGATCCATTAGCTTCACCTTGCTCATTGCTCCTTGGATGATAGTGTTCCTTCTTGGGAAATGCACTTGTAGAAGAGGTGCGGAGATTGTTGTTTGTTGGCCTCGCTTTGTAAAATTTCCTCTTGAAATGCTTTGTTACCGCGGCAAGAGCTTGATATAGTTCATCTGAAACACCATCTCTTGTAGCCATCAGATCATCTCCCTCCTCATCAGACGAAGAAACAACCACCATTTGCCTCTTAAGAGCTTCAGAAATCTTCTTCTCAACTATCAATGCCAAAGGATCAGAAGATACAACTTCTGGCATTTTGTTTGATGAAGCTTTGCTTAGTACTTGGTTTTCATTGAGTTTGAAGGATTCATAAAGAGTATGAATGGTGAACTTGGTCAGATTTTGATGTTGCTTGATCTGTGTTCCAAAATCTTCCCATTCTGGACCAAGAGCTTTGATGAATTTGATGTTTAGCTCAATCTCAGTTTTCTTGACATTGTTCTTCCTTAGCTCATTTATGACATTGCAGAATCTGTAGTAGACAGTTTCAAGAGATTCATTAGGCAATTTGGAGAAGTTGTCAAACTCAGTCAGAATATTTGTCAATCTTATGGTCGAAGTCACGTCAGCTCCCTCCATCTGTCTAGCCACCTCATCCCATATCTCCTTGGCTGTATCATAAGAATCAACAGAGCCATAGATTTCATCCGGTAGAGCTTTGTATAGGCATGACCTAGCTCTGTTATCAGGAAATGAAACGATCTTGGTAAGATCAGGAAATGAAACGATCTTGAGTAAGATCAGGAAATGAAACGATCTTGGTAAGATCAGGAAATGAAACGATCTTGGTAAGATCAGGAAATGAAACGATCTTGTAAGATCAGGAAATGAAACGATCTTGGTAAGATCAGGAAATGAAACGATCTTGGTAAGATCAGGAAATGAAACGATCTTGTAAGATCAGGAAATGAAACGATCTTGGTAAGATCAGGAAATGAAACGATCTTGGTAAGATCAGGAAATGAAACGATCTTGTAAGATCAGGAAATGAAACGATCTTGGTAAGATCAGGAAATGAAACGATCTTGGTAAGATCAGGAAATGAAACGATCTTGTAAATCAGGAAATGAAACGATCTTGGTAAGATCAGGAAATGAAACGATCTTGGTAAATCAGGAAATGAAACGATCTTGAGTAAATCAGGAAATGAAACGATCTTGGTAAGATCAGGAAATGAAACGATCTTGTAAATCAGGAAATGAAACGATCTTGGTAAGATCAGGAAATGAAACGATCTTGGTAAGATCAGGAAATGAAACGATCTTGTAAATCAGGAAATGAAACGATCTTGGTAAGATCAGGAAATGAAACGATCTTGGTAAGATCAGGAAATGAAACGATCTTGTAAATCAGGAAATGAAACGATCTTGGTAAGATCAGGAAATGAAACGATCTTGGTAAGATCAGGAAATGAAACGATCTTGTAAGATCAGGAAATGAAACGATCTTGTAAGATCAGGAAATGAAACGATCTTGGTAAGATCAGGAAATGAAACGATCTTGTAAGATCAGGAAATGAAACGATCTTGAGTAAATCAGGAAATGAAACGATCTTGGTAAGATCAGGAAATGAAACGATCTTGTAAGATCAGGAAATGAAACGATCTTGAGTAAATCAGGAAATGAAACGATCTTGGTAAGATCAGGAAATGAAACGATCTTGGTAAGATCAGGAAATGAAACGATCTTGGTAATTAATCAGGAAATGAAACGATCTTGGTAAGATCAGGAAATGAAACGATCTTGGTAAGATCAGGAAATGAAACGATCTTTAATTAATCACGAAATGAAACGATCTTGATAAGATCAGGAAATGAAACGATCTTGGTAAGATCAGGAAATGAAACGATCTTGGTAAGATCAGGAAATGAAACGATCTTGGTAAGATCAGGAAATGAAACGATCTTGGTAAGATCAGGAAATGAAACGATCTTGGTAAGATCAGGAAATGAAACGATCTTGGTAAGATCAGGAAATGAAACGATCTTGGTAAGATCAGGAAATGAAACGATCTTGGTAAGATCAGGAAATGAAACGATCTTGTAAGATCAGGAAATGAAACGATCTTGGTAAGATCAGGAAATGAAACGATCTTGGTAAGATCAGGAAATGAAACGATCTTGGTAAATCAGGAAATGAAACGATCTTGGTAAGATCAGGAAATGAAACGATCTTGGTAAATCAGGAAATGAAACGATCTTGGTAAGATCAGGAAATGAAACGATCTTGGTAAGATCAGGAAATGAAACGATCTTGTAAGATCAGGAAATGAAACGATCTTGGTAAATCAGGAAATGAAACGATCTTGGTAAGATCAGGAAATGAAACGATCTTTAGTTAACCAGGAAATGAAACGATCTTGATAAGATCAGGAAATGAAACGATCTTGTAAGATCAGGAAATGAAACGATCTTGAGTTAATCAGGAAATGAAACGATCTTGTTAAGTATGAGAAATGAAACGATCTTAAAAATGAAACGGTTTTGAAAAATAAAACGGTCTTGAAATGAAAATGATCTGAAAAT
>CM067175.1:20271238-20288180 GCA_034093135.1 Erigeron breviscapus | reverse complement strand
GGTAGGATATCCACTGTTGCCTAAATTGTCGCTCTGACTTGAAACAAGACATATGTTCCCTTTAGAGTCAAACGAGATTTTCTGTAAATCAACATCCTCACTAAGGTATGCACTTGTGCTTCCACTTAGAGAATCTTGACCCACATTAGGCGTAGGTCTATCGTGATAAAGCTCGGGAATCTGAGCATTATTATATTCTGTTTCCCTCCTCTTTAGTTTCATTTCTTGTCCCCGGAACTTAGCAACTATATAAGTGAAGGACATATCAGAGAAATCTGCTTTCTCCTGCAAAGTAGTAATGTAATTACTCCACTTTTCCGGCAAGGAGCTCAAAAATTTCTCGACCTTTTCCTCCTCAGAGTAAGTAACATCAAATGCTTGCAACTCTGCTAACAAGTGATAATACCGTGTAATAAGTTGATCTAAGTTTTCACTTCTTAACCCATTAAATACGTTATACTGATGTTTTAAAAGGTCTCTTTGATTCATATTAAGTGTTTCATCCCCTTCACAATGATTCTTTAATGCTAACCAAAGTTCTTTAGATGTATCGAATCCGTTAAATAAATGTAATATTTCTTGTGGCAATGACATTTTTAAACATGATAGTGCCTTTTTCTCTGCCTCATACAGTTTTTTATTAGATTCAGTCATGTCTTGATAAGCATAAACTTTGTTAACACCACTATCCTCATAAGTTGGGGCGCTATATCCTTTAGTCATACAAGTCCACATTCTAATGTCCATGAATTGCATAAAGGATTCGAATCGACCTTTCCACGAAAAGTATTGGTCAATGATCATCAGCTTGGGTAATGAATTACCCTTACCGGTCTCATGGTCCATTATTATTAATTGGTTAAGATAATTTGCGGGATTGTATATGTGGTTCAACTTAAAAACACGCAAGTATACAAGAACACGCAAACTAGGAACTCTCAAATGAAACACGCAAGAATGTCAGAAACACGCAAACCACCAGAACTCTCAAACCACAAGAACACACAAACAGAATGCGCAAACCAATAGAACACGCAAACTGCCTAGGTAGTAACAAAAGCACGCAAGTACTGTACTTCAGGAACACGCGAAGTACAAGTACAAGAACACGCAACCACTAATATCACCCTTTTTTCAATCTTTCTTAGATCTAGAACCCAATTTTGTTACTTGATCAATGAAACTTTGAAAAAATGAGGTTAGGATTGAGATGTGTTTGATTTTGGTGTCAAGTTTGAACCTTTATTTCAAATGAACCCGAAAACACTTATCCACCTAAGAACACGCAAAAACCGAGATACCAAAAAACCGAAATCAATCTCGAACCAAGGTGTTAAAACCTATGGCTCTGATACCAGTTGTAAGTCCCCCGGGTCTTACTAAACCGAGATTGACTTAGGGATATGTCGAAGTGCGGAAATTCCTCGAGATAACCCACGGTTTTTTATATCTAGTGTTAGAAATCCAAAAATAGTGATAAATTGTAATCTAGAATAGAAGAATTTCTTGTTGTTAAGTCATAGATAAATGATCACTAAGGTTGAGGGGCTAATTGTGACAATTAGCATAATTGAATAGTTAGACTATAAATAGCCCTCTCATACCTTAGAGATAAAAATAGAGACATAATTTTCACATACTTCATAACTTTAATTCCAGATTTACAAACAGTCACACAATTCTCTCTCAAAACACACACACACACCAAGAACACACACTCACCAAATCCACCATTGATGAATCGAATTCAGTAGTTAAAATCGTGTTATAACAAGTGGTATCAGAGCGAAACATCAATCTGATAACGATCCATACCTGAATTCAATCACAAATTCATCAAAATCAAATTTAATTTCAAATTCTGTTCATAATTTTTCACCTACTGGTTCATCAAAATTCATACATCAAATCACATAAAATCACAATTATTTGTTCATCAATAGTTTTGTGGTTGTTGAAAACATAATCCTGTCAAGTTTCAAGTTCCAATTCAATCTAAATCTCGAGATTGAATTTTGAGTTTTGGCGCGAATTTTGAGGGATTTGAAGCTGTTGTGTTTTGTGTTGAAGTTTGTTCATAATTTTGTTGCGGACATGAATTCAAACAGTTTGCCAGTTATTTCGTGATCTAACTCCTAGTAATTCAAAAGATATTGAAGTTTTAAAAAGTTGTTAATGGAGTTTTTCTGGAAAACTGTTGAGATGAAGAAGATGACCAAGACGATCTTCACTAGGACGATCTTCCTAAGACCGTTTTAGTTCCAGTGATTTGTAACTTGTTAGACGATCTTCACAAGATCGTTTTTAACAAGAGTGTGTTGTGGTAGTGTTTGATTCTGGCTAATTAATCCGAAAGGATTGGTTTGGTCAATTCAAATACTTAGAAGTTTTTTGAGAAAGAAAACAAGACGATCTTCATACCAAGAACGTCTCATTTCCTAGATACCCAAGACGATCTTAACCAAGACCGTTTCATACCTTCAAAACCCAAGACGATCTTCACCAAGATCGTCTCATTTCCTTGAATTATTTCAAACCAAAATCACTTTTATTCAAGACCGTTTCACATCAAGATCATTTCATTTTCAAGATCATTTCATTTTCAGATTATTTTCATTTCAAGACCGTTTTATTTTTCAAGACCGTTTCATTTTTAAGATCGTTTCATTTCTCATACTTAACCAAATTTTCACAAAAGGTTCCAAGACGATCTTGCTTAGAACGATCTCTTTCAAAACGATCTCATCCAGGACGATCTTCACAAGATCGTTTCATTTCCTGTTTCTCAAGATCGTTTCATTTTCTATCAATCACAAGATCGTTTCATTTCCTGATTAATTCAAGATCGTTTCATTTCCTGATCTTACCAAGATCGTTTCATTTGCCATTATAAATTCAATTCAATTTTTCAAATCAAATCAATCTCTAATGGCTTCTCGTGAAGCATTGGCATTGGGTTCAGATACAAGACCTCCAGTTCTCTACCGTGGTTCTTACGGACTATGGAAGAAACGATTTATGGACTATGTGGAAAGTCAGACAAATGGTCACATGATGAAAGATTCCATCCTTAATGGACTTGCCGTTCATCGCCATCCCACTACTGATGCAATTATTTTGACTCCTGATCTGTTGAATGCTGAACAAAAGGATCGAACAGCTGCAGATAACAGAGCTAGGTCATGCCTATACAAAGCTCTACCGGATGAAATCTATGGCTCTGTTGATTCTTATAATACAGCCAAGGAGATATGGGATGAGGTGGCTAGACAGATGGAGGGAGCTGACGTGACTTCGACCATAAGATTGACAAATATTCTGACTGAGTTTGACAACTTCTCCAAATTGCCTAATGAATCTCTTGAAACTGTCTACTACAGATTCTGCAATGTCATAAATGAGCTAAGGAAGAACAATGTCAAGAAAACTGAGATTGAGCTAAACATCAAATTCATCAAAGCTCTTGGTCCAGAATGGAAAGATTTTGGAACACAGATCAAGCAACATCAAAATCTGACCAAGTTCACCATTCATACTCTTTATGAATCCTTCAAACTCAATGAAAACCAAGTACTAAGCAAAGCTTCATCAAACAAAATGCCAGAAGTTGTATCTTCTGATCCTTTGGGATTGATAGTTGAGAAGAAGATTTCTGAAGCTCTTAAGAGGCAAATGGTGGTTGTTTCTTCGTCTGATGAGGAGGGAGATGATCTGATGGCTACAAGAGATGGTGTTTCAGATGAACTATATCAAGCTCTTGCTGCGGTAACAAAGCATTTCAAGAGGAAATTTTACAAAGCGAGGCCAACAAACAACAATCTCCGCACCTCTTCTACAAGTGCATTTCCCAAGAAGGAACACTATCATCCAAAGAGCAATGAGCAAGGTGAAGCTAATGGATCAAGGTATGGTGAAAAGAAGGAAGCCTATGAGAAACCAACTGTTGAGAAGGGTAAGGCATCAGACAAAAAGTGCTACAATTGTGGTATTCCTGGACATTTTGCAGTTGACTGCAAACAACCTCGAAAGCGGGACTATGGGTACTACAAGCAGAAGATGCTGTTAGCCAAACAAGTTGAAGCAGGACATGCATTGCTTGCTGAAGATGACAAATGGCTGTTGCTCACTGATGATGAAGATCAAGATCTCTCCGCTAATGTTTGCTATATGGCAAGATTGGCCAAAAACAAAGTTCTTGAAGCAGAAAGCACTGATGATGAATACCCAGATGATGAGGTAAATCTCGACTCTACTTTTTCTTTGGTTAAAGACAAAGAGTCTTGTAGATTAGCTTTATCTAATTTAACAACTCATATCAATTCTTTAGCCAACCAAAATAAAAAGTTGACAAATAGCATTTCATTTTCTAAAAGTGAATTTACAAAACTTCTTGAAGAACATTCAAAATTACTTTTTGAATATGATGCTATTAAACAAGATTTTCAAGCTTACAAAGAAAAGATGTTGGTTAAAGAATGTGAGTTGAATGTCTCTCCTGATTTTAAGATATTACAAAAATGTCAAAATCTAGAAAAGACCATTCAAGATCTTGAAAAGACCAATCAAGATCTTGAAAAGACCAATCAAGATCTTGAAATTCAAAAGACCAATGAATGGCTTCGGGCAAATGCAGACAAATGGATGTTGATATTCTCAATAAAAAGCTTCAAGAAGCTAAACCAAACAATGTTGAACTCGAAAGGAAGATTTCTGATTTAAATCATAATTATTTTCTAAAAGGCATTGAGATTGAGAATCTTGAAAAACAAGTTGAGGAATTTAAAAAGAATATACTTTTCTATCAAGAAAAGCTATATAAAGTTGAACAAAATCCTTTCTTGAATTTCACTGCCTATTTCAACAAGTCAAAAATTGACAAAACATAACTTCTTCTCGGGTTGGGATTTGAGAATATCACACCATTGCAAAAAGCCAAAGAGGAAATTGAACCCTTGTATGATGAAAAATTTCTACGACTTGGTATGATACAACAATTTATTCGTCCATTGAATGATGAATTTGAGACTGATGACGTTGAGAGAACACCAAAACAGGAATTTTTGGTTAATTATGATGCAATAAATGATTCATACAAAACAAAAGAATCTTCAATTTTCAAATTGGAAGAAATTGAATCAAATTTTCAAAACCAAGAATCTGTCGGTAATCTACCCAAACCAACTAAAATGTAC
Source organism: Erigeron breviscapus (assembly GCA_034093135.1). NCBI lineage: Eukaryota > Viridiplantae > Streptophyta > Magnoliopsida > Asterales > Asteraceae > Erigeron > Erigeron breviscapus. Next base: position 20,282,988 of record CM067175.1, on the reverse strand, counting down.
TTTCCAACCACATTTTTGGAAAAACAAATAGAGGGTTTACAACAAAAGGTGGAATCTCAACAAAAAGTTATTAATCACCTCAAGTCTCAAAGTCCGAACTCAGAGGATAAATGTATTGCTGTTGATACTAAGAAAGTTTGTGAGAATGTTTCTACTCAAACTGACCAAAAAGCCTCAGTAGAAAATTCTACCCAAACTACTTTTGATTCATCCACCAATACCTCTACCCAGACCTTGACTGATTCTCTTGAATGTACTTGTCAAAATACTGCTACTTTTATAGCTGATGATTGTGTGCAATCTGATTTTTCTGATGAAGAACTTGCACATAGTTTAGTTTTGATATGGTACTTCTATAGGTTTTTCACATGCAACACTGTTGATGAGTTAGTTGTTCACCCTAAGCCTAGTGCTAGTATAGGTGTTGATACGTCTACTCAATTTTCTTGTGAGACCAACGATGTGTCAGTTCAAGTTGACCTAATTTCTGAGAATACCCATGATGTGAAGTTGGACACCAAGATTCCTGATTATTCAAAACTTTCAAATGAATCTGAAACTAATCAATCTCCATTGAAATTTTCATTTTCCAAAGATTTTACAAAGAATGATTTTGATAAATTCATGGAGGGAGAATATGTTTTTAATTCAGAAACTGAGAAAAAGATTGAATCTACCAAAATCAAAGTGGAAACAAAAGTGGAATCTCAAAAACCATTGTCCAAAGCTCCAACTTCATATTACTCAAAGAAACGAGTTAAGACCAAACTCGTCAAGACTGAACCAAAGACCATTAAGTTAGAAACCTTTGTTGCTACCCCAGTGAAACATGTCAAAAAGGAACAAGCTGAAACCCCACACACGACAAAGTACACCAAAGTGAAACTTCCGAAAGACTATCCTAATGCTTCTCAATCTAGCTCTCAATCTAGCTTTTTACCTAAGGTGTCTAAGTCTAGCTCAGTTTCGCTAACTAAAGATACATCAAATGGTTCAACTAGATATAGAGATAGATATGGGTGGTTTTCTCATGATAAACCAAAGAAGCAAGAAGTTTCCTCACCTCCAAAAGATTCCAAAAAGATAAGAGTGTTTAAAACTCCTAGTTCTAATCTTCTAAATTTCAATTCAACAGGTGGAAAGAGTTTAACTAGTGGTGCTAGATGGGTTGCTAATACTTTAGTACCTAAGATCACTAGTAATCTAAAGAATGTTGAAAAAAAGATGAAAAGAAGGAGGAGAAAATCTGTCAATGGGAGGAAAGGTGTTACTGTAAATCAAAACAATTCATCTTTGAATAATAATGTTGAATGTGCCAAGGCAAGGCCTTGTGAGCTTGTAAACAATTTTAATTCTCGTGTGGTTGATGTGAATGCTTGTAGACATGTTACTTTTAACTCTAATGTGAATGTTCGTACCTTTTATTCAAATGTGTTTGTTGATAATGTGCTTGTCAATGCTTATGTTGATTCAACAACATGTTTGAATGCGAATCCTAAGTTATATCTCCTGCCTGTTTTAACTAACCATAAAGGACCCGTCCTCAAGTGGGTACCTAAAAACGGTTAAATTTCATTGATTGCAGGAAATAACCATCTGTGTTTGGATACTCGATTCTGGGTGTTCGAAACACATGACTGGAAATAAATCTTTGCTCAAGAATTTCTTTGAAAGATTCATGGGAACAGTTCGCTTTGGAAACAACAATTTCGCTCCTATCTTAGGTTATGGAGACATTGAATGAAATGGAATTATCATCAAGAAAGTTCACTATGTTGAAGGATTAAGTCACAACTTGTTCAGTGTTGGACAATTCTGTGACAACAATCTTCAAGTTCTGTTTCGAAACTCTCTTTGCAAAGTCCAAACTCTAGATGGAGTTGATATTCTTTATGGTGATCGTGATGATAACCTGTTTACCGTCAATCTTGATGATAACCAACCAACTGATAATATTTGTCTCATTTCAAAGGCTACTTCAAAGAATTCTTGGTTATGGCATAGAAGGCTCTCTCATCTGAATTTCCAAACTATCAATACTTTGGTCAATAAGCATCTTGTTGAAGGCTTACCTGACTATAAGTATGAAAGTGAGCATGTTTGTCCTTCTTGTGCTGTTGGGAAGATCAAAAGAACTTCTCATAAACCGAAGAAATCTCCAAATTCTTTAGCACCTCTTCATTTGCTTCACATGGATCTTTGTGGGCCGATGAAAGTACAAAGCCGAAATGGGAAGAAATACATCTTGGTTATTGTTGATGATTATTCAAGATATACTTGGGTCAAGTTCCTTGCATCCAAAGATGAAACAACTCAGATGTTGATAGATTTCATCACTAATACTCAAGTAAATCTTCAACTTCCAGTTCGTTACATCCGTTCAGATAATGGAACTGAGTTCAAGAATGCTGTTTTTGATGAATTCTGCAACTCCAAAGGAATCACTCATCAATTTTCAGCAGTTCGCACCCCACAACAAAACGGTGTTGTTGAAAGGAGAAATCGATCGCTGGTAGAAGCAGCAAGGACAATGCTTGCTTATTCCAAATTACCATCTAATATGTGGGCTGAAGCTGTTGACACTGCCTGTCACACTCAGAATCGGTCCATTATCAATCAGCGTTTCGAAAAGACTCCTTATGAGGTTGTTAACAAACGCAAACCCAACATCAACTACTTTCACATATTTGGGTGTGTTTGTTACACGTTGAATGATCGGGAGAATCTTGGAAAGTTCGAGAAGAAAGGTGATGAAGGATATTTTGTTGGTTATTCCAAAACATCAATTGCCTATCGAATCTATAATCGTCGAACCAACACAATTCAAGAAACAATGAATGTTTGGTTTGATGAGATGTCAGGCATGATTTTTGAGCAAGAAAGTTTGCTACCAACAAGTAATGATCCAAGTGCTTCAAGTCCTTCTACAAGGAATACTACCTTAGCTTCTAAATTCAAGAAGTTTCCAACTCCTACAAGTGATGAATTAGATATTCTTTTTGAAGAATTCTACAATTCAAAACCGATTCATGATCAAGAACCTCAAGTCATCGTTGAACCAATTAAACCCAATGAACCTCTTCATAACAACGATCCAGTTCCTGACAATATTCATGAATCTTCTTCAAATTCTTCAGAGCAAGAATCCTCGTCTCCTGATACTTCTCCACCATTCTCTTAGGATAATTCTTCTCAAGTGAATGTTCAAGAACAACCTTCTCGATTAACTCAGACAACAAATCCATTGAACACTCCAAGTGTGTATGTACCACTTGACTTTGATCATCCAGCTTATGAGGAAAGAATTACACCAAGTTATGATAACATCTCTCAACATAACTCAAGCTTTAATGATGATGATGTTGATCTTCAACAACAAGATCTCCTTCCTCATGATCACAAGTGGACACGTATGCAGAAATACCATCCTACTGAACAAATTATTGGAGATCCACAAGCAGGAGTAACTACTCGTACTTCAGTGAATGAGTGTCTCGTTGCACTTTCTCTTAGCAATATCGAACCCAAAACAGTATCTGAAGCTCTTCGAGATCCAGAGTGGGTTAAGGCAATGCAAGAGGAACTCGCACAATTTGAAAGACTGAAAGTATGGAGATTAGTTCCAAATCCTAGAAAAGATGATCCAATCGGAACGAAGTGGATATTCAAAAACAAAAAGGATGAGAATGGAGTAGTAGTAAGAAATAAAGCTCGACTTGTTGCAAAGGGTTATTGCCAACAACCTGGTGTTGACTTCGACGAAACTTTTGCTCCAGTTGCAAGAATGGAGGCCATTCGGATATTCTTAGCTTATGCTGCATTCAGAAACTTTACTGTGTTTCAAATGGATGTGAAGACTGCTTTCCTGAATGGTGATCTCAAAGAAGAAGTTTACGTTGATCAACCAGAAGGTTTTGTTGATCCTCAAAGACCAAACCATGTCTACAGATTGGACAAGGCTCTCTACGGTCTTAAGCAAGCACCCCGAGCATGGTATGATTCTTTAACTACTTTCTTACTAAGAGGTGGCTTTACCAAAGGCACAATTGACCCTACCTTGTTCATTCGCAAACAAGGTAAGCATGTTCTACTTGTTCAAATATATGTTGATGACATTATATTTGGGTCGACCAGTCAAACATTTTGCAGAAACTTTTCATCTCTTATGGTTAATCATTTTGAAATGAGCATGATTGGGGAAATGAATTACTTTTTGGGTCTTCAAATCAAACAATTACCAACTGGTATTTTTATATCACAAGGTAAATACATAAATGACATGTTGAAAAAGTTTGATATGACTTCATGTTCTTCAATTTCTACCCCAATGGCTGCTCGAACAAACATAAATGCTGATACAAATGGGAAACCATTTGACCAAAAGAGATATCGAAGTATGATTGGTTCGTTGTTGTACCTAACAGCATCTCGCCCAGATATAATGTTTGCAACATGTATGTGTGCTAGATATCAAGCTGCTCCAACTGATTTACATTATCAAGCTGTGAAACGAATATTTCGTTATCTGAAGGGGACACCCGATTTAGGTCTCTGGTATCCAAGGGATACTGGATTCAATCTAACTGCATATTCAGATGCAGATCATGCTGGTTGTAAACTTGATCGCAAGAGCACTTCCGGTACTTTACAATTTTTAGGCGATAAAATTGTGAGTTGGTCTTCCAAGAAACAAAATTGTGTGTCACTATCAACGGCTGAAGCTGAATATGTGGCTGCGGCTAGTTGTTGTGCTCAGGTTTTATGGATGAAGACACAACTAACTGATTATGGTCTGAAATATGATCATATTCCTATCTATTGTGATTCTCAGAGTGCCATTGCCATTGCAGTCAACTCAGTAAACCACTCTCGCTCAAAGCATATTGATGTTAGATATCATTTTCTCAAAGATCATATTGAGAAAGGTGACATCGAGCTCTACTTTGTGGGTACTGACTTTCAACTTGCAGATTTGTTCACAAAACCATTGGATGAAAAGAGGTTTAACTTTCTTATCTCCAAGCTTGGTATGTTAAATCTTAAACCTTAATTCTTTTTTTTTCCATTTTGAAGGAATTCTTGATACATTCCAGAAAACCAAAATACAAAATTTGAAAAGAGAAAATCAAAAACAAAATATAATATTTTTTCAAAAATACACAAAAAGATATTTATTTCGATGGCTTGTATATACTATGTATGCAACCCGTTCTTAAATGATATATTTATTTGTAGAGTGTTTTTACATTCTAAGATATTGTTATTATACATATAAATTGATATAAGATAACAAGGAATCGAACGCCTTTGTGTACTCCCTAGCTGTCTTACATTCAACATTGTTGTTGAAGCAAAACTTTTCCGAAATATCACAACAAAGATTTTACTCATGTTTGATCTCACAAAACCAGTTTTTGCTCCACCTTTCTATGAAGATTTTTGATCTATTCTTGCATAGCTTAAGGAGGAGTTTGTGATTTCAACAACCTTCAAACCTTCAAATGTGTTTCAAATTTTTTTTCATGCACACATTTGATGTTTTTTTTTTTTCATGCACACATTTGATGTTTTTCCAATGATTTTCAATCAAATGGAGTTCGGTGATTAGTTTGCACATGAGGGATAAGTATTTCTCAAATTATACTCAATGAATTTCATCTTCGCCGATGAGTTCTAACCCCGGAGTATTCACTTCTTTCATTAGATAGTGAGGGTATTTTGAGTGCTGTTGTTTTCGTGCAAATAGGATGGAGGGAGTAAAGTCGAAAAGTGAGAGGTTAAGGTGATATGTTGTGCGAAAAGGGTTACAAAGAAATGATACCCTTCCCCAAATTCTCAAAAAGCCGGGTAAAACACGCTCCTATCAGATTTCATTTGTTGATTTCTTGATATTGAAGAAGTCTTCATGGACCCAGTGAAGCGTTGCACATTTTTACCTAACCACTCAAGTGTTTCTTAACAAATACTTGTTTCATTTCTCACGGAGATTTTCACATTTCTATTGACTCTTCTTTCGGAAGATGTTGATATTGAAAAAGGGTGACATTCTGCTCCAGTCCCCGACTTCATTTGATCACGATGTGTCTAGAGCTACTTTGATTGATCATTGATTTGATTATCATTCATTTTTTTAGGGCACATTAGCGTCATGTCTTTGTGATATTATTGCTTATCTTTGTGATATAGCCGGAACATTTGTAGTGATAACTTAATTGATATTCCACGATGATCGAATGGAAATCCTACCAATGCTAACATCTTTTCCAACATTGAACGTAGGTCTCACATTTTCATTTATGAATTTGTTGAGTTAACGAGTAGTCTATGTGACCTCGGATGTTAGTTCCCAAAAAGTCTTTAAGGATAAAATTGTGGTTATCAAATGCTTCGGTAGTGTTAACCATGATTTATATTCTTTGAAGCAATCTCGTGGTTGCAAAGCCGCAGATCGAACTATGTTAGAGACTTGTTTTGTGCATATCTCAATGATACATAGGAAATCTGAAAAATGTTATACATTTTAATCGGTCATTTCATTAATCCTTTTGATTTTTGAACATGCTAACGGATCATTCTTATCTGGTTTCATTTCTCATCAAACGAACACAGAAAACACCAACACCATGCTATAACGTTTGTCCCAACAACTTCAATCTTCCATTTTAGTCACCCCTAGGATTTCTTGGGTTGGGCTAATGGTTCGGGTTGATGTTTTGATGGTTGATATTTCTCCATGTGTACATTCAATCATGTTATTCTTGTTGACAATGAATCAATCAATATGTCCATAATGAGATTGGTTCCCAATCTTGTCATTATGAGGGGGAGAAAATTTTATGATTGATTTACTGATTGATAAGGAAACAAGGAGAAAAGTTCGTGTTTGGTTTGGTTGTTTCACTAAGTGTTAGGCTTATCAAAGTTCTAGGATTATCAAAGTTTGTGTATAGAGGGAGAAAATTCTTCATGATGTGTCAATAGTTTCAGATTTTCACTAGATTTTAGTTGATTGAGAATTTGATTTTAAAAGGGGGAATCTGAATTGATGTCATAGATAAGAATGAAACCAAAGATGAAAAGATTTTCACTCAAGATGCTTCAAAAGTTCAAAAATGCTCCAAAATGTGTATACTCATGGATTAAGGGGGAGCATGATTACTTCATAAGAATTTCATCCAAACTTCATTCAATTGCTTACTCTCCAAAGTATTCAAGTTGATGTGACAAAGATCAAAGCTTCAAAAGAGTCTTCATCAAACATACTTCATTCAAGATCTTCAAGTCATACAACAACATTTTGTCAAGAAACTCCAATGCATACATCAAGGGGAGAGTTCATATTCATGAAACTTCATTTCAAGAAGATGAGATTTATTCAAGAATTAAAACCGAAGAATCAAAAAGTTGAATCTCACTCGAGAATCGAAGATTGATACAGTCGAAACCAAGATTCATACCTTCCGCATTTTAAAAGACAACTCTGGTTCATGATTCAACAATTCTTGAAGATTCAAGTCACACACTTGTTCGACTTCATTATTCTCTTTCTTCAAGACTCACACGCATTCATTATTCTCTGTTCTAAAAGAACACAGAAAACACCAACACCATGCTATAACGTTTGTCCCAACAACTTCAATCTTCCATTTTAGTCACCCCTAGGATTTCTTGGGTTGGGCTAATGGTTCGGGTTGATGTTTTGATGGTTGATATTTCTCCATGTGTACATTCAATCATGTTATTCTTGTTGACAATGAATCAATCAATATGTCCATAATGAGATTGGTTCCCAATCTTGTCATTATGAGGGGGAGAAAATTTTATGATTGATTTACTGATTGATAAGGAAACAAGGAGAAAAGTTCGTGTTTGGTTTGGTTGTTTCACTAAGTGTTAGGCTTATCAAAGTTCTAGGATTATCAAAGTTTGTGTATAGAGGGAGAAAATTCTTCATGATGTGTCAATAGTTTCAGATTTTCACTAGATTTTAGTTGATTGAGAATTTGATTTTAAAAGGGGGAATCTGAATTGATGTCATAGATAAGAATGAAACCAAAGCATGAAATTTGAGAGGATCAACTATCGAAATAGTTGGTGAGTTTACAGTGTGTTTGACCAAATATTTATTCGTCATTGATACAACACAATGACCTATAGCTATAAAAGACCAAACAGTCAGTATATCTAAATCTGACAACACTTTTATAACAAGACAGCCAGTATATCTAAATCTGGACACATCTTATATCACAATTTATAATAAGATAGTCAGTATATCTAAATCTGAACTCATCTTATATCACGTCAATCAGTATATCTAGATCTGATGACAGCATATGCCTCGCACAGGATTTCCCTTCAACAATGGGGTGCGGACCATAACCTCGCACAGGATTTCCCTTCGACAATGGGGTGCGGACCATAACCAAGACAGTCAGAATACAACGTCCGACCATTTAACCAAAACACTTAGGATATCCGGCAATGAGACTAAAACACTTAGGCTTCTACTTCCAACATACTTTCAACGCTTATATATAGGGTGTACCATCGGCGTACCCACCACGCTTACGGTATGTTGACAATAGTTTTGTCGCCATTGTGATAATACCATTACACGTAATTATAAGACATGACTGTACAGACCGAAGTCCGACAATTATATGCTGACTGTACAGACCGAAGTCTGACAAAGATAATATATGACTGTACAGACCGAAGTCTGACAAAGATAATATATGACTGTACAGACCGAAGTCTGACAAAGATAATATATGACTGTACAGACCGAAGTCTGACAAAGATAATATATGACTGTACAGACCAAAGTCTGACAAAGATAATATGCCTCGTACAGGATTTCCCGTCTACAGTGGGGTACGGACCAGAACCAAGACTGTCAGGTACGAAAGCTGACAAGACTACCATTAAAATCTCATAATGGTAAAACTACATAAGGGGGATCATTTTAGTTCGTCAAACACAAAGAACAGTTTAGTCTGCCGACAACATGGCAAGTCAAGACGTATATATCAAAATTTTCATAAGACATGTATACACATTTTCAGACAACCATCAACATGGCAAGACATAAGACAAATGATTTAAGTAGCCAAATCACATGGCATAGACAAAGACAAATCATTTATAAAGTATTCGTGTATACAGTACATGCTTTTCAGGCCCAAAGTAAAAGAAAAAGGGTGCCATAAACTCACCTTAGCAGTCTACGAGCTAAAGAATGAGTAGCCCAAGAATATGAGCAGTCTAGTCTCCACGTCTATCCAAAACCTAGGATAAGAGTACCAATGGTGAGGATCAAATCTCACGACGACAAGTATCCTACGTACAACTACTTAGCTATCAATCCTAGAATGCCACGACCAAGTGTGATTTAATCTTTCATTTTATTTAACTTTTGTTGGCAATATCAATGAAATTGTCATTATAAGGTAGTCTAAAGTACCATTCGATATTCACCAAGTCCCAACGTTCAAGTTGCCAAAAACTAGAAATGTCAAACATTCCAGCAACCTAACACTGCGCCGCAGTGGGAAAAGTTTCGCCCCACTGCGCCGCAGTCAGCCAAAAACAATATTTTTCCGAGGGTTTACACTGCGCCGCAGTGAGCTAGAAACATGCTCACTGCGCCGCAGTGGCTTAAGTCGACACCAGACCAGAGTCTGGGCACTGCGCCGCAGTGGGCTAAGACAACGCCACTGCGCCGCAGTGGCCCCATTCTGCAGCCAAAAACCAGCAGCTTCTATGCAGAAATAACCCAAATCGTTTTTGATTCAATTCCTTTCACTATAACTAGTATAAACATGACCAATAAGCCTGGAAACAATTTATTTCGCTAACCATATACCATATCAACACTTTTTGATTTCAACTTCTTATTTCTAAATCAAAAATCCATCTAACAACCAATATCAAAACTCATTTCATCTTCTTGACCAATAAGTTCCATTTTAAAGTAAATGAAACTAAATAATAAGATTAAATTTAGAAGAATCAAAAGTTTGAAGGATTTAGTCAACTTACCAATTTGAAGTTCTTGAAATAAAATAAAGAAGATGATGATGATGAAACCCAAATTATTATTGAAAAATGATTATTTCCTTTGAATCCTCTTTGACTTCTTCTTGCCAAAACAATTTGAGATTGAATATAAGGAAGTTTGTGTGTGTTTGGTGTGTGTGTGTGATCGACCAGACAAAGAAGAAAGAAAAGGAGGGAGTTTGGTGGCTTATTTTCTTCCACAAACAAAGGGCTGACCCATGTGGCCATAATTTAGATATTTTGATACCCTTTATTCGGTAAAATGCTTACGATTAAATACCATTTGACTGAAAGGCCAAAATTTAAAGTAAAGTTATTTTCCCTCGTCTCATTTTAGTTAAGACAAGCCAATAAAGTTTCGTCAAAGGGAACTTTATAATATTAAGTCTAGACAGTCTAATTATTTTGTTCAAGACATAACCTTTAAATATTTATTTAAAGTTATTTTAAAGACTCGGCATTCGTCTAGATAGCTAATAGTCTACGTCATCAAGATACGTCTATTTTGACTAAGTCAAAAGTCCAAAAGTCTAATAAGTTCCACGTCAAATGACAGTCTAAATTCGACGAGATTATGATAATGACTAATCTTAAACAAGATTAAGACTAACTCGTTGTTAATTAATTACGAGTTGTCACAGCATCCCCGACTTCTAAGGATTTCGTCCCGAAATCAAGTCTTGCTCAGTAAAAAGATGAGGATAGTTATCCCGCATAAAGCCTTCACGTTCCCAAGTCAAGTTGGGACCATGCTTTGAGTTCCAACGAACTTTGACCAATTTGATACGACTACGTCCAAGTTGTTTGAGCTGTTGGTCTATAATTTCAACAGGTTCTTCAACGAATTGAAGAGAGTCAGTCACTTGCAGCTCTTTGACAGGTACGACTAAAGTCTCATCAGTCAGACATTTCTTAAGATTCGAAATGTGAAATGTGTGATGAACGTGTTCTAGCTCCTTAGGTAAATCGAGCTTGTAAACCACGGAACCAATTCTTTGAACAATTTCGAATGGTCTGATATAACGTGGACTAAGTTTCCCTCGTATGCCAAAATGTGCAGTGCCTTTCCAAGGTGACACTTTCAACATAACTTTGTCTCCCACTTGAAACTCAAGTGGTTTCCGTCTACGGTCGGCATAGCTCTTTTGACGATCTTGAGCCGCCTTCAGCCGTGCCCTAATTTCGACAATTTGATTAGTATTCCTCTGAACTAGTCCATATTTAAATAAACGACGTTCTCCAGCATCAAGCCAACAGACTGGAGATCTACCCTTTCGTCCATATAAAGCCTCATAAGGAGCACATTTGATATTGGTGTGGTAGCTGTTATTATATGAAAATTCTGCTAACGGCAAAAAGGTATCCCAACTACCCTTGAAGTCAATGACACATGCACGAAGCATGTCTTCCAACGTCTGAATGGTACGTTCACTTTGTCCGTCAGTCTGGGGATGGTAAGCCGTACCCAAATTCAACTGAGTGCCTGAAACGTCTTGAAAATATCTCCATGATCCTAGATCGATGACTCTTATTTAGCAAGAGTTCTCTAAGTTCATTCTACTTTGGAATCCACACCCTGTCTTTGTCATGTCGGATCCCATCACCATCCACTTCAAATAAATGTTCGGTATTCCACAATGCTTCTTCCTCGATACGCCCTGGTTGTAGGGCCTCTTTTTGATCATCTA
>CM067175.1:20227378-20270238 GCA_034093135.1 Erigeron breviscapus | reverse complement strand
CGCACTAGAAGAGTTGTGGCGCAACTTAACTTTCTGTAATTCGGTTGCGGCGCAACCCTAGTTGCGGCGCAATTGTCCTTTTTCCAGCTTTGACTTTTGTTGACTTTCTGCAATCTTCATCCAAATGCTTCCGAAATCCTCCGTTAACTTTACTTCACCTCAACAATGTCGTTTTCTCCAGATTTACGCTTAAATACCTGTCAGTAACCTGAAACACTAACAAATACCATAAACGCACCAAATGTATACTAAAACGACTCATAAACCATGCAAAATCAACTAAATACATTGTGGGAAATGGGTATAAAATACGACACATCACGTACGGAGTAGTATTTTCGGATGTTTCACAAAACAATAGAATTCGAGGATTGGAAATGAAGATAGGCAAAAGCAGATAAGGATTAATTTACAGGTAAAAATTAATATTAGTTTATACGGAGTAGTGTGAAAACTTGCTAAATCGTAATCATATCTTATCTTATTCGATTGATGTAAGACACACACACACACAAAAAGTTAATGGATAACAAACATATAATGTGATTAAACACATGCATGAACGTTATATGACAAATAACAAGTTTTTGGAATACTTTATTTTCCAAATTTGGGGAATGCTTATAAAGTTAGTTAATTATCATTATTTGTCAAAAGTACTATAATTAAATCGACCACGTACTAATATGATATTAGTAATATCATGTATATGCCTAGATTCTTATATAATGATTCATGGCAAGAAAAGTCTACAAGATAAAATTAGCGAACAAGTGGTGTGAGACAAAAAAAAAAAGAAATTTCGAGAGTACGTAGAAAAGTTGAAGAAGAAATGTACGTTAGTTTTAAAATTGGGACTTAGAATTTTACGAGAATTATTTACTAATTGATTGATGTTTCTTATCAAGATTTAATATTGCCTTCCACAGTTCCACGCAAATCACCAAATAGGTGTTTTTTTCTTTAAAGATAGAGCGGGTAATGCCCTAAAGGGTTTGCTCTCCCATGTGCAGATGGGTATAGCATTGCTAAAACTCTCTCACCACATTTGCATGTGGCAGGATTTGAACATGACCCTTCTAGGAAGAAACCACAAAATGAAAAACTCCTAATCACCGGGCTATCACACCAATGACAATCACCAAATAGGTGTTGATTAACAAAAATATAACATTTAAGTGAAATCGATACTAAAGTCTGAAGAGAGAAATTGATTCGCTAAAATGAAATCATCAATTATCACATTTGATCAAGAATTATTACAAAGATTAAATAAACAAATATGACAAATAATTGTTTTATTGATTGTAAAAGACATAAGAAAACACCTTCATTTGTGAGTCAGAGAGGCCGGAAAAAGAAAAAGCTTACGTTTCACTACAAGAAATTATATTTGTTCGCATTTATTTCTACACATTTTAAAAAATGCGTAGATAATTATATAGTTTTTCTACATTTAAAAGTGTATAGAAAAGATACACATACATTAGTGAGTAGAGTGTAAAAAAAAAGTGTGTAGAATTGTACACATTTAAAAATGTATAGAAACGTATAATTTTTACACATATAAAAGTGTGTAGAAAATGTATGCATATAAAGGTGTATAGAAAATTTACACATTTAAATGTATAGAGTTTTATGCATATAAAAGTGTGTAAAAAAATTATGAAAATAGTTGAAAATAACTGTTTGTATTTGTTCAATGAAATGACTCGCACAAAATACACTATATATATACTAGATGGGTGCCCGCGCGATGCGGCGACGTCAATAGACAACATTCGGGGTGCCATAACAACAACAATAGTACTCCACGCAAAGTGTAGAAAATAATATTTCCATGATTAAAAAAAAAGATGCATAATCACTGTGCAAACTCTAAATACAAAATTCATTACAAACGGAACATTGCTCATGAGTTCATGCCGATACATAAAATCTCCTACAGTGTACATCGCTTAATAATACATGAAAGAGACATAGTAATCAAATGTTTTAGGAATGAATCAAATATATTTGATAAAAATAAGTTTGGAGAAATATCTTTGTTCATGAAAGTAGTCATAAGCCTGGTTGTAAGCAAGAAAAATCTAATGCATACACTGAGCCAAAAGTACCAAAACTGTAAGTCAGACAGTCAGCATACAAAAGACATGGAGCTCGTTAAATAGTCTACAATTTTCTTTGACTTCCATCCTCCATAATTCATGATACATGGTGGTAGTGAGTGGTGGAACAAAGTCAGCACAACCTTCCTCCCATTAAAATGAAATGTACCAATGATCCATCTATATTAATCTAGTGCTGCAAAATTAATCTTACGACCAATTCAGTTTAAAAAATAAAACGATATAGAAGAAGATAAAAAACACAAAAAGTAAAGAAAACTATAATGATGTTCATGCTTTACATTCATGTATTTGTAATAGAAATGGCAAGATGCAAGGTCAGATGGCAAAAAGTGGTTCTGTTTCGAAACGGATTGAATCATTGCCTTTTTTTTTCAAAAGAAAATTTCCTTTCACTTTGAGAACAATGATATTGCAAAGGGCATAACATACATAACTCTATTAACACAAAATTAGACATTTTACTACTTTATTGTTGTACCTATTTAGTATTTACATCTGTGCAAATTAAATAGAGAGGTTGCAGTTGGCCGACACAAATCATGACGAAATGAATCATCGTTTCTTGACCAGCTTAAGGTGGAACCTTGAAAATGGATAAGTTCATTGCATTGCAAGACGAAGAAAGAAATTTAAAACTAAGTTGGCAATTTTGACACGAAACCTGTTAACACGACACGACCTCTTCTTAACTAGAGGTGCAAGAAGCGGTTAACCGATTTCGGTTATTAATTTTAATAATCGGTTTCGGTTATTTTTTGAAACAGTAATAACCGGTTACGGTTAACTTGTACCGGTTAATAACCGGTTTCTAGGTTTTAAAACTGGAACCTATCTAACCGATTTCGATTAATATAACCGGTTAACCGATACCGGTTAACCTATTCGGTTTTTTTTAACCGTCCATTATAATATTGAGAAAGTGGTGAACAATGGGGAAAAACAATCATTTCCGACAAGTCTGAGCGACGAACCCATATTCCAAAAAAACCCATATTCCAAATAAACATCATTTTCTAAACACAAAACAAAATTCATCATCCCAAATCTCAAAAACCACCAAAAATTGATGTTGGATCTGATGAAAGAAGCATTAATCTATAAGCTTACGAAATCATCTGATGGTGCGATCTTTCCGGTTTTATATCAGTGTATGTATATAATATGATTGATATTGATATATATAATATGTATATAATATGTGATTAACCGGTTAACCGGTTATTATTTGGAATATTAACCGGTTATAGGTTAACCGGTTAATAATCGGTTTTGGTTTTGAAAAGAGTAATCGGTTAGTAACCAACGGTTTCTGGTAACCTATAATCGGTTTTTACTATTCCGGTTAGTAACCGGTTTCGGTTACCGGTTACAAATCGAGTCGGTTCGGTTAATCGGTTTTTTCTTGCACCTCTATTCTTAACAGGTTTCGTGTTTGGGCTTAACAGGTTTCGTGTCTTAACAGATCCGGACCTGTTAAGACACGATAATATTCGTGTCTTAACAGGTACGGAACTGTTAGACCTGTTAGAGACCTGTTAAGTTTTTTAGTAAAAAAATATATATAATGTTATAAAGTGAGGGTTTAAATCTTATAACCCATCAAACTTCAAGGTTTGTTTATCAAAAAATAAAAAGCTGCACGTGAGTGTTTGTATTCTAATTAGACCTGGCAATTGTTACCCGTTTTTAAAAGTTTGGGTAACTTTGGGTAAATTTCTTTTCTGTTTGGGTTTAATTGGGTGAAGACTAAATCCAAGAACGGGTTCAAATGGGTATTTCAATCACTTCAGTGAATCATAAAGCGGGTCAAAGCGGGTAAGAAAGAGGGTTGGAATGGGTATTGATAGAAACAACATTTTTGTTCAGACTTCCGACCAAATCCATGACAACGCCCACCATCTCCGGTCAGATCCACGACGGCGGCCACCATATCCGATCAGATCCACGACGGTCGCCACCATCTCCGATCAAAACAATGACTGCGGAGGTCATCTCCGATCAGAATATGAGGCGGAGCTCATCTCCGATCAGACCCACCACGGCGGAGCTCATCTCGATCAGACCCACCACGGAGGAGCTCATCACTGATCAGACCCACCACCGCGGAGCTCATCTCCGATCAGATCCACCACCGCGGAGCTCATCTCCGATTAGTTTTGTTTCTTCTTTCTTGATCTATCGTCGTGTTAGGTTAATGGTGGTAGGCTGGTGGTGGTGATGAATTATGATGATAAAGACCATTAAAACGATGTGGATGGATGATGATGATAAAGATGTGACTGAAATTTGATATGAAAGGGGCTATAGTGTTTTTTTTAACTTGTGAGAGTGGCTGTGTTTTCAAAACAATGTATTATCACTTTTTCTGACTTTGGTCAACAACAAAACAAGGTATATGTATTATATGTATATTATATACGAGTACTAGCATAAAATATAATATATAATATTTCGGGTACCATACATATATATATTAAGCAGTTATAGATTTATAATAAATATGTTGAAAAAAAACCGCACCCGACCCACCCGACCCGCACCCGTTTGACCCGCATTCTTGAAATTACCCGCTTGGACCCGCACCCGTTTTGACCCGTTACCCAAATCCGCCCGACCCGCCCATTTTGTCAGGCCTAGTACTTAGAAATATCTATTCCACAATTCATTTACATTACCTACTTTTCATATCACTCTCTCTCTCTCTCGATCTCTGGTAAAAAAAAAAAATCACAATATTAATAACAAAATTCTATCTTCTATTCTTGATTATCCGATCTATCTATATATCTATCTATCTACCTACAGGTATATATCTATCTACAACAGTGACGATGGGCAATAGGGTTTTGATATGACCGATGGCAATTAGGACAGCGGCGGCGAACGGTGTTTCTATGTCCGGCCAATGGTAGTTGCGACAGCGGCGGCGAACACGAGATGATTTACGACTTTTCAGATCTACGACTTTTCAAATCTACGTTGGATTTATACAGTGTGGCGGCATCGACGTCTTCAATCTTTATTTTTCTATAGATCTAGGGTTTTTGTATATGTGTGTTTGTATAGGAATCTCGTTTTTGTATGTGTTTTTTTATTCATTTTTAGATTTACAGATATAATATAGATATAGAGACTGATATGAATGTGAATCTGTGTTTACATCTAAAAAACAATTCAAACATGTAAACAGGTTTCTTAACAGGTTTTTATCGTGTTACCTGTTAATTTTCGTGTCGTGTTCGTGTTTGAAAAAAATGACACGATTAATTATCGTGTCGTGTTCATGTTCAACCCTAACAGGTCTCGTGTCTTATCGTGTCGTGTCTTAACAGGTCGTGTCGGACCTGTTATGCCAGCCTAAACACACTCAAAACGTACATAAAAACCGCAGCCTACCGGACCGCACTGGTAACATCTATATTCTAGGAAGGTGAAATAGAAGACCTATAAATCCTGTGTATGAGACTCTCGAATTATATTAATATATCTGTCAAACTATAGAACCTGAAATAGACTTCGAATAAGAGATGCTTTGAAACTGAACCGATTCTAGAACAGTACCAAGGAAGTTTAGATGGGTCTTTCTCTGTATGGGAATCAGACCATACATGTGACACGTCATCTGTATCCTGGTTCTTGTTTCTCCAGTCCTAGAAATTGTTTCTCCAGTCCTAGAAACCAGTCCAAAAGAAAGTACAGAAACACATATGTATTCAATAGAAGTACATATAATACTATTGGTAGAAACCAACTAACCAAGCAGTATATATTCAATAGAAGAACTGCCACTCATCTTTGTAGACTGTCATGAGAGTTAATTTGAAAGATAGGATGGATTATGTAAGGCCATATCTTCAATAAGTAATATTGCATTCTCTAGCAATTTAGATTTATAGCTACTTTAAACTTATAAAGCAAAACTTATAAGCAATTTCTCATGTATTTGAGCTAAAACATAAGTCGTTGTACCAAAAGTTCATAGTGACAATATTATAAATGCAAAGGTAAATGCATAAATCAGATTATTAGAAACTTTATTTTTAGGAAACTGAAATACAGTATGAACATGTTGGCTAGCAAAAAACCAGGTCAAAGCAATGACTACCACATTTATGGACCCTTTAATTGGCAACATCAAACTATCCTAAATTCTTGAAAGAAACTTGTAGCTAGGGCTGAATAATCCATGCTCAAAAGCAGCACTTCATCAAGCAACAACTTGATAAAATAAAAAAGTGAGAACTAACAATTGATTTGTAACATTTGCTACTTACCTTAAGTGCCATACATTTTTGTTGTGCTTTTGAATCCATATATGATTCTTAAGAGGCTGGATTTTTGTTCTTCTAGGTAATATCTGAATGCACTGCCTGATTTTATCATCTCGGCCTATAGTTGGGTCAAGTTTACCTCTTTTAGCAAGTGTAGTCAAGTTATTACCTTTTTTTTCGTGCCTGACATTTAGCTTATAGGTCTGTAACAAATATATAAATAAAAATATTACGAATTTATGATCAATCTATTGATGGTGAAAAAAAGACATCGATCTTTGATGTAGAAAGAGATAAGGATTATACTAAGATCAGTTAGTTTCAACCTTTAAACCCCAAATGCCGCAAATGTATCAACTTGATGACTGCTTATATAAAGTTCAAAACAACTTATTACTTTTTTTTAGAAGCAAAGTTTAGTGTTTGGATAAATGTTTATCCCCCTAATCTTGATGAGCACTTAGGCACCTAGCAATTAGCAATAGCTTACCTCAAATGAGTTAGGAAGTGTCTTGATATGGTTTATTCAAATTAAAGTGGTTACCTACTTTGGAAAATACTGTTTTTTCCTAGAATGGTATAAACCGACGGCAATCCCAAACAACCCCAATTTCTCGCTGAGATACCGACCTAACGTAATTTCGGCCCATTATAAGCATCGTACTTCCCTTTTCGATTCGTGTTAACTAAAAGATGGTTTCGTGACACATTTAGCTCTTTACCAAAAATCAAAAGTTCCGAGTAACCCAAAAAGAAAGCAAAAAACATCTCATATAGGATTCACATTAAAAACACTACATCCTATCTACATATATCAAGTATCAGAACAACAACAATAATAACGTTATCGATTGAAGTGAACATCCTATTCTAAAGAGCAAGTGACCATGGTTGTAATTGAAGCTGATAAACGATAGATGCTATCACATAAAAAAAGCTAAAATTCTATTTAATTATAAAACCAGTCATTCATTATATTGAATAGCATCATTAATCTATGATAATTAAAGTCAACATAAAGGAATGTAAACGTACCTATCAAGAATCCATAGCAGTAGCATTTTTCTGCCGGCTTTAACTACCCCAACAATTACCTTCGCTGCCGTTACTCCCCTTCGGTAACAACACCACCGTCACGCTCTGTCAGCCACTAATGAAGCTTACCCAGCCGAGAGCAGGTGTTGTTGGTGAGAATGGATGGGTTGATAGTTGAGAGCGGTGAGGTGGATATGGTGGAAAACTCTAAAAAGAAGATAGAGGAGGTGGGAAAGTAAGAAGATAAAGAGATGGATCTGGAAGCAAAACGTTTTCAGCATTAAAAAAAAAGTACAAATGAAAGTCCCATATGAAGGCAAAATTCCTATTTCTCAACTAAATACGGTAAAACAAATACAGAATAAAGGTCCTATTGAACTATATGGTCACTATCTTCATCACCAACCTGGTAATTACGGAACCATATGTTCTTGTCAACATCATGATAGGCCTTTGATTTCTTGTGCTCCTTTGGAGTTCCAAAGATCTGCTCCAAGGTGATGAATGATTACATACCCGTGTGATCATTTCATTCAAAATTTACCAATGTGGATCTGTATCAAAATTGAACGAAAAATTGAGAAGACGACGGTTTATATGTTAGTTTGTGCACAATAAAAACTGGTTTATATGTCAAGATGCGGGTTTTGCATCTAGAAAACGTATTTTTCACATAAATAGAACACTTTGTGCAATGATAACACACACACACACATATGATGGATCATGATCAAATAAAAAAAAACTAAAATAGAAAACCGAAAATCAACCAATGAAATCCAAAAATATAGATTTATACCTCTTATTTGGAGATGGCGGCAGCGGCTATTTCCGAGAGCGATTAGAGAGAGCGGTGGTGTTTTATGGTGGTGATTGAAGATCAACACCCTTCGTAGTAATAATATAAAAAAAAACAATTGAAAATCAACCCATTAAATTATAAAACCCAACTCCATCCCAAATCTGCAAAAAGAAAAAACAAAATACAACATTAGCAACAAATAATTGAAAATTAAACAAAGATAAGGAACAAAATAGTAAGAACAAATAAATTGAAAATTAATCTAAATACTTATTGATGGTCGACGGTAAATGGCGATGGTGGTCATTGATGGCTGCGGCGGTTAGTCAATAAGTTACCCCATATCTGAAAAATTAAACAAAAGATTAAGAACAGAATACTAAGAACAAATAGATGGAAATATAAATTAAAAATCCATAATAAGTGCTGTGGGTAATCGACAGTGATAGAGAGAAATGGAGAAATTATAGAGAGAGGGGATTATTACAAGGATAGAAGTATTTATACAAGGATTGGGAGGTAACCGCTCCCTTTGACTCGGAGTTGACCTAACAACCTCCAATTACACATGACCCCCTTGAACTATTATTATTGTTATTATTGACCCCCTAACGTATTTTACATATATCAATACCTTCCCCTTTAAAGCTTTTTGTCCTCAAAAAGGAAAATTAGGAAAACGAATCTTCAAATCATCCAAATACTCCCAAGAGGCCTCAGTTACTGGCAGACCTTCCCAATGGGTGAGTACTTGCACTGCCATTTTGTTGCCACGCCTCACAACCTTCTTATCAATTACTGCCCTGGGTTGTAACAAAAACCTTGGACCTTGAGGCATGGGTCCAGTCAAGACATGTGAACCATGAGCACGTTTCAAAAGTGAAACATGGAAAGTATTGTGGATTTGAGCATCATCTCGCAAGTCTAGCTTGTAGGCCACTTGTCCCACCCTATGCAGAATCAAATAAGGCCCAAAATACTTTGGAGACAACTTCCTATTATGATGTGCTTTGAGAGACTGTTGGGCAAAGGGGTGCAGTTTTACATAAACCCAATCACCCACTTGAAAAACCCTTTCACTCCTATTTTGTCTGCAGTCTGTTTCATCCTATTCCTTGCACAAGCCAAATTCTGCTTCAGCTTATGAAGCATATTCTCTCTATCTCTGTGCATTTCCTCCACTGCCACAATGTCAGTATCACCTGGAATAAATGGGATATGCAGATTTGGCTTGACTCCATACAGAGCTTCATGAGGTGTCATCTTAATAGATGAGTGCCATGAGGTGTTATACCACCACTGAGCCAAAGGAAGCCATTTCACCCATTCCAAAGGAGCATCCATACACATGGTTCTGAGATAAGCTTCCAAACACCTATTTAAAACTTCAGTCTGATAATCTGTTTGAGGGTGATATGTAGAAGACATAGCAAGCTGAATACCCTGCAATCTCATAAACTCCTTCCAGAAACTGCTCAGAAACACTGGATCTCTGTCAGACACAATTGTGTTGGGAGTTCCATGAAGCTTAAAGATATTATCCATGAACAATTTGGCAATTGTGACTGCAGAATAAGGGTGGCTCAATAGCATAAAATGCCCATATTTTGTCAATCTGTCCACCACCACAAATATAGTATCCTTTCCTTGAACTTTAGGTAACCCAGAGATAAAGTCCATGGAAATGTCACTGAAAATGCTTTTAGGAATGGGCAGGGGTTGTAATAACCCAGGATAAGCCACAGGTTCATACTTTGATCTTTGGCAAGCAACACACTCTTTAAGAAATCTTTTGACATCCTTGTAACACCCTTTCCAATAGAAGAGGTCAGTGATTCTAGCCAAAGTAGGGCCCAGACCAGAGTGGCCTCCCATAGGTGAAGCATGAAATAGAGTCATTATATCTTTCCTTAATTCCACATCTCTGCCCACAACTAACTTGTTTTTTCTCTTAAGTAACTCATTTTCCCAAATTCTATTAGAAATTTTCTTCCCTTGTTTCAACTGCTCAATCACCTTTGCCACTTCCAAATCATCTTGCCAAGATTGTTTTATCCTTCCTAACAATAGTGGATCAATAGAACTAACCCCCAACTGGAAAATAGCCAATCCCTGGACTCTAGAAAGGCCATCAGCAACCACATTGTCACTTCCTTTTTTATAATGAATCTCAAAGTCATATCCCAATAATTGTGATAACCATTTCTGCTGCAGAGGAGTCACAATCTTATGTTCCATGAGATATTTCAAACTTTGATGATCAGTTTTAATAATAAAATGCTTCTGAGACAAGTAGTGATTCCAATGCCTAACTGCCATGATTATTGCCAATAATTCCTTTTCATATACTGACCAATTCTGCTGCCTTGTAGTCAAAGCTTTACTAATGAAAGCAATTGGATGATTGTCCTGCATCAAGACTGCTCCCATTCCCTTACCAGATGCATCTGTCTCTAACACAAATGGCTTGTCAAAATCTGGCAGTTTGAGGACTGGTGGAGAAGACAAAGCTTCTTTAAGCTGATTAAAGGCATTGTCAGCTTCTTCATTCCAATGGAATCCATCTTTCTTTAAGAGCTCTGTGAGAGGTTTTGCAATAATTCCAAATCCCTTAATAAACCTTCTATAATACCCAGCCAAGCCTAAAAATCCTCTTAATTGCTTCACTGTGTCAGGTTTAGGCCAATCTTTAATTGCTTGAGTTTTGGCAGGATCAGTTGCCACTCCATCCCTTGTGATAATATGCCCAAATATTCAACTTTATTTCCTCCAAAAGTACATTTTGACCTTTTTGCTTTTAATTCATTCCTTCTCATTACCTCTAACACCTTCTGCAAATCAATTAAGTGTTGTTCCCAACTCCCACTATACACCAAGATATCATCAAAAAAGACTAAAGCACACTTTCTCAATAATTCCTTGAAAGTAGTATTCATGAGTGCCTGGAAGGTAGCTGGAGCATTGGTTAACCCAAAAGGCAACACCAAAAACTCAAAATGCCCCTCATGAGTTCTGAAAGCTGTCTTATATATATCAGGTTCATACATCCTCACCTGATGATACCCAGACCTCAAATCCAACTTAGAAAAAATCACAGCTCCTTGTAATTCATCCAACAACTCCTCAATAAGTGGTATGGGATAAACATCCTTTATTGTAGCCTCATTCAATCTTCTATAGTCAACACACATTCTCCAAGAGCCATCCTTCTTTTTAACCAATACCACAGGGGCAGCAAAAGGACTATTGCTGTTTCTAATTACCCCAGAATCCATCAATTCCTGAGTCATTGACTCAATAATACTTTTCTGAGCTCTAGGATATCTATAAGGCTTAATATTGATGTTAATATTCTCATCCTTAAGTCTAATCTTATGATCACAAGACCTCTGTGGGGGTAACCCCTTTGGCAGCTCAAATACATCACTGTATGAGTCCAATATAGCCTCCAATTCTCCTTTTGACTCACATCCAAACAAGACAGGCTGATACATCTTAGTGTCACTCTCAGAATTTTGCAGAGTGAATAACTCCACCTGCACTACATCTGTTTTGTCTTGCAAATAATTGGTCACCTTTTCCAATGAACATAAACTAACTCCCTGATGATTAACTCCCTTCAATTCAAACTGTTGATCCCCTATACTAAATTTCATAGTCAGATGCTTAAAATTCCAAATTATATCATTAAGAGTTTCCAACCACTGCACTCCCAAAACAATGTCATAATTGTTGAGTTCAATCAACAACATGTCAGCCTTATACCAATCACCTTGCATCATCCAAGTAAAGTTACTGCAGAGACTCATACAGGCCATATTATTGCCATCTGCAATCTTCACTCTTACATTGGGGATTTGAAAGATAGGACACCTTAATTTCATGGCTAAAGGTGTGTTCATGAAGTTATGTGTAGAGCCACTATCCACCAAGATATGTAACTTCCTAGTGCCTACAGAACCAACTACTTGCATTGTAGAAAAAGAAGGAATCCCCATTAAAGCATTCAGAGAGATTTGTGGATCTCCCTGCACCACCAATGGCTGTTTTTCTGGATTTCTATGTATCACTTCTATTTCCTGCACCTCATTCTGACTTGTTTCATTCTTATTCTGTTGCACTTCTGCATTATCCAACTCACAAAACTCCTCTTCACCACAATCATCCACTTCTACAATGAATAACTGTTTTTTCCCTTTGCAAACTCTATTATGGCCAGGAGTAAATTTCTCACTACAATAAAAACATTCTCCCCTACTCCTTTTCTCCTCCATGAATTTATTAGATACTCTAGTGGTAGGTACTATAGCATTAGATGGAGCAGAGTTAATAGGTGCTACTAATAGTGGAGGTTTGGCAGCATTAGTCAACTGTGAAACATTTCTACTGCCTCCACCCTTATATCCATAGCTACTAGCATATGTATTAGCCCTATATAATGTTTTATTGCTATTATTTTGCAATTTAGCTAAAGTATAGGTATCTCTTAGAGTTTTTGGCTTAAACATGCGCAGGGGACACTTAATTTCAGGTTTAAGACCTTCAATGAATATGCTAACAGTATACTCTTCAGGAAGGCTAACCTTAGTCAGTAGAGAATCAAATTCATCACAGTAATCATCCAGATCTCCCTTCTGAGTGAGTGCCTTAAGAGCTCCCATTGCATCTTCCACCAAAGTACTAGAAAACCTAGCAGTTATTGCTCTTGCATAATCTGTCCATTTGATATCTTCCATGGCTACATCACTTGAATTCATGTAACCTAAGTGCCACTGTAATGCTCTATCATCCATATGAATGGCCGCATAACGCACTTTGCTCCTCTCAAGCGTTCCATCAATTTTGAAGAAATGTTCACATTTATACAGCCATGAATCAACATTATCTCCATTGAATCTCGGAAATTCAAGCTTAGTCAACTTATTAGGGCTCCGATTATCATCAACAGTTAATTGTTGATTATTTTTCAAAATTTCAATCTCTTTAGTTAGGTTCCTTCTGCATCCGCTCGTAATCCTGATTTCTGGTATCTGGCGCCATTGATTTCAGGAGGAAGGGAATCAATTAGCTACCGGAATCCTTAATCGGAAAACTGATCGGAAAAATATGACCGGAGATGGTGATCGGAAGCTCGCCGGAACGAGTCTCTGATACCAATTGATAGAGAGAAATAGAGAAATTATAGAGAGAGAGGATTATTTCACACACATAATGGTTGTATATTACAAGGATAGAAGTATTTATACAAGGATTGGGAGGTAACCGCTCCCTTTGACTCGGAGTTGACCTAACAACCTCCAATTACACATGACCCCCTTGAACTATTATTATTGTTATTATTGACCCCCTAAACGTATTTTACATATATCAGATAGAGAGGGAGATGTGGATGTGTGTGGGTAATCGATATAGAGGGAAGGAAAGGGTTTGTGTGTGTAATCATCAGAAAGAGGGGAGCGTATGAGAGAGGTTGTTTAAAGCTAGGGGTAGTATGGGGATATCACAAAAAGTACTGAATTTCTTAAATAACTAATAACATTTAAAAAGAAAAACATAATATATGAATGGATAACAGCTGTAAAAAGTTTAGGTGTTTATCAATTTGTTTTGTTGAGTAATTTTTATTTTACTTTGATGTTTAATCCTTACTGTACAATAAGTAATAATTATACGTTATTAAATTTAATAATGATCTAAACTTAATAGTTGATATTTAGTTTACTATATCAATTAATTATCTTTTGTTTTGTTTCCTGTCATAAAACAATGTCGGTTGATCAAAGTATTTGCAAGAATTTAACGCTATAAACGGTTATTAAAGCAATTATGCGTATTCAGACGTTTTTATAAAACAAACGGCAATACTTATTCAGATTTCAGACATTTAGGCTACCTCTTAACATTCAGAAGTGGTATTCAGATTTAAAAGAAAACTTCTTAAAAAAACAAACAGGGCCTTAATAATACATCCATATACAACTAAGATAATCTAGTTATTTGGGTCGAGCTTATGCAGATCCGGGAGAGAGTGATGAACTGTATTCGACGCTGCTGGCATGCTTTGCGAAACTTTAGTTTGGTCATCAAGCGACTTTCCGGGGTTAACCTGGCCTCGATTAGTATTCGGCGATCTCAGTTCTCGGACATACTTTTCCTTGTGGAGTATGAGTGCAAACCTACATAAATAGTTATTCAAAATGTAAGGACAATATATATTTAAGGCAAATGAAAACACAATATATATTACTCGTATGATAGTTATATTGAAAAGATTAGACATATATACTTTTTCAAGGCCATCTCGTTGGTAGTTTGATGGTATGGCTCGCATAAGCCCGTGCCTAAATTCATTCTTGTCACTGGTTTTTTCAATAATTTCTCGCCCACTTTCACTAGATTCTCCAAGTTTTCTTTGGTTGCCATATCCATGGAGGCTAAGTCACCACTTAAAGTGTCATCCTGAAATATGATAAGTAACAACTTTAACAAAATATATATATTGGACATTATTGTCAAAAATCTACTATTAAAATGAAACGTGAAAAATACCTGAATTCGAAGATAATTTTCTTCTGAATGAAGAGCTTGGAAAACCGTAGAGATATGATAATGAGCCATATCATCACTAGCTTGAGTAAAAACGTCCACCAATGGAGTCGAGCCACCACCGGCCAGCCACCCTAAAACACCCCAATGGGAGGACTTTGTAGCATCATACTTCTCCTGAAATTCCGGAGACCCAGTGCCCAACGACAAAACTAGAAACCGGCCATATTCCATTGGCTTTATCGGGAAAAAATTTGGACTTCCTCTTGTTATTTCCTTTGTTACTTCACTTAACGCAACCAAAGTCTACCAAAACAAAAGATATATACACAATTAATTAGCATATAACTAAAATCACATAGCTTTGAAATTAATTAGTTTGAAAAGGATACAAATTAAGGAGGTAATTAAATTAACACATTTTCTGACCTTTTATGTTTTAAAACATGTATAGTGTACATATGCTTGCTATATAAGCATAGATTTTATCTAACGAACGATTAAAAAATACTAAGGGGAGTTTGGTTCATAGAATTCCAAGGAATTCAATGGATTTGGAATCTAAATTCCATTCTTGACTTTGTTTGGTTGGAAACATGATGGAATTGGAATTTAAAATTTTCCTCCAAATTCCATGAAATACAGAATTCAGCATTCCTTTAACAAATACATGGAATGTTTTCAATTCCAATGGAATTGAAACAATTTGACAAAAAAGCCCCACAAATTATATACAAACCTATTTCAGTATTTCCTCTTGAGCTTTGCATATCTGTCGATGGTCACTCCTGTGCCGCCACCAACCACCGGACCCATTGACCAGCTACCTCCCTGCCCCCATGGTAACCACCGCTGGTGTTTAGAACACCACCACCAACCACCGCCAATAAAGTCGCCGCCAACAACGATCCGAACCAGTACCACAGTACCTCTATCACCAACCACTGCCAACAACTACCCGAACCAGTATCTCCGTCAACTGCCGTCGATTAGAACACCGCCAACAACCGCCATGGTAGCTACCGCCGGCGTTTAGAACTCCACAGCCAACCACCACCAATAAAGGACACGATTATTGTTTATAGAGATGAGATTCTTTTGATTGGGAAATGGAAGATTTTTAGTTTGGTAGAAATGAGATTCCTTTTTATTTTCATATGCGTGTATCTTGTGAGTTGTGACAGTGACTATGCATAAAAGAGAAACAGAGAAGGAATAGGTAAGAATATGAATTATTGATATTGGTAAAATTATGTGGTGTGACTGATGGAGTGATGGGGATTGATATTTGAGGGTAACTTTGTCATTTAATGTAAATTACATTTAAGTTAGATAGCAAATACAATTTAGATTCCACTTAATTCCGTCAACCATACACAACATAGATTTTAAAACTTTTAGATTCCAATTCCCTTAAATTCAATTCCTTTAAAAAATTTCAATTCCTTCAAAAACATTCTGCGAACCAAATTGCCGCTAAGTATACAAACATACCGGATTGTTGGCAGCCACTCCTCCATCAATAAGATTGAATTCTCTAATTAAGTTTCCTTCAGAATCTTCGGTTTTAAAAGAATGAGAAGGAAGATAAGTTGGGGCTGCTGATGTTCCAATACATATATCCGATAACTTGGCATCAAGGCTTGGGGTGCTCTTTAACTAATCATCAACTATATTAGCAAGTGTGAAAATTTCTTATATAAAAAATTACTTTTCGTCCCTTTATTTTGGTATTTAAAACTGGATAGGTTTGATACCTGGTAGCTTGAGAAGATCGTTGGCTGAAGATACTTGATGTCAAACGTAGGAATTACAACGTTTGTTAATGTGTTGTGGAGTCGTTTTTCTTGTAACTTTTCTTGAATAACTTTGTGCAGGTGTTCACCATTGTATTTTGGTCCCGATAAAGCTTTCACCACGTTTGCAGCAGGAGCCAAAGGATTGCTACACATTTTGCCAAAGAACGAAGATTGAAATCACAAGTAATAAATAAACTTGAAATAAAATGCAAACTTTTCATGACTACTTACAGAGTTATAGTACGTACCTGTCATGTGGGAAGATTTTAGGACAATGTTCTAGATAGAAATCTTTAACATCCTTAGCCGCAAATAATGGACGACCCTCTTCGTTTGGAGTGGTCAACATAGCTGTGACAAGACCACCCGTACTTGTCCCAGCAATAACATCGAAATAATCTGCTAGCCTTGCATCTTCACCGTCTAGTTTCTATAAAAACGATAATTATTTGAAGTGTTTAGCGTATGATATATATGTATGTATATACACAACGTACGAAACTCAAAATATATAAGTATATATATCTGTAAACTTTAGTATACCTGAAGCTCAGTTTCCAAAAGATCAAGGAGCACGCTTGGAATGATACCTCGTACACCACCACCATCGATACTCAGAATCGTGATTAGATTTCCGTATGTTGGTGGTTGCAAAGGCGATCGTGGTCCGTCCTTAAACGACATGGCTGATAAAAGTACTTCAAAGGGAACTAGAAATTTGATGTGTGGGTTTTGTTGTAAATAAGTAACTTGATAATATAATTGAATATTGTGTGGTTTTTGTTGGATGATATGGTTTACTCGATGTAAAGTATATATAGTCATATTATGTGTTGGAATTTGGAAGTTTCAAAGCTTCAAGACATTTCAACTTCCGGGATAAATGGAGCTAGTCTAGTCCTCAAAGTTGACCTCAATTTTACTAAGAAATGATCAATATATATGGGATGAAGTAACATGGCAAGTCTAACTATCTCTTTCAAGTTTCAATCTAATTGTACAATTAAATGTTTTACTATACGAGAGTAAGTACCCGCGCGTTGCGGCGGTGAGATGGTGGGGGTGATAGGTCATATAGTGTGATAGCCAAATGCCTTAGCCGTACGGGCTCCGCCCTCGGATTTAAAATTCGTCGAAAGTATATCGAATGACATCTCTAATGAAAGAGCATGAAATTTTAAGAACACCCATATATTTTTTATAATTTATCGATGTACGGTTTTTGAGATAAAAGATTTTGAATGAATTATAGGAATAAAATGATTTATGGAGGAGAGAGAAAAAAATGAGTGGTTGAGATTTGAGGAGAGAGATGAAAATGAAAGTTGAAAGTTGAAAGTTGTGGGACATTGATGTATGGTACATCATGCATTATCATGTGTACATTGTTAAAATTGAAAGTTGAAACCTTATTTGTTTTATAATATAGTATAAATATATATATATACAAATTTCAAAACTAGAAGAAAATAAAGAAAATGACAACCACACATATATACAAGAAATGCTTTTCTTCTTTGTACATTGCATCACAATGATTCTTTTGTATGCAACGCAAAGATCAAGTTGAGTTTTGAGTTTTGACAAGATTATTTAATTAACATGCAATACAATATTAATTACATATATAGATAATCATTTCGTAGAAATAGTGATCAAAATATTTTATCATGTTTAATTATAGGCTAATAGAATTGATTAGTGCTTTTTACGTCCCAATTTAAATATTTAAATTTGATTTTTAGAGTCTTTGTTCTTTAATTTTAATTGAAATTATTTTTGTTTAAGTTATACAATACTTGATGTAAAGTATATAATGGATTGAGTTTTAAATATATTTTTCATTGATATAATTTTCATTAAATACTATGTAACATATATACTTACCGGTCAAAGTTAAAAAATAATATACTCAACATGTTAAATTTTAACATATAAATTAAAATAGGGAAGTATTATTACTTTAAGACTCAAATTTATTATTATCTAATAATGAAAGACTTTTTTACTTTTAAAAATGTTGATTTCATTTAATTCACTCTAACACACGTTTTGTGGGCACAACTTTAAAATTTTTCTTTAAAATTTATTTTTATTATACTATTATTATTTTTTTAATGACATAATTATAATTCTTTATATATATATTACTAGGTCTTTTACGCGCACGATGCGCAGTTGTTAAAAAATCATTCAATAAAAATTGGATACAAACATTTTTTATTCCTATTGTATTTTAATATCTTGTTTTCTTAAAAAAAATACATGGAAAGAAATAAAACAAAGATAAATTATCTGATACATTAAGCAATCCAGTAACATTTATATGAGGGAAAATATTAGTACCTACATAAATGGAGAATCAAAAATTAAGTTGAAGAAGGAGTTTCATATTTTTTTATGGATGATTGATAATAACAACTTGCTAGAAAAAAAAAACAAAGTATTATTTCAGACTAATTATTGAACAGTATAAGTTTTAATGTGTAAGTTTAAAATTCTTAACGTAGATTAACATAAAAAAAACATGTAAACACACCTGGACAACTTTATAAGTCAACAAATTGTATGAAATTGAATACATGTAAAATATGTCAAATAAATAATCCGCCACTAAAGATTTATTCCTTACAATCCTCAAACACATGTAATTATCAATGTGAATTGGATCAATTTTTTGACAAACAACAAAGCTTTTTTTCTAAACCTACATGATGGAAAAAAAAAGTAACATTAAATGAAAAATACATAATCAATGGTTATCTCTAAAAATACTTCAAAATAAAAGAGGACATCAACTTAAAAAACAACATATGAAAGAATGATGAGGTGTGGTCCGATTTAGACCCACACTCGAACTATAAAAAAAATATATATATATAAAGAAGCCTAGCAAAGGAGAGGCTTAAGCAAGGATTAACAAGGGAGAGGCTTAAGCAAGGTTGGACAAGAGAGACTGTAAGGAAGTCTTGGAGAGGCCTAGATAAGACAAGAAAAGGAAGTCTTGGAGAAACTTAGATAAGATAAGAAAAGAAAGCCTTGGAGTGAGGCCCAGGAAAGCTTAAGGCTAGGCAAGAGCTTGAGAGCCTTGGAGTGGGACCCAAGCGAGGCTTCATATAAGACAAAAGAGATTTCAATTCTATCTTGGGCTCTGCGAGGCTTAAGGCTAGACAGGAAAGTGGGAAGGCTCTCCCCAGCAAGGCTCTCCTCAGGAAGGCTCTCCTCAGAAGGCTCTCCCCAGCAAGGCTCTCCTCAAGAAGGCTCTCAGGAAGGCTCTCCTCAGGAAGACTCTCCTCAGGAAGGCTCTCCCCAGCAAGGCTCTCCTCAGGAAGGCTCTCCTCAGAAAGGCTCTCCCCAGCAAGGCTCTCCCCAGCAAGGCTCTCCTCAGGAAGGCTCTCCTCAGGAAGGCTCTCCCCAGCAAGGCTCTCCCCAGCAAGGCTCTCCTCAGGAAGGCTCTCCTCAGGAAGGCTCTCCCCAGCAAGGCTCTCCCCAGCAAGGCTCTCCCCAGCAAGGCTCTCCTCAGGAAGGCTCTCCTCAGGAAGGCTCTCCTCAGGAAGGCTCTCCCCAGCAAGGCTCTCCCCAGCAAGACTCTCCTCAGGAAGACTCTCCCCAGGAAGACTCTCCCCAGGAAGGCTCTCCCCAGCAAGGCTCTCCTCAGGAAGGCTCTCCCCAGCAAGGCTCTCCTCAGGAAGGCTCTCCCCAGCAAGGCTCTCCTCAGGAAGGCTCTCCTTCACTAAAGCTTGGGAAGCCAAGGAGTGTACCATTCTTATACCTCGTATTGTACTTTTGGGTTTTAGGGCCAGGGCCCATAACTGATATGGCCCAAAATACGAGGTTGCCCTAATCTGAGGCCTATATATACTACCCATCAATACTTGTCAGAGGTTACAATTCATCTTCAGAAACATTCACATACATTCAATCATTTCATAACACAAAATCATATAACATTAATATCCTCCAAAGATCGAAACATCTCTTTGGGAAAATCATCATTCACCTTAGGTTCGTCAAGAACTTAGTAGGTTTGCACTCTTATATTGAGGAGATTTTGATGATTTTCATGGTTAACCCTTTTTTGTGATTGAGCTTAACATTCAATGCTCAAACATTGGCGCCATCCGTGGGACTTACTGATCACTGGACGGTTTTTTGTTGTTACAAAGCAAAAATCATCTTTGTTCTTGTTTATTTTTTGTTTGTTTCTTAGCTTCACATGGCTGAGGAATTTACTCATGTTTCTCAAATTATACCTTCTGGGTTGGGGAAGGGTGTTGATGGAGATGATTCTTCAATTATCAATCTGGAAACCTCTGAGATCTCTAATGTTCAAAGTGTCTCTGGTGAAAAATTTTCAAATTTTGGTCCTAGATCTAGTGAAGTGGTGACAAATGCAACCAATGTTGTTTCTGGTGGTGGATCTAGGTTGCCACCCAAGGTAAGCTTTGCATCTAGCCTTGGGTCTAGTAGTGTTAGTGTGGGACCGCTTTTCGCCACACCTTCACCTTCACCAACACCCCCAACTGGTACATCTCCTATCACTATGCTTTCTTCTGGCCCTAGTCAGTTAAGTTCTCACATGACTAGCATGGCCAGCCCACCCATGAGTGGAGGTCAGGCATCCTTGCAATCAATGGCTAGCTCCTCTAAATTTGTGACTATCCAGGATAGCCATTTGTTGGAATTGATAAGGCTAGCTGCCAAGGGCACTCAGCAGGTGCAAACACCACCACCTCCTCCAACCGATTGGATCTCTCAACTCTCCGCTGCGTTAAGTCAAGCTCCACCTCAGCCAGCCCCACAAGCTTCTCCACAGCCTACAGGCATGGAGTCCATAATGAAGTTGTTGGTGGACGAGATGAAAAAGCAAAGGCCAGTCGAGCCTGCTCCTGAGCCAGTCAACCCAGCAAAAGAGTTGTTAAAAATGCTAAAAATGGCAGCGGGGGAGGATGTTGATGAGCAAGCAAGGGTGGCCACAGTGCGAAAATCTGCAACAAAGTCAAGGTTTTGTGACTGGGTGGCAAATTATGCCTTCCCAGACAGTCAGAATGTTCCCGCTATCGTCGGGACTTACGATGGTACTAGGGACCCAGAAGATCATCTCGCAATCTATGATCAGGCCGTGTTAACTGAAAAGTGGGTGGAGCCAGTGGCATGCCACTTATTCCCAGGCACCTTGCAAGGCTATGCCTTATTCCTGAGAAGAGCATCAAAGACTATGAAGATTTGAAGAAGAAGTTCATAGCTCAGTTTCTCCAACAGAAGAAGCGTCAGAGAAGTCACTTGGAAGCTCACCTAATTAGACAGAGAGAAAGCGAGCCACTAAGGAATTTCATCACAAGGTACACCGAGGAATGCCAGAAGATACCGGGTCTCCCTGAAAGTCAACAAGTCTCAGGTTTTACCTTGGCACTGCTCCCTGGCGAACTCCAGGATGATCTAAGCAAGAGAATCCCTTTAACATTTAAGGAAGCTATTGATACGGCGTTCGACTTCATTCGCTCCAAGGAGACTGCCTCACTAGTAAGAGGTGCCACAAAGAAAGATAAGTCTGGAGGAGGATTGGCTAGTGAGGAATGGAGTCGACACAACCAAAGACGAGACGAACGTCGGGAGGAACGTCTGGATGAGCGTCGGGAGAAAAGGTTTGGACCATACATCAAAGAGGCACCAATTGTTAACTTGATCAAATGCCCTAGAGAAATTCTGAACACTGAGACTGTGTGTGCTACTTTCAAACCTCCCTCACCAATAGCCTTCAAGTCTGGGAAGAAGAACATGAATCAATATTGTGAATTCCATGAGGACCACGGACATGATACTAATGCATGTAGACAGCTAAAGTGGGAGATCAAGAGGGCATTGGATTAGGGGAAGGTTGAACACTTAGTCCCTGGAGCTAAGCAGGCAAGGAAGACCTTTGCATGGCAAAGGGAGGTGGTGGAGGAGGATGATGATCCAGAAGAGGGTCATGTATACATGGTCCATGAATAAGACAAATGACAAAGACTCTAAGTTAGTATGGGTCCGAGCCTCCCTCCTTTGAGAATCATCCTTCCCCCTTCTCTAAAGCATCTTGATCAAGCTACTTTGTCAAGAGTTATCACTTTATTTTTAAGTATTTCCATGTCATTTTACTTCAGCTATTGTTATGTTTGTTGGTCTGATCATGTATCCCAACCTTATCATTAATATCATCCTTTTTTCCAAAATAATTGGTCAACAAATTGTTGTAAGTATATATGGCTATGAGACAAGTTAGAAGGGTAATCCGAATGAAAAATTCCAGAAGTCAAGTGCTAAGATGGAAGAAAGAATTCCTAGCCAACTTCTGACACGGATTATAAAAACCCAAGTACTTGTGATTGAAAGACAGACAAACCAAGTGCCTAAAGGCTAAGACATGCCTCATATGTATGAGTGGAAACTTAAAAAAGGACAAAAGCTACAAAGCAATCCCCAACTAACACTTAAAACGATTTTCATCTTCCTCACCCATGAGGATAGATACTTCTCATAGGAAAAAGATAGATAAATAAATACAAAATGAACATATAAGCTAAGCTTGGCTAGCGCTCAGAAAATTTTCATCTTCTAGATGGAAAGCTTAGTTAACACTTAAAAATTTTTCATTTTTTCTCATCTACCGGATGGGAGTAGAGTGGTTCTCACTGGGAATCAAGACACGAATAAGACAAAGTCTCACCAAATGTGAGTCCCAAAGTGTAACAAGCCAAAACTGGGCCCGGCTGAACACTAATAAAAATTTATTCATCTTTTTATTCATCGGATAAAAAGGTAGGCACTTCTCATCGGGAAGTGATATTTTTATTCATCTTTTTGTTCATCGGATAAAAAGGTAAGCACTTCTCATCGGGAAGTGATATTTTTATTCATCTTTTTGTTCATCGGATAAAAAGGTAAGCACTTCTCATCGGGAAGTGATATTGATGAAGGGATAGCGAAGAAATTACTCCACCCTCATCAACTGTACGTCTTATTCATTCATTGGATGATAAGATAAGCGTTTCCTATTGGGAAGCGGCGCGCATAAAATTTAGTCATCTTTTTATTCATCGAATAAAAAAGTAAACACTTCTCATCGGAAAGTGACAATACTTGCGAGTAATAAAGTTTTTTTTTAACACCCAAACTCATTAAGGCCCATAAATCAAGCAAGTGATTGGGCCTAAGCCCAATCGGTTCTACGTTACAAGAGCATAGGTTATCACAACCAAAGTATGAAAGCATATACAGAATTACATATGGATATTTAAATCTATATTATACAATATTTTATTTTACATATTTCTTATACTCGAGTGTCGAGGCAAGCTTAGAAAACTCCAAGGCTAATCGTCAAACTTAGAATCTAGGCTTCAGGAGAGGCTTAAGGAGGCTTAAGGAGAGGTGGCGAAGCATAGGAGTATTATTCCTTTATTTCTACATGAAAATGAGAAAGTACTATTACTAATTAATGCAAAGTCACGTGAACTATTGTCCTCGGGACTATCCTTTCCTCCAAACCTCATGTGAGGACTTAATTCTTTCTTGTGGCTAGAATCCACGTGAGCTAGTACATGTGGGAATAACATTACTAGTTTACTACCTTTAATATATACGATACATATATTTGTATCTAAGTAGCAAGGCTTACCAAGGGCCCACTTATTTAATCTTGAATGTCTAGGCTTGGATGTCTAAGCTTCGAAGGTAAAGAGTTTGAAACAAATGAATAAGTAAATAAAAGATGAAACAATGAAAAACTTAGAGTTCGAGTATAAGTTTTATCTAGAGAAAATACTTACACCCGAACTCGGGGGACTTGATGAGGTGTGGTCCGATTTAGACCCACACTCGAACTATAAAATATATATATATAAAGAAGCCTAGCAAAGGAGAGGCTTAAGCAAGGATTAACAAGGGAGAGGCTTAAGCAAGGTTGGACAAGAGAGACTGTAAGGAAGTCTTGGAGAGGCCTAGATAAGACAAGAAAAGGAAGTCTTGGAGAGACTTAGATAAGATAAGAAAAGAAAGCCTTGGAGTGAGGCCCAGGAAAGCTTAAGGCTAGGCAAGAGCTTAGAGACTTGGAGTGGGACCCAAGCGAGGCTTCATATAAGACAAAAGAGATTTCAATTCTATCTTGGTCTCTGCGAGGCTTAAGGCTAGACAGGAAAGTGGGAAGGCTCTCAGGAAGGCTCTCCCCAGCAAGGCTCTCCTCAGGAAGGCTCTCCTCAGGAAGGCTCTCCCCAGCAAGGCTCTCCTCAGCAAGGCTCTCCTCAGGAAGGGTCTCCCCAGCAAGGCTTTCCCAGCAAGGCTCAGGAAGGCTCTCCTCAGGAAGGCTCTCCCCAGCAAGGCTCTCCTCAGGAAGGCTCTCCTCAGGAAGGCTCTCCCCAGCAAGGCTCTCCCCAGCAAGGCTCTCCTCAAGAAGGCTCTCCTCAGGAAGGCTCTCCCTAGCAAGGCTCTCCCCAGCAAGGCTCTCCTCAGGAAGACTCTCCCCAGGAAGTCTCTCCCCAGCAAGGCTCTCCTCAGGAAGGCTCTCCTCAGGAAGGCTCTCCTCAGGAAGGCTCTCCCCAGCAAGGCTCTCCCCAGCAAGGCTCTCCCCAGCAAGGCTCTCCTCAGGAAGACTCTCCCCTGGAAGACTCTCCTTAGGAAGGCTCTCCTTAGGAAGGCTCTCCTCAGAAGGCTCTCCTCATGAAGGCTCTCCTCAGGAAGGCTCTCCCCAGCAAGGCTCTCCTCAGGAAGGCTCTCCCCAGCAAGGCTCTCCTCAGGAAGGCTCTCCTTCACTAAAGCTTGGGAAGCCAAGGAGTGTACCATTCTTATACCTCGTATTGTACTTTTGGGTTTTAGGGCCAGGGCCCATAACTGATATGGCCCAAAATACGAGGTTGCCCTAATCTGAGGCCTATATATACTACCCATCAATACTTGTCAGAGGTTACAATTCATCTTCAGAAACATTCACATACATTCAATACATTCAATCATTCATCAATCATTCATAACACAAAATCATATAACATTAATATCCTCCAAAGATCGAAACATCTCTTTGGGAAAATCATCATTCACCTTAGGTTCGTCAAGAACTTAGTAGGTTTGCACTCTTATATTGAGGAGATTTTGATGATTTTCATGGTTAACCTTTTTTTGTGACTAAGCTTAACATTCAATGCTCAAACAAAGAACAAAAAGTCAAACATGTAGAACAAAAAATTAAAAGTAATGAACCTGCTTCATAATTAGAGTTTGATAAAGCAAATCTTTTATAAATTAATGAAGATTTAAAACATTAAGTATTCAAAACGTGATATCCTTACTTTTAGAAATAAGATTATGGAACTATTTTTAAATTATTCGTTTATAAGATGCTTAATATTTTTATAATTTTTAATATAATTTTGCAAGTAAAATAAAATAAATATTGGCAAAAAAAAAATATAGAGATGCCAAATAGAATAAATCCTATGTCGCAATATTTAAGGATAACTTTAAATTAAAAAGAAGGGCTTATATTGCTAGGATAACTACTATTTTATTAGATGTATAGATAGATAGAAGTTACATCGTCTATAAATAAAGTATATGTATATTACAGATGATCCAAACAAGCATATCTATTATTTATGCTTTACAAGGATTAAATTACAGTAAAAATTAATAGTAGTTTATGGTTTGAAAACTTGCTAAATCGTAATCATATCTTATCTTATTCGATTGATGTAAGACACACACACACACACAAAAAGTTAATGGATAACAAACATATAATGTGATTAAACACATGCATGAACGTTATATGACAAATAACAAGTTTTGGAATAATACTTTATTTTCCAAATTTGGGGAATGCTTATAAAGTTGGTTAATTATCATTATCTGTCAAAAGTACTATATAAATCGACCACGTACGAATATGATATTATATTATTTTATATTATATTATATTATATATTATATTATATATATTATATTATATTATATTATATTATATACTCTAATAAGTGAATAAGATGTGAATAGTGGCGAGTTACTATTCGTCCATGTTATAACCCGCACCATTATTTGGATTTTGCCAAATCGCATCCGGTTCGGGTTTTCTAATACGAGTTACTTCTTGGTTTTTTCCGTATGTTTTTCCTTTCGTGTTTTCAAATAATTATACTGAAAACGTTTATTCTTTTTTTGTAACAATATTCACACCATTATTCGGATTTTGCCAAATCGCATCCGGTTCGGGTTTTCTAATACGAGTTACTTCTTGGTTTTTTCCGTATGTTTTTCCTTTCGGGTTTTCAAATAATTATACTGAAAATGTTTATTCTATTTTTGTAACAATATTCAGATTTTACCACATTGGATCCCTTTCAGGTTTAAAATTACGGGTTACTTCTTGGTTTCTTACATAATTTTTTTCTTTTGGGTTTTCAAATAGTATATCAAAACTACTTTTTTTGTGCTATTGCCTTTGAATAAACATCATATCATATGTCAAATATTTTAACAAACATATATAGCGACACATCATCAATAACAAAACATAATCGTTTTCAGGTTTCCAACAATATATTAAAAAGTTTAATTAATTTTTTTGTGATATCGTCTTTGAATAAGTATATATTTTATATGTCAAAGTTTCTAGAAACATAAATCATCAATAACAAAAAGTAATCGAACTAATTGAAACCGCGCAACGCGCAGACGAAAACTATTGTGGTTTTGCCTTTAAATAAATATATTAAATATATATTTGATATGATAAACTTTTAAACAAACCTATCCATGACAGAATGTTTGTTAATTCAATGCAAGTATACTAAATAACACAATCGTTTCAACACGACAATTGGTGCCCCGCAACAAGGGGCCGGAAATTCCCTAGTTAGTAATAACATGTATGTGTCTATTACGAGAATCTTTCAATGATGGCTTTGGATCCAGGAGACCTGGGTTCGAATCCGGAGGGAGCAGGTTTTCCCCCAATTAATTTAATTGGGGGTTTCTCCCCCCATGTGGTGTATTGGAGGTATCGGAGTGGGTAGCATTCTGGCCTGGAAAACTCCTAGCTAAGGGCAACCCAACGATCGTTCAAAAAAAAAAAGAAATTATTAGCGAACAAGTGGTGTGGGACAAAAAAAAAAAGAAATTTCGAGAGTACGTAGAAAAGTTGAAGAAGAAATGTACGTTAGTTTTAAAATTGGGACTTAGAATTTTACGAGAATTATTTACTAATTGATTGATGTTTCTTATCAAGATTTAATATTGCCTTCCACAGTTCCACGCAGATCACCAAATAGGTGTTGATTAACGAAAATGTAACATTCAAGTGAAGTCGAATACTAAAGTTGAAAGTTGAAGAGAGAAATTGATTGTTAAAATGGAATCATCAATTATCCTATTTGATCAAGAATTATTACAAGGATTAAATAAACAAATTTAACAAATAATTGTTTATTAATTGTAAAGACATAAAGGAACACCTTCATTTACAAGTCAAATTAAGAGAGGTCACGAAAAGAAAAAGCTTTCGTTTATGCATGTTTGATTAATACAATAAGATAAGATAAGGATATTTATGTTATGAATAGTTTGTGTAAGAGTGATTACACAAATCCTTTTCCCCAAAATTACTAGAAATAGAATGGAATTGTGAAAAGCATTATAGTCCAATGTACTTAATTAGCTAGTGAATTGTGGACGGATGACAAAATAATGTCAACATCTAATAGCCTTGAAGCCATGGCAAGTTCATCTATAAAAGACAAAATCATAAATAATAAAAAAAAAGGAACTATCTATTGTCGTCTTCTAAGGATTTTGGGTCCGAATACTTTTTGGGAAGGTTAATTTGTAGATAGACTTTACCTTTACCTACGTAGAAAGATTGTTTTCAGGTTTTAGCTAAATGGACTACTACAAAAAAACGTAATGGGAACCAATTTTGAAGGGCTTTAGAGACCACTTTTACAACCGGTTTCTATGCAAAGGGTTTCTATTAAAAAGTAAAAACCGGTTTCCATTGCAAGCCATAGAAACCTCTTTTTCATCAAAAAACCGATTTCCATGATAAGTTTACACACCGTTTTCATATTTAAAACTGGTTTCCATTCTATGTTTACGCACCGTTTTTAAGTCCATAACCGGTTTCCATGTTATGGATTAGAGACCACTTTCTTTGATCCAAACAGGTCTTTCTCCGAAAACATGAAAACCACTTTCTTAGTAATAACCGATCTCTATTATTTATTATTATTTTTAAAGCTTTTTCCAGCTTCAAAGCCTGCTACTAATCTACTATATATTAGGTGCCAATATAAATAGTGACTAATGTGGTTGTGGTTATTGTCCTTCATCATGTTCTATATCATGTTCTTGATTAAGATCCTGTAATATGCAATATCAAAATACAAGTACAATCGCAACAGAATAAAAAGTCCATGTCTAGTTTACTTTTTATATTGCTCAAAAAGCTCAATAAAAATGCCAGTCAAGTCTATTGAGCTAAACTCAACTTTTTAGCTTGTGTGTTTCTCTAGTACAAGCCAAAGCATTACCAGATGTTGTTTGTTGCGTCTTAATAGCTATATATTCTATCGTTTATCCCAATAAAGTTGGAAAGAACGTATGTGCTTCATGACCTTAATAACTGTTAGAGATGTTGTCCTCAGATGTAAATGGGTGAGGAGCAAATATACATACCAATAAATAACCCGTATTTAACAGTTCTTGACTTGGCTCAAATTTGCTCAAATGATTACATAACTTAGCAACTCTAACATCATTGAATGTATCACTACCAGTTTAAAAAGTCGTTAGGCATTAGTAACTAGTTATCACGGGACTCGTAACTTTCTGTTTGTCGACTACTATACTTATAACCAGGAGGTATAAACAGGGAATACTTAGCAAAAATTAGTATACGATTTATTATTTGGACTGGCTCGGGGGATTTACCTTAATCTGAATGGATTTCGAAAAGAAACACTATTTGCTAAACACCTCTTTGTCTAACAGAAAACTGGCACATAATTGACCCTTTCCTTCTCAATGTTACTAGACAGAGTAGTTCTTTTAGCTTTCAAGTTGTGGTTTGTTATTAAATGAATGGATGAATTGAAGAATGTTGTTTATAATACCAAGTTTGCCCGAGAATCTCAAAAATTTTAGCCTAGAATTTTGGAATTTGCAAGTCATACAACTTGTGTTACACTAGATACTCTGAACAACTCCGAATTTATATATTATCTCCCTGTTTTATGCTAGTATATGAATTATTAGTTACATAATAGTGCAACAAATCTCAACTAACAGTATCCAAATGGTATGATAAATCATAAAAACATAAGTATCCAATTGAAAATCTAATACTCGTATTTCACTAACATTTAAAAAAAAGAAACCCAAAACCTAGATCCGGATCATAAAATAAAATAAAATGAAACTAACCAGTTACCATCGATCTTATGAGTTGTGATAGCCAAAGGAGAGAGCTGTTGTGAGTTGTGGCATTACAATGGTGGTAGATGATATGTATGTTGGTGGTTAGAGGAAAAGGATACAATGAGGCGAATGTGTATAGAATACAGAGAAAAAAGATGGAGGCGGTGGATTTTGTTCTAGAAAAGAAGCCCGTGCTAATTAAAATTTTCAAGGCCGCCAAACTAGTTCAAATATTTTAAAGGGTAAATTACACTTTTGGTCCCTGAACTTGGCACGTTTTTCACTTTTAGTCACTAAACTTCAAAAATTGCAAATTATACACTAAACTTGCCACTTTTTTTCACTTTTGGTCACCGCGTCAACTTTGTTACCTTACCTCCGTTAACTTGCCCAGATTCGTTAGTTTTTTTCTTCAGTTTTCGTCCTTTTCATTTATTCCATCATTAAAAGTGATAATCGATGAAAAGTACATTCAAAACTCAATCCATTTATATGATTTATTACAAATTTATATAACACAAACAAAAATATTTACGGTTAAATCATAAGGCGTTATCGATTATTCAG
Organism: Erigeron breviscapus; assembly: GCA_034093135.1. Taxonomy (NCBI): domain Eukaryota; kingdom Viridiplantae; phylum Streptophyta; class Magnoliopsida; order Asterales; family Asteraceae; genus Erigeron; species Erigeron breviscapus. Next base: position 20,239,646 of record CM067175.1, on the reverse strand, counting down.
AGAAAAAAAAATCTAGAACACGTTACTCCGGATAACCGTTAAAATATCTTATTTTTATTATAGTTTAGCAATAGTTAATAAAATGAATTAAGGAAAACTATATAAATTTATATAACACAAAAAAAATATTTACGGTTAAAGTAGAGATAAGAAGACTAAAAAAATCAAACAGAGGCCCTAAAAAAAATCTAACTTTATAAATAAAAATTTCAACTAACAATTATGTCATCGTCGTTCAAAAAGAAAATCAATCATTTCATCTAATCAAACTATTTTATAATCAATAAAGTAGTAAACTGTAAACATAAAAAAAAACTGTTTCAAAACCCTCACAAATGAATATGTATTTTCACTAATCGAACAAAACAATATCTAAGACTTGAAGTTAGGCCGATTATCACTTTTAATAATGGAATATATGGAAAGGACGAAAAGTGAAAAAAAAACTAACGAATCTGGGCAAGTTAACGGAGTAAAGGTAACAAAGTTGACGCGGTGACCAAAAGTGAAAAAAAGTGGTAAGTTTAGTGTATAATTTGCAATTTTTAAAGTTTAGTGACTAAAAGTGAAAAACGTGCCAAGTTCAGGGACCAAAAATGTAATTTACCCTATTTTAAAAACTAATGACTACGGAGTATCAATTTTTTACAAAGAAAAATAAATTAAAAATTGATCGAAAGACGTGTTTCTTTAAAACTGGTCTTAATTTAATGGGTTTAGAGAAGTGTTTCTACAAAACCGGTTTCCATTCAATGAGTATGGGAACGTGTCCCTTATAAAACCGATCTTGATTGATAAGATATCGGTTATTATTTCAAAACTGGTCTCCATTTGTAGCTATAGAGACGTGTTCTTTTTACTTGAAACCCCTTTTATATATAGAAACCATTTTTTATTAAAAACTGGTCTCCTTACCTTTTTTAAAACCAGTTTTTTTTAATTTTTTCAAAACTGGTCTGTATTGGGGGTCTCTATTAAGATTTTTGTAGTAGTGATGGTAAAAAGGGACATCTGGCCTTTGCATGGGATAAAAATTGAATTTCTAACATTTGTTTATAGAGGTCAAGGTATTTATCACTGATCCACCAATCATGCTGTTTTTTTATAAAAGACTAAACCATGTAAAAGTAAATGTGTTGATTCCTGAAGCAACTTATGATGTTTATTCATCAGTTTTGATGTTAGTATAGTAAGTGCTTTTCTAGTAAGTCTTGTGTGATAATTTGTTAACCTGCTCTTGTAATTAATTGACTCAATCAATAAGAATTATGTCTTTAAAATTATCACTTTTGCTGTAATTCTTGTCATCTATATAGTTGAATTTCGTAAAAGGTTTGAAATACCGGACCAACAACTTGTATATATCAGAACTATTGAAGGTTTATTTTAGACATATCATACTTTAAACTTCTTTTCATAAATGAAGTCTTGAAATACTTTATGTTGTATTAAATATTAGCCTAAAAGTGTATAGAATACAAAAAAAAAACATTAAAAGGAAACGGGTACATATGGATTAAGATCCTCTAAAGTTGGATCAACTTCATAGGTGAAGTTGGACAATTTTGAACCTTTGCATTGAAATAAAGAGTTAAGATTCAAATTTGAAATTTAAATCTTAACCCTTTGTTTCAATCCAAAGGTTGAGATTTTACTAACTTTACCTATGAAGTTGATCCAACTTTAGAGGATCTTGATTCGTAATTATTTCTTATTCCATGCTTCTATTATCTTCGAAGACATAAACTTTGAAAACAGTTTGTTTATTTCCTTTGAAGATTTAAAATGTGCTTCTATTATCTTAAAAAGAAAAGCATTTTTTCAATTGCTTCATGTATCTGCAGATAAAAACATATTCCGTATAACATTATAGAAAACCTTTTCTCCCCTTCGTCAGCGTCGCCATCTCCGGCCAACGGTTTTGTTTTGGAAGGACAGAAAAACAGGGGACGAATACTATATAGAAGGGACCATCAATACTATAGAATTGTGATATTTACTGTTTGCTTGTTTGTTCATCGGTGACAACAAGAAGAAAGAAACAAAAGTCCTACATGCTTGGTTTTAAAAAGCGCGCAAGCACTAGGCCCACCTACGCGCAAGCCTTGGAGCTTTTTGGTACCCAAGGCGCAGGGTGTACAAAGCGCTCTCTTTTTGGGCTTTTTTGTGAGCCCATGCGCTAAAAAGCGTGAGCTTTTTGTACACCAGAGGATTTTTTTTAGAAATAAGTAATTTTTTTCTTACCTATTCTTTCTCAACAAGATTAATCTCTTCTTTCTGTTTCCTCAACGAGACCAACAATCTTTTGAGAGTTTCTTTTCAAACACTAAATTTGATCAAAGCCGGACTTAAACGAGTATCTTACCGATAGTATTTTGGAATTCTATGTGTTATAAATAATTTATAATTTTTTCCTAAGTGTGCGCCTCACGTACGAAAAGCTCGCCGCTTTTGCGCTTCCAAAATGGACCCTATCGCTTATGTGCGCCTATCGCCTTTTGAAACCAAGCCTACATGAGATTAAAGCAAGTAAGGTGTCTTAAGTCTTATGCAACTATAATTGGAATGAGTTTTTTTACCTTTTTACAGTCTTAGCAATAAAGCCCTGAGTAGAATCTAGATGTGTAATTTTTGTATTTTAGATTATATTCTTTGTATACTAAGCCTCTAGCATCTTGCTAGATGGTCGTTTATTTTTAATAGTAAATTTTTCCGTTCAACAAAAGGTAAAGTGTCTTATTTAGTTATTTGTGAAAACTTACGAGGCAAAGGAACAAGGTCAAACTTACGAGGCAAAGGAACAAGGTCAATTAAACTACTATTACGGAGTATCTTTTATTTTAATAGAGAAACCAAAAGGAGTTCGGATAATACTTTGGTATTTTATGATTTGAGAGAGGTAAATGAATAAAGTGTATTTTTGGTGTTTGCTCTTTGGGAGGAACCAACATTGCGTAAGACAACAGATATTGGGCGTTGTCATTGTATGTTTTGGTATTTTATTGATTTAAGTTTGGTATTTCATAAATACAACTATAGAAGATAACAGAAACAAAAAAATATATATTAAAAGATTTTTAATCTATAAAACAAACATTATTATATTTTTCGCTTGCAGTTTCTATAGATAAATTCTCTAACCAGTTGCAGAACCAGAATTGAAACCTTTAGCACAAAATTTCTTGCCAGAACCTTGTATCGACGTAAATAATGAAAATGACCATATTGTTACAATTTTTGGCCATTTTAAGGGTTTTTTTTTGTTATTTCTAATGATTTTTAAGAGATTTTGGCACTTCGGCATTTTCCATTTCTCATTTAGTTGCACAAATATGTCTTTATGAGTTGTATTGTTAAGATAATCTTTTGATAGTTTAACGTTATTTATATTGACTGGTATCACATATTTGTTTATCCCGTAGTACTAATAAAAAGTATATATATAGTTTTTCAAAAGAAATTATACTACATAAATCTGATGGACCCGTAGTCCGGGTTACGTCTAAGTTGTATGTAGTTTCGCCTATGTCTCTAACTATAAATGTAACTCAAGTAAGATAGTTGGTTGTCTAACCTAGATCCGGCCCGTTATGATGCCAAAAATTAAAAAAGGTTAAAGAAAACATTGCATGTCGTGTAACAACTAAAAGCTTGCGCATACTGAAAATATTCCTGGCACCTAAAACCACCAATGATATGAACAATTACTATTTATAATTGAGACACAAAAAATGCGCCAGCCTATCATTTATAATTTTTTATCATTAGACATTTACATTTACATATATAACATTGTGCATGCTTATGAACAGTGAACTAGGCTGACAGGTAGCTGCGCAGCAGCCTGCCAGCCTGCTTTTTTTTTTTAATTTCGTTTTTTTTTTACTTTTTGTCACATAATTTTAATTTTTTTTACCTTTGGCTCGAAAGTTTTGTTTTATTTAATTTTTAAACTTTCATATTTCTAACTTTTGCCACAAAAGTTTCATTCTCTTTACTTTTTATCACATAAATTTACTAAAGTTTCCGCCCTTTTGCTTTTTCTCGCATCGCTTTCGTTTCTTTTACTTTTCGCACGAAAGTTTTGTTTTATTTACTTTTTATACTTTTATTTTTCTAACTTTTGTCACGAAAGTTTCATTATCTTACCTTTCACCACATAATTTTTGTTTTTTTAGCTTTTGTCAACTACACGAAACTTTTAACATTTTTACTTTTTGTCACAAAACTTTATTTCTTTTACTTTTGGCACGAAAATTTCTCTTTTTTTTTAATTTCGTTTTTTTACTTTTTGTCATATAACTTTAATTTTTTTACTTTTGGCTCGAAAGTTTTGTTTTATTTAATTTTTAAACTTTCATATTTCTAACTTTTGCCACAAAAGTTTCATTCTCTTTACTTTTTATCACATAAATTTACTAAAGTTTTCGCCATTTTACTTTTTGCCACATCACTTTCGTTTCTTTACTTTTCGCACGAAAGTTTTGTTTTATTTACTTTTTATACTTTTATTTTTCTAACTTTTGTCACGAAAGTTTCATTATCTTACTTTTCACCACATAACTTTTGTTTTTTTAGCTTTTGTCAACTACACGAAACTTTTAACCTTTTTACTTTTTGTCACAAAACTTTATTTCTTTTACTTTTGGCACGAAAATTTTGTTTTATTTAGTTCTTAAACTTTCATTTTTCTAACTTTTGCCACGAAAGTTTCATTTTTTTACTTATTATCACATAAATTTACTAAAGTTTTCGCCTTTACTTTTGTCACATCACTTTCGCTTCTTTTACTTTTTGCACAAAATTTTTGTTTTATTTTACTTTTTATACTTTTATTTTTCTAATTTTGCCACGAATGTTTCATTATCTTACTTTTCACCATATAACTTTTGTTTTTTTAATTTTCGTCAAGCTTTTTCCATTCCTGCCACGAAACTTTTAACCTTTTTACTTTTTGTCGCATAACTTTATTTCTTTTACTTTTCGCACGAAAGTTTTGTTTTATTTAGTTTTAAAATTTCATTTTTCTAACTTTTGTTACGAAAGTTTCAATCTCTTTACTTTTGATCACATAAATGCCTTAATTACCATGAGTTGTAAATTTTACATGTCGTTATCTTTTCCGGGGCAACGCCCAAAGACTGTGGGATGACTGTGTTTTTTTGTCTTCTTCTGATTTATCGCGCATCCACGATTATTGCAGCCCGCAACGCGGGCGCTGAATCTTCTAGTTAACCATGAACAATTAATTACTATTCCTAATTGATAAACAAATGCACCAGATCGAATTGGTACTTCTTGAGCTACAATCTTGTATCCAACTATTTAAATGATTTAAGTACTCTCCAAAACTTTAACGATATAACAAACATATATATATAACAATAATAATAATTATTCTTGAACAACAAATTAAGCTGGTAATCTGGTTACTTCAGGTTGAGCTTATGTAAATCTGCAAGAGACTCATGATGGACTGTATTCGGCCCTGCAGCGAGCATGCTTTGCGAAATGTTAGTTTGTTCATGGAGTGACTTTCCATGGTTAACCCATCCTTTGTTAGTATTCGGCGATCTAAGCTCTCGGACATACTTCTCCTTGTGGAGTATGAGTGCAAACCTATGTATACATTATTGAATTGAATAAGTCTATAAGAAATGGATTATGGAATTAATGCGAACATAGTTATTGAAAAAAAAAAGAATAGACTTTTTTTTTAACAAGTGACTTTTAAATACAAACAAATTTCTTTCACGTGAGTTTCTAACTCCACAGCGGATAATAGTTTTTTAAACCGGATTCCACTACGAGCTGAACAACAGTGCCAAGGAAAAATCCACGCTAGGGTCAAATTAATAGAGTATGAATTTGCCTCTCTAGCAAGATTCGACCTCAGAAGTAAAACCTAGGTGTCTCATCACTTGAACCATAGATCATTGACGAAAAGAAACGACTTACTTTTTCAAAGCCATCTCATTGGTAGTGTTATGGTAAGGCTCAGATAAGCCCGTGCCTAAATTCACTCTGGTGACTGGTTTTTTCAACAATTTCTCGCCCACTTTCACTAGATTCTCCAAGTTTTCTTTGGTTGCCATATCCATGGAGGCTAAGTCACCACTTAAAGTGTCATCCTGAAATATGATAAAGTAACAACGTTTTTTAACTTTGTTAGTATCAAGAAAACTGTTCGGCGACCCAGGATGAAAATCCTGGCTCCGCCACTGTGGCTGCTTAAACGATACACAAAAAATACCTGAATCCGAAGGTAATTTTCTGCTGAATGAAGGGCTTGGAAGACGGTAGAGATATGATAGTCAGCCATATCGCTACTAGCTTGAGTAAAAACATCTACCAATGGAGTCGAGCCACCACCAGTCAGCCACCCTAAAACACCCCAATGAGAGGACTTTGTAGCATCATACCTCTCCTGAAATTTTGGAGACCCGGTGCCCAATGACAAAACTAGAAACCGCCCATACTCTGTTGGCTTTATCGGGAAAAAATTTGGACTTCCTCTAGTTATTTCCTTGGTTACTTCACTTATGGCCACCAAAGTCTACCAAAACAAAAGATCGATATTACACATTTATCATAACTCAAACCACATAGATTGGAATTAGATATTTTTTTTAAACAGACGGATGTGACTCTACCCCAGATATTATCGTTAGAGTCCAGATTTGAACATGTGACCTTTGGGCTAGGGACATTGGCAGATTTTGAATTAATCAATTCGAAAAGTATCTAAGGAAAGCAACTAATAACACATTTAATTATTTAGAATGTTCACATATTTATAAGCAAACAAGACATACCGGATTGTTGGCAGCCACTCCACCATCAATAAGGTTGAATTCTCTAGCTAATTTTCCTTCAGAATCTTCGGTTTTGAAAGAATGAGAAGGAAGATAAGTTGGAGCTGCCGATGTTCCAATACATATATCTGATAACTTGGCATCAAGGCTCGGAGTTGTGTTTAACTAATCGATCAAAAAACATGTATTAGCAAGTCATAATTTAATTTTTTTTGAACAGCAGTGGTGATTGGACTCAGCGGCACGTCACCAGCACAGTCAATCCGAGGGCATGACTGGCGGTGGAAGTCCCACTACCGTTCTGGAGGAAACCAGCTAAATGCTAGAGAAAACCCACATGCCCCACCTCATTGGCAAGGACTTCCCAATATGCATTTCAAAGGTTTTGACCCCGTGACCAACATTTGGCTGAAAGACCTAAGGGACATTAAATGTCCAGTTGAGCTAAATCCCAAGGATAGCAAGTCATAATTTTTACATCGATCTTTTGTGGAAAATTCTTTAACAAAATTGACTTAGCTTATTGTGTCTTTGATACCTGGTAGCTTGAGAAGATTGTAGGCTGCAGATGTTTGATGTCAAACGTCGGAATTACAACATTTGTTAAGGTATCGTGGAGTCGTTTATCTTGTAATTTTTCTTGAATAATTTTGTGCAGGTATTCACCATTGTATTTTGGTCCCGATAAAGCTTTCACCACATTTGCAGCAGGAGCCAAAGGATTGCTACAAATTATGCAAAAATTAATAACCGAGTCGAACTAGTATATATATATATTGAGAATCAAAATTTGTTATGAATAATATGTACCTGTGATGGGGAAATATTTTAGGACAATGTTCAAGATAAAAATCTTTAACATCCTTAGCCGCAAATAATGGACGACCCTCTTCGTTTGGAGTGGTCAACATAGCTGTGACAAGACCACCCGTACTTGTCCCAGCAATAACGTCGAAATAATCTGCTAGCCTTGCGTCTTCACCGTCTAGTTTCTGTTCAAATTAAACAAGTTTTTGAAGTATTTATTGGTATGGTATGGTTTGTATATATACAAATGAAACAGAAAACATAATACTCGTAAATTAACTTCAGTATACATACCTGAAGCTCAGTTTCCAAAAGATCAAGGAGCACACTTGGAATGATTCCTCGTATTCCGCCACCGTCGATACTCAGAATCGTGACTAGATTCCCGTAGGTTGCAATGGTGATCTTAGATCTTCCTTAAACGACATGATCAATAAGTACTTCAAAGGAATTAGAAAATATATACTAATTGATGTGTGGTTTTTGTTATAAAAGAAGTGTTAGTTAAGTTGATAATACAATGGAATATTGTGTGGTTATTTGGTTTATTCCACGTGAAGGTGTTGTATTTATAGAGTGATACTCGTATTAGTATTAAAATTTAGAAGTTTCAAAGGTTTTATACAATTCAACTTAATTAATTCTTGGACAAAAGAAGTAGTTAAATGTTGACATCAAAACTAAGAAAGGATCAAAGGAATGTGCAAAATTTTAATAAAAAAAAACGATACTTACCTTTTGATTTCTAAAAGATTAGAAATTAAATTAGCTTCAAGTAAATTGCTTTCAGTTTCAGACAAATTATTTTTGAAAACACGTTTAAATTGTTTGCTTTCGGTTTTTTCAAATTATTTTCAAGTAATTATTTTTTACTTTGAAAATGTATTTAATGTGTAGTTAAAAGTTAAGAACTCTAGTATTTTTTGAGATAAGTGGCCGGAGTCAAAACCCTGATCTCTTCAATATTTGTAATTATTAATAAATTTTGGCATTATTATAATATACAACTAGATTATTTTCCCGCGTAATACGCGAGATAACTATATGAAGTTTTCATAATATTAATAGTTATATATCAAGTAAATTACACAAAAAAGTATCCAATTTTGTTAATTTTAAATTTAAGGTATTCAACTTTTTTTCGATCAATAAAAGGTATCTAACTTTCCAAAACATAAAAATAAAACTTTTTTGACCTCTTTTAAACGCAGTTTTCGTACATGAAGAAACCACTTGGGTGTTCAAAACCATGTATATCTGAACCCGTAATACAATCCGATTTTATCTGAAATATCCAACTTTTTGAATTCGGATATCGAAATCCACTATCCAAAATTTTGGATATCCAACTTTGAAAATTCACGGGAACCACCTCTCTTATTTTCAACCACCGACACAACATAAATAAATAAGTCGTCACATAACAATAAAGTAGGAAACTTAAAATACAATAAAGTAGAATATTTGAATTTTCGGATAGTGGATTCCAATATCCGAATATTGCTCGAAAAGTTTGATATTCGATGTTTGGAGATATCCAAATTCTTAGATAGAGTTGGATCGGATTACGGGGTCGGATTCGAATAATTTTGAACCCATCTAATGGTTTCTCCATGTACGAAAACTTCACGAAAATCGCAACTAAAAACTATCATTTTTATTTTTTGGAAAGTTGGATACCTTTTATTGATCAAGAAAAACTTAGATACCTTTAATTTACAAATCAACAAAGTTGGATACCTTTCTATGCAATTTTCCCTTATATATAATACATGTTGAAATATAATGATATTATTATTAAAAAGTATTACATATTGAAAGTTAGTAAAATATGTATGGCATATTGTTGTATAATGATGGTGTAAAGTTAAATATATATACTATTTGCTTAAAATGATGATATTATCATTTGAAATGATTAGTTTGTATATGTTTTTAACACGTGAGTTATATCTTTGTATAATAACGATACGAATTAAATATAGAGAAAACATTTTTAATTACATCAATTACCTACACTATACAATGTATAGACTCATGTTGAAAAGTTACATTTTTATGATATACAAATGACCAATATGCCCCTCTTATCTATATACATTTCCTTTAAATTTAAATAAATATATATAATATATATATATGCTGAAATATTATTTCATTAAAATCAAATACTCTCACATAATCAATATAGCTGTTAGAAATCCAAAAATAGTGATAAATTGTAATTAAGATTAGAAGACATTCTTGTTGTTAAGTCATAGATAAATGATTACTAAGGTTGAGGGGCTAATTGTGATAATTAACATAGTTGTATTGTTAGACTATAAATAGCCCTCATACCTTAGAAATCATAACAAGAACAGAAAATTCATTTCATTCCTTACACAATTAATTCCAAGCTTTCAGTTTACTCGATCATTCTCTCTCAAAACACACACACACACACCAAGAACACACACTTGCAAACCGCCATTGTTAGATCGAATTCAGAGCTAAAATCGTGTTATAACAAGTGGTATCAGAGCGAAACATCAATCTGATGACGATCCATAACTGAATTCAATCACAATTTCATCAAAATCAAGTTTAATCTCAAATTCTGTTCGTAATATCTCACATACTGGTTCTTCAAAATTCACACATCAAATCTCATAAAATCACAGTTGTTTGTTCATCATTAGATTCGTGGCTATTGATAACATAATCCTGTCAATTTTCAAGTTCCAATTCAATCTAAATCTCGAGATTGAATTTTGAGTTTTGGCGCGTAATTTCAGGGATTTGAATCTGTTGTGTTTTGTGTTGAATTTTGTTCATAATCGTGTTGCGGACGTGAATTAAAAAAGTTTGGAAGTGATTTCGTGATCTAACTCCTTGTAATTCATAAGAAATCGAAGTTTTAAAAAGTTGATAATGGAGTTTTTCTGGAAATGTGTTCAGATGAAGAAGATAACCAAGACGATCTGCCTAAGATCGTTTTAGTTCAGTGCTTTGTGGCTTGTTAAGACGATCCTAACAAGATCGTTTTAGTAAAGAGTGTGTTGTGGAAGTGTTGATTCTGGCTAACTAATCCAAAAGGATTGGTTTGGTCATTTCATACACTTAAAAGTTTTTGTGAAAGAAAACAAGACGATCTCATTCTTCTGTTGCCCCACCTCTGTTCCTGGCCCCCTCTCCTACATATACGCTCCCCCACCTTCTTCCTTCTTATCCTCTCCCCCCCTTCTTCCCTCTTCATACCAAGATCGTCTCATTTCCTACTTACCCAGAACGAACTTCAAACCAAGATCGTTTCACCTAAGACGATCTTCATCTAAACCGTTTCATTTTCATACTTAGCCAAATTTCACCAAAAATTTTCAAGACGATCTTCAAACAAGATCGTCCCAGTTTTTCAAGACCGTTTCAACTTTTATACTTAACCAAATTTCTCATAACATTACCTTAGACGATCTTCTCAAGATCGTTTCACATTTTGTTCTTCAAGATCGTTTCACTGTCTATACTTAACCAAATTTTCATCAAAAAGTACCAAGACGATCTTACTCAAAGACGATCTCACCAAGAACGATTTTGTCAAGATCGTTTCATTCTCTATTCATTTCAAGATCGTTTCAATTTCCTTGTTGATCAAGATCGTTTCAGTTACCTGGTTCAATCAAGATCGTTTCAATTTCCTTGTTGATCAAGATCGTTTCAGTTACCTGTTTCAATCAAGATCGTTTCAATTTTTGTTTAATCAAGATCGTTTCATTTACTTGGTTAATCAAGATCGTTTCATTTCCTACTTAAATCAAGATCGTTTCATTTCATAACCTTACCAAGATCGTTTCATTTTCCAATTTTAAGTTCAATTCAAATTTTTCAAATCAAATCAATCTCTAATGGCTTCTCGTGAAGCATTGGCATTAGGTTCTGATACAAGACCTCCAGTTCTCTACCGTGGGTCTTACGGACTATGGAAGAAACGATTCATGGACTATGTGGAGAGTCAAACAAATGGTCATATGATGAAAGATTCCATTCTGAATGGACATGCTGTTCATCGCCATCCCACTACTAATGCAGTTATTCAACTCATGAACTTTTGAATGCTGAGCAAAAGGATCGAACAGCTGCAGATAACAGAGCAAGGTCATGTTTATACAGAGCTCTACCGGATGAAATCTATGAGTTTGAATATAAACTCTTTTAAGCATAGAAATGAAGCCTTTCGATAGGGTTTTTATCACAAAATGGACGCTCATCAAGATCCTAATATCAAAGTACTGATAGGCGCAAAGATCTCAAAAGATCTGGAAACCAAATTTACCGATTTTCTAAAGACAAGAATGAAGAATTTCGCTTGGAAACAAGAAGATATGACTGGAATATCTAAAGATGTGATTACACACAAGCTTGGAATTGATAAAAGTTTCAATATTCAGCAAAAGAGAAGAAATTTGCTCCTGAAAGAAATGCAATCATTCAGGAAGACGTTGAAAGATTATTGAAAGCGAAAGATGATAAGGGAAGTAAATTTCGTGAATGGCTGGCAAATGTGGTAGTAGTGCAAAAGAAGAACGGGGAATGGAGACTTTGTGTAGATTTCACCGATCTCAATAAAGCCTGCCCAAAAGATCCATTTCCACTGCCACATATTGAGC
>CM067175.1:20141317-20226378 GCA_034093135.1 Erigeron breviscapus | reverse complement strand
GGGTTAGCGGAAGAATTTGTTCTAGATTTCCATTATCGCTTTCCCTGAGACAAGACTGATAACGAGCACACAAACAAACCGTAAACATGATATCGATACATCAATGAACCTATCATGGCCCTGTAACGAGTAGGATCAACTTCTGGATCATTGAGAGAAAACATCCCAAGTTGATGGTTCTTTTGTATAGGAGTATCCATTGGTGAAGTATCTTCCATTCCAAATCGTTTCAAAATATCTTGTGCATACTTCGTCTGATGAATGAAGAATTCCGTCCTTTTTCTGTTCAACCTGCAAACCCAAAAAGAAGTTCATCTCTCCCATAGCACTCATTTCAAATGTCCCTTTCATAATCTGCTCAAACTTTTGCACATCTTTTCGTCTGATGACCCAAAAATATGTCATCCACGTAAACTTGTACAATTAGGAACTCCTCTCCTTTCCATTTCGTAAACAACGTACTATCGATCAATCCTCTTTCAAATCCATTTTCCAGAAGATGCTTCGACAGCTTGTCGTACCATGCCCTGTGTGCTTGATGTAATGTAACATCCCAAATCTTATTTTCGTCTTCGTTGACTTGTGTCGGTAAGATGCTTCGTGATCACTTCGTATGTGTACAACTAATGTGTAGTAATTAATATGTGATTAATTGTGATAAGTAATATGTGTTACATGTGTAATGATATATTATGTGAATATGTCATAATTAATATGTCGTAAGTTAGCTAGTGGTGCTTAATTGCATAATTAGAGCCTTAAAGTGTGATATTAGAAACTCCGGGGATTAAAGTGTCGATTTGGTTAACCTTGTGGCTGGATAAAATGAGATTAGTTCAGTTTCTAATCATTCCTTAGCCTCTAATCACGAAATTAGAGCAGCCATAAATCTCCTTTGCTTCTCCATTCGATTTTGGGTGCTTTTTGGTAGGAAATCATTGTCTTTTTGCTTGATGGATCGTCCCTTAAGTAAGTACAGACCTAAGGTAATGATTCTATACTATTATTGTGTCAATTACAGGTCCTATAATGATAGGAGTCTCTACAATTAAGGTTAGGGTTTGATTAAACGATTTGATAATCGAAAACTCTCGTTTTGGGTCAATTGGTAAACCGTTTGTAATGTAAATGCTATGATTGAGTAAGGGTTGGTTTTGTATCATCAAAATGGTTATTTATATGTGTAAACACGATCTGCAAGTATATGTGGTTCTAGGTTTTGGTTTGAGGGTCAACTTGTTGTTAAAAAACCAAGGGTTTCGGATGTCTGGAATTTCAGTCATGTTGTAAAAATCATAGTAAATACATATGAACGAGATATATGATGAATCTTATGTTTTTAAAAATGTCTATGTGTTGGCTAAATCCGTCTAGAACAATGTTTTTCTTTATTTTGCCTACAAATTGTTCAAAAATGTCGATTTCCAGAAAGGGTCGAATTTTGAATGAAAGCTGATAGGGCTGGGTATGATAGACCTTTTGAGCAAGTTAAACTTATTGAAAAATTCTGGAAAAATTCAAGAATACTCTTAAGATGTAGTGTTAGATGGTGTAAAATTCATGTCTTGAATCACTTAAGATCCACACTAAAAAGCCTCTCAAGGGACCCTAGTTTTATGAACCGTGTCTTTGGGCTGCTGAGTTTTGGTCGCTGGCATGGTCACTGACCTAGTCAGTGACTAGTCGCTGCTGAGTTTATTCCATTACTGATCAGTCCCTGACCTGGTCGCTGAGCTAAAACATCAGTTCACATTCATTAGCGACTCTTTTGATCAGTAACTGAACTAGTCGCTATGCTGATTGCTTGATTGTTTGTCGAACATAAGCTTGTACGTTTTATTCATAGGCTGTGGGAACATCTAGCAAGCTTTATTATCATTGTTTGTGTGTTCTTAAGCTGCTTTCGAGGTAAGATATCGGATTTCCCCTGTGAGACATAATCAAAATGTGTTTTCCTATTAAATGTGAATCGGATAATTGAACCCTTGTGTCCTTATATTTATGCGCTATGTTGGGAGGGTTCAGGTGGGTTTAATTGAAAGGGAAACTTATGATGTAAAGACTAAATGGGAGGTATTTGAGTTGTTGTCCCTTACCATATATCATCCTGTTTGTAGTTGATAGTGATTGCATGTATATAGCTACCCTTATGTCCAATTGATGCTTGGGTAATGTGGGAGGGTACTAAAGGGAATTAATTTATGAAAGTATACGGGATTGTGTTTGATATGAATGTGTCGTGTGGGTTTGATAGTTGCCCATCTTATTGCTTTGACTCACCTTATGTTCAATCGTGGGTATTGAACTATGACGGGAGGGTGATTGTATTTGCTTGATATGCATAGTGTACTTGGGATTTGTTGTGCTATACCATAAATTGTGTTATTATGCTATATATACATTGACATTGATCGTGTAATTGTATGTCATTGAGCTTTAGTGATTGATTTGGTTGCTTGTAGTATCACTAGTAACCATAGGATCTCCACGATCACTTTTGCATGTGATAGGACCTGAAATTTGTATAGGTAGCTTGTGTTGTTGCTAGCCTATAGAAATGGTGATTTCTTGATGATGGATAGTGTGTTGATGTGTATACATATTTCCACATCGTTAATAAGCCGTTTTTAGAGTTAATTATGAGTTAAATGCATGAATATTCGATACTTTCATAGTGTTTGTGTGATTTCAGGTTTCAAGGAGTGGAAAATGGTTAGAAATGGCTTTCAGATGACTTTTGGATACATAAAGAAGGTTTGAGGACAATTCGTGTGAAGACCGAGCGGAAAATACAAGTTTGATGATTTCTGGAGGTTTATGCGGCTCATGGATTATATATGCGGCGCACAAATCGTGTGAAATTGAGGCAGTAGCTCTGGACATCATTTCATGCGACGCATGGGAGAAGCATGCGGCGCATATCGGGCACCCAAATTCCAGAAACTTCAATCCATGCGGCGCATGGATATTACATGTGGCGCATAGATTTGGAACTTTCCTAAACCCTATAAATAGAAGACCAAAACCATACCATTCGACATCTTATCACTTGTTTACGAAATTAGGGTTATTTTCTAGGGTTTTGCAGCAGCTTTTACGTCTTCAAAGGCTACGGAGTTGTTCGTGAGATCCAAGACTTCCGATTACGTTTTTCTTTGCTTTCTAGTTAGATCAAACACATTGGTACACTATGTCTCTCTTTTTAATTACTTTTTGTGTTCTGTTTTGACTATGAGTAGCTAAATACTTCATCATCTACTGAGATGAAGTGATACTTTGAATGATGGTTGCATGATTTATATTATTCAAGACGATTTGATTTAACGTTGTGTCGTGATCTTAACTTATTAATTCTTTGTCATTTATCTCTTGATTTTGGATAGATCTTGCTTAATCTCAGTGGTAACTAGGGTTAGGTAAGAGATATTTTGATTGCTTAAGTATAAGTAATTGCTTTTATGACGGGTATGGTAAAAGGGAATAATTTGATAATAAGAATTAACGGGTTAATGATTGGGTACAATCAATAGGCATAATTGTTATCTTAATAATCAAAACAATTAGTTAATTAGTGAAGTTATAAGAGGCGTCTCGGGGTACCGGTCTTAAGTAATGGATCTAGTTGATTAAGGGGATTAAATAAAGTAACGAACTTGACGGGTACGGAGTGAGTCTTTGTTTGGTTCTCGATTATAAGTCGTCATATTTAAATTGGTCTTTCAATTAAAGTGCAACCTGAATTTGATGTATCATGGAGTCGAAGTAGATGACCTTTTAATATTATTGTTTCTGATAAATCTTTTCAAGTTTATTTAGTTTTCATTTTAGTTTAATTTTCAAATCAACTGACAAGGGTCATAAAACCTAAAAGCATTTTGAACTACTTAAAACTCGCTTATTTCTTATACAGTCCCTGTGGATTCGACCTGGACTTACCTTTAAACTATATTGCAAACAAACGGGTACACTGTCCGAGAGTGTGTAGTAATCAGTTAATCGGTATTTCTTGTTTATAAATTTTAAAACTAGATTTCACACATCATGTGTTGTGTGATTGATACTATCTTATCCCATAGTGTATCGTGTAATTGGCACTATGTTATCCCATAGTATATTGCGTAAGTGGAACTTTGCTATTTCGTAGTGTACCGTATAATTGACACTATGCTATATTGTGGTGCGACTGAGATAGGATTATTTTGTGTATAGGAACCCAAACGTGATGAAACAGATAGGCACATTCATAGGATTGTGAGCTAATCATGTATGTGGTTTATGTGCTAATGATTTGTCGCAGGTTATAAGAGTTGAGATAATATGAGGTGATGTATGTGTGATTAACAAATATAGGATTTCGTGTTGATCCTATTTGAAGTACATGTATTGTTGATTCGGGCGGGTTACATGAGTAGGGCGACCCATGATGAAATATATTAACCTGTTTCAATTAACTGTTTTTGGGAATATAATTATAATAGCCTTTATCTTACTCAGCTTTATAAGCTGACACTTGTTTCTATTTTGTCGATTGTGTCTCACAAAGTAGCATGGATAGAGGATTGTGTGAGGAGTTGTGGGTAGACTAGTGCTTATAGTCTTACGGAGGCCTTAGCTACTAGTTATGCTTAGACATTTAGTTACTGTCTTTATTTCGGGCTTGTGTTGGTCCATGGATTTATATTTCGGATTTCTTTGATTGATGTATGAGATTAGCTGGTAACACCTTTTTGAAACATTTATTACTCAACTTGACTTGTCGGTTGGCAATGTTTACATTTAATAAGACCTTTTCCGCCTTGTGTGGTCTTTCTCTTGAAATTTTTTTGAAATCCGGAATATTTAAAGTTTGGGTGTTACAAGTTGGTATCAGAGCATTAGTTTAAGTGAACTTGGAATCTATAGGATTATAGGTTCTAGTCTTAAACTGTAAGATCCTTGTACCAGATAGTGGTAATTTGCTAATGCCTATAGGAAATAGGTTTTCTTGCTTATAGGACGGGTTGGGTTGAGCGAATTGTGTGTAGAAGATGAGTTTAATATATATTTGCGTGTTGAATATGTATTATTGTGTTGGCTCTTATTCCTTATTATTTTGCTATATCCGTCTTTGTTAGTCTCGTTGCAATGGGACGAAATGTTTGGCCAAGAGATAAGAAGGTACTATGTACTCCCCGGATGCTGAATAGAGCTGTGAATAAGTGGGGAGCTATCATAAAATCTCTAAGTTTGGCAACTGTGGCTGGTCTGTTGTGAATACTATTAAAGATTGAGTTCGTGATGAGTCTTAGAGTCTGGGAAATGGAGTTATGCTGAAACGAGGTTCTTAGTTTACAAGAATAGTGATTTGGATATTCTGAAGTATGCTATCGTTTGGGTTGAGATATTGAAATGTGTTGAGCAGTTGATGACGACAAGGGAAACCTGTATTACCGCGTATGAAGGTGGGTTACCACCTAAATACTATGGTTTCTATCAAAAATGCGAATACAAGTATGTTGATCACCGTAATGAGAAAGAATCCCAAGAAGAATAGGGTAAAATGAGGGATGATGACGGTAGACTCATGGTTATTCGTGAGATTTATCGATATTGTTCCATCGATATGGTGGAACCAAGGAATGATGATGAGAAAGATATGACTTGAAGTGTACGGATGACAATCTAAAAGGTTAGGCGTATCGGCGAGATTGTGAAAGATACATTTTGTTAACTTGCACCTTGTTAGTGTGTCATTTGATTCGAGGATAAATCGCACCTTTGTGTGCATCCTCCTTCTTTGATCTGAAAATGTCACCTTCTTGTCTTAACTTGATGATCTTTTAAACATAAAAAAAATGTTGTTGCTAACCTCTAGACCATGTGTCACGTCTAGCGAATCGTAGTGTTCCTTACCTTTTGTTGTCTTCCGCCCATGTGGAGTTCGTGTGTGAGACTGTTCAAAGGTTGGAGTGTGTGGAGTGACATCGTGCATAGTTGAATGTTAACTCCTTATAGTGTTTTGGAAGGTTTCCATATTGAGTGAGCGTTTTAGGACCAAGTATTGATGGAAAAATGTGGAGATGGGAACACTTTTGATGAGGTACATTCACGATTAAGAGTGATCAACTTGGTTGCGAATGTATTATAACTTGGGTGTGCTCCGATGACCATATTTGTTTTGACCTGTATGAAGTGTGGAGAATATGACCTTGAGATGAGAAAATAAAAGATGGACCTATGAGAGAGAGATGGGAAAATGGTGATTATCCTAGTGTAAATAGTGATTCGGGATAAGCTCATTTTATAGTGCATCGTGTGATTGGCACTATATCGAGCGATAGTGCATCGTGTAATTGGCACTATATTTTCCAATAGTGCATCGTGTAATTGGCACTATATCGAGCTATAGTGCATCGTGTAATTGGCACTATATCATTCCATAGTGCATCGTGTAATTGGCACTATATTATCCAATAGTGCATCGTGTAATTGGCACTATATTTTCCAATAGTGCATCGTGTAATTGGAACTATATTGAGCTATAGTGCATCGTGTAATTGGCACTATATCATTCCATAGTGCATCGTGTAATTGGCACTATATCATTCCATAGTGCATCGTGTAATTGGCACTATATTTTCCAATAGTGCATCGTGTAATTGGCACTATATCGAGCGATAGTAAATCGTGTAATTGGCACTATATCATTCCATAGTGCATCGTGTAATTGGCACTATATCATTCCATAGTGCATCGTGTAATTGGCACTATATCATTCCATAGTGCATCGTGTAATTGGCACTATATCATTCCATAGTGCATCGTGTAATTGGCACTATATCATTCCATAGTGCATCGTGTAATTGGCACTATATTATCCAATAGTGCATCGTGTAATTGGCACTATATCATTCATAGTGCATCGTGTAATTGGCACTATATCATCCTATAGTGCATCATGTAACTGACAGTATGTCATCTGATGTGTCTATGAGCATTCTAGGATTATGAGATGCTTGATATGTGATAATGTTGCAAAAAAAAATGTGAATTCTGTGTAAATGTGAAATGCGAATGATGTGTGGAAATGATGCGTGTCAATGTGTGACAAATTGTGATGAACTATGACTAACTCAAGTATAGTCTATGATGAAAGTGATAAGCTTAGCTCATACTTAATGGAGTTAGTGTGATATGGTGACCACTTAGGGGTATTCGTGGTGATCCTCCTTATGGATAGGTATGTGAATGTGAGTATTCCGAGTGGCGTGACTAACCACTAGACGGATGAAAATATTTACTCTTGGATTTTCTATGTCTTTCCTTAATGAGTAGCCTATGTGTGAGGTAGATGATTTATGTAAAGTGAAATGAGTGATAGACGGTAATT
Source organism: Erigeron breviscapus (assembly GCA_034093135.1). Lineage (NCBI taxonomy): Eukaryota > Viridiplantae > Streptophyta > Magnoliopsida > Asterales > Asteraceae > Erigeron > Erigeron breviscapus. The sequence continues at coordinate 20,219,009 of CM067175.1, read as the reverse complement.
AGGATGAAGGTGGATCCTAACTATTAAGTAGTGTAAACTATAATACTCTATCAATTGGGTAGCATATGTTACTTAACCTTATGTGTAGAAACAACGTGATAGTGCGATGACGTTATTATGTTGATGATTAGATAGTTGTTGATGTGACGAATAAGTTAGGTGAACTATGTGACTATGCGGGTAAACATAGGCAAAAGATGTAATGAGGTTGAGGTCGACAACGTTGTTGGTGATAAAGTAGTGAGATATTGGGTTCCACTTGACCTTATGCTTGTGACGAAGAGGAACGATGAGATGGATAGATGTTACCGATGGTATGTCGTGAGAAGATTCTGAGGACAGAATCCTTTAAGGAGGAGAGAATTGTAACATCCCAAATCTTATTTTTGTCTTCGTTGACTTGTGTCGGTTAGATGCTTCGTGATCACTTCGTATGTGTACAACTAATGTGTAGTAATTAATATGTGATTAATTGTGATAAGTAATATGTGTTACATGTGTAATGATATATTATGTGAATATGTCATAATTAATATGTCGTAAGTTAGCTAGTGGTGCTTAATTGCATAATTAGAGCCTTAAAGTGTGATATTAGAAACTCCGGGGATTAAAGTGTCGATTTGGTTAACCTTGTGGCTGGATAAAATGAGATTAGTTCAGTTTCTAATCATTCCTTAGCCTCTAATCACGAAATTAGAGCAGCCATAAATCTCCTTTGCTTCTCCATTCGATTTTGGGTGCTTCTTAGTAGGAAATCATTGTCTTTTCGCTTGATGGATCGTCCCTTAAGTAAGTACAGACCTAAGGTATTGATTCTATACTATTATTGTGTCAATTACAGGTCCTATAATGATAGGAGTCTCTACAATTAAGGTTAGGGTTTGATTAAACGATTTGATAATCGAAAACTCTCGTTTTGGGTCAATTGGTAAACCGTTTGTAATGTAAATGCTATGATTGAGTAAGGGTTGGTTTTGTATCATCAAAATGGTTCATTTATATGTTAAACACGATCTGCAAGTATATGTGGTTCTAGGTTTTGGTTTGAGGGTCAACTTGTTGTTAAAAAACCAAGGGTTTCGGATGTCTGAATTTCAGTCATGTTGTAAAAATCATAGTAAATACATATGAAAGAGATAAATGATGAATCTCATGTTTTTGAAAAGGTCTATGTGTTGGCTAAATCCGTCTAGAACAATGATTTTCTTGATTTTGCCTACAAATGGTTCGAAAATGTCGATTTCCAGAAAGGGTCAGATTTTGGACGAATGCTGATAGGGCTGGGTATGATAGACCTTTTGAGCAAGTTAAACTTATTGAAAAATTCTGGAAAAATTCAAGAATACTCTTAAGATATAGTGTTAGATGGTGCAAAAAGTTCATGGCTTGAATCACTTAAGATCCACACTAAAAAGCCTCTCAAAGAGAGCCTAGTTTTATGAACCGTGTCTTTGGGCTGCTGAGTTTTGGTCGCTGGCCTAGTCACTGACCTAGTCAGTGACTAGTCGCTGCTGAGTTTATTCAGTTACTGATCAGTCACTGACCTGGTCGCTGAGCTGAACCATCAGTTCACATTCATTAGCGACTCTTTTGATCAGTCACTGAACTAGTCGCTATGCTGATTGCTTGAATGTTTGTCTAACGTAAGCTTGTAAGTTTTATTCATAGGCTATGGGAACATTTAGCAAGCTTTATTATCATTGTTTGTGTGTTCTTAAGCTGCTTTCAAGGTAAGATATTGGATTTCCCCTGTGAGACATAATCAAAATATGTTTTCCTATTAAATGTGAATCGGATAACTGAACCCTTGTGTCCTTATATTTATTCGCTATGTTGGGAGGGTTCAGGTGGGTTTAATTGAAAGGGAAACGTATGATGTAAAGACTAAATGGGAGGTATTTGAGTTGTTGTCCCTTACCATATATCATCCTGTTTGTAGTTGATAGTGATTGCATGTATATAGCTACCCTTATGTCCAATTGATGCTTGGGTAATGTGGGAGGGTACTAAAGGGAATTAATTTATGAAAGTATACGGGATTGTGTTTGATATGAATGTGTCGTGTGGGTTTGATAGTTGCCCATCTTATTGCTTTGACTCACCTTATGTTCAATCGTGGGTATTGAACTATGACGGGAGGGTGATTGTATTTGCTTGATATGCATAGTGTACTTGGGATTTGTTGTGCTATACCATAAATTGTGTTATTATGCTATATATACATTGACATTGATCGTGTAATTGTATGTCATTGAGCTTTAGTGATTGATTTGGTTGCTTGTAGTATCACTAGTAACCATAGGATCTCCACGATCACTTGTGCACGTGATAGGACCTGAAATGTGTATAGGTAGACCCCCCCCCCCCCCCCCCCCCCCCCCCCCCCCCCCCCCCCCCCCCCCCCCCCGGGGGGGGGGGGGGGTGCTTGTGTTGTTGCTAGCCTATAGAAATGGTGATTTCTTGATAATGGATAGTGTGTGATTGATACTATTCTCTCAATCGTAAAAAGGAACATTTCACAACTTTAAGTGTTTCGATTGTTTAGAGAAATTCCAAGTGTAGATCAATTGTAGTTCATAGGTTGTTAGGATATTTACATACTTTGTATTATCTTGGTTCCGCAACAACCTTGTAATTTATTTAAAGTTAATAAATAAATTACACTTGAAAAATTACATATTGTCTCACCAATTTACTTTACAAGTCATTTGTATTATTGCATTGTTCTTTACTTATTGTCACTTAAATAAGTAATCTATCTAGAACTTGGTATATACTCCCTGTAACTGGTCGTCTCCAGTTCAGGGATTATAATGCAAAGTAACTCCACCATCGACATAGAGGTGTCTTCAGGTAGTGCAATCTATTGAGTTGGGACTTACAAGTGGTATCAGAGCAGAAGGCTAATAAACTTGCCTAGATCTGCTAGGATGAACACTACTGAAGGTGGAGATGGTTCTGGTTCAGGTGAAACCCCCTTGAATACTAATGCCCAACCTTTTCAAAATGTTAATACAAACCCTTCTCCTCCTACTGCCCAAATCACGTCCATGTACATTATTCTAACACTCCTGTTCCAAAATTTGATGGTAACAGTGAGACTTTTGGTACATGGAAGGCTAGAATGCTTTTGCATTTTGGTGGGATAGAGAGGTATATGTTGAAAATCCTTAAGGATGGACCATATATACCCATGTCTCTTGGGGTAAGTCCTCTTCTTGATCCAACTGGAATAAGAGGTTCAAGAGAAAAGCTCGAAGACCATTGGTCTGATGAGGATCGTAGACTTGTTGATCTGGACACCAGACTCAAGAACATGATCCTTGGAGCTGTCCCTGAAGATCTAATTCCAACACTTGTGTTGTTCCCCAGTGCAAAGTCAATGTGGGATGAATTAGTTATTCAGTTTGAAGGAGGTGATGATACTATTGTCACCAGAAAAGTTGCCTTGAACAAGAAGTATGAATCCTTCTTTGCCTTGCCCAATGAAAGTCTAACTGGTACATACACCAGATTTTCTAACCTCATTAATCAGTTGAGAGGCTTGGGTGTAGAGGAGGATAAGGATATTCTTCTTGAGAAGTTTTGTGATATTCTTCCTTCCAAATGGGAAAACATGGTTCTTGTCTTGAGACAAGGTAAACCCTTGCACAGCCATACTCTTGCATCGCTCTATGGAGCCTTCAGATTCACTGAAGATAATAATGCTGCAAGACTGGTGGCTGAGCAAGATGCCATGAACCATGCCCAGAGTCCCAAGGTTGCTAGTGTAACTGAGCGACCTTGTGCTGCTTTAATGTCTGTAGAGAGTGTCCAGGTACACTCAATGAAGGAGATGTTAAACAGTTTCTTGAACTCTGGTCTGACCACTGAAATCAGTGATGGTTGTGAGGAAACTGACGATGATGATCTGGTAGCCATGATTGCTAAAACCTTTAACAGGTTTAAGCATAAATCTAAAAAATTTAATGGCCCAAACAATGCTTCCAGCTCCAGCTCTCTGGATAAAACCAATCTTACCTACTATAAGTGTGGTAAGAAAGGTCACTTTATGAAGGAATGCAGATCTAGTCAGTTGAACAACCAAACTGGCCCCCCTGTCCCTAATTTCAATCGGCCTAATGATAGCTACAAAGCTAAATACAAGAAGCTTAAGGCCCAGATTGCCCTCCTGTCCATGGAAAAGGAAAAGGATCAGTGCTTAATGGCACAAACTGAAGGAAAATGGGAGTACTCTGATGACTCATCAGCTGATGAAGAAGAGGAAAGGGACATGTGTTTCATGGCCTTGGAAGATCAACAGCAGCACGTGGCAAAAGAAGATGTCATCACTGGAAGATGGGTGGACATCATCTTGAAAAAGGTACGTGACTATGAAAATCAGGTTGACCCTGAACTGAAACTGGACCTGGCTGAATCATTAAGTGGTGATTTGGCTTTTGTGGAAACTGTTAGAGCAGATAGTGAAAGATATCTTGACACTATCTTAATTGAACTGAACAATGTTAAACCACAACTGAATGATTTACAAAGTGTCCAGTTGGCTCTCAAGGAGTCAGTTTTAAAGATAGAGGCTTTGGAACTTGATAATCAAAAATTATTTTCTGATCTTGAAAAAGAACAAAAGATTATCAAGTCATGGGTAAAAGCATTTGGTAAAAACTATGATGCATTTTCTAGAACTATCGATGCCCAGAAGAATGCATGGAAATCTGGATATCTGGAGATGGCAGCTCTCATACCAGATCTTCATGCATTGCCTCCAGCTCTCAGGGTTGAAATTTCTTATGATCAACCTGAAGCTGTTGAAACTGAACCCATTGAGACCACCCCCATTGAGGTTAAAACTGGAGCCAAACAGGCTAAAGCTCCAGTCAAAAAGGCCACAGGTAACAAGCCTTTACCTCAAAAGTCTAAGGAGCCCAAGACCCGACAGACTAAAACTCCAGCTGAACCAAGGTCCAAGGTTCAGTTGCCTGATGAAAATAATATTTTGTTTAATCTAGAAAGTCAACTCCAACTTTTGTCTCGACAGGTTCAGAGTTGCACTGCCCGGATTAAAAATCTGGAAGGAGGTTCATCACATCCAGTTTTTAAACAAAATATTAAACTCTCCTCTAAACCTAAACAAAAGAATGTTCCATCTGGAACTAAATCTGGTAAAAATAAGGGGAGTAGGTATCAAATACCAATCGTTTTTACTCCTGCACCTGGATCTGGTAAAAAGGGTCCAGATGCAGCCTCCAGTTCAACACCACAACAATCAACTGTGACTTCTGTAGAGAAGTCCAGTGAACCCATCAAGAAAAGATGGGTTCACAAAAATAACTAATGATTTTTGTGGGTGTGCAGGGAGATCGAAAGAAGAATATCTGGTATCTGGACAGCGCTGCTGGCCGGACTATGACCGGATGTAAGCCCTGCTTGAAGAGTTCACTGTCCAAGATGGACCGACAGTGACGTTTAGTAATGATCAATCTGGAATGACTGAAGGATATGGTGTGCTCAATAATGGACAAGTCGAATTCAAAAGAGTTGCATTTGTGAATGGTTTGAAATGCAACCTGATCAGTGTCAGCCAACTTTGTGATGATGGCTTCAGAGTTTTGTTCTATATTGCTCAAGGCACCATATTTAACAAGGATTGGAAAGTGGTGATGGTTGTACCAAGAAAAAGAAATGTGTACATCATGGATATGGAACCAGCTCCAAAAGAGCAGTGCTTCTATACCAAAGCTGATGAGGACACCAACTGGCTATGGCATAAAAGATTATCCCATCTTAATTTCAAAAATATTAACAAGTTGTCTCGCAAACAACTGGTTAATGGGATACCTCAGATTTCTTTTAATAAAGAAAAGCCATGTCCAGGGTGTGAGATGGGCAAGCAGAAAAGGGTCAGTTTCAAAACTAGGCAAAATTTTAGCATCACTGAACCTCTTCACATGCTACACATGGATCTTTTTGGTCCAGTGAATGTTCAAACTAGAGCTGGAAAGAAGTACACTCTAGTTGTGGTTGATGAATTCACCAGATACTGCTGGGTGGTATTCCTCAGATCCAAAAGTGATGCACCTGCTAAAGTCATCTCTCTCATCAAGAGAATTGAACTCAAGTATACTCGAAAAGTTTGTCAGTTGCGAAGTGATAATGGTACTGAATTTCAAAATAAGGTACTTGAAACATTTTGCAATGTCACTGGCATCTCTCAAAACTTCTAATCAGCACACTCTCCAGAGCAGAATGGAGTTGTGGAAAGAAAGAATCGCACACTGATAGAAGCAGCCAGAAGTATGCTATCTGAATCAGGTCTTCCCACCAGTTTTTGGGCTGAGGCAGTTGCAACTGCTTGTCACACCCAAAACCGGTCAGTCTACATCAAGAGACATAAGAAGACTGCCTATGAAGTACTCAGGAATCGTAAACCAAATATTGGATACTTTCATGTATTTGGTTGTCCAGTTTATATTTTAAACGATTCCAGTCAGCTTGGAAAGTTTGATGCAAAAGCTAATGAAGGAGTATTTTTAGGTTATTCAGATATTCGAAAGGCCTTTAGAGTTTATAATTATAGACTCCAAAAGGTTCATGAGACAATTCATGTCACATTCGATGAATCAACTGAAGCAATCAACAAGAGACCAAGTTCATCAATCAGTTGTTTCACCAAAAGATGTTTCCAATTACAACAAATTGGAACCAGTTAAGAAGAAGAACAACACCAGTGACACATCATTCTATCCCTCCATCAATTTCAACTTACCACAAGAATTGGTGATTGGATCTGATGTACGTGCCACTCCAATCTCAGCACCAGTTCAAACTCCAACTTCTCCAGTTCTTCAAGAAATGCCCTTGAATGAAGAATTTCATGATGCAAATCGTGACCTCATTAACTCTGATGAGGATGTAGAAGTAGTTTGGAACGATCCTCCTCCAGAAGCTACTGCAACTGAAGAAGATCGCCAGGTGACTTGCACTGATATTGTTTTACACCAGCCTAGTCAATACACTAGATGGACTCGAGCACATCCAATTGAACAGATTGTGGGAGATCCAAATAGTGGGGTTCAGACTAGAAGAGCCACCAGTGAGCAATGCTTAAACGTCACCTTCTTATCTTTAATTGAACTCAAGTATACTCGAAAAGTTTGTCAGTTGCGAAGTGATAATGGTACTGAATTTCAAAATAAGGTACTTGAAACATTTTGCAATGTCACTGGCATCTCTCAAAACTTCTAATCAGCACACTCTCCAGAGCAGAATGGAGTTGTGGAAAGAAAGAATCGCACACTGATAGAAGCAGCCAGAAGTATGCTATCTGAATCAGGTCTTCCCACCAGTTTTTGGGCTGAGGCAGTTGCAACTGCTTGTCACACCCAAAACCGGTCAGTCTACATCAAGAGACATAAGAAGACTGCCTATGAAGTACTCAGGAATCGTAAACCAAATATTGGATACTTTCATGTATTTGGTTGTCCAGTTTATATTTTAAACGATTCCAGTCAGCTTGGAAAGTTTGATGCAAAAGCTAATGAAGGAGTATTTTTAGGTTATTCAGATATTCGAAAGGCCTTTAGAGTTTATAATTATAGACTCCAAAAGGTTCATGAGACAATTCATGTCACATTCGATGAATCAACTGAAGCAATCAACAAGAGACCAAGTTCATCAATCAGTTGTTTCACCAAAAGATGTTTCCAATTACAACAAATTGGAACCAGTTAAGAAGAAGAACAACACCAGTGACACATCATTCTATCCCTCCATCAATTTCAACTTACCACAAGAATTGGTGATTGGATCTGATGTACGTGCCACTCCAATCTCAGCACCAGTTCAAACTCCAACTTCTCCAGTTCTTCAAGAAATGCCCTTGAATGAAGAATTTCATGATGCAAATCGTGACCTCATTAACTCTGATGAGGATGTAGAAGTAGTTTGGAACGATCCTCCTCCAGAAGCTACTGCAACTGAAGAAGATCGCCAGGTGACTTGCACTGATATTGTTTTACACCAGCCTAGTCAATACACTAGATGGACTCGAGCACATCCAATTGAACAGATTGTGGGAGATCCAAATAGTGGGGTTCAGACTAGAAGAGCCACCAGTGAGCAATGCTTAAACGTCACCTTCTTATCTTTAATTGAACCAAAGAAGATTGACGAGGCTATGGCAGACCCAAGCTGGGTGGAAGCTATGTAAGAAGAGCTCGTCCAGTTTGAAAGGAACAATGTTTGGGAGCTTGTTCCTTGTCCACCAGGGTTAAAGAAAGAACCCATTGGTACCAGATGGGTCTACCGAAACAAGATGGATGAAGATGACCATGTTGTAAGAAACAAGGCCAGATTAGTTGCCCAGGGTTATTGTCAAGCAGAAGGCGTTGACTTTGATGAAACTTTTGCTCCAGTTGCAAGACTTGAAGCCATCAGAATATTTCTGGCTTATGCAGCCCACCTGCAGTTTAAAGTCTTCCAGATGGATGTCAAAAGAGCGTTCCTTAATGGAACATTGGAAGAAGAAGTTTATGTTAAGCAGACTCCAGGTTTCATCGATGAGAAGCATCCTCATTGGGTTTATAGACTGAACAAAGCTTTGTATGGTCTAAGACAAGCTCCAAGAGCCTGGTATGATACTTTAACTAAACATCTTCTTAAAAATGGCCTTCAAAGAGATGCAATAGATAATACCTTATTTATCTTGAAAGAAAGAGGTAATATCTTATTGGTACAAATTTATGTTGATGACATTATATTTGGTTCAACTGATGATGCAATGTGTAAAAAGTTTTCTAAAATCATGTCATCTGAGTATGAGATGAGTTTAATGGGTGAATTAACATTTTTCTTAGGTCTTCAGATTAAGCAAACTGAAAATAGAATTTTCATAAACCAAGGAAAATATGTCAGAGATTTGTTAAGAAAATACAAATATGATTCAATCCCATCAAAAAACACACCTATTATAGCACCATTAAATTTGGACTCTGACCCAACTGGCAAACCAGTGAACATAACTGACTATCGTGGTATGGTTGGTTCACTGATGTATTTAACTGCCAGTCGACCAGATATAATGTTTGCCACATGTCTATGTGCCAGGTTTCAGGCTAACCCTAAAGAATCACATTTGCACGCTGTAAAGCGTATCTTTAGTTACCTGAAAGGGTGTCCTAATCTTGGTCTTTGGTACGCCAAAGGCTCAGGATTAGATCTAATGCGTTATTTAGATTCTGATCATGCAGGTTGTAAGATAGATAGAAAATCAACAACTGGTGGTTGTCATTTCCTTGGAGGAAAACTGGTAAGTTGGACCAGCAAGAAGCAGACTTTAGTCTCTATGTCCACTGCTGAGGCAGAGTACATTTTTGCGGCCAGTTGTTATGCCCAGATTCTATGGATCAAGAACCAGTTACTAGATTATGGTCAAAAGTATACAAGGACCCCAATCTTTTGTGACAACACCAGTGCAATTGCTATATCTCACAACCCAGTGATGCACTCCAAAACAAAGCATATTGACATCAGGTATCATTTTATTCGTGATCATGTTATGAAAGGAGACATTGAAATTCATTTCATTCCCACTGACAAGCAGTTAGCTGATGTTTTTACAAAACCTCTCGATGAGAAAACCTTTAAACATCTCATCAGCGAACTGGGAATGTTAAATCCTTAAAACTGGAGATTTCTTTGTTATTGAACGCGTCAGTGACACTGATGAAGTTCTCCAGTTGAGGAGGTCCAGATAATCTTTGCTTGCCAGGCTATCGAACGCCTTTGTGATACTATCCTAGCACTAATCGATTTCTGGATCATCATTTTAGGGGGAAAGACTCAAAAATAATTTTCTGACTAAAATTCATTTTGTTTGAAAATGGCAACTGGAGAACTCTTCAGTTGGAAATTGGCACTGGACTGATCCTCCAGTGACCAGATTCAGTCTTGTCTTATTTTTATAACGTTAGAAATACTTGGTCAATATTTGTGACACGTGATGGTACTCGAGTATTTTAAACTACTTGGTATCGTCATCTGACGTGTCTAAAGTCATTTTGGTAAATGAACACTGTTTGTATTGGGAGAATAAAAAGTGAGTGTGCGCGTGGGTAAGATAAGCCGTCGTAGCATTTAATGCTGACAAGGTGGCATTTAATGCTGACATGGCAAATTATGATTTTATTTCAAAATTCAAACTTACTTTGTTAAAATATCTACAAATTGATTTTGTTAAATAAAATATAATTTTTGGTATTACATTGGGATCTTGAATCCCTTATAAATACCCTTATTTACTCCGAACTCATTTACTTCTCTTCACATTCTTTCATTTACTTCCCAATCATCTAAAACTGCTTCATTTCTCTCTCTGCTTCATAAATCAATAACCTTAATTCCTAAATTTCAATTTCATTTTCCAATGGCTCCTAGATCATCCCGTTCAAGAGATGTAAATATCTTGACTGTTCCATATGCTCCTTCACCAGATGTCAAACCGGCATCTGGTGCTCCTAGTAATGCTTCGGTCATCAAACTCAATCCTAATAATCTGATGGCAAGCTTACAAGGATCTCAAGGGTCCAATACCCTTATTGGTAGAATCCAAATTTTTTTGAAGGATTCTCCAATAGGACTCTCATTCTCTCTAAACCCACGCAAGTTGCTTCACGACTACTTGTGTGAGTTTTGGTACACTACCACTCTTTCTTCCGATTGTTCCTCCATCAGTTTTACATTAAAAGGTGGAACAATCCAGTGTACCTTGTCCGCTGATGTGTTGAGGGATGCCTTACACCTCAACTACTGGAGAGAGGGTGAATCTCCAGTCGTCTTACCCTCAAATGTTAATTTTTGCCAAGTCCTCCTTGAAATGGGACACAAGGAGTGCTTGGAGAATGGAGTTTTGAAGACGTAGGGTGCGATGACCATGAAGGGTCTTACACCTTCATGGAGGTATTTTTTCATCCACCTGGTGGAAAGTATGGGTGGGAGTTCTGGTGGTCTTGACCAGATTAACTCCTCACAAGCAGAGATGGCTTACTGCTTGTGGAATGGATTGAGAGTAAACTTTGCAGATATTCTGTTTAGAAGCCTAGTACAAAAGCTGAAGGGCACCAGGGGAGTTTGTATCCCCTTCTCAAGGTTTCTCTCTCTCTGTTTTAAACAAATTCTGGGCAATGAAGCATACTCAAGTACAGATTCACCGTACACTAGGCCAGATTTGTTGAGGAATTTAGACTCTCTGGTATCTGAAGCTGGAGAGGTCGAGATTCCAGATCGAATGCAACTGGCATTCGCTAAAACTGATGCACCAATTAAAGGTGAGTCAGAAAGACAACTGGGTGGGCCTCAAAATAATGAGGGACCCTCCAGTTCGTCTAATGTTATGGTTGAGGATAGAGCAACCATAACTGAAGCAACTCCAATAACCTCTATTCCTGGTGAAGATACCTCGGTATCTGATCCTCCAACAGATGCACCCATCCAGGAAACTGGGGAAGGTCATCTGGAGACTGACCCTTCTGGTCAGCCCTCAGTTACATTCATGGATCTAGACATGAATGTTAATTACGAGGAAATCCTGATAGAGTCTTCAGATTCTGAAGGAACTGAAATATACTTGGAGATTTTTGATTCTGTTGTACCAGATCAAAACCCTTCATCTCCAGTCTCGCTTCCAGATGCATCAATTTCACTTTCACCCTCCCAACAAAATGTGCCTACTGATATACCATTCCCAACTTATAACTATTCACCAACTGGGCTATTCTCATTTGTTCGAGAAATGCCCCCACCACCGTCGCCGTTGTTCACACCTGAGCATTCTCAGCATGAACAACACATTGAACTTCCAGTCCTTTCTTCTACCACCACTCCTACTATTTCTTCAACTGCTGGTATGACAACTGGGGAGACCTCTCTAAGTTTGCCTCCTCCAGTTGCTCCAGTAGTAACTGCTGCTGGTCCAGTGACACCTTCTCCTTCGTCACTGGACAGTCAAGTTGTCTCTATTCAAGCCAATATCCAAAACCTTCTAACCAGGGTGGAGGATATTCAAAATACACGTGACAAAAACACCAAGTCTTTCTCCAGATACCACAAGGATCACTTGACCAACATTAAAGTGGTTGATCTGGGGATTAACAAGTTTTCTTCAAATGAAGACTTGGTGTTCAACAAGCTAAATGAGTTGGTCAATGGCTGCAGCAATCTGGCAACATCTTTGAAGGAATCCTTTGACCTTACTCAGTCCAAGGTTACAACCTCAATCTCCAACTTGCTGGGAAACACTGTTAGAAGATCAGAAGTTGATTTGAAAGATATTGAAAGGCAGGTAAAGAAATTGATTGAAAAACCTGGCCTAAATGTAACTTAACTTGGAGAGCAGTTGATGACTTCAGTTGGTCAGAGGATAGAGGATACGCTGGGTGCTAGAGAACAACATTTGATTGAAAGGGTGATGTCTGAGATCACCAAGCTGGCCACTCCTCAGGTTGATCTGGCCCCACTCACTAGTGAGATCAACCAGTTGAGAGGCAGCATTGACAATTTAAATACCCAGGGATCTCTTCATGCTCAATCTTTGGATAAGCTGACAACTGAAGTAGAGAATTTGAAGAAGAAGGATGAAGAAGTAAAGGATAAGGTGGTTTCTGGTCTGGATGAAGACTCCAAGCTTTTAAATGAATTGAAAACTGGCCAAGAACAGGTTACAGCAAATGTTTTGACCCAGTCAAAGGAGACCAACCATCTGTGGAGGTCTTTCAGGATGATGTGTGGAATTTTCAAGGAGTGCAAAGACATGCAAACATGGCAGCCTCTTAACCGGTTGCCATCTCACCCTTCTGAATAGGAAGCTATTAGGGCAGGTCTAGATGCTGCCAAGGGGGAAAGAAGTTCAGTCCTTGCACCAGTTGCACCTGAAAGAACTCCATCTGGAAGTCAAGAAGGTAGGGAAATTGTTGTAGCTGCCAGTACTGAAGCTGGTGAGCAAACTGGTGATATGAGTGTTAGGGGGAATGTGTTGGATAAAGGAAAAGGTTTAGCAGTTGATGTATCTGCCCATCCGGCCACTGATATACCTATGTTAGAAACTGGCAATGTTGATGTACTTCCTCAAGTTTCTGATAGTGTAAGCAAACAACTGGCTAGACTTGGTAATCAAATAAAAGAAAGAAAGAAGATAAAACAAGCCAACCAAGTTGAAGCCAGAGCACATCTTGCACAGATCAAATTGCTTGACATTAGTGATGCTCATTTATTGGGAATCACTAAGGAGGAGTATGCCAGAGTTAAGAATGATCCCAGGATAGTTGACCAGTTGAAAGAAATGCTTGATGTTGAACTGGACAGACACTATCCTGATGATGAAGCTGAATTCGATGCCAAAAGTTTGAACATATCAGTGGAGAAGTCTAAGGAGAATAGGGCCAGTGGGATTCTGAAAAGAACTGAACATGTTAAGAAGGTTGTGAAAAGGGTTTTGAATCCACCAAGGAGAAACCCTCAACCAAGAAGACCACTGACAAGAGATGCTGACCTTAGCACGTTTGTTGAACCAACTGGCGAAGTAACTAATGAAGACATCAAGTCTGCTGTACTGGCTGCTGGTGCTGGGAGTATAAAAATAACAAATGAATCTGAAGAAAGAAGCTATTACTCCCAGATCATGGCAACCAGAAGACATAGTGGGACTATCAATGGTGTCAATGTAACAATCAAGCCTGGCACCAAAGTCTTTCATGTTGAAGTTAGTTATACCAGAGGGCCACTGGTTAAAACTGACAATCCTGGTGCAATGCAGTATGGGTTCAGTTAATGAGTTGAAATGGTGAATGTGTTGGATGCAAAGGCACAAAAGAATAGGTTTGAGAAAGCATGGGTGAACTTCCTAAGGGGCAAGATTCAACATAAAGAAAATCTGGAGCTAAAGTTGAATATTGATCCTGAAGACTCACAACCTATCTCTTCAGTGACCAAGAGAAAAAGAACTGGCGAAGGGCCATCTCATTAAGTTCTTTCTTCAGTTATCTACCTGTAATTTTATTTACATTCTGTAACTTGTATAAATTTCATTTCCTTGTATAAATGAAGTTACCAGTTTGTAACCACAAGGTAGATAATAGATTAGATCTAACAAACTTAAAAGAAAAACCCAAGGCATTTATTGATCTATAAAAATGCCTTGGAAAACTTAGATAAATTTAATCGAACAAGTCTCTCTAGTTCACACTTGTACAGATACAAGGACTGAAAAAGACTTGCCAATATTTCTAGACAAATAGGGGGAATTTGTTAGGACCAGTTTACTGGTAAACTGGCCAGTCTCCAGTTGCACCTGGAGACCCAGTGAAACTGGAGACCCAGAAGATTTGTCCAGAAATATATTGAAGTCCAGTTGCACCGTACAGTCAACGCAACTGAAGACTTCCTCCAGTTGAGAACTGACCAGTTGAAGAATCCTTACAGTTGAAGTCGAAGACAACAAGTGGAAGATAGAGAATGACAATGGCAACGAAGCCCAGTTGGCATTCTAGTCAGTTACAAACTGGAGACCTTCAGTGGAAAGCTCTTACAAAGCTTTACACTGATTACGAGGAATTGACTTTTATGCTTTATGTGCTTTTACCCGGATAATAAGATTTATCTTATTATTTAAGTAATAAAAGGTACATAAAGCTGGTTGAGTAAAGTTGCTTTATACTGCAACTTTACACTGCTTTTTAAGGAATTAAATGCTATTCCTTAAATGATCTCAACCACATTTGTACGGCCAAAGTTAACATCCCAATGTTAACTTTGCCTATAAATACAAGTCATTGCACAACAAGAATATTTACTTCTTTGAATACACTTCGATAGAATTCACACTTTGCATACCTGCAATATTCTTGGTGAACTTGTGCAATATTCTCTCAATCGTTAAAAGAAACATTTCACAACTTTAAGTGTTTCGATTGTTTAGAGAAATTCCAAGTGTAGATCAATTGTAGTTCATAGGTTGTTAGGATATTTACATACTTTGTATTATCTTGGTTCCGCAACAACCTTGTAATTTATTTAAAGTTAATAAATAAATTACACTTGAAAATTACATATTGTCTCACCAATTTACTTTACAAGTCATTTGTATTATTGCATTGTTCTTTACTTATTGTCACTTAAATAAGTAATCTATCTAGAACTTGGTATATACTCTCTGTAACTGGTCGTCTCCAGTTCAGGGCTTATATTGCAAAGTAACTCCACCATCGACATAGAGGTGTCTTCAGGTAGTGCCATCTATTGAGTTGGGACTTACACTTATCCCATAGTGTATCGTGTAATTGGCACTATGTTATCCCATAGTATATTGCGTAAGTGGAACTTAGCTATTCCGTAGTGTACCGTATAATTGACACTATGCTATATTGTGGTGCGACTGAGATAGGATTCCTTTGTGTGTAGGAACCCAAACGTGATGAAACAGATAGGCACATTCATAGGATTGTGAGCTAATCATGTATGTTGTATATGTGCTAATGATTTGTCGCAGGTTATAAGAGTTGAGATAATATGAGGTGATGTATGTGTGATTAACAAATATAGGATTTCGTGTTGATCCTATTTGAAGTACATGTATTGTTGATTCGGGCGGGTTACATGAGTAGGGCGACCCATGATGAAATATATATAATATATAACCTGTTTCAATTAACTGTTTTTGGGAATATAATTATAATAGCCTTTATCTTACTCAACTTTATAAGCTGACACTTGTTTCTATTTTGTCGATTGTGTCTCGCAGAGTAGCATGGATAGAGGATCGTGTGAGGAGCTGCGGGTAGACTAGTGCTTATAGTCTTACGGAGGCCTTAGCTACTAGTTATGCTTAGACATTTAGTTACTGTCTTTATTTCGGGCTTGTGTTGGTCCATGGATTTATATTTCGGATTTCTTTAATTAATGTATGAGATTAGCTGGTAACACCTTTTTGAAACATTTATTACTCAACTTGACTTGTCGGTTGACAATGTTTACATTTAATAAGACCTTTTCCGCCTTGTGTGGTCATTCTCTTGACATTTTTTTGAAATCCGGATCATTTAAAGTTTGGGTGTTACATGTAATCCATATAATGCCTTATTCAGTCGATAGACTCTATCACGATAATCAGGATCTTCAAACCCTGGCGGTTGAGTAACATACACTAATTCCTGGACAGTACCGTATAAGAATGCACTCTTGACATCCAACTGATATACCTTAATGTCCTTGAAGGCAGCAAATGCTAGAAACAACTGAATAGCTTCTAACCTAGCAACCGGTGCAAACACCTCAGTGTAGTCCAACCCTTCCTGTTGAGCAAAACCTTGAACAACTAGCTGAGCTTTATTCCGTGTCACAATGCCCTTTTCATCCTTTTTTGCACCTAAAAACCCATCTGGTGCTGAAAGGATAATCTCCCAAAGGTAGATCTACTAACTCCTAAACCTGGAGTTTATCAAACTGAAAAGGTTCCTGTTGCATTGCTTCAACCCAAGATGGATCTCTTAAAGTCATTTGAATATTACTTGGCTCTTCTTGAGACACGAAGAACCCGAACTTACATTCATCAACAATGTCAGTTTCTTTCATCTCTGCGAATAAACCAGCAAGCTTGTTAATCTGAGCTCTTGTCTTAACCCTTGTTCACCAATGATATCCTCAACTGGATGATACTTGTTGACTCTGTGTTGTGTCACTCTGTCAACTTAAAGATTAACACCTAAATTTGAACCTATTTCTCCCTCACTGGTTGAACTCTGAGGTAGTGGAGTAACTGGTTCTGATTCTTGTGTACTTGCGTCTTCAGTATCCTTTGATAAACCATATGCACTTGCATTAGACATAAGCTCTGGTGACTTATTCACGTCACGGTCATCCTTTCTATTCTCCTCATTGTCTTTTGATGTTGTAGCAGTAGAAGACTCTGAAGTTGTAGCTGAGCTAGCACCAATATCTTCATTACGGAGCAACACAACATCATCTACCTCTGAACTACCTGCACCAAAAGAAATAGGACCATTAAAGGACGTAAAAACATCATCATAATTAAATAAGATAGCAGACCCTTGATGTATAGGGGGATTATAGCTAGAAATTACGACATTGTATCCAACATCGACTATTTCTGCCTTAATATTATACACCCTCCTATTTGGAGATCCCGGAATGTAACAAAGAAAAATTCCCTCCTTCAGCCTTTTCGGCAAATTTGGGTTGGTCACGGACTTTTAAAAACGTACATGGGACTCCAAAAGGTTCTAAGCCAGTTAAATTCGGTTTTCTATTGTTTAAAAGTTCATAAGGTGTTTTATTAAATCTTTTAACAATTAAAACCCTATTTAACACATGACAAACAGTGTTCACTGCCTCCCCCCAAAACATAGTAGGAAGCTTTGAATCAGCAAGCATTGTCCTGGCGGTCTCTATCAACATTTTGTTCTTTCTTTCTGCTACTCCATTCTGTTGAGGTTCATAGGGTGCACTGAATTGATGCTCAATTCCTTTGCTGAGACAATAAACTTCCATGATCTGATTCTTGAACTCTGTCCCGTTATCACTCCTGATTCTCTT
Organism: Erigeron breviscapus; assembly: GCA_034093135.1. NCBI lineage: Eukaryota > Viridiplantae > Streptophyta > Magnoliopsida > Asterales > Asteraceae > Erigeron > Erigeron breviscapus. Next base: position 20,201,411 of record CM067175.1, on the reverse strand, counting down.
CACTCTTGTGTTGTATTGATTTTCAATTCTTTCAAAGAACTCCATTAGGTACTGAGCAGTCTCATCCTTGGTCTTCATGAAAAATACCCACGAGAATCTAGAATAATCATCACTGACTACCAGACAGTAGTACATAAACCCTATGCTTCGAACATTCACTGGTCCAAATAAATCCATGTGAAGCAACTGAAATGAAACGGAAATAGAATTCTGAGTCTTCGGCTTATGCGGCTTCTTAGTCTGTTTTCCTTTTAAGCATGGCACACATTTGTCTTCCACCATAAATCTCTTATTTGGAACGCCGAGAACCAATCCATTACTTGTAATATAATTCATTTTTCTGAAATGGATATGACCCATCCTTCTATGCCATAGCAGAGACTCATCTTCTGAAGCTTTAGTTAGCAAACAGATCGGCTCCACTAAATCGGAAACACCTAATTCCAGACCATAGATGTCTTTCTTTCTTGGAGCTTTCAGCAAAATCCATTCTTCTGGTATAACATAACCTGGTTTCAAGATCAGGGCTTCCCTTTCTGTAAAATGAACTGGATTCCCTTTATCACAAATTTGAGATACACTCATTAGATTATGTTCCAGCTGTTCAACAAAGTTTACATTATCCATTTTAATTTTCCCATTGACGAATTTTCCAATACCAGAAATACTACCGCCCTTGGGACCAGCAAAGCTGACATAAGACCTTTTAACAGAAGTAAACTCCGTTAATAATCTCTTGTCACTTGTCATATGTCTTGAACATCTACTATAGATAAACCATAACCCTGTAGCTTTCCTTAGTGGCTCCTTCTGATCTATAACTTCAAGATGTGCCATAAAACTTCTCTCAGCTTCATTGAACACTTCTTCAATTTCAGCTCTTACTGGTTCTGATGGTTCAGGTTCGTCTTCTACCCTCTGATGAAAACTATCATGATCATCCGTGCTGGCGTACAATGTATAGTCGAATGAATTATCGACGAGATCGTTCATTCCTCCATCAAAGCCTTGAATTTTAGCCATAAATGTATGATTCTGATCATCGGCACTAGTTAAACCCCAATTGTAAGTACCATCATTTTTAACAACCAAAGCTCTTAAGTTGTCCGTCTCTCCTGAGTTTTGGTTCCCAGTATTAGCATATTGACGCCCTGAATTCTGACTTGCAATAGAACCACTTTGATTGAAGTTCTGACGGCCTGTAGCTGAATTGTTATCCCATCTTGGACTCTGACATTCACATGCAAAATGTCCAAAACCATCACAGTTAAAACACTTCACCTTTGTCTTATCAAATCCCACTTTGTCATCTATAACATTCCTTCCAGTTCTATCAGTGAATCGTTGAACTCTCAAAGTAAGCATTGCTAATGGCCAGTTCAGATCCATTTCTTCCAGATCATCTGGATCAACTTGCTTGTAATCCTCCCTAACCAGATCAGGATCAGTCAGTTTTCCTCCAATTAACTTCTCATGAGCAGACACAAACGAAGCTAGCATGCCCAAATGTCCCTCAACAGATCTTATGCTCATCGGCATTCCTGATAAACTCGAGCTTGGAGAACTACTTTTCTGATTCCCATTATGAACAACCATAGCTGATTCCGGAGAAGTTACATACATCAAGTTGTTGTCAGAATCCATCGTCATTTTCAATTTTTCATCATCTCCACTGTAGAATGCAGTAATCCCTCCACTTGAAGATTTTCCCAAAGCAACATTAGGCTTGCTATGATAAGGTTCTGGACGTTGAACAAAATCACTGCTACCTGCTTCTTTTGACTTACGCTTCATATCTTGACCTCTCAGCTTTCGGATAATCTGATCCAGAGTCCAAGTACTGAATTCGGGATTTTGCTGGATAGAAGTAACAAACCTTTCCCACTTAACTGGAAGAGAATCCAACAACTTCTCGATCACTTTGTCTGAATCAGGCTTGTACCCAAAATATGCTAACTCAACTAGCAAATGACTGTAACGAATCAAAGTCTCATCAGGAGATTCATCCTTGAAGCTTGTGAAAACATAGTACTGTTTCTTCAGCAAGTCCTTCCTTCTCTTCTTGAGATCTTCATCACCTTCACAGTGCTCCTTGAGTGCATCCCATAAGCCCTTTGCACTTTCATATTTTTCAAACAAGTGCAATAATTCCCCTTGGAGAGTCATTCTGAGTGATCCTAAAGCCTTACTATCAGCTTCGTAGTCCTTCTTCTGATCGACATTCATCTGCTCATAAGTAGAAGCTTTCCCACCACTCGAACTAGTATCCTTGTCATTTGCCACAGTAGGATGAACATATCCATTAACAATACAAATCCACATCCTGACATCCATAAGTCTGCAATATGACTCGAATCTGCCTTTCCAATTGAAATATCTTTCTAGGCTTATCAACTTGGGTGGTGAATTGGCCTTTCCGGTTTCATGATCCATCAGAATCAATTGATTCAGCAAAGCTTGATAGTTTGCGGGTAATTGAGACGTCATTTTTCTACGAGCTAGCAAAATAATACGAACTGTTCAATAAATAAACGAGGTCGCAAATTTAAACGAGGTCGTAAAGAAATACGAGGTCGCAAATTTAAACGAGGTCGTAAAGAAATACGAGGTCACAATTAGAACTCGAGGTCGTAATTTAACTGCCGAGGTCTTAAAGAGCTCACGAGGCCGCAAACGAAATACGAGGTCGCAATTGAACTGGCGAGGTCGTAATTAGCTACCTAGGTCGCAAATCGAGCTGGATGAGGTAATACGAGCTGGCGAGGTCGCAAACGATGCTGAAACCTTTAATTCTCTTGAATTTGAAACCCTAATACCCTACAAACACCTCCGAAGATGCTGCATACACCAAACGAGGTCACCCACAAGGTTTTCGATCGTAAACTCGTGAAAGAATCACGTATAAACGACCCTAAACCAATGTTGTCTATCACCAACAAACTATAACCTTCCGGTATGAAACCAAGAGGCTCTGATACCACTTGTAAGTCCCCTGGAAACGGATCGTTAATAGTTTGCTCTAGTTATCTTGAGGTGCGGAATCCCTCACTATAACTTGGTGATTCACAACAATGAAAAACAAGCCTCCAGATTATTTGCTACCTCGCAGATCTTCTCTAGGCCTAGCGGAACAATACTTGATGACTTAACCTGCAAATATGCTCGAAATTTTGACAAATGTTCAACCCTAATCTCTGTTAGGGTTCGATATATATAGGAAACAATACGACTTGGGCTTCAGCGAGTCGGCCTCGCATTTACAGCCCAGCTCGACACTTTTATGAGGTCGTAAACTGTGTCCTGCCTCGTATCTGAGCCTCCAATTACGAGGTCGTAATTATCCCTGTGAATTGCGTGGTCGCAATTCACCCTTAGCAGATTTATACATTCAATACTTAAACTTAATCTAGTATTCTATGTATAATATGAAGTTCATTAATGACAATTACGTTACAAAGACATATTACAATATAAGACCAAACAATCTAGACTGCTATTGACATAGACGTGCACTTACACAACTTTAAGAACCTCTAGATAATATATGTACCAAATTTTAATTTTTTTATGTTCAATGTACTTGATCACTTAGGTTTAAAAAGGATACATACAATAGCAAAACAAGTAAAAGTGGATATACATAACAGCAAAAACATACAAATTGTTGGATACATAAAATAGCAAAAAGATCAAAGTTGAATAAATAAAGTAGCAAAACAAACTTTAGAGTAAAATTACACACAACATAGGTTGCAAGTTAGATACATAAATAATGAAAGAATTACAATTTAATGAAGGCTTTAGGGTTTCAGAATGTAATGAGCTATAATGAAGGTTTATGTTGTGAAATACCATGAACACCCGAGTTGTTCATTAAACAACATAAACATTCGTGTATAGTTGATTACATTAAGAGACCCTAAACTCTTTAATGTACATAACTGAAGTTTTAATATTTAAATACACACAATACCAAACCGAATAAAGTTTAGTACACTTTCTCTAAAACGTAGATAGAAATGAAGCTAGGCTAAGTACAGGTCTTCGAGTCCTAGTCCAACTTGTCATCAATTTACCCGGCCTCACTTAAGCATCAGTTGTCATTCCTTCTTACATCAAATGTTAGCAAATTTATATTATATACATGTTATATATATATATACATATACATGTCTCATAAGCATGAACGCCACCATATGTGTTACGAATTACATCATGATATAATAGATTTATGATATATATATATAGGGTAAGGTTTATGCGAGAACTATTCAGATATGAACATAGGTAATTTTAAGTATAACTTGATAACGAATATATTCACATATGCCATTCGCGTATGAACATCAAGTTATAATTTAGAAGTTCTCATTAGTTCTTCCAATTCAAATGGTTTTCACGTGAATATTTTCCAATTCTATGTATATATATATATATATATATATATATATATTATATATATATATGTATATATATATATATATATATATATATATATTCAAATTTAGAAAGTTCGTTTAAATTATTAAGTAGAAAAAATTATGGTGGATAAATGTTGAGTTGCATAAGAAGTGGATTATTCATACTATCTAGTGACTTCTATAATTAGAAGATAGATAGGTATGTACGAGTACATTATTTTTAGTGTATCAGTAGTTTTAATATTCAATATGGATAAGAGCATACCTTATTAAAGAGTTTGTACACAAATTCCCTCATTTCAGTGATAAGTTGATCATATTCTGGTAGTTCTGGAAAACTACAAAAATCATGAAACATGTTTGGGTAGTTCGCTAAGTGTACTTTTTTTCCAGACTCTTGCAGCCACTCGTAGTACTTTATCTGCCAATCTTTTAGAACATCAAACCCTCCTACAACTAACATGGTTTCTGGATAATCCAAGTTTGTTATGTCTATTGCCCTCGGACCACTAACGTTGATGCTTGGATGATCGCGGTTATATTCTTCACCTTCTGGCATCAACGCTTTCCAGAACACACTACAATAAATTCGGGATTTCGAGACGACATATGTCGTCTCTAAAAGCCCCAAAAGTCGTCTCCAAAAGCTTTTTGAGACGACATTTGAGACGACAATTGTCGTCTCCAAATCCTGGTCACCTAAAGTTTTTGGAGACGACATTGCGACGACAAAAAGTGGACCCCACACAGAGAAAATAAAATAGAAAATGAAATTAGAAAATCTTTTGGAGACGACAATGTCGTCTCCAAAAGATTTAAATATTTTAAAATGAAATTTTAATATAATTTAATTATAAAATATAAAATACATTTAGAGACGACATTATCGCCACCGAATGTTGAATAATGACGTCATAAATACATTTCTGTTTCGGTGAAAATGTAAAATTCTTTATATTTCGAGACGACAATGTCGTCTCGAAAAGTCTTTGGAGACGACTTGTCGTCTCTAAAAGTGAAATATTTGGCCAGGTTTTTGCTGTTTTTGCCGATTTCCACCCGGTTTTTCCGGGCAATTTGCCATTAACGGAACCTGTTTCTTACACCTGTATTCTACCATCTGTTATCAACAATATCACGAACAAACCCAAAATCAACACAAATTACCGAACGTGAAACAAAAATTTAATACCATCCAACAAAAGCCTAAAGTCATCAAGTCTACCAACAACAAAAGCCTAACATGAAGTCCACCAACAAAAGACTAACCTGATCAGATCTAACAACATCAACAAAAGCCTAAAAACATCGCCAACCGTATGTGCAAGTTATAACAAGTAGTTCTAAGAAGTTAAACGTTTCATAACCTAATAACATTACTAAAATTCATCGTCGTTCTCATCCTCCGAGTGCTGGTCTCCTTCTTCCTCGTCCATGTCCTCACCTTGTTCCTCTTCCTCGTCCTCAGCCCGGTCTACCTCCTTGTCCACACGAGGAGGAATCTGGATACCTGCATTACATAGAGCTTGGTATATTTGTAACATCCCGAACTTTTATTTAACGTTTGACTAATGCCGTTAAGTCAATTTGGGGTGTCGTTAAGTCTTTACTTAATATTTGAATGTAGTTATGTGTGGTTAACGTAGATAAAGTAGTTAGGTTTAAAAGCCTAAATTTTAATGACGAATAAAAGTGTGATTAATGTCGCTTAAAGGCTATGTAGCGCCTTTTAATGAAGGACTAATGTTGTATATGGTCAATAATGCAGTTTGTGGCCAATAATGAAAGGTTTAGAAGTCCAGGGACTGAGTTTGACATAGGTTGAAATCTAAAAACGGGTTTAAGGTTTTGATGTGTGTAATTAGGGCTGATTTAGCAGCCATTAGCAATTAATAACTCACACACAAAGTCTCTCTAATCTTTTCTTGATTTCTAAAGCAATTAATCTAGTTTTTGGGTCTAACGGTTGGGTATTTTGGTGTTGGAATCGATCAGCCATCTAGCAAGCAGGTAATCATTGAATCGTTGGTTGTATTTTCAGGTTTAGGGGTTGGTTAATTATGAAACAGATCTGATTAAAATTGGATTATACACGTAATTAGGGCTTAGATGGTGTTTTGGTCAATTAACGTGCTAAACGGAGTTAAACGAGTCCAAAGTCGATCTTGATGATCAAAATATGTTTAATTATGTCGAAAACATGTTTTGGGAGAAGCATAAATCGAATGATTTCTGGAAAATTGAAGGAAGAAGCCATTTTGTGAATTCTGGTCGAAATTGGATCTTAAATTCGTTTTCTGGGTTCAAGGGTTGTCCAACGAACTTTAAGTTCGTTTTGTGGGATCTAAATTCGTTTGGAAAACGAATTTTAAGTTCGTTTGAAGCAAATTGAGCCTAAGTTCGTGTGGCTAAGTTTAAATTCGTTTTCTGGAAGCTAAATTCGTAAAGAAGCTATTTTCGTAAAGTAGATCGAACGAAGTTTAAGTTCGTACGAAGGTTATCTTCGTAAGGTGTAATTCTGGAATTTTACGTAGTCAGTCTTAAGTTCGTACGAGGGTCCATTTAAGGTCCTAAATGACTTATACTTTATATGTTAATGTACGATAGGTGTCGGGGATTACTGATAAGCACTATTAGCTATTTGGTTGCACGCGTACACTACTACCAGGTAAGATACACTACTCTGACACGCTGGGGGATCAACTAAAAGCTGGTTTCAAATCGTAAACACTTCCATTCGGTACCTTATTATTGCATGTGGGCATATGGGTACTTGGGAGGTATTATGGGTTATGCAGTTGACCATGAGACCTGAGATGCAGTCCCTATTGTAGTGTAATGTAGTATTGCTTAATGTAGTATGTAGCTATGCAGTTGATGTAGTTTAATGAAGTATCTTGATATGCATGATATATAGAAATGAAGTTGATGTGTGATATGTATGCTTGACTTGTACGCCTAGTTCACTAGACTTGCTAGGTTACTATGTCACTTGCACGTTGAAGGATCCAACGTAATGAAGTTAAAGTGTATGAATGTCTAGGAAGGTGTGATACCTAGACTATATGTGTGTGAATGTTTGGGAATGCAGGGACCCAATCTATATGTGTGAAATTGAGCTCATAAAACAGATGCAGTGAAAAGTGTTAAGCTTAACCCGTACTAGCCTTAGCCGGGCAAGTGCGTAGATGCAGTTGTTGCTTGGGTGGCTCCTCGCAACGTGGTCTCTATAACGCAGGGCGAGTAATACGAGGGGTTTGACCAACCTACATATACGGATTACTCAAGGATTGGCTTGCCATTCCTTAACGACGTAAGATGAGTAGTCTTTTGACTAATCATCCAGTCGGTGTGTGATGCAGGGCACACTTATATGCAGTTAACGAAGATAGCGTGTGACAATGTGTGAACTAATGCAGGATAGGCACATTTAGGATGATTATCCTAATTGAAACGAAGTTGAAATGCAGTATATGTGTGAATGTGTGATGTGTGTTGTGCCTAATAAAACTTGTCTAATAATGAAGATTGTTTTAATTGGACAAATGCTTTTAATTAAGTGTTATCTTACTTAGCTATTCTTATAGCTAACACTTGCTTCTTAATGTGGTTGTTCCTCAGGTTTAGCTTGATGGAAACTAGATGCAGGACGTGTGAGCTTGGGTAGATGCAATGCAGGAGCCTTAGCTACCCTTAGACGATGCTTTCTTTAGACATTCATTACAATTCGTATTTAATGTCGAATTTATGTAGTGATGTGTGAACGGTTGTTTTATGTTGGGCAACCGTTGGGTTTTCATTTGAACTATTGTTTGATATGGCATGTAACACCAAATAAATGCAGAAACCGAAATGTTTCTATCGGTTTTGACTTTTACAGTCTTTACTTCCGCAAGTTAACACCGTTAGGTGAAAAGTTTTTGAAAACCCATATTTTTAAACGACGGGTGTTACAATATTGGTCCAATTTCAGAACTCACTTCAGCCCTCACCTTTGCCAGCATCTCATCAACTTGTGCTTGTGTGTATGCCTTCTTAGTGGTCGGGGAGCTTGACGAAGATATATATCCAGATTTGGGCAGCTTCTGGCCTATCCCACGAGACCAGCCACGACGGTCTCCAAGAACTTCCGTCACAATGTCAAAATCAGTCAAACTGGCATGCTGTGGATCTTTTCTCATTTCAGTCATTTTATTCTGCATAGTTACAACACAATAGTAATTACAAGAGTGTTATATATATATATGAGGATAGGTAGCTTGCTCTAATTACCAGCCTGCTCTAATTGACTAAAAACAAACATACATTTCAATTTTAAACAAGTATATATCTATGGGAATGTTATGTTCTATGGGAATGTGATATATTCGTTGATACAAATATAACTAATTACTTACGTAAAACTCCTCAGCCTCACGCTCAGTAAACACGCCTTTTTTGGTTCGCAATCGACGATACTCAGCAATTGGTGATGCCCGCTGTAACACATGAAATTAATATAAAGTTAATATATTTATTTTTTCATACAAGTCTATGTCACGACCATACTTCAATGATAGAACTTACATTCTTGAATCTTATCTGAGCCATATTATTTCGACCATGGCGTACAATGATCTTTTGCTTAGCACGACAACCTTTGTTGGCACGTGAGCGTGACTGAAATTCATCTGATGTCCTGAACTTTATGAACCTGTGCCATTTAGATAAGTTAGCCATGAAAAAGTAAAATTGTATAAGTACGAAAGTATGTATGTATGAAATTTTACTTCTCTCATTCAGTCGACGGCATGTTAGGCGGTGGAGTGACCTTTAGCTCCTCGAGCTTTGTCATTCCTCCTCTTTTATCAAACCAAGTTTTGCCAAAACGGTGCTTCTGGCACTTGTACAACCTGGAGCAGCTTATAGATATCCCCACCTCCACGTCTGTGGGTGGCTCATGGTGAAGGTAGTCACCGACATCAAAGTATGTCTGTACGTAAAAAGACACGATTAGATTATTGTATATATTTTTAATAAATTTACAACATTAAACTAAAAACACTTAACCTCCAGTTCAAGCCACATGGTGCTCTTGTGCTCCTCTGGTATCTCGTTCCATGAAGCATAGTGATATGGGATCCGAGATACGATGGTCCCCAACAGGGTGTTAAATTGGTCTGAGTTATCACCAACAGGAATTAGAGTTCCTCTCCCATTCTTTTCAAAATGGATCTTTAACTTGGTTCCTTTCGGCAAGCCACCCACTTTTGCCTTCAAACCCTTGTTTCGGGTCCGACCTCGACCCTTTTTTTCAGCTGCAAATTTAAGTTAAACAAATTAGTATTACAAGCAATCAAATTCAAGTAAACAATAGAATAATTTGTCATACCGCTCGCCTGGCATGCAGCTGGAAGTTGTGAACCACCAGTACCACCATTCGGAGGATCGCCACCACAATCCCCTTCATGTGACATATGTGCCACTCCTGCCATCTGTAGAAAAAATACAGGTATATGGACATACACCCAAAACAAGCATCAATATTTAAAAAAATCATCACACAATTAAAACAAGCATTAATGTTTTCATTTAATACATGATTGAAAGAAAAATACAAGCATTAACGATTTAACACATTACATAATTAAAAGAAAAATACAAGCATTAAGATCAATCTGATTCATCACTAATATTAGGGTGCATTTCGCCTTCATCATCCACATCATCATCTGTGTCGTCATCTGTGTTGTCTAAATCATCATCATCCATGGCAGAAGCTTGTTCAACTTCCATTGCTTCACCTCGACTCAAATGCGTATGTGTCGAATCATCCATGGCAGAAGTTTGTTCAACATCCATTACTTCACCTCGACTCAAATTCGTATGTGTTAAATTATCTAAGTTAGCAGATAACGAAATATCAGATGAAGTGCTGTCATGTATAAAATCCATTTCGTTATCTCCCGCGATATCTCGGTCCCAAATTTTACGATGATGAACTTCTTGGACGACCTTCCAATATTTTCCTGAATCACCTCTTCTTTTGACTGGGTCATCGATGTAGAAGACTTGATTTGCCTGTGATGCAAGAATGTATTGGTCTTCTTTAAACCATTCGGATCGAGTACAAATACTAGTTATGTTATCCTTAGTGACACAACCTCGTGTATCGGTTTTGTACCATTTACATCGAAACAAAACAACCTTGCAGTCACTAATATAACATAACTCTAGAATTTCTTCCAAAACACCATAGTACTATACTCCATCTGAATCAATTGTTGAAACTCCACTGTTCTGAGTTGTTCGACGTAAATCTCGACTATGAACCACAAATCTCACACCGTTAACTATGCATGCGGCGTAAGAGTATATATGTAATGGTCCATTTGCCAAAGCAAGTAACTCATCACTACAACGAGATTTGTCAGCAACTCGCAAACATTTGATCTATAAAAAACAAGGCTATACAAGATTAGACATAATACAATGTCTAAATTAGACAGGGTCACCTAATGTGTGCATACACTTACCCTTTCCTTAAACCAGCGAGGAAATTCTGTTTGTAAGTTAGTCCGAGGTGGCATTTCATTGGTAAATTCACTATAAATGGAGGAAAGATATGAGTATAATCCTATAAAAGATAAAGCACGAAAAGAAAGATAAAAGAAACGCTCACTTCTTGTAATCGTCGATCTCGGAACTGTTGTTAAGTACAAACCAGTTTATCTTTGTTTGAAGGCAATTTGACTCCCTTAATGAATTGACAAAAAAGCTTTCTGTCAGGAACTGAGAAAGAGTATTGGGGATGAGGTTTCACGACCTTGCCGTTGGAAGTACGAAGCCACAACTCAGGTCGGATATTCCACTCTTTTAACACCATTCTTGCTTTATTAGTGTCTTTTGATTTTTCCTTATGCATTAACAAGGTATTCAACAAACTCTCACAAACATTTTTCTCGATATGCATTACATCCAAGTTATGTTTCAACTGAAGAAAAGGCCAATATTCAAGCTCGAAGAAAATAGAACGCTTAGTCCAGTTCAATTCAACTTCTGGATCACGTTTTCTCTTCTTACCCCCGAAGAGAGGATGTTTCCCCGGAATATTACACGGCAACTTATTAACTTGTTCTAAGATTTGGGCATTGGTTTTTCTTTCAGGAGGTGGTCTATTATCATTCATACCATTGAATAACTTGTCTCTTCTCCATTTGTGACCCTCGGGTAGCCATATTCTATGACCCACATAAGCTGTTTTCCCATGCACACGACAAGATGGAGTGTCGACATTACATGTTGGGCATGCTTTGTAACCTTGGCCACTCCAACCAGACAAACTACTACGAGCAGGAAAATCATTGATGGTCCATAAAAGCATGGCACGCATTGTAAAGGAACTGTTTGTAGTAGCGTCGTTCGTTTCGACTCCCACTGACCATAGACTTTTCAATTCATCAATCAATGGCCGCAAAAAAACATCCATGGCCCTCCCAGGTGATTTAGGGCCAGGAATTAACAATGTCAGCATGAATGAAGACTCTTTCATGCACAACCAGGGTGGCGTATTATATGTGGTCAATATGACTGGCCACATACTATAAGATACACTCATGTTGCCAAATGGATTGAAACCATCAGCAGCCAACCCTAATCTAACATTTCTAGGTTCACTGGAAAAATCTGGATACCTTGCATCGAAATCTTTCCATGCGGTACCATCCACCGGATGACGCATCTTACCAGCTTCCGTACATTGTCCAGTCGCATGCCAAGTCATAAACGGTGCAGTGTGTCTTGAGTTATACACACGCTTTAGCCGTGGAGTCAATGGAAAATAACGCATCACCATGTGAGGAATTTTCTTTCCTTTGGTGTTTTTGTCTTTCCATCTACTTTCAGAACATGTCGGACAAATTTCCTTTTTTTTGTGCTCACCCCAGAATATACAACAATCGTTCTTACAAACATCGATCATTTCATATCCTAATCCAACCTTTCTCATTGTCTTCCTAGCCTCATAGTGTGACACAGGGATATCAGCATGAGGAAATGAAAAACGAAGAATTCCTAACAGATGGTCAAACGATGTATCGGTCCATTTATGAATTGCTTTTGCATGACTCAACTTTGCCAAAAAGTCCAACGAAGACACCCATTTACTACCAGGGTATAAGTCGGTACCAGCAAGTGTAAGTAACTCAGCAAGTTCGTCATTTGTCGTTGGCTTATCAGTGTCCGTAGTATTCGTGTTATCTGTCGTGTGAACAGTCTCCTGGCTAACATCGGCGAGAAAATCATGTAATTGGTTTGTTGTTTGAGGTATGACGGGTTGTCTTGGCAGAACGAGTGGTTCGCCATGCCACGTCCAGGTCGTGTAACTTCTGCACCAACCAAATTCTTGTATGTGCCTTTCTATGTCTGGTAACTCCAGCCAAGTAAGGTTATCACAATCCTCACATGGGCATCTACATCTACCGTAGTCATTCATGTAGTCCTTACACCTCTCGATAAATGCGGTGAGACCATACCAAAATTCATCAGACTCACGATCAATTAAAGTAGTCCAACTCTTATCAATTGACATTACTGTGTACATAAAGATTAATTAACATTCAAAATCATAATAATGTACATATGCAACTCATTAACCCACTTTTTGAATATTATGTCTCATATATGAAAACAAGGGGCAACCTTATATACATACTTCATACACATAAAATTATGCATACATACATTATATATGAACAATGATAAATGCATATACACACATAACCAGTAGATAAAGGAAGCTTACGAGTATTAGAGAGAAAGATGGAATGAAAGAAAGAAGAAAAGAAATTAAGAAGTGCCGCTAATAAACAGCCACAACGTCAACAGCAATCTATCATACAAAATATAAACCAACTTAGCAAAAATATACATACATAAAAATGGACAAGTAAAATATACATATAATTATGAAATTATTAAATATATCAAAAAATATATTTTTATTTTTATTATTATATATAGAAATATGTGTAAAAGAGTTACAAGGAAGGAAGAAAGAATGCCGGCGGTGGTGGATGATGGCAGCACCGGTGGAAGAAAGCAGTGGTGGAGGAGAGCAACGGCGGTGGTGGCTGGAAACTATATAAAGAAAAAGGATAACAAAGTTAATAACAACAATAACAAAAAAAATCTCTTATTTATACCACTAAATATAAAAACCTTACAAGAAAAAGGTTAAGAAACGGCGGCGGCGGTGGTGGCTACTGTGGCGGGTTGCAGCGGCAAACGACGGGAGAAGGAAAGAGAAGTGGTGGTTGGAGAGTTGTAACCGAAGATAGGTGGTGGAACGGTGGTTTATTAGGTCCCTTGCATTGAAATCGCCGGAGAGGGTTTATTTGGGGTGAAATTTTGATGGTGAATGAAGATGCCGATCTAGATCTGCCGCCTTTTATTTCCTTTATTTCCCACCACTTTTAATTATTATTAATATTTCTATATTAATAAGTTTATTATTAATATTTTTAATATCAATAATAGTTATATTTGTTAATGTTGTTATCTTAAGTTTATAATTAATATTTAAGCTATTTAAAAAATCTTTGTTATAATATATAATTTTTAAGTTATATTTATTAATATTTTTAGTTTTTATATAAAAATTGTTTATAGTGTTATTTATGTTTATTGTCATTGTAAATTATAATACTGATTTGATAAGAAAAATAAAAACTACAAGGGAGAGCGTGTGTATCTATAAGATATTTCTCAATTTTATGTTTGGTCTAACGAGTCAAGTATGTCAGCACAATATGATTCATCGATAAGTATGAATGTATATATATATATATATATAAGATGAATATAGTTTAGCTTTCAACAGTTTTATTTCTAACGTTCATTTAACCATTGGGCTTATTAAACGAAAATGTTATTATGTATATAGATAGACCAAATGAGTCGTATATGTTTGTCATTCACTCGAATGGCCCTATTGAGCTAATTATGTATTCGTTTAGACCTAACGAGTCAAGTATGTATATAACTTGTGTTTTTGGGCCTACGAGCCCAATACGTTCACCAATTATATAAATGGGCCAAACGAGCCATATGTGTTCTTCTTTCACTCGAATGGTCATATTGGGTCAATTATGTGTTCGTTTAGACCTAATGGTTCAAGTATGTATATAACTTGTGTATTTAGGCCTATTGGTCCAATACGTTCGCCAATTCTATCAATTGGCCAAACGGCCCATATGTGTTCTTCTTTCACTTGAATGGGCCAAACGGCCCTTAATCGTATGTTTGTATATATAATATAAACTACATACGTACATATATTTAGTACATCTAAAGGTATGTGCATTTGGGTTTATTTGGTCCAATACGTTCATCAATTGTGTCAATGGGTCATATGTGTTCGTCTTTCCATCGAATGAGTCTATTGCGTCTTAAACCTCGTTCAATGTCTCGTATGGGCTTACCGACCCACACAACTTAGATTCGGTTTAGGTCAAAGTCAATTGACCTCTTGCCCGGTATGTAGACTTAATATACACTACTTACATATATTTAGTACCTTGTAGGTATTTGTATATATGGCTCATGAATCGTCTTAGTATTCATAGTTCACATCACATACAACTCATTCTCAGTAAGTCATCATTTTCACATATACATCACAAAGAACTAATACCCGGTATATATATACTACGTATACACATTTAGTATATGTTAATGTATACATGACTTATATGTATGTATGTATTTATAACAAGAAAGATATCTATATATAAACATATATAACATGTTATATTTTATATAACTAAATATAATATAATATATTTATATTCTTTTTTAAAAAGACTAACCAATATATAAAAATTAAAATTCTATGTATAATGTATAAATACTAATTAAGTTTTTTAAAAATATATTCATGAAATATATATATAATATATATGTGCAAAACTTTTGGAGACGACATTGTCGTCTCCAAACAATTTTCACAGGAATTTTTAATTAATTGTGATATTCTTTAACACATTTAAAAGGAACTTAAAAAACAATTTGTTTTTATAAACTTTTGGAGACGACAATGTCGTCTCCAAAAGTTTGGAGGGATTTTTTTTAAATATGGAGGCAAATGATAAATGAAAATTTTTGAGGGGATTTTTCTTGAGACGACAATGTCGTCTCCAAAGGTTTTGGAGGGAATTTTTTATACGGCGGGAAGCAAAAAAAATTATTTATTTTGGGAAAATTATTTGGGGACGACAATGTCGTCTCCAAAAGTTTGGAGGGAAAATTTTTTCTACTTGGAGGGAACAAAATAAAGTCAAAAATATTCTGAAAAACAATTGGAGACGACAATGTCGTCTCCAAAAAAAAAACATTTTTTTTATTTTTTTTTGCATTAAAACTAAATGAAAATGAAATTATATATTTTCTTTGGAGACGACTTAGGGACGACAACGTCGTCTCGAGAACTTTTTTGACCAAAAAAGTCAAAAAACAACTTTTTTTTGTCGTGTAGTGACTTTTGGGGACGACATATTGTCGTCTCCAAAACTTGTTGGTCTCCTAAAGCCAAAATTCTTGTAGTGACAGGTCCGTTCTTTGCGTGTTCAAGAAAGGTACTTTAAAATCAAGTTCAATTTCAGACTTTGTTCGCTCCTCTCCTCCAAAAAATGGTTGAATTGTCACCAAACCGACGGCCTTCAAATGGTAAACACATCATGTTAATTGTCATTTTATTTAATATATAATTGTTTATGTTATGATCATATATAATGTTAAACTTTAAAATTGGAGAAAGAGTCACTAGTTTTTAGATACATGGTCTTAATTAACTCTTAAGACCATTCTTTACCCTATAATTCTTTCTTTTTTTAACGACAACTAACATATTTTAATGTTTAAATTACACGAATGTTTTTGATGGAACGTTCAGCGCAAGATGAAAGACCTTACCAATGACCCACCAACCCCATCAGCTACCCTATAATTCTACTGAAATACATATAAAATCACTAGCAAAACTAAAAAGTTTAAAGTTCATGTTATATATATACCTTGAGTTGTTCGAACTCGGTTAGGCAAGCGCTTAGATTAACAGAATGAGCTAGGTTTCCACCTGAACTATCTCCAGCAATAAAGCAACGAGAAATATTCGCATTTTCAAGACCACATTTTGCGAGGTTCTCTGGATTGTCAAGAAATTTCAGCACTTCAATTCCATCCTGATATTGTGTAGGATATTTTTTCTCTGGGGCAAGACGATAATCAGCAGAAACAACAACACAAGGAAATTTTACAGCCAAATCTGTGCATAAATCATCATACATCTTCACATCAGCGGAAAGGAGGGAATATATATCCGCCTCCGTGAAAATATGCAAAAAGCGGCAGATCTTCAATTTTGTGCCCTTTAGGAATATATACACGGAACCAAATGTTGGAAGTTTTATTCACGACGACGTCGTATGAGTTGATAGTATCGTCTACGGGTGCGGGGGCCCTGGGCGGAAATAAATTAGCGAGCCACCGGCGAACTGTTCCGTCTTTTTTCTGTGTTAAGTCGATTTACATGCCTATAACAGCTAGTGAAATTCTTGTTTGTAAAGGCAGGTCGAGTTTGGGAGTTGTGGGTGTAACTACCATTTTGAAAGAAAATGTTATTGAAAGAAAATGTTATTTGAAAGAAAATATTATGGAAAGAAATTTATGAATCGAAATGTAGGCAGAATGAGTTACTAATCAAGTTATAATCACCTCATATTTATAGTAGCATCATCATCTTGGTTTTGAAGAAGTCATCACACGTTTGCTAACATACTATACGTACATTATATATTGCATGGCAATTTTTGCACATGGTAATACACCCACTTGAGGTAATAAATAAAGTTGGGGGGGACCTTGATTAGTAACTTAGATGATATATACATAAAAGGTGGTGGTTTTCTTTAGAACCATGATTGTAAATGATTGGTCAATCGTGTCCATAATGGACCAGCATTCCATCAAGGACTCAATTTTATGTGCTCAAGGTCTCCGATAGCACCTGGTCAAAAAAGTAATTGTACATGTGAGGTTCCTTGAGATGTGCTTTGTTTTGTATATATACATAGGGTCGGGTTAATGTGAGAACCAAAAGATTGGAGAGAACCGTGAGAATCACTATAGTTTCTCTCCCTCTTTCTCCTTTTTGGTGTGGTTTTAATTTTTAATTTTTTTTTTTATTTTTATTTTTTGAAATTTTTTTGTTTTTTATTTTCTTTTAAAAAAACCATTCCAAAAAAAAATTATTATTATTTTTTTTTTGTAAAAATCATATGGGTTACGTGTTGAAAACGTATGGATACGGTACGGGCGTTGCCCTCATCCGTTCTAAAGGGGTTGTCACCGGACGCATATGGGAATAGTATGGATTTGATGGGCGGCGATCCAAGAGATGGTGGCGGTTTGATACGGTACGGGCGTAGCCCTTAACTCTAAGGGCTAAGCCCTTAGAGATGTTTTTTTAGTGGTTCTCACGGTTCTCACCAACATTTTTGTTCTCACTTGATCACTTCACTATATATATATATTATATTATAAGAATATGATCAATATTATATATATATATATATATACTAAAAAGCAATATGGTATGTACAAGTCTTATGCATAAGTACAACTACTTTTTTTTCCAAATTTTCATTTTCACCCCTAAAAGTTTATATCTTTTAACTTTTATCCCATGATAGTATAACTTTATATACATGATATACAACATATTTTAATTTTTGTTTTTTTCATTCTTACCCCCTAAAGTTTATACCTTTTAACTTTTGTCCGCAATCAAAGTTTTCGTTTTCAGTTTTTTTACACCAAACTATTGGGTTCTCATGTTTCATCAAACAATTTTTACACGTTTACGTCAATGTAAAATTTAAAACAAATTACTATATTACATCACCGTCGTCGAAGTGTCATTTTTTTGTATTAATAGTTATTGTTTTGTTATATGTTTTTCATATTTTCTTATTCTTATTGTTTTTATACATTATTTTTATTATTGTCATATGTTTTCTTTGTTTTTTTAATATGGTTCGAATATTTGACATAAATGTATTTGTAGTACACTAGTACTATTATATATTGTCGGTATCGAAAACTTTGTTGCTTAAATTAAAAACATGTTCTGCAACAACGTGTGGGTACAATGACTAGTATTTATACTAAAAGTATTTATTTGATGTAGTTGTGGTTCTAATAAACTATAGATTTTGAAACCTTATCCCTTATTTGTTTGACTTTTAAACTATTAATAATATATAGTAACTAGTTTTGTTACCGGGCGATGCCCCGGGAGATATAACGTCATTTTTAGAAACCTTATATAACTGGGAGATATATTTGTTTGTTTCTTATTTAAACGTTTGTCTGAAAATGAATTGTTATGTACAAACATAAGATATAGCAATAATTTACATGATTAGTTGTATAAATAGTTGAAGGAATAAAAAAAAATGAATGTTAATTATGTACCAATTATATATGATTAATTGAAAAAAAATAAAAAAAATGAAAATTTAGCGAAACGGAGAAAAAAATGAATGAAACGCACTAACACTATATACTATTATATGTGAAACACAAAATAAATGAAAAGTACCATACGAATCATTGTAAAATATAAAATAAAAAAGAACGCGGATACCATATTAACTTTGTATGATATATTGTAAAAAGCCAAAAACGCCAGAAATAACGACAATTTTAGTTAAGATTATAAGGCAAAAATAAAAAGATAAAACAAAAAAAACAAACGCACGCCCTTTTGTTAAATTGGGCGACCGATAAACAATACCAATTTCACACATATACTATTTACTCCAATGCACGTTAGAGAAATGAACCTAATTTGCATCAGTTTATGTAGCTCTCGTTAGACACTCCAAAAACATCTACTGATCGTTAATACTCGTTAGAGAAAAAGAACTAACTCCTTGTTAGAAATAATGACTAATCTGCAGCCATTTTTTGTAATTTACGTTTAACACCCAAACAAAACTAAATGGCCATTAAAACGAGGACCATTGTTGTAAGAATATTAAACTGTAGAGACTATTTTTACCAAAAAGAGTGCTTGCAAAATTGATGCATGACTTTTATATGTATATATATATATATATACTCGTATAAGGAATGACAGGGTTAAGTTATGAGGATTGCATTACATGTTGCGAATATTGATATGTTGAGTCAAGGATTCGCTGACCAGACATGGTCGCTGACGTGAGTCGTCAGCAAGTCATCAGCGAGTCAATGACTCTCGTCAGCGGGTGGTTTACTTTCCAAGTTGTGTGTCAAGGCGGGAAGTTTTCAAACACAAGAAGACAAGAAGTCACATGGTGGTTCTCCCAACTGAATGTTACCTTATATGGTAAAGGTACAGTTGGGACCAAAACAAGGGTTTTCTCTTTCATACCCGTTATACCCGTTTTGGTAAAGAAGACAAAGGCTCCTGGATCCAAGTACAACGAGCCTATGAGAAGTCGACAACCACCATTCTATCACGATCATTGTAAGGCTGTGTTGCCCTAATTCCTCCTCTATATAAAGCAACACAGCCGCATCATTTATACTTTGTGTTTGTCACCACAAAGTGTGTGTCACTTTATTTTCTCTCTTGTAATTGCTTAAGTTTATAGTGTGTCTAGACTTAGCAATTATTTAGTTCATTTGTATTCTTGTAAGACAAGTTGTAATATCGACCATGTATTCATCGTTTAATCAATGATACATATGATTAGACTTCCTTAGATATTTGCATTTGAACTTATTCTTGTTCATGTTATTTACTTTCTGTTCTTTACTTTCTTGTCTAGATAAAACAAATATAAGTGTGCAAATTGTGGACTGTCAAGTGGTATCAGAGCCACTGTTTCTAAGTTATTGAAACAAGATCTATTTGCATACTTATTTTCTTAAATTTCTGTACTTTCTTATCTTTCTTAATCTTTTCTTAAAACAAGAACATGACTGCTGTTCCCACCCTCGTTAACACACGTGACTTTGGTTACGTGTCTGTCCCTCCAAGATTCGAGCCCGATGACTTTGGGTCTTGGAAGGAGAGGATGTTACTTCACATAGTGGTTGTGGAAACCTATTGTGAGGTCCCTGAATACGATGGTTAACCCTGAAAGTGTAAAATACAACAAGTCTAATAATCACTAGAATGGACTAGTATTACTTAAATATAAATGCAAGTATATAAATAAAGTAATACACGACTTAAAGCAATAAACAAGTAAAGTGGAACATTATGTATTTTTCAAGGTGTATTTTATTTATGATGTTAAATAAAATACAAGGTTATGCGGAATCAAGATAATACAAATAAGTATGTATCCTAACAACCTATGAATTAAAAATGATCTATATTTGTCAAATAACTCTTTTGGATCGAGATACTTAAAGTTGTGAAGTATCTCTGTTTAAGATCGAGAGTATTTAGACAAATTCACTCTAATGCTAGATGTATGCTTTAAAGTAATTTTCTCAAAGAAATGACTTTGTATTTATAGGCAAGTACAAATATGGTTGGATGCATTTAATGATCCGACAAGAACATTAAATGCATTGGTTAATGTACAAGGATAAAGTCACATCAATATGACTTTATTCTTTTAACCAACCACCTTTACTCACGTATAAACTTTGGTAAAAAACAAGTGGATTGTCCTTTGGAAAGTGTGTAAAGGCAAAAGTCAATTACTCGATATCAGTGTTCAGACTTGTAAGGTCTAGAACACTGACAATCCTCCAGTGTACAGATCTGGTAAGACTTCCAGTGGACTCTGCCATTTGTCAGTCTTCTTTATTCTGACTTCAGTCTTTGACTTCAGTGAGAACGTCTTCAGTAGAGTAGATCTGGAATGGGGTGAAGTCCGGTGAGCTAATCTGGAGAATACTCCAGGTTTCCTATACAAGTATTTGCTCACTGGTCTTCCATTATTTCTGGACAAATCTTCAGAGGGACTCCAGATTCCAAGTCTGGAGTAGGTCCAGTAGAACACATTTTTGGACAGATCTTCAGTAAGGCTCCAGTAGTCGAGTCTGGAGCGAGTCCAGTAAATCTGGACCTAACAAATTCCCCCTATTTGTTTAGAAATAATGCAAGTGTTTTCAAGCTTATATCTATACAATTTTGTATGCTTGAAAAACACAAGTTTTGATTTTAGTCTAAAAATATGCTTGAAAAACACAAGTTTTGATTTTAGTCTAAAAAATCTAAGTTACTGGAAAACACTTTATAGATCATGAGTGTTTTCAGTTTCATCTTTTAAGTTCTAACTTAGACCAAATCTGATCATTTACTTTTATGAATTAAAAATTGCAACTAATATTACATACATCAACTGATAAATAGTTACAATTTTTATCAAACGATAAATTACAATAAGTAAATGATAAGAGTCAGGCCCTTCTCTTCGATGTCTGTCCTGGAGCATCTTCAGAAGCCTTTCTCTTTGGTGATGGAGAAGATGGTACTGATTTTGGCGATTTCATGCCTATTGCAACTTCCATCTGTTGCTTTCTTCTCCATACCTTCTCAACCCTCTTCAGAAATGCTTTAACATCAGTCTTCCCCCTGAACGTTAAGGCAATCTCCTTCAGTTCACTCCATCCAAACGCCTGGACTGAAGTACTCTTTCTTTCTTCAGTAAAGTTACCTTCCCTGGTCAACTTTACTTCAAACTTTGACATACCTTCATGATTATCAGCAAGCTTAATCTCTGCACCAGTGATCCTTCTAGCATCAGCCCTGAAATTCAACATTTCATTATACTTGTCTTTCAATTTGGTTGTATGGATCATTGCTTCAGTTTCCTTTGACACCCTCTTTTGTTCTACAGCAGACTGGAGTTGTTGACGATTGATTTTTAGAGAAGTGTCCAGGGGAATGAATCTGCTTACATCAGCATCTTTAATTGCTTTGATCTGTTTGGCAGTCAGTTTAGGTAAGCCTGTCACTTTCTTTCTGTACTCTAACTTCAGAGCACCAGCATTTTTCCTTATCTTCTTCTGGAGGTTCACCAGTTCCTCCTTTCTCTGTCTGATAAGTTCTGGTACACTAACGCCATAAATTATTGAATCATAAATCTGTTCTTCTTCAGCGTAAAAGGAGCGTACATGAACATCATTCAATGCATTCAGACATTGATGAACTCTGGGGTCTTCCTTCATCTTTTTGTACACATCAATGTTTATGCCTAACCTGCCAGCATTATAAGAGTCCAGAGTCCCCATAGTTGCCATCTCCCTTTGATGGGCCAACAGTTCATCTTTTTGATTTCTCTTGAAGATCTCTATCATTATGCATTCTTGTTCGAGTTTCTTAGAGGTTTCATCATCAGTAGTGGGAATCTCTGATGATTCTTCAACAGTTTGCTCTTCTTCTCCAGATACCATTTGTTCTTTTCCTTTAACAGACTTCAGAGTAGTTGGAATATCTGGGAAAGATTCAAACTGGGGCTCACTGGCTTCAGTGCCAGCAGCTTCTTCAGTCAGCATAGTGGCTTCAGTGCCAAATGCTCTCTGTGCTAATCGTGCACTGGCATCAGTACCAGTCACTTGTTTTTGTTGCACAATGCTTTCAGTAGCAAAGGCCTTTTCAACAGCACTGGCAACAACTTCCTTCTTTCTAATTAACCCTTCTTGGACACCAGACGACTTTTCCCCCTTGGAGTGATCACCAGTTCTGGACTTGAGATCATTCCATAATTGTTCTAGCATGTGTCTGTCCAGTGCACCAAAGGTTCTTCCAGCCACTGGAGTTGTATCAGTCACAATTTTCTTAAGTGCTTACACTTCCTTTTTAACAGTTTCAACTTCTTTAGGCAAGGGCGTTGGCAATTTTTCTTCCATCAACTTCTCCACTTGGTGGTGGTGGTGGTGGTGGTGGTGGTGGTGGTGGTGGTGGTGGTGGTGGTGGTGGTGGTGGTGGTGGTGGTGGTGGTGGTGGTGGTGGTGGTGGTGGTGGTGGTGGTGGTGGTGGTGGTGGTGGTGGTGGTGGTGGTGGTGGTGGTGGTGGTGGTGGTGGTGGTGGTGGTGGTGGTGGTGGTGGTGGTGGTGGTGGTGGTGGTGGTGGTGGTGGTGGTGGTGGTGGTGGTGGTGGTGGTGGTGGTGGTGGTGGTGGTGGTGGTGGTGGTGGTGGTGGTGGTGGTGGTGGTGGTGGTGGTGGTGGTGGTGGTGGTGGTGGTGGTGGTGGTGGTGGTGGTGGTGGTGGTGGTGGTGGTGGTGGTGGTGGTGGTGGTGGTGGTGGTGGTGGTGGTGGTGGTGGTGGTGGTGGTGGTGGTGGTGGTGGTGGTGGTGGTGGTGGTGGTGGTGGTGGTGGTGGTGGTGGTGGTGGTGGTGGTGGTGGTGGTGGTGGTGGTGGTGGTGGTGGTGGTGGTGGTGGTGGTGGTGGTGGTGGTGGTGGTGGTGGTGGTGGTGGTGGTGGTGGTGGTGGTGGTGGTGGTGGTGGTGGTGGTGGTGGTGGTGGTGGTGGTGGTGGTGGTGGTGGTGGTGGTGGTGGTGGTGGTGGTGGTGGTGGTGGTGGTGGTGGTGGTGGTGGTGGTGGTGGTGGTGGTGGTGGTGGTGGTGGTGGTGGTGGTGGTGGTGGTGGTGGTGGTGGTGGTGGTGGTGGTGGTGGTGGTGGTGGTGGTGGTGGTGGTGGTGGTGGTGGTGGTGGTGGTGGTGGTGGTGGTGGTGGTGGTGGTGGTGGTGGTGGTGGTGGTGGTGGTGGTGGTGGTGGTGGTGGTGGTGGTGGTGGTGGTGGTGGTGGTGGTGGTGGTGGTGGTGGTGGTGGTGGTGGTGGTGGTGGTGGTGGTGGTGGTGGTGGTGGTGGTGGTGGTGGTGGTGGTGGTGGTGGTGGTGGTGGTGGTGGTGGTGGTGGTGGTGGTGGTGGTGGTGGTGGTGGTGGTGGTGGTGGTGGTGGTGGTGGTGGTGGTGGTGGTGGTGGTGGTGGTGGTGGTGGTGGTGGTGGTGGTGGTGGTGGTGGTGGTGGTGGTGGTGGTGGTGGTGGTGGTGGTGGTGGTGGTGGTGGTGGTGGTGGTGGTGGTGGTGGTGGTGGTGGTGGTGGTGGTGGTGGTGGTGGTGGTGGTGGTGGTGGTGGTGGTGGTGGTGGTGGTGGTGGTGGTGGTGGTGGTGGTGGTGGTGGTGGTGGTGGTGGTGGTGGTGGTGGTGGTGGTGGTGGTGGTGGTGGTGGTGGTGGTGGTGGTGGTGGTGGTGGTGGTGGTGGTGGTGGTGGTGGTGGTGGTGGTGGTGGTGGTGGTGGTGGTGGTGGTGGTGGTGGTGGTGGTGGTGGTGGTGGTGGTGGTGGTGGTGGTGGTGGTGGTGGTGGTGGTGGTGGTGGTGGTGGTGGTGGTGGTGGTGGTGGTGGTGGTGGTGGTGGTGGTGGTGGTGGTGGTGGTGGTGGTGGTGGTGGTGGTGGTGGTGGTGGTGGTGGTGGTGGTGGTGGTGGTGGTGGTGGTGGTGGTGGTGGTGGTGGTGGTGGTGGTGGTGGTGGTGGTGGTGGTGGTGGTGGTGGTGGTGGTGGTGGTGGTGGTGGTGGTGGTGGTGGTGGTGGTGGTGGTGGTGGTGGTGGTGGTGGTGGTGGTGGTGGTGGTGGTGGTGGTGGTGGTGGTGGTGGTGGTGGTGGTGGTGGTGGTGGTGGTGGTGGTGGTGGTGGTGGTGGTGGTGGTGGTGGTGGTGGTGGTGGTGGTGAGTGGTGGTGGTGAGTGGATTAAAGTAAGGAGTGGATTGTGGAATTGAAGGTGGTGGTGGTGGTGGCATGTTTGATTCTGGTGGAGGTGGTGGCATTTCTGATTCTGATGGAGGAATATTTGTTTCTGGTGGAGGTGGTGGCATTTCTGGTAGACTTTCAACTTGTACAACATCCTCACCCAGAAAGTTCATATTGACATCAAAATTCTGATCTTCTGACATGGGAGAATCAGCCTCATCCCAAAACATTTCACCAGCCTGAGCACCAACCAGTTCACCAGCCTGTTCACTTGCTTCAACATTCAAATCGATTTGAGACTCTTGCTCACCAGATACTTGTTCATCAGTTTGAACATCTTGTTCGACCTGCTCAACAACCTGCTCAATAATCTGAGCCACATTTTCTATCTGTTCATCAGTCACCTGCCCAACAACCTGTACATTCTCTTCAGGTTCAAAAATCGGAGACCCATCCAAATTCATTACATCACCAGGATGTCTTTCTGGATTTACCTGAACTCCATTTCTCATCAGACACCTTGATCTTGGTCGTCTGGAAGGTTCAACATTTTCTGGTCCTTGACCTTCAGTAGCCACTTGTCTAATGGGTTGTACAGCTTCTATAATCTGTACATCTTGGTCACCAGAGGGTCCTTCACCAACTTGACCTCTACCTGGAGCCAATTCTACTTCTTCCCTTTGAAAGTAGAGCATGGACTGAGGAATATCTACCTCATTCAGTGGGGATCTTAGGTTGGTCAGATCCCTCATATACTCACTCACAGAAAAGTGAGTAGTTTCATAATCGTACTGGTCTCCAAGAGATCTTTTAAACATCAGTGAAAGAAAACGGATATACGGAACAAAGGCTTTTCTACCTTTTACTCTAAGACGCTCTACCAGATCATCAAATAGGATCTGAGCAAAATCCACTCTGATTCCAAACCAGAGGCAGTAGGCAATCTGGAGATGAGTTTGATTTATCTGGTCCAACCCTCCAGAACTGCCTCCCAAACATTCAACAATGTGCGTGAAGAAGAATCTCCATGAGTCTGTCAGTTTGCTCATGTAGACTGTTCCTTCCTGGATAGCTGGCCATGCTCATCCACAATATCTGTGTGCCCCATCAGTCTGCACACTTCCCTTGTATTGATACCAGAGGGAAGTTCAATGGGCAACTCATTCTGTTCAAAATAATTCAACTGTAGAACATACCTGAGTAAACTAACAGTGAAACCCAAGGATCTGGTACCTTGCTTCAGAGAATAAGTAATTGATGAAGTTGCATCATCATATTGTGCAGTGTACCAGAATTCAAATAGATAATCATGGTACATCCTCCCTGGATTTAATGTCAACGCACCATATAATGGACATGAGAGAAAAAATGTGTTTAATCTCCCAATAACGGATTGGGCATCATGAACACTGGAAAGTGAAAGTCTGGCCATCCAGTTATTCATGTTTATTCTTATAGCTTTTGCCTCTAATGTGATATGAGGTGCCCTTTCAACATTTTCAGTCGGATCATATTCAGCGGCGAGCATATTTTTAGGCAATTTAGATTGTCTTGGTGCCATTTGAATTTTAATAGAAGAAGATGAAATTGAATATTTAGGGTTTTGATGAAGATTTGATGAAGAATTGAATGGAAATGGAGTAAATATGAGAGATGATTATGATTGGAAATTGAATGAAGAAATAAATGAAAGAATTTGAAAGATTTGGGAGTAAATATGTTCGAAGTAAATGCAATTTGAAAGTGAAAGTGGGTATATATAGGAGAGAGAATGTGGAACTCAAACGGTTTATTTGAAATTATCAAATATAATTTTGATTGAGGTTCTGAGATCCGCATTAATTACATTACATCACACATAAATGTGTG
Organism: Erigeron breviscapus; assembly: GCA_034093135.1. Lineage (NCBI taxonomy): Eukaryota > Viridiplantae > Streptophyta > Magnoliopsida > Asterales > Asteraceae > Erigeron > Erigeron breviscapus. Next base: position 20,174,387 of record CM067175.1, on the reverse strand, counting down.
ACGGTTTACAGCCCACAAACAGTAACAAGTTGCACTTTTTGTTTTCCCAAGGTAAAAATACCATCATTTCTTTGAAAAATTTACATGCCACGTAGGATTATAAGATAAATATCTTTAAAAAGTTTGCTTACGTGGCACGCACAATGACCAAGTATTTAAAAAAAATATTATGACTCATTTCAGTGCATCTGGAGGTTGACTGGACACTCCAGTATCACTGGTGGATTAGTCCAGTGAAGTATGCACTGATGGTACACTGGAGGGACACTCCAGTAAAGTACCAGTGAAAACCATTTTGAAAGACTGGTAACCTCAAACGTGCACGTCAACTAATACAGACAAATGAGAGGGACACATTTACAAGGAGACAAAAGTCACCTCAAACACGCACTTCAACCTGTCTAATTATCAGTGAGAGGGACACATTTACAAGGAGACAAAAGTCACCTCAAACACGCACTTCAACCTGTCTAATTATCAGTGAGAGGGACACATTTACAAGGAGACAAAAGTCACCTCAAACACGCACTTCAACCTGTCTAATTATCAGTGAGAGGGACACATTTACAAGGAGACAAAAGTCACCTCAAACACGCACTTCAACCTGTCTAATTATCAGTGAGAGGGACACATTTACAAGGAGACAAAAGTCACCTCAAACACGCACTTCAACCTGTCTAATTATCAGTGAGAGGGACACATTTACAAGGAGACAAAAGTCACCTCAAACACGCACTTCAACCTGTCTAATTATCAGTGAGAGGGACACATTTACAAGGAGACAAAAGTCACCTCAAACACGCACTTCAACCTGTCTAATTACAGACAAATGAGAGAGACACATTTACAAGGAGACAAAAGTCACCTCAAACACGCACTTCAACCTGTCTAATTATCAGTGAGAGGGACACATTTACAAGGAGACAAAAGTCACCTCAAACACGCACTTCAACCTGTCTAATTACAGACAAATGAGAGAGACACATTTACAAGGAGACAAAAGTCACCTCAAACACGCACTTCAACCTGTCTAATTATCAGTGAGAGGGACACATTTACAAGGAGACAAAAGTCACCTCAAACACGCACTTCAACCTGTCTAATTACAGTGAGAGAGACACATTTACAAGGAGACAAAAGTCACCTCAAACACGCACTTCAACCTGTCTAATTATCAGTGAGAGGGACACATTTACAAGGAGACAAAAGTCACCTCAAACACGCACTTCAACCTGTCTAATTTACAATGAGAGAGACACATTTACAAGGAGACAAAAGTCACCTCAAACACGCACTTCAACCTGTCTAATTATCAGTGAGAGGGACACATTTACAAGGAGACAAAAGTCACCTCAAACACGCACTTCAACCTGTCTAATTATCAGTGAGAGGGACACATTTACAAAGTACCAGTAATATTTTCTGAATAATTTTGTCCAGTGAGAAAATAAATTAATAAATTCCCCCTGAACTTAAAAACATTTTTAAGAGCAAAAATATCTTTCAAGTCTTTCCCCCTGGAATGTTGATCCAGAAATCTATTAATACAAAGATAGTACACAACGACGTTCAATATCTGAGCAGTTATAAATTTATAAATCTTTAAATCAAAGATCCCCAGTAGTACACAATGGCGTTCAATACCAAGGTTCCAGATTTAAGGGTTTAACATTCCCAACTCACCAACAAGATATTCAAAAGTTTTGACATCCAGAGGTTTAGTAAAAATGTCAGCGAGTTGTTTGTCAGTGGGAATAAAATGGAGTTCAATGTTATTTTTCATAATATGATCACGGATAAAATGATACCTGAGATCAATGTGCTTCGTTTTAGAATGCATGACTGGATTGTTCGAGATAGCAATGGCACTGGTATTATCACAAAAGATTGGGGTCTTTGAGTACTTAATACCATAATCAAGCAACTGGTTCTTCATCCAGAGGATCTGAGCACAACAACTGGCTGCAGACACCTATTCAGCTTCAGCAGTGGACAATGAAACTGAAGTTTGCTTCTTACTGGTCCAGCTGACCAGGTTGCCACCAAGGAAATGACATCCACCAGTAGTGGATTTCCTGTCTATCTTACAACCTGCATGATCTGAATCTGAATAACCCATTAGATCCATGCCTGAGCCTTTGGGATACCAAAGACCCAAACTGGGGACACCCTTAAGGTACTTCAGTATGCGCTTTACAGCAAGCATATGAGATTTCTTTGGATTAGACTGATATCTGGCACATAGACATGTTGAAAACATAATATCTGGTCTACTGGTAGTTAAATACATCAGTGAACCAACCATGCCTCTGTAGACAGTGGTGTTCACTGGTTTACCATCTGGATCGGAGTCCAGTGTCAGTGGTGCAAAAATTGGAGTTGGTTTGGATGGTGAAGAGTTCATATCATATTTCTTTAAAAGATCTCTAACATATTTTTCCTGATTAATAAAAATGCCATCTTTGTTTTGTTTAATCTGGAGTCCAAGAAAATACGTTAATTCACCCATCAAACTCATTTCATATTCAGTTCACATTATTTTCGAAAATTTCTTGCACATGTTTTCATCAGTAGACCCAAAAATAATATCATCAACATAAATTTGTACCATTAACAGATTACCTTTTTCATGAAGAATAAATAAGGTATTGTCAATTGCACCTCTTTTGAAACCATTATTTCAGTACTTTCTTATCTTTCTTAATCTTTTCTTAAACAAGAACATGACTGCTGTTCCCACCCTCGTTAACACACGTGACTTTGGTTACGTGTCTGTCCCTCCAAGATTCGAGCCCGATGACTTTGGGTCTTGGAAGGAGAGGATGTTACTTCACATAGTGGTTGTGGAAACCTATTGTGAGGTCCCTGAATACGATGGTTAACCCCGAAAGTGTAAAATACAACAAGTCTAATAATCACTAGAATGGACTAGTATTACTTAAATATAAATGCAAGTATATAAATAAAGTAATACACGACTTAAAGCAATAAACAAGTAAAGTGGAACATTATGTATTTTTCAAGGTGTATTTTATCTATGATGTTAAATAAAATACAAGGTTGTGCGGAATCAAGATAATACAAATAAGTATGTATCCTAACAACCTATGAATTACAAATGATCTATATTTGTCAAATAACTCTTTTGGATCGAGATACTTAAAGTTGTGAAGTATCTCTGTTTAAGATCGAGAGTATTTAGACAAATTCACTCTAATGCTAAATGTATGCTTTAAAGTAATTTTCTCAAAGAAATGACTTTGTATTTATAGGCAACAAAATTCACCAGTGAATTTTGTGCCGTACAAATATGGTTGGATGCATTTAATGATCCGACAAGAACATTAAATGCATTGGTTAATGTACAAGGATAAAGTCACATCAATATGACTTTATTCTTTTAACCAACCACCTTTACACACGTATAAACTTTGGTAAAGAACAAGTGGATTGTCCTTTGGAAAGTGTGTAAAGGCAAAAGTCAATTACTCGATATCAGTGTTCAGACTTGTAAGGTCTAGAACACTGACAATCCTCCAGTGTACAGATCTGGTAAGACTTCCAGTGGACTCCGCCATTTGTCAGTCTTCTTTATTCTGACTTCAGTCTTTGACTTCAGTGAGAACGTCTTCAGTTGAGTAGATCTGGACTGGGGTGAAGTCCAGTGAGCTAATGTGGAGAATACTCCAGATTTCCTATACAAGTATTTGCTCACTGGTCTTCCATTATTTCTGGACAAATCTTAAGAGGGACTCCAGATTCCAAGTCTGGAGTAGGTCCAGTAGAACACGTTTCTGGACAGATCTTCAGTAAGGCTCCAGTAGTCGAGTCTGGAGCGAGTCCAGTAAATCTGGACCTAACACCTACCTTATGTTAATTCTGACCGTTGGTCCATATATTCCTACTCTGGTGCAAAGAACACCAGTAGCAACTGTCGATGCTCCTGAGATTGTGATTGAGATCGTCAGCAAACCTAGATCACTGGCTGATGACGTGCATGCTGATGACTCTACTGAGGAGGAGTTTCATGATGCTTCAGCAAATGCTGAAGAAATGAAGTCTGCTGAAGACTCCACCATCAATGATAACTCAAATCAGTCGAATGGCTCTGCTGATCATTCTCCTGAACCCATTCTTACCATTGACCTCTCTACTTATAATGCTCCTGCTGATCCCATCACTCCAATTTTTGCTGCAACTCTAACTTGGTGTCTCAAGTGCTCCTGCGCTTAAGTGGACATCTAGTCATCCAGCTCACCAAGTCATCGGTGATCCTCAGCAGGGGATTATTACTCGATCAGCGACAAGAAATACATGTCTTTATGTAAACTTCTTGTCTATGATCACTCCCAAAAATATAGGAGAAGCAATGGTTGATCCCTCATGGGTTGCTGCCATGCAAGAGGAACTCACCCAATTCAAAAGACAGAATGTCTGGTTTTTGGTTCCTCTACCTCCTGGAAAAGAACCCATCGGAACTAAATGGGTTTATAGGAATAAAAAGGACGAAGATGGTGTTGTTACTCGTAACAAGGCTAGGCTGGTTGCACAAGGATACCTTCAAGAAGAAGGTGTTGATTACGATGAAACCTTCGCACCAGTGGCCCGATTAGAAGCAATTCGCTTATTCTTGGCACATGCTGCTTACAGAAACTTCACAGTATATCAAATGGATGTAAAGAGTGCTTTCCTAAATGGAAAACTCGATGAGGAAGTTTATGTTGAGCAGCCACCTGGTTTTGAAGATCCAGCGAAGCCACACCATGTCTATCGCCTCTATAAGGCACTCTATGGTCTTAAACAAGCTCCCAGAGCTTGGTATGACACTCTCTCTGAATTTCTTCTTTCTAATAAGTTTCAGCGAGGATCCATTGACAGCACCCTCTTCATCTATAGAAAGGGTGCTGATGTCCTATATGTTCAGATATATGTAGATGACATCATTTTTGGGTCCTCCAACAAAAAACTTTGTACTAAGTTTAGCTCACTGACGTCCTCTCATTTTCAGATGAGCATGATGGGTGAGCTGACCTTCTTTCTTGGTCTTCAAATTCGTCAACTCCCAAATGGGATTTTCATTAATCAGGAAAAGTACATTCGAGACATGCTGGCCAAATTTGACATGTCTAATGTCACTACTAAGGCCACTCCTATGTTTCCTCCCAATAATCTTCATGCTGATCCTGATGGAAAGCATGTGAACCCCACTCACTATCGGGGAATGATTGGCTCGCTGATGTATCTCACAGCGAGTCGTCCTGATATCATGTTTGCTACTTGCTTATGTGCAAGATATCAAGCCTCTCCTAGGGAATCTCATCTTCTCGCTATTAAGCGAATTTTCAAGTATCTAAAAGTCTCTATCTAGTCCAGCAGCAAACGGCTGCTGGTAAAGACTTATCAAAACCGTTGATCCCTGTTGCTTTGGGAAAAAGCAAAACAAAAGCAATAGAGAGCTAAAAGTCTCTATCTAGTCCAGCAGCAAACGGCTGCTGGTAAAGACTTATCAAAACCGTTGATCCCTGTTGCTTTGGGAAAAAGCAAAACAAAAGCAATAGAGAGCTAAAAGTCTCTATCTAGTCCAGCAGCAAACGGCTGCTGGTAAAGACTTATCAAAACCGTTGATCCCTGTTGCTTTGGGAAAAAGCAAAACAAAAGCAATAGAGAGCTAAAAGTCTCTATCTAGTCCAGCAGCAAACGGCTGCTGGTAAAGACTTATCAAAACCGTTGATCCCTGTTGCTTTGGGAAAAAGCAAAACAAAAGCAATAGAGAGCTAAAAGTCTCTATCTAGTCCAGCAGCAAACGGCTGCTGGTAAAGACTTATCAAAACCGTTGATCCCTGTTGCTTTGGGAAAAAGCAAAACAAAAGCAATAGAGAGCTAAAAGTCTCTATCTAGTCCAGCAGCAAACGGCTGCTGGTAAAGACTTATCAAAACCGTTGATCCCTGTTGCTTTGGGAAAAAGCAAAACAAAAGCAATAGAGAGCTAAAAGTCTCTATCTAGTCCAGCAGCAAACGGCTGCTGGTAAAGACTTATCAAAACCGTTGATCCCTGTTGCTTTGGGAAAAAGCAAAACAAAAGCAATAGAGAGCTAAAAGTCTCTATCTAGTCCAGCAGCAAACGGCTGCTGGTAAAGACTTATCAAAACCGTTGATCCCTGTTGCTTTGGGAAAAAGCAAAACAAAAGCAATAGAGAGCTAAAAGTCTCTATCTAGTCCAGCAGCAAACGGCTGCTGGTAAAGACTTATCAAAACCGTTGATCCCTGTTGCTTTGGGAAAAAGCAAAACAAAAGCAATAGAGAGCTAAAAGTCTCTATCTAGTCCAGCAGCAAACGGCTGCTGGTAAAGACTTATCAAAACCGTTGATCCCTGTTGCTTTGGGAAAAAGCAAAACAAAAGCAATAGAGAGCTAAAAGTCTCTATCTAGTCCAGCAGCAAACGGCTGCTGGTAAAGACTTATCAAAACCGTTGATCCCTGTTGCTTTGGGAAAAAGCAAAACAAAAGCAATAGAGAGCTAAAAGTCTCTATCTAGTCCAGCAGCAAACGGCTGCTGGTAAAGACTTATCAAAACCGTTGATCCCTGTTGCTTTGGGAAAAAGCAAAACAAAAGCAATAGAGAGCTAAAAGTCTCTATCTAGTCCAGCAGCAAACGGCTGCTGGTAAAGACTTATCAAAACCGTTGATCCCTGTTGCTTTGGGAAAAAGCAAAACAAAAGCAATAGAGAGCTAAAAGTCTCTATCTAGTCCAGCAGCAAACGGCTGCTGGTAAAGACTTATCAAAACCGTTGATCCTGATGGCAAGCATGTGAACCCCACTCACTATCGGGGAATGATTGGCTCGCTGATGTATCTCACAGCGAGTCGTCCTGATATCATGTTTGCTACTTGCTTATGTGCAAGATATCAAGCCTCTCCTAGGGAATCTCATCTTCTCGCTATTAAGCGAATTTTCAAGTATCTAAAAGGTACTTCACATTGGGTCTCTGGTATCCCAAAGACTCCAATTTTGACCTAGTTGCATATTCTGACTCTGACTATGCTGGTTGCATGTTAGATAGGAAAAGTACCAGTGGTGGATGTCAACTGTTGGGGGGGAAGCTGACTAGTTGGTCTAGTAAGAAACAACATACAGTATCCATCTCCACTGCTGAAGCAGAATATGTATTAGCAGCGAGTTGTTGTGCACAAGTCCTATGGATGAAAAACCAACTCGCTGACTATGACTTAGTATTCTCTAAGATTCCCATTATGTGTGACAATATAAGTGCAATTGCAATCACACATAATCCTGTTCAGCATTCTAAGACCAAACACATTGACATTAGGTACCACTTCATTCGTGACCATGTCATGAAAGGGGATGTTGAAATCTACTTCATTCCCACTGATGACCAACTTGCTGATATTTTCACTAAACCTTTAGATGAAACCAGATTTAAATATCTGGTCAGCAAGTTGGGAATGCTGAATGGTGAATCAGCAACATGACTTGTCATGTCTGCTAATGCCTCAACTTACATCTCTCTTATAAGTTGAAAAGTGACCTTATGGTCAAAAAAAAAAAAAAAAATTCTCTCAGTAAGTTCAAGTGTCTTACTTGCTGACCAAAACAAAAGCAATAGAGAGCTAAAAGTCTCTATCTAGTCCAGCAGCAAACGGCTGCTGGTAAAGACTTATCAAAACCGTTGATCCCTGTTGCTTTGGGAAAAAGCAAAACAAAAGCAATAGAGAGCTAAAAGTCTCTATCTAGTCCAGCAGCAAACGGCTGCTGGTAAAGACTTATCAAAACCGTTGATCCCTGTTGCTTTGGGAAAAAGCAAAACAAAAGCAATAGAGAGCTAAAAGTCTCTATCTAGTCCAGCAGCAAACGGCTGCTGGTAAAGACTTATCAAAACCGTTGATCCCTGTTGCTTTGGGAAAAAGCAAAACAAAAGCAATAGAGAGCTAAAAGTCTCTATCTAGTCCAGCAGCAAACGGCTGCTGGTAAAGACTTATCAAAACCGTTGATCCCTGTTGCTTTGGGAAAAAGCAAAACAAAAGCAATAGAGAGCTAAAAGTCTCTATCTAGTCCAGCAGCAAACGGCTGCTGGTAAAGACTTATCAAAACCGTTGATCCCTGTTGCTTTGGGAAAAAGCAAAACAAAAGCAATAGAGAGCTAAAAGTCTCTATCTAGTCCAGCAGCAAACGGCTGCTGGTAAAGACTTATCAAAACCGTTGATCCCTGTTGCTTTGGGAAAAAGCAAAACAAAAGCAATAGAGAGCTAAAAGTCTCTATCTAGTCCAGCAGCAAACGGCTGCTGGTAAAGACTTATCAAAACCGTTGATCCCTGTTGCTTTGGGAAAAAGCAAAACAAAAGCAATAGAGAGCTAAAAGTCTCTATCTAGTCCAGCAGCAAACGGCTGCTGGTAAAGACTTATCAAAACCGTTGATCCCTGTTGCTTTGGGAAAAAGCAAAACAAAAGCAATAGAGAGCTAAAAGTCTCTATCTAGTCCAGCAGCAAACGGCTGCTGGTAAAGACTTATCAAAACCGTTGATCCCTGTTGCTTTGGGAAAAAGCAAAACAAAAGCAATAGAGAGCTAAAAGTCTCTATCTAGTCCAGCAGCAAACGGCTGCTGGTAAAGACTTATCAAAACCGTTGATCCCTGTTGCTTTGGGAAAAAGCAAAACAAAATCCGTTGATGGCTGACAATTTGCCAAAAGTTGTATAAAGTTGGTCAGCAGCAAATGTTTATTATGAAGTTGCTGACTAATACATGTTTTCTAAATGGGTTAATCAAATTTTCTAACTTGGTCAGTGGATATATTTCAATCTCAACTACTTTATCGTGTGAATATATCCACCAAGTATTTTTATCAATATTTTATTGAAATCTGAAAACGGTTACCTCGATTTTCTCCCTAATGGACAACTTGTACACTGTATCAGCCGTAAAACTCGAGTACTTTTGAAATAATGGTACAAGTTGTCACATCAATCCTTTTTTTTATACGTTACTCAAATACGTATATATATGTATATATTACGTATGAGAGAGAGTATTGGTGACGGTTCACTATCATAGTTATGGGGCCCATATCCATGCTATATATATTCAAATCTTTTTCAATCACCATTCTTCATACTCTCAAAATTCACCTTCTCAATTCTTCTCTCCTATTCCCAAAATCTTCTAAAAAACACTCTCAAATCCCTATATATCTTTTCTATTTTCTTTCAATCCTTTCATCTTCTTCCTCATCATCTTAATATCAAAATGACTTCTTCTTCATCTCAACCTCAACAACAACCTGAAATCACCGAGAATGCTGAACATCAAGAAACCTTGGAAATTGTTCCTCTCTATCTCACGTCCAAGGATTTCGATCCTGAAGGCATTGTTCCATCAAAACATGTAGCCTTTCAAGCCCATAAGTTGGTTATTAAACAAAATAACTACCTTGGATCTCTTGAAATTCCTTCCCAAGTTAAAGGTTACTATCAGATGCTTGATTTTATAAGAGCATGTCCGGCTAGAAGGGCCATCTATAAAGATCCAAAAGAGATGTGTGTCCATCTGTTGAGGGAATTCTGGTGGACATGTGACTACAACCTCGTGAGCAGCACTATTTCTGGTACTGTCATGAAAGGAAAACACACCATCACCATCTATGTTGATTTGTTAAGAGATGTTCTTTGTCTTCCTTTTCAATCTGAAAAAAGACAATTTGCTGACCTGGTATCTACTAATGTATGGAAAGATTGGTTGCTTTCCATAGGCTATGGAACAAACACGGAACCACCTCAACCTGTTCACAGCAACCCTCAGAAAAAGTTCCTGCCTGGAGTATGGAGGTTACTTTTTTCTCATGTCATTCAATGCCTTGGTGGGAACAGTGGGTCATTTGATCAGGCCACTGCTGCCCAGATGCAGATGATATATGCACTGGCAAATGGTCGTTTCATTGACTTTGCCAGTGTCATCTTTGAAGATCTCAACTACTTTATCGTGTGAATATATCCACCAAGTATTTTTATCAATATTTTATTGAAATCTGAAAACGGTTACCTCGATTTTCTCCCTAATGGACAACTTGTACACTGTATCAGCCGTAAAACTCGAGTACTTTTGAAATAATGGTACAAGTTGTCACATCAATCCTTTTTTTTATACGTTACTCAAATACGTATATATATGTATATATTACGTATGAGAGAGAGTATTGGTGACGGTTCACTATCATAGTTATGGGGCCCATATCCATGCTATATATATTCAAATCTTTTTCAATCACCATTCTTCATACTCTCAAAATTCACCTTCTCAATTCTTCTCTCCTATTCCCAAAATCTTCTAAAAAACACTCTCAAATCCCTATATATCTTTTCTATTTTCTTTCAATCCTTTCATCTTCTTCCTCATCATCTTAATATCAAAATGACTTCTTCTTCATCTCAACCTCAACAACAACCTGAAATCACCGAGAATGCTGAACATCAAGAAACCTTGGAAATTGTTCCTCTCTATCTCACGTCCAAGGATTTCGATCCTGAAGGCATTGTTCCATCAAAACATGTAGCCTTTCAAGCCCATAAGTTGGTTATTAAACAAAATAACTACCTTGGATCTCTTGAAATTCCTTCCCAAGTTAAAGGTTACTATCAAATGCTTGATTTTATAAGAGCATGTCCGGCTAGAAGGGCCATCTATAAAGATCCAAAAGAGATGTGTGTCCATCTGTTGAGGGAATTCTGGTGGACATGTGACTACAACCTCGTGAGCAGCACTATTTCTGGTACTGTCATGAAAGGAAAACACACCATCACCATCTCTGTTGATTTGTTAAGAGATGTTCTTCGTCTTCCTTCACAATCTGAAGAAAGACAATTTGCTGACCTGGTATCTACTAATGTATGGAAAGATTGGTTGCTTTCCATAGGCTATGGAACAAACACGGAACCACCTCAACCTGTTCACAGCAACCCTCAGAAAAAGTTCCTGCCTGGAGTATGGAGGTTACTTTTTTCTCATGTCATTCAATGCCTTGGTGGGAACAGTGGGTCATTTGATCAGGCCACTGCTGCCCAGATGCAGATGATATATGCACTGGCAAATGGTCGTTTCATTGACTTTGCCAGTGTCATCTTTGAAGATCTCAACTACTTTATCGTGTGAATATATCCACCAAGAATTTTTATCAATATTTTATTGAAATATGAAAACGGTTACCTCGATTTTCTCCCTAATGGACAACTTGTACACTGTATCAGCCGTAAAACTCGAGTACTTTTGAAATAATGGTACAAGTTGTCACATCAATCCTTTTTTTGTACGTTACTCAAATACGTATATATATGTATATATTACGTATGAGAGAGAGTATTAGTGACGGTTCACTGTCATAGTTATGGGGCCCATATCCATGCTATATATATTCAAATCTTTTTCAATCACCATTCTTCATACTCTCAAAATTCACCTTCTCAATTCTTCTCTCCTATTCCCAAAATCTTCTAAAAACACTCTCAAATCCCTCTATATCTTTTCCATTTTCTTTCAATCCTTATCATCTAGATCTCAAAATGACTTCTTCTTCATCTCAACCAAAACAACAACCAGAAATCGCCGAGAATCCTGAAAATCAAGAAACCTTGGAAAATGTACCTCTCTATCTTACGTCCAAGGATTTCGATCCTGAAGGCATTGTTCCATCAAAATATGTAGCCTTTCAAGCCCACAAGTTGGTTATTAAACCAAATAACTACCTTGGATCTCTTGAAATTCCTTCCCAAGTTAAAGGTTACTATCAAATGCTTGATTTTATAAGAGCATGTCCGGCTAGAAGGGCCATCTATAGAGATCCAAAAGAGATGTGTGTCCATCTGTTGAGGGAATTCTGGTGGACATGTGACTACAACCTCGTGAGCAGCACTATTTCTGGTACTGTCATGAAAGGAAAACACACCATCACCATCTCTGTTGATTTGTTAAGAGATGTTCTTCGTCTTCCTTCACAATCTGAAGAAAGACAATTTGCTGACTTGGTATCTACTAATGTATGGAAAGATTGGTTGCTCTCCATAGGCTTTGGAACAAACACGGAACCACCTCAACCTGTTCACAGCAACCCTCAGAAAAAGTTCCTGCCTGGAGTATGGAGGTTACTTTTTTCTCATGTCATTCAATGCCTTGGTGGGAACAGTGGGTCATTTGATCAGGCCACTGCTGCCCAGATGCAGATGATATATGCACTGGCAAATGGTCGTTTCATTGACTTTGCCAGTGTCATCTTTGAAGATCTAAAGGCAAAAGTTCTTGTCAAAAATAAATCGAGCTCAGTACCCTTCACTCGGTTTCTCTCGCTGATTTTTAAGCATGAACTAAAGGAATAATATCTTCCAAATGGTGCTACTGTATTTTTCGCACCACGGATTGCCAGCACAGTGTACAAGGTACCTGCTTGTGACACTGAGGTGTTTGATGCTAAATATGTTGTGCTTCCTCCGGCAATGAAACAGGTACTTTACTCCACCTATCATGATGTATATAAAAAGCGATCCTCTGGAGGTGGCTCGCTGGAAAACCCCCCAGCAGCCTCCAAAGCTCCCAAAAAGACCAACAAAACACAAGCTACATCTACTTCCACTTCACCTCCTGCTGATGTCCCAAAACAGAAGCAGCGAGTACCAAAGGGCTTAACCACAAAGGGTAAGACGTCCTCACAGCCCAAGGACATTATAAACCCAGCCGGCCCATCAGCAGCCTCAAAAAAGGTTGCTGACGAGAAAAAGGGTAACAGCAAGCAGCCACCTCAATCTTCTGTAGGAGAGGTTGGTGAAGTACAAGGGTCACCCCAGCCCACTAGAGTTGAGTCTACCACTCAAACAATTCCTTCCTCTTCTCAACCCTCTGAGTCATTGTCAGTAGCCAAATCACAGGTGATGCTAGAGACAACACATTCTACGGCCGATGACGTTTCACTAGTACAACACACTGAGACAGAGGCACCAAATTCCCCAATCCCTTTAAATTTTTCTCTGGATAAAAGGCAGGTGCAGGTTGGTGAAATTGAAAAGGTTGGTTTGGGTGAGAATGCTGAGGTGGATACCAGCATTGAGGAAAGAGAAATTGTTGAAGGAAATGTTGATTTGGGTGATGCTGAAGGTGCTGGTGATGGGGATGACGAAGTTGATGATGTAGTAACGGTTGATGAGGAAAGTGATTTAGAGTTGGGTGATATTGTGGCAGATGATTTCCAGCTTAACTCTTATAGTCATGCTGATGAAATAGAAGCAAGTGACATGGAAATTGAAGAATAAAATGCTGAAGAAATTCCTGTCACTGTGCCTATGACAAATGTTGAAGAGATCATTGAAGCAGTTTATTTCACTGAAAGACCTCAGACACCTCCAATGCAACCAGTGAACACCATGCTGTCTCTTGGCATGCCTTCTTCCTTCTTAAGTGTTCCTGGCTGCTCATCCTCAGTTCCCCCTGAAATTGAACCTCAAACAGCTAAGGATTTGGGTATTTCTTACTCCACCTACTCTGCTGATAGGTTGGAAAAGGTAGAGCATCAGTTAAATGATCTCACCAAGGCTGCCACTCTTGCAATTAAATTGAAAGATAAAGAGTCTGACAGGCTGGTGTCCACATTGACCAGTTGGTACAACAAGCAGAATGAGAACAACGAAGCTATTGACACGCTGAAGGATAACACAAGCTCCATTGATGCTGCTCAAAGCAAAATTAGTGCCACAACTTCTATTATCAAACGTGATCAGCAGATCATTAAATCTGGTGCCATATCGCTGATCAAATGTGCAAACTCTACCAGCTACTCAGCGAAGAAGGCAGCCTCTACCAGCAAGTCTGTTGCTGCTAATGTAAAGAAGTTGAGTAATCTCATCTCCCCACTGACTACTCAAGTAGAAAATAACACTAAGGCAATTCATGCCTTATAAAAACAAGTGGCTGATCTTCCTATTCCTCAAGCTTCTTTCACTGAGGAGGATCGCCAGCAGCAAGTTAAGCTGGAGAAGGAGGTTGATGAAATCAAGAATTTGTTGGCCCAGCTTGTAAATCAACAATCTAAACAGCCAGCGATTGTGGAAGTTGTCATTAACACTACAACTTCCAAGGGGGAGAAAGTCGATGCTACTATTTTAGATATGGTAAATGAAGCAGTGAACAAGGCAGTTGCCCAAATCTATGAAGACTCTGCTGAAGAGGTATTAGAAATGGATGACACAACCAAAGCTGATAATATGGCACTTGTGGTTGTAGAAAATGAAGATGTCAATGTTGAAGTTCCCCCTGCTGGTGTTGAGGGGGAGACTGAAAAAGATGCAAATGTTGAAGTTCCCCCTGCTGGTGTTGAGGGGGAGATTGAAAAAGATGCAAATGTTGAAGTTCCCCCTGCTGGTGTTGAGGGGGAGATTGAAAAAGATGGAAATGATGAAGCTCCCCCAGCTGGTATTGAGGGGGAGCAACAAATTGTTAGGTTTAATGCACAGTGCTGCTGTTGAGGGTCACATTGAAGCTTTTGGTGATTTGGAAGAACAGTTTGACCCTGAAACTGTCAAAAGTTCATGGGAAGCTGGGTTTGCTGAGGAAATGGCCAGGGATAGGTCAAGTGAAATGCTGCCAGTCTTTCATAGAAGATATCTGGCAAACGCTGAAATTACTCCTCTCTCCGATGCTCGTCGAAGACAGCTCACTGAGTTTGGATTCTTCAAGAAACCTCCCATTGCCCTTCCAGTGATCGCTTCTTCATCTACTCTTCCTGCTGCTCAACTCTCCATTCAAACCTCAGCAGGCCATCAACATCAAGTGATTGATATTTTGGCACTGACTGCTGATGGAAAAACTACCTCTCCTTGAAAAAGATTAGTTGGATGGTGAGCAAAGGATGCTGCTGAAATCGGGTGGTGCTGAAGCTTTATACAGGCAGAAGCATACAGAAGTTGAGAAGCAGCTCAGCGAGAAAAGAGCCAAGTTTGAGGAAGAAAAGGCTAAATGGCTGAAGCTTATGAAGGATAGAAAGAGGCCTCAAAAGATTGTTGCTGCTGAGGCCTTCAAAGCTGAAATGGGCCTTAAGACAAACTTAAAAATTCTAAGACAAGGTGTTGACAAGCCAATCAAACTGGAAGGGGTCAAACCAACCACCTTGGGTGCTTCCGAGTGGGTTGAAGTTTACATGCTGGTGAAAGATAAGAAGGCTGCCAGCTATGAACAACTCCAAAACATGCTCAAGGATTATTTTGAAAAAGCCAGGGAGTATGAAACCAAGTTCAAAGCAGACTTGCCCATGCTGAGGCAAGTGTTTGGTACTCCAGCAGCTATCTCCTCCTCAGCAGGAAGAAGGGTTCAAAGAAAAAGGAAAGCAGAGCACCGAACCTTGACAATGAACCTTCCTCCTATCACTGGTGATGCCTTGCTGAACACCAGACTTCCTCCCAAAAGCGTTTTTGAGGAAGGAAGAGTGATAGAGAATCCTGTTGGCATGTTTTTCACAAATTTTCAAAATAATCAGCTGTTCTTTCGCCTATCTGAAATAGAAAAGGCGTCCACTGGGTTCATCCTGAGCATAAGAAGAAGATGTGCTGAAACGACCAACAATAGAGGGTTTATCAGCAAGTTGGATGAGGAACTGCTTAAGCCTCACAGATATAATGACCCAGCAGTTCAGATTGCCAAGCAAGAACATGCTTGGGAGTTTGAAGCCAAAAATCTGTAGATGTCTTATAAATGTAAATGCTGTATGTATCAGCTTGTAATATTTAAAGTTGATATATAAGACATCTTTTCATCATTCTTTTATTCTTATCAAGTCTAGCCTACTCAGCAAGTCTTCTCAGCGAATAGGGGGAGATTGTTGAGTCAAGGATTCGCTGACCAGACTTGGTCGCTGACGTGAGTCGTCAGCAAGTCATCAGCGAGTCAATGACTCTCGTCAGCGGGTGGTTTACTTTCCAAGTTGTGTGTCAAGGCGGGAAGTTTTCAAACCACAAGAAGACAAGAAGTCACATGGTGGTTCTCCCAACTGAATGTTACCTTATATGGTAAAGGTACAGTTGGGACCAAAACAAGGGTTTTCTCTTTAATACCCGTTTTGGTAATGAAGACAAAGGCTCCTGGATCCAAGTACAACGAGCCTATGAGAAGTCGACAACCACCATTCTATCACGATCATTGTAAGGTTGTGTTGCCCTAATTCCTCCCCTATATAAAGCAACACAGCCGCATCATTTATACTTTGTGTTTGTCACCACAAAGTGTGTGTCACTTTATTTTCTCTCTTGTAATTGCTTAAGTTTATAGTGTGTCTAGACTTAGCAATTATTTAGTTCATTTTTATTCTTGTAAGACAAGTTGTAATATCGACCATGTATTCATCGTTTAATCAATGATACATATGATTAGACTTGCTTAGATATTTGCATTTTAACTTATTCTTGTTCATGTTCTTTACTTTCTGTTCTTTACTTTCTTGTCTAGATAAAACAAATATAAGTGTGCAAATTGTGGACTGTCATGATATGATTAATGTTTATATCTCTTTTAGCATTGGATTGTTAGTAGATATATTACTTCTTGAAAGAAACTTTAACTTGCAATTATATATGCATGTTTAATTCATGAGATAAATAAGATAAATTAGTGTAATTTTTGTGTTTTATAACATGTTATCTGCTACTCAGAAATGTCCCAATAGCCTCCAGACCATGCCCTATGGCCCTATGCAACAATTTCGAGGAAACAACAATGGAATAGAGATATTTTTTCGGGCCAAGACAACAAAGTGGGGAGGCGATCTAAATTAGCTCTCCAAGCTAGAAAACAAACCTTCTTAGGCGCCCATATATTCCAAAAGAAACTATATTTGAGGACGGGTGGCGGCGGTGGTGTCGGTGATGGTGGCGGCAGTGGTGGCGGCAGTGGGATGAATTAGTTATTCAGTTTGAAGGTCTAATTCCAACACTTGTGTTGTTCCCCAGTGCCAAGTCAATGTGGGATGAATTAGTTATTCAGTTTGAAGATCTAATTCCAACACTTGTGTTGTTCCCCAGTGCCAAGTCAATGTGGGATGAATTAGTTATTCAGTTTGAAGGAGGTGATGACACTATTGTCACCAGAAAAGTTGCCTTGAACAAGAAGTATGAATCCTTCTTTGCTCTGCCCAATGAAAGTCTAACTGGTACATACACCAGATTTTCTAGCCTCATTAATCAGCTGAGAGGCTTGGGTGTAGAGAAGGATAAGGATATTCTTCTTAAGAAGTTTTGTGATATTCTTCCTTCCAAATGGGAAAACATGGTTCTTGTCTTAAGACAAGGTAAAACCTTGCACAGCCATACTCTTTCATCGCTCTATGGAGCCTTCAGATTCACTGAAGATAATAATGCTGCAAGACTGGTGGCTGAGCAGGATGCCATGAACCATGCCAGAGTCCCAAGGTTTCTAGTGTAACTAAGCGACCTTGTACTGCTTTAATGTCTGCAGAGTGTCCAGGTACACTTAATGAAGGAGATGTTAAACAGTTTCTTGAACTCTGGCCTGACCACTGAAATCAGTGATGGTTGTGATGAAACTGACGATGCTGATCTGGTAGCCAAGATTGCTAAAACCTTTAACAAGTTTAAGCATAAATCTAAAAAATTTAATGGCCCAAACAATGCTTCCAGCTCCAGCTCTCTGGATAAAACCAATCTTACCTGCTATAAATGCGGTAAGAAAGGTCATTTTATGAAGGAATGCAGATCTAGTCAGATGAACAACCAAACTGGCCCCCCTGTCCCTAATTTCAATCGGCCTGATGATAGCTACAAAGCTAAATATAAAAATCTTAAGGCCGAGATTGCCCTCCTGTCCATGGAAAAAGAAAAGGATCAGTGCTTAATGGCACAAACTGAGGGAAAATGGGAGTACTCTGATGACTCATCAGCTGATGAAGAAGAGGAAAGGGACATGTGTTTCATGGCCTCGGAAGATCAACAGCAGCACATTGCAAAAGAAGATGTCATCACTGGAAGATGGGTGGACATCATTTTGAAGAAGGTATGTGATTATGACAACCAAGTTGACCCAGAACTGAAACTGGACCTTGCTGAATCATTAAGTGGTGATTTGGCTTTTGTGGAAACTGTTAGAGCAGATAGTGAAAGATATCTTGACACTATCTTAATTGAACTAAACAATGTTAAGCCACAACTGAATGATTTACAAAGTGTCCAGTTGGCTCTCAAGGAGTCAGTTTTAAAAATTGAGGCTTTGGAACTTGATAATCAAAAATTATTTTCTGATCTTGAAAAAGAACAAAAGATTATCAAGTCATGGGTAAAAGCATCTGGAAAGAACTTTGATGCATTTTCTAGAACTATTGATGCCCAGAAGAATGCATGGAAATCTGGAGATCTGGAGATGGCAACTCTCATACCAGATCTTCATGCATTGCCTCCAGCTCTCAGGGTTGAAACTTCTTATGATCAACCTGAAGCTGTTAAAACTGAACCCATTGAGACCACCCCCATTGAGGTTAAACCTAGAGCCAAACAGGATAGTGCTCCAGTTAAAAAGGTCACTGGTAACAAGCCTTTACCTCAAAAGTCTAAGGTGCCCAAGACCCAAAAGACTAAAACTCCAGCTGAACCAAGGTCCAAGGTTCAGTTGCCTGATGAAAACAATATTTTGTTTAAACTGGAAAGTCAACACCAACTTTTGTCTCGACAGGTTCAGAGTTGTACTGCCCGGATTAAAAATCTGGAAGGAGGTTCATCACCTCCAGTTTTAAAACAAAATATTAAACCCCCTTCAAAACCAAAACAAAAGAATGTTCCATCTGTAACTAAATCTGATAAGAAAAAGGGGAGTAGGTATCAAATACCAATCGTTTTTACTCCTGCACCTGGATCTGGTGAAAAAGATCCAGATGTAGTCTTCAGTTTACCTCCACAACAATCAACTGTGACTTCTGTAGAGAAGTTCAGTGAACCCATCAAGAAAAGATGGGTTCACAAAAATAACTGATGATTTTTGTGGGTGTGCAGGGCGATCGAAAGAAGAATATCAGGTATCTGGACAGCGCTGCTGGCCGGACTATGACCGGATGTAAGCCCCTTCTTGAAGAGTTCACTGTCCAAGATGGACCGACAGTGACGTTTGGTAATGATCAAAGTGGAAAGACTGAAGGATATGGTGTGCTCAATAATGGACAAGTCGAATTCAAAAGAGTTGCATTTGTGAATGGTTTGAAATACAACCTGATCAGTGTCAGCCAACTTTGTGATGATGGCTTCAGAGTTTGTTCGATATTGCTCAAGGCACCATATTTAACAAGGATTGGAAAGTGGTGATGGTTGCACCAAGAAAGGGTAATGTGTACATCATGGATATGGAACCAGCTCCAAAAGAGCAGTGCTTCTATACCAAAGCTGATGAGGACATCAACTGGCTGTGGCATAAAAGATTATCCCATCTTAATTTCAAAAATATTAACAAGTTGTCTCGCAAACAACTGGTTGATGGGATACCTCAGATTTCTTTTAATAAAGAAAAGCCATGTCCAGGGTATGAGATGGGCAAGCAGAAAAGGGCCAGTTTCAAGACTAGGCAAAACTTTAGCATCACTGAACCTCTTCACATGCTACATATGGATCTCTTTGGTCCAGTAAATGTTCAAACTAGAGCTGGAAAGAAGTACACTCTAATTGTGGTCAATGAATTCACCAGATACTGTTGGGTGGCATTCCTCAGATCCAAAAGTGATGCACCTGCTGAAATCATCTCTCTTATCAAAAGAATTGAACTCAAGTATACTCGAAAAGTCTGTCAGTTGCGAAGTGATAATGGTACTGAATTTTAAAATAAGGTACTTGAAACATTTTGCAATGACACTGGCATCTCTCAAAACTTCTCATCAGCACACTCTCCAGAGCAGAATGGAGTTGTGGAAAGAAAGAATCGCACACTGATAGAAGCAGCTAGAAGTATGCTATCTGAATCAGGTCTTCCCACCAGTTTTTGGGTTGAAGTAGTTGCAACTGCTTGTCACACCCAAAACCGGTCAGTCTACATCAAGAGACATAAGAAGACTTCCTATGAAGTACTCAGGAATCGTAAACCAAATATTGGATATTTTCATGTATTTGGTTGTCCAGTTTATATTTTAAACGATTCCAGTCAGCTTGTAAAGTTTGATGCAAAAGCTGATGAAGGGGTATTTTTAGGTTATTCAGATATTTGAAAGGCCTTTAGAGTTTATAATTATAGACTCCAAAAGGTTCATGAGACAATTCATGTCACATTCGACGAATCAACTGAAGCAATCAACAAGAGACCAAGCCTTGATATTTCTCCAGTCGTTCCAATAAATTTTGGCGAAACTGACCAAGTTCATCAGTCAGTTGTTTCACCAAAAGATGTTTCCAGTTACAACAAATTGGAACCAGTTAAGAAGAAGTGTACCACCAGTGACACTTCATTTTATCCCTCCATCAATTTCAATTTACCACAGGAATTGGTGATTGGATATGATGTTCGTGCCATTCCAATATCAGCACCAGTTCAAACTCCAACTTCTCCAGTTCTTCAAGAAATGGTGATATTGGAACCAGTTAAGAAGAAGAGTACCACCAGTGACACTTCATTTTATCCCTCCATCAATTTCAATTTACCACAGGAATTGGTGATTGGATCTGATGTTCGTGCCACTCCAATATCAGCACCAGTTCAAACTCCAACTTCTCCAGTTCTTCAATATCAGCACCAGTTCAAGAAATGACTTTTAATGAAGAGTTTCATGATGCAAATCGTGACCTCATTGACTCTGATGAGGACGTAAAAGTAGTTTGGACAGATCCTCCTCCAGAAGCTGTTGCAACTGAAGAAGATCGCCAGGTGACTTGCACTGATATTGTAATTCACCAGCCTAGTCAATACACTAGATGGACTCGAGCACATCCAATTGAACAGATTGTGGGAGATCCAAATAGTGGGGTTCAGACTAGAAGAGCCACCAGTGAGCAATGCTTCTTAGTCACCTTCTTATCACTAATTGAACCAAAGAAGACTGACGAGGCTATGGCAGACCCAAGCTGGGTAGAAGCTATGCAAGAAGAGCTCATCCAGTTTGAAAGGAACAATGTTCGGGAGCTTGTTCCTTGTCCACCAGGGTTAAAGAAAGAACCTATTGGTACAAGATGGGTCTACCGAAACAATATGGATGAAGATGGCCATGTTGTAAGAAACAAGGCCAGATTAGTTGCCCAGGGTTATTGTCAAGCAGAAGGCGTTGACTTTGATGAAACTTTTGCTCCAGTTGCAAGACTTGAAGCCATCATAATATTTCTGGCTTATGTAGCCCATCTGCAGTTCAAGGTCTTCCAGATGGATGTCAAAAGTGCGTTCCTTAATGGAACATTGGAAGAAGTTGTGTATGTTAAGCAGACTCCAGGCTTCATCGATGAGAAGCATCCTCATTGGGTTTATAGATAATACTTTATGGTCTAAGACAAGCCCCAAGAGCCTAGTATGATACTTTAACTAAACATCTTCTTAAAAATGGCTTTCAAAGAGGTGCAATAGATAATACTTTATTTATCTTGAAAGAAAGAGGTAATATCTTATTGGTACAAATTTAAGATGATGACAATATATTTGGTTCAACTGATGATGCAATGTGTAAAAAGTTTTCTAAAATCATGTCATCTGAGTATGAGATGAGTTTAATGGGAGAATTAACATTTTTCTTAGGTCTTCAGATTAAGCAAACTGAAAATGGAATTTTCATAAACCAAGGAAAATATGTCAGAGATTTGTTAAGAAAATACAAATATGATTCAATCCCATCCAAAAACACACCTATTGCAGCACCATTAAATTTGGACTCTGACCCAACTGGCAAACCAGTGAACATAACTGACTATCGTGGTATGGTTGGTTCACTGATGTATTTAACTGCCAGTCGACCAGATATAATGTTTGCAACATGTCTATGTGCCAGGTTTCAGGCTAACCCTAAAGAATCACACTTCACGCTGTTAAGCGTATCTTTAGATACCTGAAAGGGTGTCCTAATCTTGGTCTTTGGTACCCCAAAGGCTCAGGATTAGATCTAATGGGTTATTCAGATTCAGATCATGCAGGTTGTAAGATAGATAGAAAATCAACAACTTGTGGTTGTCATTTCCTTGGAGGAAAACTGGTAAGTTGGACCAGCAAGAAGCAGACATCAGTCTCTATGTCCACTGCTGAGGCAGAGTACATTTCTGCGGCCAGTTGCTGTGCCCAGATTCTCTGGATCAAGAACCAGTTACTAGATTATGGTTAAAAGTATACAAGGACCCCAATCTTTTGTGACAACACCAGTGCAATTGCTATATCTCACAACCCAGTGATGCACTCCAAGACAAAGCATATTGACATCAGGTATTATTTTATTCGTTATCATGTTATGAAAGGAGACATTGAAATTTATTTCATCCCCACTGACAAACAGCTCGCTGATGTTTTTACAAAACCTCTTGATGAGAAAACCTTTAAACATCTCATCAGCTAACTGGGAATGTTAAATCCTTAAAACTGGAGATTTCTTTGTTATTGAACGCGTCAGTGACACTGATGAAGTTCTCTAGTTGAGGAGGTCCAGATAATCTTTGCTCGCCTTTGTGATACTATCCTGACACTATTTGATTTCTGGATCATCATTTTAGGGGGAAAGAATCAAAATAATTTTCTGACTAAAATTCGTTTTGTTTGAAAATGGCAACTGGAGAACTCTCCAGTTGGAAACTGGCACTGGACTAATCCTCCAGTGACCAGATTCAGTCTTGTCTTATTTTTTATAACGTTAGAAATACTTGGTCAATATTTGTGACACGTGATGGTACTCGAGTGTTTTAAACCACTTGGTATCGTCATCTGACGTGTTTAAAGTCATTTGGTAAATGAACACTGTTTGTATTGGGAAAATTAATGTTAGTGGGCGCGTGGGTAAGATAAGCCGTCGTAGCATTTAATGCTGACACAATTAATTATGCTTTTATTTCAAAATTCAAACTTATTTTGTAAAAATATCTACAAAATTGATTTTGTTAATAAAATATAGTTTTTGGTATTACATTGGGATCTTGAATTCCTTATAAATACCCTTATTTACTCCGAACACATTTACTTTCCTTCACATTCTTTCATTTACTTCCCAATCATCTAAAATTGCTTCATTTCTCTCTCTGCTTCATAAATCAAGAACCCTAATTCCTAAATTTCAATTTCATTTTCAAATGGCTCCTAAATCATCCCGTTCAAGAGATGTAAATCTCTTAACTGTTCCATATGCTCCTTCACCAGATATCAAACCGGCATCTGGTGCTCCTAGTAACACTTCGCTCATCAAACTCAATCCAAATAATCCGATGGCGAGTTTACAAGGATCTCAAGGGTCCAATACCCTTATTGGAAGAATTCAAAAATTTTTGAAGGATTCTCCAATAGGACCCTCATTCTCTCTAAACCCA
The DNA here is from genome assembly GCA_034093135.1 of Erigeron breviscapus. Lineage (NCBI taxonomy): Eukaryota > Viridiplantae > Streptophyta > Magnoliopsida > Asterales > Asteraceae > Erigeron > Erigeron breviscapus. The sequence goes on along the minus strand of CM067175.1, from coordinate 20,150,887 downwards.
CGCAAGATGTTTCACGACTACTTGTGTGAGTTTTGGTAAACTGCCACTCTTTCTTCCGATTGTTCTTTCATCACTTTTACATTAAAAGGTGGAACAATCCAGTGTACCTTGTCCGCTGATGTGTTGAGGGATGCCTTACACCTCAACTGCTGGAGAGAGGGTGAATCTCCAGTTGTCTTACCCCCAAACGTTAATTTTCGCCAAGTCCTCCTTGAAATGGGACATAAGGAGTGCTTGGAGAAAGGGGTTTTGAAGACAAAGGGTGCGATGACCATGAAGGGTCTTACACCTTCATGGAGGTATTTTTTTCATCCACCTGGTGGAGAGTATGGGTGGGAGTTCTGGTGGTCTTGACCAGATTAACTCCGCACAAGCAGAGATGGCATACTGCTTGTGGAATGGATTGAGAGTAGACTTTGCTGATATCCTGTTTAGAAGCCTAGTACAAAAACTGGGGAAGGTCATCTGGAGACTGACCCGTCTGGTCAGCCCTCAGTTACATTCATGGATCTGGACATGAATGTTAATGACGAGGAAATCCTTATAGAGTCTTCGGATTCTGAAGGTACTGCTTCAGACTTGGAGATTTTTGATTCTGCTGTACAAGATCAAAACCCTTCATCTCCAGTCTCGCTTCCAGATGCATCAATTTCACTTTCACCATCCCAACAAAATGAGCCTACAGATATTCCATTCCCAACTTATAACTATATGTCTGGAAATAGACGTATGGCACTTTCACCATCTGGGCAATTCTCACTCCTTCGAGAAATGCCACCCCTACCGCCGCCGTTGTTCACACCTGAGCATTCTCAGCATGAACAACACATTGAATTTCCAGTCCTAGGATTGTGATGATGATCCTCGGTATCAAATGATAAACATACCCCAACCCTTATTTTTACCCAAAACACATCAAAATCAAAGAAATTTAGAAAACCTAATTCGAAAATTTCGAAGTCTATTTTCTTGATTTTCTTGTTGCATGGATAACTATATCACGATTAGATAGTATACCTAGATTCAGTTTTTCGAGATGAACACAAAAATATCACTCAAAAACTCTTGATCTAATTGTATATATCGAATCTTAATAGGGGTAGCAAAGTTAATATTCGGGGTCGTAAAGGCTCTAAAATTGATTTTTAATTGTGAGGTCGTATTAGGGTAATCTGGGTATATATACCCACTTGACCCGAATGGGCTTGGGTCAACCCGGCTCAATTACGAGGTCGTAATTGCTTAAGGCCCAATCGACCAATTATGAGGTCACATTCTGCCTCTTGCCAATTATGAGGTCGTAATTACCTCCTGCACACTTAAAATCAAAATTTCATCAAAGTTTCTGAATAATTGATCAAAGATTATTACGAACTTCCTGGAAATATGAAAAATTTAAATGAATAAACCTGTAGACATCAAATTTTCATCTTTTCCTTGATCTTCGTCTTAAACCTGAAAAGTTAATAAACTTACGAAAATTCTTTAACCTTTCCATGATCAATCTTTCCAAAACAATCTCGAAATGAGCTTTCCCAAACTAGAAACACTTAAAATAAAAAGTTATAAAATTGATTCATCATTCTTATACCTCCCCCTCAATTTTATGACTAGGATGTATAACTATGACTAATCATTATAAAAATACTCATTCTTATGTACTCCCCCTCAATTTATGACTGGGATACATAACTATGACTGATAATCATCCTTATGTACTCCCCCTCAATTTATGACTGGGATACATAACTATGATTTAACAAAATATTCAGAAATTCTTATGAACTTTATGTCATATCAACTTCATATAATATTGATTAAAACTTTATGTTCTTATGAAAATATTTCATAACTACATGATCTAAATAATCAACATTTTAATACAAACACCTTTCACATTCATAAATATGTTTTTATATCTAAGGTTTCAAAAACACATATTTGACAACCTTTCATATTCAAACAATAAATCTATGTCTAAGGTTACAAAAATATTAACTTAATAGCCTTTCACATTCAAATATTACATTTCTATGTCTAAGGCTTTACAAATATATAACTAATAGCCTTTCACATTCAAATATTACATTTCTATGTCTAAGGTTACAAAAATATAACTAATAGCCTTTCACATTCAAATATTAATGTCTATGTCTAAGGTTATAAAAAGTTGATAATCTTCCATATTTCTATATCTAAGATCTTCAACTAATAACAACTAGCTATCATCATCTGTTATACTGTATAAATAATACATAATAACCTGATGATCTTAGCCTTGCTTTTCTTGAATACTCCAGATTCTTGCTAAGACACCTTCCTTTAGATCGAAATCTCTGCAAATACTCTGAAATAGATATCTTCCCATCTGAATGTCTCTTCTGATCACATTCTTCATCGACCATGATCAAAGTCTTCAGATCAAACATATACCATGATGCTTCCTTGTGCTTATACCTGCACATACAAGCTCAAAACAAAAACTTAAAAGAAATAATGTTATTCTTCATTATTTCATCACTACAAAACATAATAGCAATGACTTAATCTAGAACTACATTTTTCATTTTCTTCTCCAAATTTTGTTATTCTTCACTATCATAAGTCATAAAAATTCCATATGACATTATCTTAGTCTAGAACTACAAAACAAATAACAAACCTTGAGAACATTGTCTCATTGTTCAAAATAAATGACCTACAAACCCATTGTTTGTTTGTCAACCAATATGAACCTAGAACCAAAACTTCTTATCTAGATCTTAAGATTCTAAGAATCGACCTAAGCAACTATACTTTCGTCGACTTTGAAATACCAGATGTAAATACCTATATGATTGCCTCATCAAACTAGTATACATCTCAATCAAACTTGGAATGACCTATGCTATCCGCATTCGTCTTCCTTAAGCATCCAAGGAAATAACACAGATCTTGCTTGACAACCTACAAAATCAAACATCTGTTCGTTGTCCTGCACATCTCAACAAAGACATCAAATCTTCTCAAAGTAATAACATACAATCTGAGGAATTGAATAGAAATGAATATACTTAACAGTCTATTATTGGCCTAAGTCACTTTAAGGTCAAATAATTCACTGTAAGCACATTCTAGGACAAAACAAAATCATTTGAAATAACCTTTTCAATCTTGAAACAGAAATTTCAAATCTTTTTGATTTAACCAAAAATATTTTAAAGATCAAATTCAAACTATGAACAACTCTGTATTCATTCTAATGAAAATCTTCTTTCTAAAGATCAGCAAAAATAGGCATTAACTCAATATCTGTTTACTGAAATCAACAACTCTGTGTTCTTTTCCTTAAACTCATATTCTGTTAATATGACACACTTTCTTTTAGCTTTTAATCACAACACTATCGCTTAACTACCCTACTCGTTTATTCAGTGTTCCTTATAGAACGTAGTTGAGTCCTTTTGGAAACTAGATTCTATTCTGACTCTGTCTCTCGTGCAATAAGAACTTTTATTTATATAATACAAATAAAAATTAAACATTTCACGAAAAACACACACACACACACATACGACCTTGGGACCAGCAAAGCTGACATAAGACCCTTTAACAGGAGTAAACTCTGTTAATAGTCTCTTGTCGCCTGTCATATGTCTTGAACATCCACTATCGACAAACCATAACCCTGTAGTTTTCCTTAGTGGTTCCTTCTGTTCTATAACCTCAAGATGTGCCATAAAATTTGTCTCAGCTTCATTGAACACTTCTTCATTTTCAGCTCGTATTGGTTCTGATGGTTCAGGTTCCCCTTCTACCTTCTGATGAAAACTATCATGATCATCCGTGCTGGCATACAATGTATAGTCGAATGAATTATCAACAAGGTCGTTCATTCCTCCATCAAAGTCTTGAATTTCTGCCATAAATGCATGATTCTGATCATCGGCACTAGTCGAACCCCAATTATAATTACCATCATTTTGAACAACCAAAGCTCTCGAGTTGTCCGTTTCTCCTGAGTTTCGGTTCTTAGTATTAGCATATTGACGCCCTGAATTCTGACTTGCAATAGAACCACCCTGATTGAAGTTCTGACGGCCTGTAGCTGAACTGTTGTCCCGTCTTGGCCTCTGACATTCACGTGGAAAATGTCCCAAACCATCACAGTTAAAACATTTCTATCAGTGAATCGCTGAACTCTTAATGTGAGCATTGCTAATTGCCAGTTCAGATCTATTTCTTCCAAATCATCTGGATCAACTTGCTTGAAATCCTCCCTAACCAGATCAGGATCAGTCAGTTTTCCTCCAATTAACTTCTCATGAGCAGACACAAACGAAGCCAGCATGCCCAAATGTCCCTCAATAGATCTTATGCTCATCGGCATCCCTGATAAACCCGAGCTTGGAGAACTACTTTTCTGATTCCCATTATGAACAACCATGGCTGATTCCGGAGAAGTTACATACATCAAGTTGTTGTCAGAATCTATCGTCATCTTCAACTTTTCATCATCTCCACTGTAGAAGGCAGTAATCCCTCCACTTGAAGATTTTCCAGAAGAAACATTAGGCTTGCTATGATAAAGTTCCGGACGTTGAACAAAATCACTGCTACCTGCTTCCTTTGACTTACGCTTCTTATCCTGACCTCTTAGCTTTCGGATAATCTGATCCAGAGTCCAAGTACTAAATTCGGGATTTTGCTGGATAGAAGTAACAAACCCTTCCCACTTAGCTGGAAGAGAATCCAACAACTTCTCGATCACTTCATCTGAATCAGGCTTGTACCCAAAATATGCAAGCTCAACTAGCAAATGACTGTAACGAATCAACGTCTCATCAAGAGATTCATCTTTGAAACTTGTGAACACATAGTATTGTTTCTTCAACAAGTCCTTTCTCCTCTTCTTGAGATCTTCATCACTTTCACAATACTCCTTGAGTGCATCCCATAAGCCCTTTGCACTTCCATACTTTTCAAATAAGTGCAAGAATTTCCCTTGGAGAGCCATTCGAAGTGATCCTAAAGCCTTACTTTCAGCTTCGTAGTCCTTCTTTTGATCGACATTCATCTGCTCATAAGTAGAAGCTTTCCCACCACTCGAACTAGTATCCTTGTCATTTGTCACAGTAGGATGAACATAACCATTGATAATACAAATCCACATCCTGACATCCATAAGTCTGCAATATGACTCGAATCTGCCCTTCCAATTGAAATATCTGTCTAGGCTTATCAACTTGGGCGGTGAATTGGCCTTTCCGGTTTCATGATCCATCAGAATCAATTGATTCAGCAAAGCTTGATAGTTTGCGGGTGACTGAGACGTCATTTTCTTCGAGCTCGCAAAATTATATGAACTGTTCAAAATAAAACGAGGTCACAAATTTATACGAGCTCGCAAAGAAAAACGAGGTCGCAAATTACAAACTCGAGGTCGTAATTGAACTGGCGAGGTCTTAAAGAGTTCACGAGGTCGCAAACGATATACGAGGTCGCAATTGAGCTGGCGAGGTCGTAATTAGCTACCCAGGTCACAAATCGAACTTGATGAGGTAATACGAGCTGGCGAGGTCACAAACGATGCTGAAACATTTAATTCTCTTGAATTCGAAACCCTAATACCCTAAAAACACCTTTAAAATGCTGCAAACTCCGAAAGAGGTCACAAAACAGGTTTTCGATTGTAAACTCGTTAAAGAATCACGTATAAACGACGTTAAACCAATGTTGTCTATCACCAACAAACTATAACCTTGCGGTATGAAACCAAGAGGCTCTGATACCACTTGTAAGTCCCCTTGAACTAGATCGTTAATAGTTTGCTCTAGTTATCTTGAGGTGCGGAATCCCTCACTATAACTTGGTGATTCACAACAAGCCTTCAGATTATCTGCTGTCTCGCAGATCTTCTCTAGGCTAGCGGAACAATGCTTGACGACTATAACCTGCAAATATGCTGGAAATTTCGACAAATGTTCAACCCTAATCTCTGTTAGGGTTCGATATATATAGAGAACAACTCGACATGGGCTTCAGCGAGTCGGCCTCGCATTTCAAGCCCAGCTCGACACTAATGCGAGGTCGCATTCTGTGATTGGCATCGTAATTGACCCTGCAATTACGAGGTCGTATTTGTTCCTATGAATTGAGAGGTCGCAATTCATACTTAAGTAGATTTACACATTCAATACTTAAACTTAATCTAGTAATCTATGCTATGTAGCACCGAAACGGATACGGTAAAGGGGCACGGGAACGATACGGGAACGGAGAACGGCAAAACTAAAAAATTTAGGATACGGGTACGGCAAAGATACGACAATAAAAAAAATAAAAATATATTGATTTTATATAGAGAGAGACTTGAGACTTGAGAGATTATGTAGAACTATATATGTATAATTTTATAATATATGCTTGATGGTGACCGGTGATCACGGATTAAAATTTTACTAATCAATTTTGGAATAAAAAAAGTCTGATGGTGTTCTCAATTGTAAGATGGCAGTCGTTTTTGGAATAGAAAAAGCTCATTGAAACCCTAATATTAATTAGATACGGTATGGAAGCTTCACAGAAACGTTTCGGTATATATGGAAACTTCAAGGAAACGTTTCGTACGAGTTTCCGTTCCCATGGAGTTTCCGAAACGGGTACGCCTACCTGGTTGGAGTTTCGGTGCATCATAGATTCTATGGATAATATGAAGTTCATTAATGACAATTACATTACAAAGACATATTACACTATAAGACCAAACAATCTAGATTGCTATTGACATAGACGTGCACTTACATCTATTCCTTATATTTCTTATTCTTGTTTATTATTTTAATCTTTATTGTTTTACAATGAGAAGCTCTAATTAAGATCATACTACAATTTAATCAAACAAATACTAAAAAATTATTATTCGTAGTTTACTGTTTTCTGAACCACCATTAGTAGTGTTGGTCTCATATGATTATAGAGATTGAAACTATAGGTATGCTTAGGTTATTAATATGACCCAAGGTACTCCCTATCATCATGTCTTACATAATTGGATAAAAAACTCCTACACTGCATTCTTGAGTTGTTTTAGCAATAGAAAGGGAAAGAAAAGAAAGGGATAATCTATTTTTTCGCATTCTCAAGTTTTCTTTGTAAAAGAATGGAATAGAAAAGAAAGGGAAATTTAACCCTTTTTAGTCCCAAACTTATCAGGCCAAAAATGGTTGGATTGCAATGTAAACTACATAACATGATATATAATTACTTTTTTATCCTTAAAAGCTTATCAAAAAGTGTGATCTGTTTCTTTGCAGAGGAGGATATAATAGTAAAACTAATATATTTCTTTTTCCTTTTCTTAAATTTTAAACTCAAATATTTATTTAATTCTTAACTTTCCTTTCCTTTTCTTAAATTTTAAACTCAAATATTTATTTAATTCTTAACTTTCCTTTCCTTTCTTTATATATGGAGAATGACATTTTATTTCTATAGTTTCTTTGCCTTTCTTCTCCTATCCCTTCTTATCTTTTCTTTTCTTTAAATTTAAACTCGAGAATATAGTGCTAGTCCTGTATTACACTTATCCAATATATCTATGTAAACATCTTATGTGACTATGTGTAGCTTATAATCATTTCGAATGCCACATCAACAATTTGACTAGGTATCAACTTTTCACAGTTTTTTATCGCCAAGCGTACCCCGACCATGGAATAAAGGGTAACCGGACCAGAAACTTTCCGCGGCGATGTCGCCGCGGAAAGTGCGGGCCCCCATGTCATTAATGGCTAATCTGACAGAATTTTAGCGGGCCCCCCTCATTAGCGGCGAGGTCGCCGGGGAAAGTCCGGTCCGGTTACCCTTTTTTAGGTCGGACTACATGGTGTTTATCGCCTTTTTTATTCGTTTCATCATAATCATCATCATCATCATCATCATCATCATCATCATTAATATGTATTAATGACCTTGAGTTAAAATAAGTTATAAAACTTGAGTTCAAATAAGTTATAAAACTTGAGTTAAAATAAATCAACATACCACGAATTGAAAGATGTGTAACCTTGAGTTAAATAAGTTAAAAACTCAACTTTCAAAAGTCATCCCTCATTTGAAAGGTATTATGTTCAAGTCTTAGGGAGGACATAGGAAGTTCCTTTACGAAGGCTTGACTTATTTTAACTCAAAACGAAACTGTTTGTTGATACTAAATATTAAATGAGTCATGCTTAGTCCTAAAAATGGACTTATTTTATAGAGAAAATTACATTTTTGGCCTCTCAAGTTGGCAGAGTTTTCAGTTATTGGCCTTAAGTGAATTAATTACAGAAAAACCCTGAATTTGGTCAATTTTTTCACTTTTCACTCTGTCACTAACAGCCATCTATTAGGTCCGTTAAGTGAGGGGCAGATTCGTCAATTCACCATGATCCTTTCTTCTTCTTCTTTCAAACTCAAACACAAACCCAGATTTTGAAAATCACGGTGACCGAGAAACGTAATGTCAACTGAAAAACACACACCGAACACACACACACACACACTCGGAAACACACACAAACACACACTCGAAACACACACATCTGAGATCAGAAACAATGGTTTTTGGATTCAGGATTGCTTGGATCAGGACCGATTTTGGATTCGAAGTGCAATTGCTTTGTTTTGTCTTTCTTTTCGATTCAAACAAGTTTTTCCGGCTGGTCAAGTTTTTCCGGCGAAGTCTAGATCGGATTTATTTTGGCTAGGGTTCGTGCGCGATTGATTTCTGAGTCGATTGCAACATGTTTCGTGTTCTGATTCAAAGAAACAGAAGATAAATCTAGATTTTAATTCCGCCGCCATGATTTCAGTTGACATTTTGTTTTCTACAAAACCTGACGAATCTGGGTTTGTGTTTGAGTTTGGAAGAAAAAGAAGGATCATAGTGAAATGACGAATCTGCCCCTCACTTAACGGACCTAATAGACGGCTGTTAGTCACGGAGTGAAAAGTGAAAAAATTGACCAACTTTAGGGTTTTTCTGAAATTAATTCACTTAAGGGCAATAACTGAAAATCCTGCCAACTTGAAGGACCAAAAATGTAATTTTCTCTAATATTTAATTAGTTAAAACATATTACTAAGTACATTTTATCAGCAGGAATTGTTCATCATCAAGTATTAGCAGAAGTTAACTGTCAGCTAAAGTCGAAGACAAAAGAGACTCTAAAGATTTGTGGAAATTGGAATAAATCTTTAAGTCTAAAGAATCACTTGAAGATGCACGAGAAGAGTCATCAGTCCTTACAGATAGCTGATGATGACTAGTGAACAAAAGACTTAGAAGAATGTGGAGTTACAACATTCTTCTTAGAAACCTGTTGATTCCTTAGCAGTTGCTGATAAATAAAGACAAAGATGTCTTATCTGAAAGATATGACAAAAAGAACATTAAGGGATGAGTTCAAAGTGTCAGAACATGCACTTGTCAAATCAGAGTTTGACAAGTGGCATGCCTCAATCTCAAAGTGAATCCTTGTCTATAAAAGGAAAGCAACTATTGGAGGAAAGTGTTCGTCCAATTACCACACAAAATATATATTT
>CM067175.1:19986317-20138817 GCA_034093135.1 Erigeron breviscapus | reverse complement strand
TTAAATCACCATCAACCCTTAATATTAAATTACACCATTATTCCATTGTATTATAAAATATCTCTACTAACCCCTTTAAATCAAATACCTTTACCAACACCAATTGATGCCGCCACCACCGTCACCATCTGTCACCACCATCACACCACCGTCATCGCCGGCTCGCCACCGCATTGTGCGGATACCATGCTCGTATATATATATATTAAATATAATATTTATATATATTATATATATTTAATATATATCTATACTACTATATAAAAATTATAACCCCCATGTTGAAAGTTTAAAAAAAATGGGACATACGAATTGACCAAAATACCCTTAATGAATTAAATCACCATCAACCCTTAATATTAAATTACACCATTATTCCATTGTATTATAAAATATCTCTACTAACCCCTTTAAATCAAATACCTTTACCAACACCAATTGATGCCGCCACCACCGTCACCATCTGTCACCACCATCACACCACCGTCATCGCCGGCTCGCCACCGCATTGTGCGGATACCATGCTCGTATATATATATATAAAAAATATATAGATTATATATATATATATATATATATGGAAAAGTAAATATGGTTGTTCCCGTTTAAGCTTAGATGGGGAACCCTCACATTCAAATATTTTAATACTAGTCTTCAGACCCGTCCGATGGACGTATAGTCTCAAAATTATATATATCAAAGATAAATATCAAAATAATAAATAACAAAACAGGTAAAAAATAACAAAACATGAACAAAACAAATTTAAAAGAATAAACCCTTTTGTAGTAGAAGAAGAAGTCATAATCAAACTACAATTGACAACAAACTAAATTAAAAGAGATGAAAAATAACAATAACATAATAATTCAATATCAAATAATAAACAAACACGAACAAAATACCAAAAATAAAATTAAAGTGATATTAATGACAATTTTCACAAAACTACACAGAATTAAATCAAATTTACGCTAAAACTGAATTTGAAAAGAAACACTCATGAAAATTGGACGAAAATTGTGTGGAATGCATCAAGAATAAATAAAAACTTACAGATTAAAGAACGAAACATATGAAGATTAACTCCATATCAATATCGATTCCAGTTAACCCCTTTTTTTCAACTTCTTTTTTATTGGCAAATTCGTTACTTTTGTTTCTTAATTTGTAATAATTAGTTAAATAAAAAATAACAATAACATAATAATTCAATATCAAATAATAAACAAACACGAACAAAATACCAAAAATAAAATTAAAGTGATATTAATGACAATTTTCACAAAACTACACAGAATTAAATCAAATTTACGCTAAAACTGAATTTGAAAAGAAACACTCATGAAAATTGGACGAAAATTGTGTGGAATGCATCAAGAATAAATAAAAACTTACAGATTAAAGAACGAAACATATGAAGATTAACTCCATATAAATATCGATTCCAGTTAACCCCTTTTTTTCAAGTTATATACTTAGATGTGTGTCCAAAGAAAGAAAAAAACCCAAAAACAAATATGCAGATATAGTAGAAACTTTTAAAAAATTATAAAAATACATACCAATTCATCAACAAAGACCATCTCGAATGTTTTGATTTTTCTTCGGGTTGTTCCAATTCGAAACAGTCCATACATACACAACACGGAGTCGTAGAATGATGGTTAACATGTGTTGGCTTAAGATCTTCAAGATGAACTAACGTGGTCTTATTTTATATAGTTGAAGAATAAGTCATAATGAACCTATAATGGACACCAAACTAAATTAAAAGAGATGAAAAATAATAATAACAAAAGAATTCAATGTTAAATAATAATAATGATTAAACATGAACAGTATATATTAAAAAAAACCCTTTTTGTAGTCGATTTTATTATTTTTTTTGTTGAGAATTCGTGAGGTAGTCGAAGCCTTTTTTTGGTAAGAATTCGTGAGGGTTTTTTCCTAGGTTGTATATATATAATAATATAATTTTTGGGAGAGTTTTAAGGATAAAAAATTTGTTTTTTATTTTTTATTAATTAATAGGTCGGCCTAGCAAAATTTTAATTAAAAAAATATAGAAAAATAGAGAATTAATTAGGAGGGAGAATTAGGCTCAAGGAGGGGGATTAAGGGTGCCAAGTGTACTCCCAACCTCCTCTTTTAGTTATAATATAGATAGATATGTTTGTATTTTAAATAAATCATAGGCCCCATGAATTTTATGATTGAAAAAACAAAATGTGAGGGGTTCCCCATCTAAGCTTAGATGGGGACAACCCCATATTTACTTCCCCTATATATATATACTAGTCTTCAGGCCCGTCCGATGAACGGACAGTCTCAAAATATATATATCAAAAGTGAATATTAAAATAATAAATAACAAAACATGAGCAAAACAAATTTAAAAGAATAAACCCTTCAAAGAAAGAAAAAAGCCAAAGGGGTCAAAGAAAGAAAAAAGCCTAAAGTTTCAAAAAAACAAATTTGCAACTTGTTTTTTTTTCCGTTTTTGTCTAAAAGAAGTAAGAAAAAAAAAGATATTGTCTTTTTACCACGGCCCAAAATCTTTGCCAAACCAAATATAAAATCTTTTTGGAGGGAAGCTTTAAATATAGATAATGGTTTAAAATCTATTTGGAGGGAAACTTTAACTATATATATATATATATATATATCTTGACTAGCACTTAGCACCTTTGCATCCTTACACAAATCTTAATACCGGTTTTTTATGTCACTCGTTTATTAATTGGCAGCTTAGGAGAGCTAGGGAAATGGAAGGTTCGTGATCGACTAGCTTAAAACTTTGTCTTACAATATCAAATCTTTTCATAGTAAACCTTAAGTAATAACTTGATACTTTAATAACTTCATTTTAAACCCCAAATGATGTGTGAAAACTCTAACTGCAATAGTAATCAAAAAAAAAAAAAATCAAGATCGCAATATTCAACAAAATCGCATTGCGATCTTTAAAATTGCGTTGCGATCTTCCACCTCGCATAGCGATCATCCACTTCGCATTGCGATTCTTCCATTTCGCATTGCGATTTTGTGATTTCGATATTGCGATTTCGAAGGATCTCATTGCGATTTTGTGCCTCTTTATGCGATTTTCATGAAATATTGCGATTTATATGGCTATTTTGTGATAATCCAAAAAAACTTGGCTATTTTGGTACGATCGCAACAAAATTTGGCTATTATCGCGATTTTCTCTTACGAATATCGATCTCTCTTTAATATTGGATTGTTAGGATATAATATTGTATCTTGAAGGAAACTTCAACTTCAACTTGTAATTATATATACAAATTTGTATGTTTAATTATATAAGATGAATAATATATATGATTTTCTATTCCTTATGTTTCTTATTCTTTTTTATTATTTTTAGATTTATTGTTTTACAACGAGAAGCTCTAAAAGCACCATCTTAAAAACAATTAAACAATTTAATTTTTAAACCAAAAACATACGAGCATGCAATATAATAAACTAAACAACAAAGAAATAAGAAATACATATCTCTTGAAAAGAAAGTTGAATACAGAATTTCGTCACATACTAGAATTTAAAGTATAATCCCTCAATAGTCTCGTACACGTGATCAACTCATGACACTAGGTATGTGCTAGAAATAATTAGACTTAAAAGTTTTTCTTAGATAAGAAGGGACAAAAAGATTAAGCTAAAGGTTATTAGAAACAAAATTCTGACACTAAAATGGTGAGGAGTTCGAACAACCAAGAGAGGGGGAGAAATATTTAGGCGCATTTGAAAATACGAAAAAAGTCTTCTATTTATAGTAAACAAAAATTCTTGTATTTCTTATTCCCAACAATGCTGGATGGGAATAACAAGTCCTATTTTTCTCCTTTCCCTATGTTTTGTTCGTCGATCACTAACTAGCCACCATGGTTTGACCTGGCTAAGTCCAGTCCGACCCGGTTCAACCCTTTTGGCAATATTGGTCCGTTACATCAGTTTGTTAGCTTTACAAATCAAGTTCAACTAGTGTTTCATTACTCTAGATGTGCGACCAAAATAGATCATATATAAATGGTCGTATATTTATGTTGAGATATTGTTGAGATGTTCCAGCAGTTCTTCCACGAATTTTTTCAACATAATAAATTTTAGGGATTCGTGCAGAAAAATGTAATTAACCCCACCTTTTTTACGTTGAATGTACTTAATCACTTAGGTTTTGAAAGGATATATACAAAGTTGGATACATAAAATAGAAAAATGATCAAAGTTGAATACATAAAATAGCAAAACAAATTATAGAGTAAAATTACACACAATATAAGTTGCAAGTTGGATACATCAATAATGAAAGAATTACAGTTTAATGTAGGGATTAGGGTTTCAGAATGTAATGAGCTATAATGAATGTTTATGTTGTGAAATACAATGAACACCCGAGTAGTTCATTATACAACATAAATATTTGTTTATAGTTGATTACATTAAGAGACCCTAAACTCTTTAATTGTACATAACAGACGTTTTCATATTTAAATACACACAATAGCAAACCGAATAAAGTTTAGGACACTTTCTATTAAATGTAAATAGAAATTTAGCTAGCTAAGGACAGGTCTTCGAGTCCTAATCCAACTTGTCATCAACTTACTCAGCCTTATTCAAGCATCTGTTGTCATTCCTTTTTACTCTGTGAAACACAATCGACACATTTTAAAAGCAAATGTTAGCAAATTTATATTATATACATATTATATATATATATAATGAACGCCACCATATGTGTTACGAATTACATCATGATATAATAGATTTATGATATATATATATGTATAGAGTAAGGTATGTAATAACTATTCACATATGAACATAGATAATATTAATATAATATTGATATATCTATTCTATATGTATATGTATATGTGTATGTATATATATATATATATATTAAAATTTAGCAAGTTCGTTTAAGTCGATGAGTAGAAAAAATTATGGTGGATAAATGTTGAGTTGTATAAGAAGTAGATTATTCATGCTATCTAGTTACTTCTATAAATAAAAGATAGATAGATATGTACGAGTACTTTATTTTTAGTGTATGAGTTTTAATATATAATATGGATAAGAGCATACCTTATTAAAGAGCTTGTATACAAATTCCCTCATTTCGGTGATAAGTTGATCATATTCTGGCAGTTCTGGAAAACTACAAAAATCATGAAACATGTTTGGGTACTTCGCTAAGTGTACTTTTTTTCCAGACTCTTGCAGCCACTCGTAGTACCCCAATTGCCAATCTTTTAGAATATCAAACCCTCCCACAACTAACATGGTTTCTGGATAATCCAATTTTGTTATGTCTACTGCCCTCGGGCCACTAACGTTGATGCTTGGATGATCGCGGTTATATTCTTCACCTTCTGGCATCAACGCTTTCCAGAACAAGTCCGTTCTTTGCGTGTTCAAGAAAGGTACTTTAAAATCAAGTTCAATTTCAGACTTTGTTCGTTCCTCTCCTCCAAAAAATGGTTGAATCGTCACCAAACCGACTGCCTTCAAATGATAAACACATTATATAATGAAAAATAAAAAAATAAAAGAAAATACATTTGGGGACGACTTTTGTGACGACAAAGTCGTCCCCAAATTTTTTTTGACTTTTTTAGTCAAAGTCTTGAATTTTTTCGATTTCAATAAAAATTTAATTCAAAAAGAAATTCCAAAAATATTTAGGGACGACTTTTGTGACGACAATGTCGTCCCCAAATCTTTTTTTGACTTTTTTAGTCAAAGTCTTGAACTTTTTGTCGTTTAGCGGCTTTTTGGTGACGACATTTGTGTCGTCCCTAAAAGATTCGTCCCCAAAAACCAACTTTCTTGTAGTGTATGTTAGTTGTCATTTTATTTGTGGTATAATTGTTTATGTTATGATCATATATAATGTTTAATTTTATGATTGGAGAAAGAATCACTAGTTTTTAGATACCCGGTCTTAACTCTTAAGACCATTCTTTACCATATAATTCTTTTTTTTAGCGACGACTAACATATTTTAACGTTTAAATTACACCAATATTTTTGGCGGAACTCAGGACTCTCAAAAAACCTTCTAATAATCGAATTTTACATATGTAAGAAGTGATATTCGAACCCTGACGAAATAGCCCATAATAAAACAACTTACCAATGACCTGCCAACCCCATCAGCTACTCTATAATTCTATTGATATACATATAAAATCACTAGCAAAACTAAAAAGTTTTAAGATGATGTTATATATATACTTATATATTATCTATAAATATATACCTTGAGTTGTTCGAACTTGGTTAGGCAAGCACTTAGATTAACAGAATGAGCCAGGTTTCCACCTGAACTATCTCCAGCAATAAAGCAACGAGAAATATTCGCATTTTCAAGACCACATTTTGCGAGGTTCTCTGGATTGTCAAGAAATTTCAGCACTTCAATTCCATCCTGATATTGTGTAGGATATTTTTTCTCTGGGGCAAGACGATAATCAGCAGAAACAACAACACAAGGAAATTTTACAGCCAAATCCGTACATAAATCATCATACATCTTCACATCAGCGGAAAGGAGGGAATATCCGCCTCCGTGAAAATATGTAAAAAGCGGAAGATCATCAACTTTGTGCCCTTTAGGAATATACACACGGAACCAAATGTTGGAAGTTTTATTCACGACGACGTCGTATGAGTTGATAGTGTCGTCGACGGGCGCAGGGTCCCTAGGTGGAAATAAATTAGCGAGCCATCGACGCACTGTTCCGTCTTTTTTCTGAGTTAAGTCGATATATAGGCCTATAATAGCTAGGGTTATTCTTGTTTGTAAAGGCAGATCGAGTTTGGGAATTGTGGGTGTAACTTCCATTTTGAAAGAAAATATTATTGGATAGAAAATATTATTTGAAAGAAAAATGAATTGAAATGTAGGCAGGGTGAGTTATGAATCAACGTACATTCACCTCATATTTATAGTATCATGATCATCTTAGTTTTGAAGAAGTCATCGCACGTATCTCTAACATACGTACATAACATATTAGCAATTAGCATGACAATTTTTGCATATGATATAATACACCCAATTGTGGTAAAATAAAATTGGGGGACCGTGCAGATAATATATATATTTTTTTATAATTTTCAAAAAAGAAAATATAAATGAGGTGGTGGTTTTCTTAAGTATCATCGTCTACTGCTGTCTATGATCGGTCCATAATGGACCACCATTCCATCAAGGACTCAATTATATGAACTCCATCAATGCTCAAGGTCTCCGGACGGTAGCACATGGTCAACAAAAATATAAAAAACTAGTAAATTTTGGACCCCGCAATGGTTACGTTATTTTGGTGTATTTGCATTGAACCTTCAATCACTTATTAATTAAAAATCATTCTGCCATGAATATATTTGTTTAAAAGTGTGCAATAAATCAAAAAGTAATTCGTAGTGGAAACCATAATAGGATATGATATAACAAAAACATTAATATATTAGTTGAGAATTTAAGCGGGTCCGATGTAGCAAAATGCAAATAGTGGTATGGGGTGTGCCACAAAAAGTTCGGATGACTCAAAAGGAAAATAGTGTCGAAAAAATACCAAAAAGTAACCCGTAGTAGAAAATCCTAGACGGATGCAATTTGGCAAAGTCCGAATAGTGGTACGGGCTGTGACATTAACGAATAGCAACTCACCACGTAGGCGAGTTACTATTCACAAAAAGAGAAAAAACTTAAACGGGATCCGATATGACAAAATCCGAATAGTGATACGGGGTGTAAAATCAACCATTGATCCGGTGACACGTGGTGGGCATTGATTGGTGACACATGGCGGATGATTAAAGCGCATGACACTATTCATAGCCATGCCCTTTATTATATACTAACAAATTTCCGGCCCCACGTTGCGGGCCACCAATTGTCATGTTGAAACGAATGTGTTATTTTAATGTGTTTGCGTTGAACCTTCAAACGGTTCACGCATAAGTTTTTTTAAAAGTTTATCATATCAAATATATTTTTAATTAAGGGCAAAACCACAATAGTTCCCGTTTGCGCGTTACGTGGTTTCAATTGGTGCGGTTACGTTTTGTTATTGATGATTTATGTTTGCTAAAACTTTGACATATAAAATAGATACTTACTCACAGGCAATACCATAAAAAAATAATAAAAGTTTTTAATATATTGTTTGGAAACCTGAAAACGATTATACTTTGTTATTGATGATGTGTTGTTATATATGTTTGTTAAAATATTTAACGTATGAAATAGATATTTATTCAAAGACAATACTAAAAAAATATGTAAAAAAACCAAGAAGGAACCTGTAATTTAAAAGCCGAAAGGAATCCAACGTGGTAAAATTTGAATATTGTTACAAAAAAAGATAAACGTTTTCAATATAATTATTTGGAAACTCAAAAGGAAAAACTATGAAAAAAACCAAGAAGTAACTCGTATAAAAAAACATGAACGAAATAGGATTTGGCAAAATCCAAATAGTGATGCGGGTTGTAGCATGGACCAATAGTAACTCGTCACGCGAGCAAGTTACTATTTACATCCAATTCATTTAGTATAGTATATAATATAATATAATATAATTTGTACATGTGAGGTCCCCTAATGGATGATGCTTTGAGTTGTATTTAATAAGAGGATTAATTAAATCATGAGGATTGTACTATCACGAATGTTGATCAACATAAGGATCAATGTATATATCTCTTCAATGGAGTATTAGATTGTCAGGATATATTGTATATCTTGAAAGAAACTTCAACTTCAACTTGTAATTAATATACATGTTTATATGACATTAATGAATGATTGTTTAGAAGAAGAGTTATTTAATAACCTTAAAAAAAGCTAGAGAATCATTCTCAACTATATATATACTTTTTTTCCGTTCATTTTTTATTTTGAATAATATTGTTTTACACGTGTAAAAAGCTTACACGTGTGTAAATTGTATATTTTTGACGATATGTAGGTGTCACTTTCAATCGTGTAAAAGAATAAAAAGAGTCAATATTATGAAAATATTACCGCGTGACTTGCACGTGTGTAAGTAACAGGAAAAATGAAAGAAAAATGTATGGATAAGAATGGTTATCATATTCTTTTTTCTCTTAAGGTTCTTTAAATAATTCACCCATGATTTCTCTATTCCTTATATT
The DNA here is from genome assembly GCA_034093135.1 of Erigeron breviscapus. Lineage (NCBI taxonomy): Eukaryota > Viridiplantae > Streptophyta > Magnoliopsida > Asterales > Asteraceae > Erigeron > Erigeron breviscapus. The sequence goes on along the minus strand of CM067175.1, from coordinate 20,129,616 downwards.
TCTTATTCTTCTTTATTATTTTAATCTTTATTGTTTTACAATGAGAAGCTCTAAGATCAAATCTCTGATTCTTGCACGGTAGTCAATATTAAGTTACAATTTGCGGCCTTAAATTTTACGACTACAATCTACAACTACAATTTAAACAAACAAATAACTAATAAATTATTATTCGTAGTTTACTATTTTTTGAACCACCATTAGTAGTACTGTTGGTCTCATATGATTATGTAATACTTAGGTCGGTCGTAGACGTAGTAAGAGCTCGCCGAGCTCTTCGAAACTTCCATCGATGAGGAAGCTAGTGCTACCAACCTCTTCGAAACTTCCATCGATGAGGAAGCTAGTGCTACCAACCTCTTGATCTATAAAAATGCCTTGGAAAACTTAGATAGATTTAATCGAACAAGTCTCTCCAGTTCACACTTGTACAGATACAAGGACTGAAAAAGACTTGCCAATATTTCTAGACAAATAGGGGGAATTTGTTAGGACCAGTTTACTGGTAAACTGGCCAGTCTCCAGTTGCACCTGGAGACCCAGAAGATTTGTCCAGAAATATATTGATGTCCAGTTGCATCGTACAGTCAACGCAACTGAAGACTTCCTCCAGTTGAGAACTGACCAGTTGAAGAATCCTTCCAGTTGAAGTCGAAGACAATAAGTGGAAGATAGAGAATGACAATGGCAGCGAAGCCCAGTTGACATTTTAGTCAGTTACAAACTGGAGACCGTCAGTGGAAAGCTCTTACAAAGCTTTACACTGATTACGAGGAATTAACTTTTATGCTTTATGTGCTTTTACCCGGATAATAAGATTTATCTTATTATTTAAGTACAAAAAGGTACATAAAGCTGGTTGAATAAAGTTGCTTTATTCTGCAACTTTACACAACATTTTAAGGAATTAAATGCTCTCAACCATATTTGTACGGCCAAAGTTAACATCCCAATGTTAACTTTGCCTATAAATACAAGTCATTGCACACCAAGAATATTACTTCTTCGAACACACTTCGAAAGAATTCACACTTTGCATACCTGCAATATTCTTGGTGAACTTGTGCAATATTCTCTCAATCACAAAAAGAAACATTTCACAACTTTAAGTGTTTCGATTGTTTAGAGAAATTCCAAGTGTAGATCAATTGTAGTTCACAGGTTGTTAGGATATTTACATACTTTGTATTATCTTGGTTCCGCAACAACCTTGTAATTTATTTAAAGTTAATAAATAAATTACACTTGAAAATTACATATTGTCTCACCAATTTACTTTAAGTATTTTACTTTATTGCATTGTTCTTTACTTATTGTCACTTAATAAGTAATCTATCTAGAACATGGTATATACTCTCTGTAACTGGTCATCTCCAGTTCAGAGCTTATATTGCAAAGTAACTCCACCATCGACATTAGAGGTGTCTTCAGGTAGTACCATCTATTGAGTTGGGACTTACATTTTCAAAAAAGAAAATATATATGAGGTGGTGGTTTTCTTAAGTATCATCGTCTGCTGTCTATGATTGGTCCATAATGGACCACCATCAAGGATTCAATTCTATGAACTCTATTAATGCTCAAGGTCTCCGGACGGTAGCACATGGTCAAAAAAAATATAAAAAATTTGTACATGTGAGGTCCCCTGATGGCTAATGCTTTGAGTTGTATTTATTTTGCATTGATTGATGGTATTTATTTGTTGGAATTATGTCGTTTTAAATTATACATTAATTAATTCCGAAACCATATCCTTTATTTGTTTGCCTTTTAAGTAATGATAATAACAGAGTGATAATAATAAGAGGATTAATTAAATCATGAGGATTGTACTATCACGAATGTGGATCATTATAAGGATCAAGGTCTATATCTCTTCAATGGAGTATTAGATTGTTAGGATATATTGTATATCTTGAAAGAAACTTCAACTTCAACTTGTAATTAATATACATGTTTATATGACATTAATGAGTGATTGTTTAGAAGAAGAGTTAATATACATGTTTATATGACATTAATGAGTGATTGTTTAGAACCATTCAACTATATATTTTTTTCCTTTATCCCGTTCATCTTTGATTATGAATAATACTGTTTTGTACGTATAAAAATCTTATACGTGTGCAGATTGTATATTTTCGACGATATGTAGGTGTCACTTTCACATGTGTAAAGAATAAAAATAGTCGATACTTATGAAAATTTCACCGCGTGACTTGCACATATGTAAGTGACAGGAAAAATGAAAGTAAAATGTGTGGCTGAGAAAGGTTATCGTACTCTATTTTTTCTTAAGGGTTCTTTAAATAATCCACCCCGATTTTCTATTGTAAGTCCCCTTGAACTGGATCATTAATAGTTTGCTCTAGTTATCTTGAGGTGCGGAATCCCTCACTATAACTTGGTGATTCACAACAAGCCTTCAGATTATCTGCTGCCTCGCAGATCTTCTCTAGGCTAGCGGAACAATGCTTGACGACTATAACTTGCAAAAATGCTTGAAATTTCGACAAATGTTCAACCCCAATCTCTGTTAGGGTTCGATATATATAGAGAACAACTCGACATGGGCTTTAGCGAGTCGGCCTCGCATTTCAAGCCCAGCTCGACACTAATGCGAGGTCGCATTCTGTGATTGGCATTGTAATCGACCCTGCAATTACGAGGTCGTATTTGTTCCTATGAATTGCGAGGTCGCAATTCATACTTAAGCAGATTTACACATTCAATACTTAAACTTAATCTAGTATTCTATGCATAATATGAAGTTGATTAATGAAAATTACATTACAAAGACATATTACACTATAAGACCAAACAATCTAGACTGCTATTGACATAGACGTGTACTTACAGACTCCCCCTTGGCAATAGCTTCTAGACGTTAAAATAAAATATGTCTTCGTCTTGTCTTTGTCATCATTCTACTTCTTCTGCTCCTTCTCAGTCTCAGTCTCAAAATCAGAATCTGTTTCTGACTCTGACTCTGAAGGAGTATGAGTAATACCTAACCGCCTCTTCTCTTGATCCCACATAGATCCTGGATCATAATAATAATCCGCAATCTCTGCCCTAGCTCTCATATGAGCTTCTGGATCATAACCAAGTCTCTTCTCCAGTCTCCTAACAATTGTAGAAATGCAAATCTGACCGGGTAGAAGTATTATTGGTAGAGTCGTTTCGGTAGACTCATTATCCTGAGCACTAGCATTTTCAGCTTCAGGAGCGGCAGCAACAGACTGCTCTACCAAACCCTTACTCTTATCTAATCGATCAACGTCAACATCTTCTGTAAGGAGTTTGATTTGTGGTGCAGCAGGCTCAACTACCATGTTTATCTCTGTAAACATCTGTTCTTGAGCCTGTGGAGCTTCAGAAATTACCTTGCCAGCAACACCAGCCTGGCTAGACTCCCCTTGAGTCTCTGTCACCAAAACAGAACTTCCTCCTAGCTCCTGAGTAGCTCTGCAGCATCTGGATCTTCATTGTGATCATCGTCATGCCTTGCCTTAGCTAACTCATCACCCTTGCAGCCTAAGCTATCTTTTTCGGCTCTCAACTTCATGTAGTTGTCGATGAGCTCATGCATCTTTTCTTCAGGGATCTGTACTCCCTTCTTCATTGCATCTGCCATCTTGACAACCTTCCCATCAACTTCCAAAAACTTATTATACATTTTGGACACTACCACCTCGGCCTTGCCCAACTTATCTTCAAGAAACTTGTTCTTGTCACTCACAGCCCTGAAATCTTCAGCCAAACGAGTGATCAGACCTCTCATCTCATTCATAGCCTTCTCATGTTGTTCCCTCTGCTCGGACATCTGTCTCTGCAGATCAGCAAGGCTCAAACTGGCCTCTTCACTTGTACGTGGCTGTGACTGTGGCTGTGTAGTCTCAGGAACAGTCTCTGGCACATTTAATGATGCACCGGCTGATGGTGGTTTTTATTTCTGCTTTTAAATTTATAAATGTTGTACAAGTAATTATCCTAACACACACACCTACGGGCAGAGAACCCGATCGGATGTAGTATAGTTTAGTGATAAGTTACAGGATCATTCGCAGGGACGCGTTGTTTTACCTAATCTAGTAATACGTGTAATTCTAGCAGTTGTGGGGTTGTCACAATTTTCTATTAAACTAATAAAAATACTGAAAAGTAAATAGAAGCCGCAACCGCTTATTCAGCGAGAGGCTCAGTCTGAAAATAGTTTGAAAAAGCAAATAACAGTAATTAAATTAAAATACTTGTTTGGCATCTCCGATCTCATGGTACGACCAAATACTATCCTACCCATTTGCTAGTCTGTTGGAAACTTAATCACGGCTCAGATTCTCGTTAGATTCACTTTGCCTAATTAACTAGTGCTGTCGCTAGACTCACACTACCCTATAAATAAATTCTCGTTAGATTCATTGTTTAAGCATTAATGACCTAAAGTTTGTGTTACTAATTCATCTTTAAATTACCCGGCTCTTAAGCCATGACCAGATAGTAATTATCTCCGGTGACCACAGTGCTCGTTTCCAAGTCAAAGGATCGCGTCTGACATTGTAAGCATCATGTTCTATTCATCCTAATTACTACGGTTCTGGATCCCTCAGTTACAAGTGAATCACCTTTTACATCTAGTTAAAGACCGACTAGTGTTTTCCATCCTTATGTATTAATCCTAGTGTATGATTATAGACCGATCATCAGAATTAAACTAATACATGCAGATATAGAACCGATAATAATATGAAGAACTAGTAAAACATGGATCTACGATAAACAGTAAAACACACTCCAACAGATCTAACAAATAAAGTAAAACAATAAGCCTCTACATGATCACATTGATCCAAACAAGTATTCAGCCTACTAGCCTGACATTATTAAAGGAATAACAAAGTCTGAAAAGATGAAAGACATTCTTTACCAACTGAAAGTAAAGTAAAAGAGTAGATCTACAGCATCCAAACCTGACCACTAGCCTCCAGCTCCTGACCCACTAGCTTCTCCAGCACCTGACCCACTAGCTCTCCAGCACCTGACCCACTAGCTTCTCCAGCACCTGACCCACTAGCTCTCCAGCACCTGACCCACTAGCTTCTCCAGCACCTGACCCACTAGCTCTCCAGCACCTGACCCACTAGCTTCTCCAGCACCTGACCCACTAGCTTCTCCAGCACCTGACCCACTAGCTCTCCAGCACCTGACCCACTAGCTCTCCAGCACCTGACCCACTAGCTTCTCCAGCACCTGACCCACTAGCTTCTCCAGCACCTGACCCACTAGCTCTCCAGCACCTGACCCACTAGCTCTCCAGCACCTGACCCACTAGCTTCTCCAGCACCTGACCCACTAGCTCTCCAGCACCTGACCCACTAGCTTCTCCAGCACCTGACCCACTAGCTTCTCCAGCACCTGACCCACTAGCTTCTCCAGCACCTGACCCACTAGCTCTCCAGCACCTGACCCACTAGCTCTCCAGCACCTGACCCACTAGCTTCTCCAGCACCTGACCCACTAGCTCTCCAGCACCTGACCCACTAGCTTCTCCAGCACCTGACCCACTAGCTCTCCAGCACCTACCCACTAGCTTCTCCAGCACCTGACCCACTAGCTCTCCAGCACCTGACCCACTAGCTTCTCCAGCACCTGACCCACTAGCTCTCCAGCACCTGACCCACTAGCTTCTCCAGCACCTGACCCACTAGCTCTGCCCAGCTCCTACCCACTAGCTTCTCCAGCACCTGACCCACTAGCTCTCCAGCACCTGACCCACTAGCTTCTCCAGCACCTGACCCACTAGCTCTCCAGCACCTACCCACTAGCTTCTCCAGCACCTGACCCACTAGCTCTCCAGCACCTGACCCACTAGCTTCTCCAGCACCTGACCCACTAGCTCTCCAGCACCTGACCCACTAGCTTCTCCAGCACCTGACCCACTAGCTCTCCAGCACCTGACCCACTAGCTTCTCCAGCACCTGACCCACTAGCTCTCCAGCACCTGACCCACTAGCTCTCCAGCACCTGACCCACTAGCTTCTCCAGCACCTGACCCACTAGCTCTCCAGCACCTGACCCACTAGCTCTCCAGCACCTGACCCACTAGCTTCTCCAGCACCTGACCCACTAGCTCTCCAGCACCTGACCCACTAGCTTCTCCAGCACCTGACCCACTAGCTCTCCAGCACCTGACCCACTAGCTCTCCAGCACCTGACCCACTAGCTTCTCCAGCACCTGACCCACTAGCTTCTCCAGCACCTGACCCACTAGCTCTCCAGCACCTGACCCACTAGCTCTCCAGCACCTGACCCACTAGCTTCTCCAGCACCTGACCCACTAGCTCTCCAGCACCTGACCCACTAGCTCTCCAGCACCTGACCCACTAGCTTCTCCAGCACCTGACCCACTAGCTCTCCAGCACCTACCCACTAGCTTCTCCAGCACCTGACCCACTAGCTCTCCAGCACCTGACCCACTAGCTTCTCCAGCACCTGACCCACTAGCCTACCAACCCTAGACCCACTAGCTTCTCCAGCACCTGACCCACTAGCTCTAGCTGCTTCAGAACCAACCACAGCTTCAGCTACATAATCATCTATATCCCGGTCCAGGTCTGCATCTTCTGGGTCTTCGGCATTGGCATTGTACCATTGCACTTGAGCAATATCACCCTCTGGATCGGCCATTTCCTCCAATATATCATCAACAATCTCAGGATTGGCACCAGGTTGGTTAATCACATCATCTGCAACCTGTACAATCACCTCAGGCTCAATCGGCACATCACCTGCAACTACAACATCATGAAGCTGCTCTAGATGAGCTTCATCTTCAACAACTTCACCATCCTCTGGCTGAGGTCCTTCATAAGCTGATATGACCTCATCAGCAGGTGCCACATAGTTGGCATTGATGATAGCACCGAATAATGCTACATCTTGAGCATTTGGATCATTCGGATACCTGCGACGAAACTCTTCATAGCCACGTCTGATAATCGAACTCACTTGCTCCACTGCTACCACAGCTGGCAAATTTGGGAGACGAGCATTGATGATCATCATCACAATCCTAGGATACATCAAAAATCTTCTAGTTACCGCAGCTCTGATCTGTTTCCTCATCTCATCGAAGAAAAACTTTGAGAAACTGTACGGCTTATTAAAAACTAAGCCCACCATCTGTGCTTGGGCTTCCTGGTTCAAGGTATCAAATTCAGACTTCTTGTTGCTCAAACAACTAGCAACACATGAGCCAGATACCTCCATCTGCCCTAAAAAGGTTTTAGGTCAGCACATGAGCCACTAGCCTGACCAACCCTTCTTGAACAAGGTTTTACTTGTCAGATCAGCAGCAAACCCCATTCTCCTGAAAGCACCTTGAATCAAATCATGTCGGAACTTGGTGAGACCAGTTGTTATGGGTGAAATTTCAGGTGTCAATATCCTGAAGGACCAAGATCTTGACAGCCCAGGATCTTGACATAGAAGAATATTCTGATTACTTGTTAATGCTTTGCTAACGTTATGTTTCAAATGTTATTATCATTTCCACGTAAGATAAGCATGCAGATTCCAAGATATTTGATATGAAGCTAAGGAAAATATCTTCAACGGTAGAAAGAGAATTTCACACGTGGGATTAATCTTCAACACGCAAAGAAGACTTGGTCTGCCAAGATAATCGGAATTCAAGATAAATTCAGCACGAGGAGAAGATACTTCAACGTTCACTTGACTGGGCAAGATCTTCCACAACGTTCACTAACTGAAGACCCGGAAGATCCCTACAAACTCGCATAGTTAGTTAGATCTTAGGTCTATATAAAGAATGAGGCTGATCGATCATAGGCATCCTATCTATCACTTACATACTGCTCAATATACACTTGTATTCACACACACTACTCTCATTTATTTTACACTTAGATATATCGATCAACCGAATTCCATCATTTGTAATCATTTAACAATCATTAATAAGAGAACAAAGGCAGGGACGATTGCTTCCTCCCGGGGTTTTTATGCCGGCAATCCTCAAAGGATTAAGGGCTTTTCCTCGATAACAAATCTCGGTGTTCTTGTTCTTTACTCTTTACCTTTAACGCATTATTTACTTTGATTAGCATTATTTATCGTAATTTCATTTATTTCGATACTTATTATTCTGATTATCATTGTTTTACACCTTTATCTCTTGTTTAGTCGACATAATCGTTCTTTAAAAACCTTTTATTAAACGCATCTTTGAATCTCAAACATATTTTACAAGCCCTTAACCTCACGAACGAAAGTTTGGTTACATTATTGATCTAAGTCTTCGACGTAGATTATCTTAGGTAATTTTTGACCAAAACAATTTGGCGCCCACCGTGGGGCAAAAGGTGCTTTTCAAGAAATCAAAATTTGTCTTTTTGTCAGATTATGTCGAATAGACAAGGGAAAAGGTTTTTCAAAAATAAAAACACAGGGACATCTGATGCAAGGAAAGGACTCAAACGTTCTTACCCTTTTTTGTACGCTAACGAAAATTTGTTTTCTATCATTAGTAGAACTGAAACGGATTTAGAAAGAAGAAGTTCTGAAATTATAAGAGATCTAAAAATACTACAGCTGAGATTTTTAGATGTTCTTAAACTTCAAGCAATTATAGAAAGGTCCAAAGATTTAGATCCTCACGCTATAGAAAGCTTGGGAATTGAAGACTTAAAACGGCAAAAGATAAATCATAAACCAGAGGTCATGAAAGAAATTTCCAACCTAGAGGAAGCACGACCTCAAGGTATGGATTCTTTTAATTCTGACAAAATGGCAATTGCAGGTACGCTACCTAGAAACGGTATTGACACACCAAGAAACTCTGATCTAAAGGTTTGGAACATGGAAATGCAAATCTATAAATTATGAGTTAACTCCTCAAAACAATTTTAGTGTTAAGATTGTTCTAGACAGGTAAAAATGCATCAGCTATCACTCAGCAAACACATGCAACATGGAACAAGGTCTTTACCTTTTGGCTTTCACGCCAACTTTTGGTTGAAGGTTTTCACCTTCTCTTAAATTCGCCCGTGTCGCACGTTAGTTAATTTCACGGTTGAAGGGTTAAATTCCAAGGTCGTCGAAATTAATTCTGTTGGTTGTCGGTGTTACCATCGATCTCCCGAAATTGGCTAACCACGCCATCTTCCGAATTTGGCTAACCACGCCACCCAAAAATCATTTCTTCAGAATTGACTGACTAAGCCACTCAATTTGCTCGAGGGACTGGGGACACCCCCTAGATCTTGAGAGCCCAATATTCCTTTGAGAATTTGAAGATTAATATCTTCAACCTCAAACATCAATGGGTTTTAGGACTCCCATTCCTAAAACTCATCTCTCACACAAATTGATCTTTGCTTTTATTTATGCAATAACTCCAGGAAAACAAGTAGGAGTAATTGTTATCAGAACATTTTGACAAGTGATTGAAGACTGATGATTAATAAAGAGGCTGGAAGCTAGTCGTAGCCCACAAGTGGAACAATAAATTCGCTTATAAGGTGCATGTATTCAACTCTTTATTTGTCATTTCTTACTGTTTGAAAATATCTGAATCATTTAATGATTGATACATAAAAAGGATTTTAAATAATTTGTATATGTATACAATAATAGCAAAAGTATGAGAAAAGCTTATAAGTAATAGGTAACAAAATTATACTTAGATTGTAATACCTATAGTTAAAATAAGATAAAGAATAAAGGTTTGTTGAAAATATCTTTAAAAATAGGATGACCCGCTTTACCTGCAAATAAAAGTAAAAAATACCAATCTACCATAAATCAGCATAATGAATATCCGAAATACTTGCTTTTTGATTTGAAAATTGTGCCCAACGAGCACTGGGACAACTCCCTTAGCAAGCATAATCCTAAATAAAGTTCATAAGTACCAAACTAATCACGCCACCACGGTTAATCATCCCAGATCAACCACACCCCAGAGAAATTGTTTAAGAGTTACAGACCACAATCCAGAAAACATAATAAAAGTACTAATCACAACCCATCGAAATAACTGAATAAGACTAGGCTGTACCATCCTTCTCCTGTACTTCCTCTCCAACTTGCACTTCATTCTTCTCCACTTCATCTTTTTCCTGCATTTCATCTCCAATCTGCACACCACGAATAGCTTGCTGACCTGTCTTGACTATGTCGTCGAAAGTGTCATCAACCGTTGCATCATCGATTTCCTCAACCTGCTTCTCCAACTTTGATACGCCACCTAAACTGACATACTCTTTATCTAGCTTCTCCAAATCCCATTCTTCAGGGAGCGTCATACCAGCCGACTGGGCTTCAAGAGCCATCTGAACCTTCACACCTGCAATTGACCTTTGTGTACTCATCCTGGCATTCTTAGTGATTGTTTCTGATCTTATTTTCAACTTTTTCTCAAACTCGGTTGCCTGACTCTCAAGTTTCTTAGCCATCTTGGCAAGTTCGCCCTTGGTTTTGGCAAAATCTTGCTCCAAGCCCCTTAACACTTTATCCCTATTATCAAGTTGTTGTTTCAAGGTAGTGCACTCGTTTACTTTCTCCCCCATGAATTTCCAAACACATTCACTACTGAAAGTAGCCAATTTAAGAGCCTAACAATGAACAAGCGAAAGTTTTAATTCTACTTAGAGGAAGGAGAATAATAATATTAAGGGCAAAATTGCAAAAGTACCTCTTTGAACTGCGCCTGAACCGTCTCCAAGTCCATTGGGCGCTGAATCTTGAGCTTAGTAGTATTCTTCTCAGTAAGATCAATCAGCTTCACGTCAGATTTGACCCCAGAATCGATTTTGGCCTTTGTCTCAGTCTTCAAACTTGCTTCAGTCTTGAGTTTCTTGCTGGTCCGAGTGTTAGACAAAGTTGAGCGACGCTTCGGGGTCTCACTCATATCAAATAATCCTTCATCACAAAGATCATCCGATAAGGAACTTTTCTTTGTTGGAGCAGACTGTGCGGTGTTGTCTTCCATAGTATCGTCACTGGTTTTGCTTGAGGATGCTGACTTAGGAATGTATCGTCCAAAGTTCCTTTCTTTACTATCCAACTCAAAGTACTTATCGACTCTCTTTTGAGCCGCTTTATCCTTAGAAGCCTTCAATTTTGCTACAAGAAAAGAAGAATATTTTATATACAAAAGACCAAGATACATTAAAACAATTTGAAAAGACTCGCCGATCTTACCTCCAGCCACCCAAGAAGGAGGAAGATAACTGCCTACAGGGAGAGAATCTCTTTTAACAAAGAAGAATCTGGATTTCCATCGATCATCATTCTGAGTTACTTCACCAATCAAACGCTTATTCTTATCTTTCACTTTGAGAATATAAAATCCCGAACCAAAGGTTGTCAAATTATAAACTATGCTCAAATCGGGAACCCTAAGTTCTAACTTTTTACTAGTCATTAACTCATTCAGCACAAATAAAATTCTCCAGAGCATAGGGCTAGCTTGACCATAGGAAATCATTGTTGACTTAAAAAACTGAGTAATGAAACTCGGGAAAGGAAAGTTTAATTTCAGATACCTAAAGGGATATTCGGGAAACCCTATCCAAACATCGGAAGCTAAGTCGATTTTTAGTTTAGGATCTGGAGCCCTAAAGATTGTATCATCAGGAAAATGTTGCTTAATACGCTCAAGATCAGACGCCTTAATATCGCTAAAAATATTATTATCCATAACGTTTGTTTCTATGAAATCACTAATTTCTATGGCAGTAGAGGAGTCGACAGACATTATGAAAAGAAAATGAAAAGGGGAAGAACTTACCTTGAGAGAAAGTATGAGGCGATGTAAACGGTGAAAAATAAATGATGAAGGAAGAGAAAAACTCTAACCTAATTAATATATATAGGGCTGCAGTAACTTTATTTGATACGTGTCTCTTAAATTAACCACTCACTTTTAACTGTAGCAAAAGAGTATTCTGGAAGCCAAGTAAATATTAAATTATTTAAACTTGTAGTTATTAACCGCCGTTCGCATATCTTCAGCTTTGAGGATGTTAAGCCCTAAAGATAAGATTTAAAGACTTTAAGATCAACAAAACGTTTAAATTGTAAAATCCTGGAAAATACATTCTGATTAAAGAACAAACATTAATCAAACCTCATGTTTGTAATCTTAAGAATCTAAGCTTCTATTCTATCGTGGTTATATTCTTTGTCTAAAAACTTCTCACAAAACTGATTTTCTGGCAAAAAGACGTTTAGCTCCCAAAGGATATTTTCTTTCAAAACTGTTGAGTCGAGCCACTACCAAATTGTGTCGTATAGATCAATTGCTCCTTTAAAAATTCGGTCTCGTAATGAGCTTCTTATGCATGGCAGCAATTTCGGATCCGTAGTATTTTCTAATATTTTCAGCCATCTCTTTCGGCCTTTTTCTCGAAAAATCTAACAACCTTGCTGAGATTGCAGATGATATCGTCGTTTATATTATGTTTTTCCTCCTGTTTCAGCTTGAGATTGCTGAATGCCTGAATGATGTATAGAAATGATTATATTACTAAAGATTAGCATAAACAGAGATTTATGAAATATAGTACCTCCAGGATAGGAAAATTATTGGACATCTTCAAGAGGATATAGAAAACTATTTGAGAGTTTAAATCACAAATGTTTACTTATGGTTACACGCATCTTATCTTTAAGGCAGTTTCAAAATTTACTAATTGACTCCAGTCAAAGCTTTCTCTAGAAGATTCAAAGTTATTTCAACAAAATAGATTTTATTAAAATAACTTTGGGGACAATTGTTATGGGTGAAATTTCAGGTGTCAATATCCTGAAGGTCCAAGATCTTGACAGCCCAGGATCTTGACATAGAAGAATATTCTGATTACTTGTTAATGCTTTGCTAACGTTATGTTTCAAATGTTATTATCATTTCCACGTAAGATAAGCATGCAGATTCCAAGATATTTGATATGAAGCTAAGGAAAATATCTTCAACGGTAGAAAGAGAATTTCACACGTGGGATTAATCTTCAACACGCAAAGAAGACTTGGTCTGCCAAGATAATCGGAATTCAAGATAAATTCAGCACGAGGAGAAGATACTTCAACGTTCACTTGACTGGGCAAGATCTTCCACAACGTTCACTAACTGAAGACCCGGAAGATCCCTACAAACTCGCATAGTTAGTTAGATCTTAGGTCTATATAAAGAAGGAGGCTGATCGATCATAGGCATCCTATCTATCACTTACATACTGCTCAATATACACTTGTATTCACACACACTACTCTCATTTATTTTACACTTAGATATATCGATCAACCGAATTCCATCATTTGTAATCATTTAACAATCATTAATAAGAGAACAAAGGCAGGGACGATTGCTTCCTCCCGGGGTTTTTATGCCGGCAATCCTCAAAGGATTAAGGGCTTTTCCTCGATAACAAATCTCGGTGTTCTTGTTCTTTACTCTTTACCTTTAACGCATTATTTACTTTGATTAGCATTATTTATCGTAATTTCATTTATTTCGATACTTATTATTCTGATTATCATTGTTTTACACCTTTATCTCTTGTTTAGTCGACATAATCGTTCTTTAAAAACCTTTTATTAAACGCATCTTTGAATCTCAAACATATTTTACAAGCCCTTAACCTCACGAACGAAAGTTTGGTTACATTATTGATCTAAGTCTTCGACGTAGATTATCTTAGGTAATTTTTGACCAAAACAATTTGGCGCCCACCGTGGGGCAAAAGGTGCTTTTCAAGAAATCAAAATTTGTCTTTTTGTCAGATTATGTCAAATAGACAAGGGAAAAGGTTTTTCAAAAATAAAAACACAGGGACATCTGATGCAAGGAAAGGACTTAAACGTTCTTACCCTTTTTTGTACGCTAACGAAAATTTGTTTTCTATCATTAGTAGAACTGAAACGGATTTAGAAAGAAGAAGTTCTGAAATTATAAGAGATCTAAAAATACTACAGCTGAGATTTTTAGATGTTCTTAAACTTCAAGCAATTATAGAAAGGTCCAAAGATTTAGATCCTCACGCTATAGAAAGCTTGGGAATTGAAGACTTAAAACGGCAAAAGATAAATCATAAACCAGAGGTCATGAAAGAAATTTCCAACCTAGAGGAAGCACGACCTCAAGGTATGGATTCTTTTAATTCTGACAAAATGGCAATTGCAGGTACGCTACCTAGAAACGGTATTGACACACCAAGAAACTCTGATCTAAAGGTTTGGAACATGGAAATGCAAATCTATAAATTATGAGTTAACTCCTCAAAACAATTTTAGTGTTAAGATTGTTCTAGACAGGTAAAAATGCATCAGCTATCACTCAGCAAACACATGCAACATGGAACAAGGTCTTTACCTTTTGGCTTTCACGCCAACTTTTGGTTGAAGGTTTTCACCTTCTCTTAAATTCGCCCGTGTCGCACGTTAGTTAATTTCACGGTTGAAGGGTTAAATTCCAAGGTCGTCGAAATTAATTCTGTTGGTTGTCGGTGTTACCATCGATCTCCCGAAATTGGCTAACCACGCCATCTTCCGAATTTGGCTAACCACGCCACCCAAAAATCATTTCTTCAGAATTGACTGACTAAGCCACTCAATTTGCTCGAGGGACTGGGGACACCCCCTAGATCTTGAGAGCCCAATATTCCTTTGAGAATTTGAAGATTAATATCTTCAACCTCAAACATCAATGGGTTTTAGGACTCCCATTCCTAAAACTCATCCTCACACAAATTGATCTTTGCTTTTATTTATGCAATAACTCCAGGAAAACAAGTAGGAGTAATTGTTATCAGAACATTTTGACAAGTGATTGAAGACTGATGATTAATAAAGAGGCTGGAAGCTAGTCGTAGCCCACAAGTGGAACAATAAATTCGCTTATAAGGTGCATGTATTCAACTCTTTATTTGTCATTTCTTACTGTTTGAAAATATCTGAATCATGTAGTGATTGATACATAAAAAGGATTTTAAATAATTTGTATACGTATACAATAATAGCAAAAGTATGAGAAAAGCTTATAAGTAATAGGTAACAAAATTATACTTAGATTGTAATACCTATAGTTAAAATAAGATAAAGAATAAAGGTTTGTTGAAAATATCTTTAAAAATAGGATGACCCGCTTTACCTGCAAATAAAAGTAAAAAATACCAACGAGCACTGGGACAACTCCCTTAGCAAGCATAATCCTAAATAAAGTTCATAAGTACCAAACTAATCACGCCACCACGGTTAATCATCCCAGATCAACCACACCCCAGAGAAATTGTTTAAGAGTTACAGACCACAATCCAGAAAACATAATAAAAGTACTAATCACAACCCATCGAAATAACTGAATAAGACTAGGCTGTACCATCCTTCTCCTGTACTTCCTCTCCAACTTGCACTTCATTCTTCTCCACTTCATCTTTTTCCTGCATTTCATCTCCAATCTGCACACCACGAATAGCTTGCTGACCTGTCTTGACTATGTCGTCGAAAGTGTCATCAACCGTTGCATCATCGATTTCCTCAACCTGCTTCTCCAACTTTGATACGCCACCTAAACTGACATACTCTTTATCTAGCTTCTCCAAATCCCATTCTTCAGGGAGCGTCATACCAGCCGACTGGGCTTCAAGAGCCATCTGAACCTTCACACCTGCAATTGACCTTTGTGTACTCATCCTGGCATTCTTAGTGATTGTTTCTGATCTTATTTTCAACTTTTTCTCAAACTCGGTTGCCTGACTCTCAAGTTTCTTAGCCATCTTGGCAAGTTCGCCCTTGGTTTTGGCAAAATCTTGCTCCAAGCCCCTTAACACTTTATCCCTATTATCAAGTTGTTGTTTCAAGGTAGTGCACTCGTTTACTTTCTCCCCCATGAATTTCCAAACACATTCACTACTGAAAGTAGCCAATTTAAGAGCCTAACAATGAACAAGCGAAAGTTTTAATTCTACTTAGAGGAAGGAGAATAATAATATTAAGGGCAAAATTGCAAAAGTACCTCTTTGAACTGCGCCTGAACCGTCTCCAAGTCCATTGGGCCCTGAATCTTGAGCTTAGTAGTATTCTTCTCAGTAAGATCAATCAGCTTCACGTCAGATTTGACCCCAGAATCGATTTTGGCCTTTGTCTCAGTCTTCAAACCTGCTTCAGTCTTGAGTTTCTTGCTGGTCCGAGTGTTAGACAAAGTTGAGCGACGCTTCGGGGTCTCACTCATATCAAATAATCCTTCATCACAAAGATCATCCGATAAGGAACTTTTCTTTGTTGGAGCAGACTGTGCGGTGTTGTCTTCCATAGTATCGTCACTGGTTTTGCTTGAGGATGCTGACTTAGGAATGTATCGTCCAAAGTTCCTTTCTTTACTATCCAACTCAAAGTACTTATCGACTCTCTTTTGAGCCGCTTTATCCTTTGAAGCCTTCAATTTTGCTACAAGAAAAGAAGAATATTTTATATACAAAAGACCAAGATACATTAAAACAATTTGAAAAGACTCGCCGATCTTACCTCCAGCCACCCAAGAAGGAGGAAGATAACTGCCTACAGGGAGAGAATCTCTTTTAACAAAGAAGAATCTGGATTTCCATCGATCATCATTCTGAGTTACTTCACCAATCAAACGCTTATTCTTATCTTTCACTTTGAGAATATAAAATCCCGAACCAAAGGTTGTCAAATTATAGACTATGCTCAAATCGGGAACCCTAAGTTCTAACTTTTTACTAGTCATTAACTCATTCAGCACAAATAAAATTCTCCAGAGCATAGGGCTAGCTTGACCATAGGAAATCATTGTTGACTTAAAAAACTGAGTAATGAAACTCGAGAAACGAAAGTTTAATTTCAGAAACCTAAAGGGATATTTGGGAAACCCTATCCAAACATCGGAAGCTAAGTCGATTTTTAGTTTAGGATCTGGAGCCCTAAAGATTGTATCATCAGGAAAATGTTGCTTAATACGCTCAAGATCAGACGCCTTAATATCGCTAAAAATATTATTATCCATAATGTTTGTCTCTATGAAATCACTAATTTCTATGGCAGTAGAGGAGTCGACAGACATTATGAAAAGAAAATGAAAAGGGGAAGAACTTACCTTGAGAGAAAGTATGAGGCGATGTAAACGGTGAAAAATAAATGATGAAGGAAGAGAAAAACTCTGACCTAATTAATATATATAGGGCTGCAGTAACTTTATTTGATACGTGTCTTTTAAATTAACCACTCACTTTTAACTGTAGCAAAAGAGTATTCTGGAAGCCAAGTAAATATTAAATTATTTAAACTTGTAGTTATTAACCGCCGTTCGCATATCTTCAGCTTTGAGGATGTTAAGCCCTAAAGATAAGATTTAAAGACTTTAAGATCAACAAAACGTTTAAATTGTAAAATCCTGGAAAATACATTCTGATTAAAGAACAAACATTAATCAAACCTCATGTTTGTAATCTTAAGAATCTAAGCTTCTATTCTATCGTGGTTTTATTCTTTGCCTAAAAACTTCTCACAAAACTGATTTTCTGGCAAAAAGACGTTTAGCTCCCAAAGGATATTTTCTTTCAAAACTGTCGAGTCAAGCCACTACCAAATTGTGTCGTATAGATCAATTGCTCCTCTAAAAATTCGATCTCGTAATGAGCTTCTTATGCATGGTAGCAATTTCGGATTCGTGGTATTTTCTAATATTTTCAGCCATCTCTTTCGCCTTTTTCTCGAAAAATCTAACAACCTTGCTGAGATTGCAGATGATATCGTCGTTTATATTATGTTTTTCCTCGTGTTTCAGCTTGAGATTGCTGAGTGCCTGAATGATGTATAGAAATGATTATATTACTAAAGATTAGCATAAACAGAGATTCATGAAATATAGTACCTCCGGGATAAGAAAATTATTGGACATCTTGAAGAAGATATAGAAAACTATTTGAGAGTTTAAATCACAAATGTTTACTTATGGTTACACGCATCTTATCTTTAAGAAGGTTTTAAAATCTACTAATTGACTCCAGTCAAAGCTTTCTATAGAAAATTCAAAGTTATTTCAACAAAATAGATTTTATTAGAATAACTTTGGGGACAATTGTTATGGGTGAAATTTCAGGTGTCAATATCCTGAAGGACCAAGATCTTGACAACCCAGGATCTTGACATAGAAGAATGTTCTGATTACTTGTTAATGCTTTGCTAACGTTATGTTTCAAATGTTATTATCATTTCCACGTAAGATAAGCATGTAGATTCCAAGATATTTGATATGAAGCTAAGGAAAATATCTTCAACGGTAGAAAGAGAATTTCACACGAGGGATTAATCTTCAACACGCAAAGAAGACTTGGTCTGCCAAGATAATCGGAATTCAAGATAAATTCAGCACGAGGAGAAGATACTTCAACGTTCACTTGACTGGGCAAGATCTTCCACAACGTTCACTAACTGAAGACCCGGAAGATCCCTACAAACTCGCATAGTTAGTTAGATCTTAGGTCTATATAAAGAAGGAGGCTGATCGATCATAGGCATCCTATCTATCACTTACATACTGCTCAATATACACTTCTATTCACACACACTACTCTCATTTATTTTACACTTAGATATATCGATCAACCGAATTCCATCATTTGTAATCATTTAACAATCATTAATAAGAGAACAAAGGCAGGGACGATTGCTTCCTCCCAGGGTTTTTATGCCGGCAATCCTCAAAGGATTAAGGGCTTTACCTCGATAACAAATCTCGGTGTTCTTATTTAAACATAAATTATCCCTGTAATTTAGTTAAACATAAATTATCCCTGTAATTTAGTTAAACATAAATTATCCCTGTAATTTAGTTAAACATAAATTATCCCTGTAATTTAGTTAAACATAAATTATCCCTGTAATTTAGTTAAACATAAATTATCCCTGTAATTTAGTTAAACATAAATTATCCCTGTAATTTAGTTAAACATAAATTATCCCTGTAATTTAGTTAAACATAAATTATCCCTGTAATTTAGTTAAACATAAATTATCCCTGTAATTTAGTTAAACATAAATTATCCCTGTAATTTAGTTAAACATAAATTATCCCTGTAATTTAGTTAAACATAAATTATCCCTGTAATTTAGTTAAACATAAATTATCCCTGTAATTTAGTTAAACATAAATTATCCCTGTAATTTAGTTAAACATAAATTATCCCTGTAATTTAGTTAAACATAAATTATCCCTGTAATTTAGTTAAACATAAATTATCCCTGTAATTTAGTTAAACATAAATTATCCCTGTAATTTAGTTAAACATAAATTATCCCTGTAATTTAGTTAAACATAAATTATCCCTGTAATTTAGTTAAACATAAATTATCCCTGTAATTTAGTTAAACATAAATTATCCCTGTAATTTAGTTAAACATAAATTATCCCTGTAATTTAGTTAAACATAAATTATCCCTGTAATTTAGTTAAACATAAATTATCCCTGTAATTTAGTTAAACATAAATTATCCCTGTAATTTAGTTAAACATAAATTATCCCTGTAATTTAGTTAAACATAAATTATCCCTGTAATTTAGTTAAACATAAATTATCCCTGTAATTTAGTTAAACATAAATTATCCCTGTAATTTAGTTAAACATAAATTATCCCTGTAATTTAGTTAAACATAAATTATCCCTGTAATTTAGTTAAACATAAATTATCCCTGTAATTTAGTTAAACATAAATTATCCCTGTAATTTAGTTAAACATAAATTATCCCTGTAATTTAGTTAAACATAAATTATCCCTGTAATTTAGTTAAACATAAATTATCCCTGTAATTTAGTTAAACATAAATTATCCCTGTAATTTAGTTAAACATAAATTATCCCTGTAATTTAGTTAAACATAAATTATCCCTGTAATTTAGTTAAACATAAATTATCCCTGTAATTTAGTTAAACATAAATTATCCCTGTAATTTAGTTAAACATAAATTATCCCTGTAATTTAGTTAAACATAAATTATCCCTGTAATTTAGTTAAACATAAATTATCCCTGTAATTTAGTTAAACATAAATTATCCCTGTAATTTAGTTAAACATAAATTATCCCTGTAATTTAGTTAAACATAAATTATCCCTGTAATTTAGTTAAACATAAATTATCCCTGTAATTTAGTTAAACATAAATTATCCCTGTAATTTAGTTAAACATAAATTATCCCTGTAATTTAGTTAAACATAAATTATCCCTGTAATTTAGTTAAACATAAATTATCCCTGTAATTTAGTTAAACATAAATTATCCCTGTAATTTAGTTAAACATAAATTATCCCTGTAATTTAGTTAAACATAAATTATCCCTGTAATTTAGTTAAACATAAATTATCCCTGTAATTTAGTTAAACATAAATTATCCCTGTAATTTAGTTAAACATAAATTATCCCTGTAATTTAGTTAAACATAAATTATCCCTGTAATTTAGTTAAACATAAATTATCCCTGTAATTTAGTTAAACATAAATTATCCCTGTAATTTAGTTAAACATAAATTATCCCTGTAATTTAGTTAAACATAAATTATCCCTGTAATTTAGTTAAACATAAATTATCCCTGTAATTTAGTTAAACATAAATTATCCCTGTAATTTAGTTAAACATAAATTATCCCTGTAATTTAGTTAAACATAAATTATCCCTGTAATTTAGTTAAACATAAATTATCCCTGTAATTTAGTTAAACATAAATTATCCCTGTAATTTAGTTAAACATAAATTATCCCTGTAATTTAGTTAAACATAAATTATCCCTGTAATTTAGTTAAACATAAATTATCCCTGTAATTTAGTTAAACATAAATTATCCCTGTAATTTAGTTAAACATAAATTATCCCTGTAATTTAGTTAAACATAAATTATCCCTGTAATTTAGTTAAACATAAATTATCCCTGTAATTTAGTTAAACATAAATTATCCCTGTAATTTAGTTAAACATAAATTATCCCTGTAATTTAGTTAAACATAAATTATCCCTGTAATTTAGTTAAACATAAATTATCCCTGTAATTTAGTTAAACATAAATTAACTCTGTAATTTAGTTAAACATAAATTATCCCTGTAATTTAGTTAAACATAAATTATCCCTGTAATTTAGTTAAACATAAATTAACTCATTTTCAAATTTTATTATTAAAAATAAACTTTTGAAAATCTGTTAAGTTAAATACGAGGTCGTATCCCTGTACGAGGTCGTAAATCATGGTCAAAATTAGGTCAACCAAATTCTAAATACGAGGTCGTATTTTCGTCGTAAATCGGCATCGTATTTCAAAAGTCAACAAATTAATAAATTCAGCACGAGGAGAAGATACTTCAACGTTCACTTGACTGGGCAAGATCTTCCACAACGTTCACTAACTGAAGACCCGGAAGATCCCTACAAACTTGCATAGTTAGTTAGATCTTAGGTCTATATAAAGAAGGAGGCTGATCGATCATAGGCATCCTATCTATCACTTACATACTGCTCAATATACACTTCTATTCACACACACTACTCTCATTTATTTTACACTTAGATATATCGATCAACCGAATTCCATCATTTATAATCATTTAACAATCATTAATAAGAGAACAAAGGAAGGGACGATTGCTTCCTCCCGGTGTTTTTATGCCGGCAATCTTCAAAGGATTAAGGGCTTTTCCTCGATAACAAATCTCGGTGTTCTTGTTATTTACTCTTTACCTTTAACGCATTATTTACTTTGATTAGCATTATTTATCGTAATTTCATTTATTTCGATACTTATTATTCTGATTATCATTGTTTTACACCTTTATCTCTTGTTTAGTCGACATAATCGTTCTTTAAAAACCTTTAATTTAACGCATCTTTGAATCTCAAACATATTTTACAAGCCCTTAACCTCACGAACGAAAGTTTGGTTACATTATTGATCTAAGTCTTCGACGTAGATTATCTTAGGTAATTTTTGACCAAAACACCAGTAGCACCACCTTCCTGTTCAACTATGCCTAAACGAAGAATATCAACAAGATCTGCAGCTGTGAACTGTATCTGCTGCCCAGCAACAATGGTATGAAAGATATGTTTGTTCCCAGCACGAACAGTATTGGCATTATTCCAAAAATCTCTCAAATAATCCAGATAAATAACTGGCGAATGAGTCAAAACGTGATGAATCCTTGATCTTCATGAAGAAGGCAAATATCTCGTGATAATATGTCGTTCCTTCCTGATTATCATCGAAGTTCATCAAGTAATTATGACCCGCAATGAAATTTCTTGCCATTTCTGTAATCAATCACAAATAATTAATTACCCAATATGACATCAAAATCCATATGCATAACATATATAATTAACTTAAATTATCTCTGTAATTAAGTTAAAATATAATTAACATAAATTATCCCTGTAATTTAGTTAAACATAAATTATCCCTGTAATTTAGTTAAACATAAACTATCCCTGTAATTTAGTTAAACATAAATTAACTCTGTAATTTAGTTAAACATAAATTAACTCCTGTAATTTAGTTAAACATAAATTAACTCATTTTCAAATTTTATTATTAAAAATAAACTTTTGAAAATCTGTTAAGTTAAATACGAGGTCGTATCCCTGTACGAGGTCGTAAATCATGGTCAAAATTAGGTCAACCAAATTCTAAATACGAGGTCGTATTTTCAATTTGGCCACGTATTTGTCCAGGTCGTAAATCGGCATCGTATTTCAAAAGTCAACAAAGTCAAAATAAATTGACATTTACGAGGTCACAAATCTGGGCTAGCAAACCCACTTTTACGAGTCCGTCGCACTGTTCATCTTCCCCAACGCGATTTCGCGATTTACCTAACCAAAATTCATGAAAGTTGTTTCTATACACTCGTATTCAAATAACAAAAGTACCCTAACCCTTATTTTTACCCAGAAAACATCAAAATCGAAGAAACTTAGACAACCTAATTCGAAAATTTCGAAGTCTATTTTCTTGTTGTATGGATAACTATATTACGATCAGATAGTATACCTAGATTCAGTTTTTCAAGATGAATACAAAGATATCAACCAAAAACTCTGGATCTAATCGAATATATCGAATCTAAATCGGGGTAGCAAAGTCGTATTTCGGGGCCGTAAAGCTCTAATTTTGATATTTTAATTGTGAGGTCGTATTAGGGTTATTTGGGTTTATATACCCACTTGACCCGAATGGGTCTGGGTCAACCCGGCCCAATACGAGGTCGTATTGATACAAGGCCCAATCGACCAATTACGAGGTCGCATTTTGCCTTCTTCAATTACGAGGTCGTAATTCCACCTGCACACTTTAAAATTCAAAATTTCGTCAAAGTTTCTGAATAATTGATCAACATTTATCACGAACTTCCTGGAAATATGAAAAACTAAAATGACTAAACCTGTAGACATCAAATTTTCATCTTTTCCTCGATCTTCGTCTTAAACCTGAAAAGTTAATAAACTTACACAAATTCTTTAACTTTTCCACTATCAATCTTTCTAAAACAATCTCGAAATGAGCTTTCCCAAAAAATACAAAGTTATAAAATTGATTCATCATTCTTATACCTCCCCCTCAATTTTATGACTAGGATGTATAACTATGACTAATCATGATAACAAAAATCATTCTTATGTACTCCCCTTCAATTTATGACTGGGATACATAACTATGACTAAATAAAAATACTCAGAAATTCTTATGAACTTTATATCATATCAATTTCGAAAATAATTCACAATATTGATTAAACACTTCATATCCTTATGAAAGCATTTCATAACTATATGATCTAAATAATCAATATTTTAACAAACACTTTTCACATTCATAAATTTGTTTCTATATCTAAGGCTTCAACAACACATAATTGAAAACCTTTCATATTCAAACGATATATCTATGTCTAAGTTTATAGAACACACTAACCTTTCACATTCATAAATTTGTTTCTATATCTAAGGCTTCAACAACACATATTTGAAACCTTTCATATTCAAACGATATATCTATGTCTAAGGTTACAAAAATATCAACTAAATAGTCTTTCACATTCAAATATTACATTTCTATGTCTAAGGTTACAAAAATATCAACTAAATAGCCTTTCACATTCAAACATTACATTTCTATGTCTAAGGCTTTATATAAACGATAACCTTCTACATTCACATTATGTCTATGTCTAAGGCTTTGCATAATCGATAACCTTCTACATTCATATCATGTCTATGTCTAAGGCTTTGCATAAATATAAAGTTGATAATCTTCCATATTCAAATTAAATATTTCGATATCTAAGATCCTCAACTAATAAAACGTAATTATCATCATATGTAATTACTGTATTAAATAATACTATAAAAACCTGATGATCTTAGCCTTGTCTTGAATACTTCAGCCTTTTGCTTAGAAATCCTTCTTTTAAATTGACTTCTCTGCAAACGCTCTGAAAAAGATAACTTCGAGATCACAAATTTTATTGCTATGACTGAAACTTGATCTTCTGAAACTACAAATTGATCAGCAAACTTCAAACTCTCTGTATCATCATGATAATCAACTAATTCACCATATCTCATTGTAGTTCTCCCCATCAACGATAAATCCCTCCGAATTAAGCACATGCAATCTTCCTTTTTGGATCTATTGCTCGAGTCCCTGCTCGCCTTGCATAACCGGCATATAATAGAGAAGTAGAATTTCCAACGATCAACACTAAACTAGTTAACTTCCATAAAAACCAGAAACTTTGTAGCTTGAATCACAAACTGTAGAAGCATAAATCCTGTTCCAACAGCAATACTACCTATGTCTCCACATCTTCATAACTTCTTGAATGTTTCTTCTGATTACTATCTTCATGAACCATGATCAAAGTCTTCAGATCAAACAAATACCATGATGCTTCCTTGTGCTTATACCTGCACATACAAGCTCAAAACAAAAACTTAAAAGAAATAATGTTATTCTTCATTATTTCATTACTACAAGATATAATAGCAATGACTTAATCTAGAACTACATTTTTCATTTTCTTCTCCATTTTGTTATTCTTCACTATTATAAGTCATAAAAATTCATATGACATTATCTTAGTCTAGAACTACAAAACATGACATAAAACCCTAATTCCCTGTAACTTGAATCTGGGTGTAATTTGACCTTGAGATCTCTGTCTCATTTGTCAGTTGGATAACCTAAACTAGTTAACTTCCATAAAAACCAGAAACTTTGTAGCTTGAATCACAAACTGTAGAAGCATAAATCCTGTTCCAACAGCAATACTACCTATGTCTCCACATCTTCATAACTTCTTGAATGTTTCTTCTGATTACTATCTTCATGAACCATGATCAAAGTCTTCAGATCAAACAAATACCATGATGCTTCCTTGTGCTTATACCTGCACATACAAGCTCAAAACAGAAAACTTAACAGAAATAATGTTATTCTTCATTATTTCATTACTACAAGATATAATAGCAATGACTTAATCTAGAACTACATTTTTCATTTTCTTCTCCATTTTGTTATTCTTCACTATTATAAGTCATAAAAATTCATATGACATTATCTTAGTCTAGAACTACAAAACATGACATAAAACCCTAATTCCCTGTAACTTGAATCTGGGTGTAATTTGACCTTGAGATCTCTGTCTCATTTGTCAGTTGGATAACCTAAACTAGGTCTTCCAATTAAGTCTGCCTTATCATGCAAATCTATATAGATTTCGCTTCTAATGTCACTTGTCTTTAACTCTGTAAAGCATATGAATTGAAACCTAATCACTTATACCTTCGCATGTGAGATCTATCTTGCTTCCGTTGTGAGATCTTGCTTGACAACCTACACAATCAAACATATGTTCGTTGTCCTGCACATCTCAACACAAATATTAAATCTTCTCAAAGTAATAACATACAATCTGAAGAATTCTATGAATTTGCAAGATAAAATGAATGTACTTAACAGTCTATTATAAGCCTAAGTCACTTCAAGGTCAAATAATTCACTGTAAGCACGTTCAAACTAAACAAAATCACACTATGAACAACTCTGTGTTCATTCTTATGAAAATCTTCTTTCTAAAGATCAAAGAAATAGGCATTAACTAAATATCTGTTTATTGAAATCAACAACCCTGTGTCCTTTTTCTTAAACTCATATTCTGTTAATTATGACACACTTTCTTTTAGCTTTTAATCACAACACCATCGCTTAACTACCCTACTCATTTATTCAATGTTCCTTATAGAACGTAGTTGAGTCCTCTTGGAAACTAGATTCTATTCTGACTCTGTCTCTCGTGCAATAGGAACTTTTATTTAAACAATAGAATACAAATAAAAATTAAACATTTCACGAAAAACACACACACACACTGAACATAAACGAATAACATAGTTACAAGAGCTAAAGTTACTGCAGATTAGATCAGATTAGCATGTTACATAAGCCCACAAGTGAGAAATAATTCTCTTATTGTTAGTTATGAACAGTGATCCATCAACGATTACCAATATGTTTGTCCTCTTAAACACTCGGTACTTCCAGTTTCCTTTTTGGTTGTAACACTTTCAACATACCCTGGTCAAGGACAGTCACCATGTAACCCGAGTAGCCTAATATGCCACTTAATCAAGTTTGCGGACTTAAGTGACCCACATTCAGATATACTCCCACAATCGACACAAGCACTAAGATTAAGACATTTGGTGAGTATAGGAAGAAAATCTTTAAGAATCAAGTCAGCGGTGATAGGTCGGTGATTCCTCACACGCAAAGCGACATAACTTGACTCACGTATGGAAATATACCCAACATTGCATAATGCTAAGTACTTGCATATTTGTGACATCATTTTTAAAGCGCTTATGAAAACCCGTGACTTTCGATGAGACCCGTGTAGCGAACTTCTCACAACCTATCCCAAGTTGGAAGCTTTAGGTAGGCTAGGTATACAAAGACACCCCAAGGACTTACTTGTCTGAATCTCAAAGGCCACATTAGCTCTATAATTTTCAAAAGATTAATAAGATATTAGATATCTTGTCACAAATATACATCCGAAAAGCAATACATACACATATATGTACCCGAGACCTTCTATATAAAGACCAAATATACAAAATTACAATACTAGATCTTTCGTAAGATTTAAGGACCAGCCTCAATTAAGATCAGGCATTCTCAACCATATATCTGAATATGTTTCCCATAAGAACATTGTATATATTAAGTTCAGATTATAAGGAAACCTTGGTACTTTGTGCCTACCGATACATCATATAATGGTATCACTGAACTGAGCAATTTAAAGTACAATTAAGTAGGCTTAAAAGCTAAAGTATCGTCACTTCTAATCGTCTTGACGCAGTCACCTTACACTATTTATTATTTTCTTTTTTCTTTTCTGGTTTTTCTCATTTTTATTTTGTTTTTCTGACACTATATGACACACATACATAATGACACAAAACACATACACTTTTTACAAAGTTCCTTTTGAGAGACACTGTCACTATAGATTTCTCATTCCAATCAATTGGACTAGCAACTCGAAACGAGTTCGGTCGAAAGCCTTAGTGAACATATCAGCTAAATTAAAGTCACTCGGAACCTTTTCTAGGACTATTAATTTCTTTTCAGCACAATCACGAATAAAATGAAACCTTATGTCTATGTGCTTAGTCCTACTGTGCTTAACAGGATTATTAGTAATGGAAATAGTGGATTCATTGTCTATCTTTATGGGAGTACAAAGGAAATTCTGACCGTAATTACGCAGTTGTTGCTGAATCCATAGAACCTGTGAGCAACACCCACCAGCTACCATGTATTCCGCCTCGCAAGATGAGATCGCAATAGATGTCTGCTTTTTACATTGCCATGACACCAATCTCTCCCCTAAGAACTGACATCCACCTGAAGTCGATTTCCTATCAAAGTTGCAGCTGCCATAGTCAGCATCTGTATAAGCTACGAACTCAAAGCTCCCCCCAATAGAATACCAAAGACCCAGCACTGGTTGCGCTATGAGGTAGCGAAGAATTCGCTTAACAACTTTCATATGGCTTTCCTGGGACAAGACTGATAACGAGCACACAAACAAACCGCAAACATGATATTTGGTCTTGATGTTGTAAGATACATTAATGAACCTATCATGGCCCTGTAACGAGTAGGATCAACTTCAGGATCATTAAGAGAAAACATCCCAAGTTGATGGTTCTTTTGTATAGGAGTGTCCATCGGTGAAGTATCTTCCATTCCAAATCGCTTCAGAATATCTTGAACGTACTTCGTCTGATGAATGAAGAATCCGTCCTTTTTCTGTTCAACGTGCAAACCCAAAAGAAAGTTCATTTCTCCCATAGCACTCATCTCAGAAGTCCCTTTCATAATCTGCTCAAACTCCTTGCACATCTTTTCGTCTGATGACCCAAAAATGATATCATCCACGTAAACTTGTACAATTAGGAAATCCTCTCCTTTCCATTTTGTAAACAACGTACTATCGATCAATCCTCTTTCAAATCCATTTTCCAGAAGATGCTTCGACAGCTTGTCATACCATGCCCTGGGTGCTTGATGTAATCCATATAATGCCTTATTCAGTCGATAGACTCTATCAGGATAATCTGGATCTTCAAACCCTGGCGGTTGAGTAACATACACTAATTCTTGGACAGTACCGTATAAGAATGCGCTCTTGACATCCAACTGATATACCTTAATGTCCTTGAAGGCAGCAAATGCTAGAAACAACCAAATAGCTTCTAACCTAGCAACCGGTGCAAACACCTCAGTGTAGTCCAACCCTTCCTGTTGAGCAAAACCTTGAACAACTAGCCGAGCTTTATTTCATGTCACAATGCCCTTTTTATCCTTTTTGCACCTAAAAACCCATCTGGTGCCGAAAGGATAATCTCCCAAAGGTAGATCTACTAACTCCCAAACCTGGAGTTTATCAAACTGAAGAAATTCATGCTGCATGACTTCTACCAAAGATGGATCTTTTAAAGCCATTTGAATATTACTTGGTTCTTCTTGAGAGACGAAACAGCTGAACTTACATTCATCAGCAATACCAGTTTCTTTCATCTTTGTGAATAAACCAGCAAGCTTGTTAATCTGAGCTCTTGTCTTAACCCTTGCACTTGGTTCACCAATGATATCCTCAACTGGATGATACTTGTTGACTCTGTGCTGTGTCACTTTGTCAACTTGAAGATTAACACCTAAATTTGAACCTATTTCTCCCTCACTGGTTGAACTTTGAGGTAGTGGAGTAACTGGTTCTGATTCTTGTGTACTTGCGTCTTTAGTATCCTTTGATAAACCATATGCATCCGCATTAGACATAAGCTCTGGTGACTTATTCACGTCACTAACATCCTTACTATTCTCCTCACTGTCCTTTGATGCTGTAGCAGTAGACGATTCTGAAGTTGTAACTGGATTAGCACCAGTGTTTTCATCATGAAGCAGCACAACATCATCTATCTCCGAGCTACCTGTACCAAAAGAAATGGGACCATTAAAGGACGTAAAAACATCATCATAATTAAATAAGATAGCAGACCCTTGGTGTATAGGAGGATTATAGCTAGAAATTACGACATTGTACCCAACATCGACTATCTCAGCCTTAATATTATGCACCCTCCTATTTGGATATCCCAGAATGTAACCAAGAAAAATTCCCTCTTCAGCCTTTTCGGCAAATTTGGGTTGGTCACGGACTTTTAAAAACGTACATGGGACTCCAAAAGGTTCTAAGCCAGTTAAATTCGGTTTTCTATTGTTTAAAAGTTCATAAGGTGTTTTATTAAATCTTTTAACAATTAAAACCCTATTTAACACATGACAAGCAGTATTCACTGCCTCCCCCCAAAACATAGTAGGAAGCTTTGAATCAGCAAGCATTGTCCTGGCGGTCTCTATCAACGTCCTGTTCTTCTTTTCTGCTACTCCATTCTGTTAAGGTTCATAGGGTGCACTGAATTGATGCTCAATTCCTTTGCTCAGACAATAGACTTCCATAATCTGATTCTTGAACTCTGTCCCGTTATCACTTCTGATTCTCTTTACTCTTGGGTTGTATTGATTTTCGATTCTTTCAAAGAACTCCATTAGGATATGAGCAGTTTCATCCTTGGTCTTCAAGAAAAATACCCACGAGAATCTAGAATAATCATCAGTGACTACCAGATAGTAGTACATAAACCCTATGCTTCGAACATTTACTGGTCCGAACAAATCTATGTGAAGCAACTGAAATGGAGTGGCAATAGAATTCTGAGTCTTCGGCTTGTGCGGCTTCTTGGTTTGTTTTCCTTTTAAGCATGGCACACATTTGTCTTCCACCATAAATCTCTTATTTGGAACGCCGAGAACCAATCCATTACTTGTGATATAATTCATTTTTCTGAAATGGATATGACCCATCCTTCTATGCCATAGCAGAGACTCATCTTCTGAAGCTTTAGTCAGCAAACAGATCGGCTCCACTGAATCAGAGACACCTAATTCCAAACCATAGATGTCTTTCTTTCTTGGAGCTTTCAGCAAGATCCATTCTTCTGGTATAACATAACCTGGTTTCAAAATTAGGGCTTCCCTTTCTGTAAAGTGAACTGGATTCCCTTTGTCACATATTTGAGATACACTCATCAGATTATGCTCCAGCTGCTCAACAAAATTTACATTATCCATTTTAAATTTCCCATTGACGACTTTTCCAATTCCAAAAATACTTCCGCCCTTGGGACCAGCAAAACTGACATAAGACCCTTTAACAGGAGTGAACTCTGTTAATAGTCTCTTGTCGCCTGTCATATGTCTTGAACATCCACTATCGATAAACCATAACCCTGTAGTTTTCTTTAGTGGTTCTTTCTGTTCAATCACTTCAAGATATGCCATAAAGCTAGTCTCAGCTTCATTGAACACTTCTTCATTTTCAGCTCTTACTGGTTCTGATGGTTCAGGTTCCTCTTCTACCCTTTGATGAAAACTATCATGATCATTTGTGCTGGCATACAATGTATAGTCGAAAGAATTATCAACAAGATCGTTCATTCCTCCATCAAAGTCTTGAATTTCAGCCATGAATGCATGATTCTAATCATCGGCACTAGTCGAACCCCAATTATAAGTACCATCATTTTGAACAACCAAAGCTCTCGAGTTGTTCGTTTCTCCTGAGTTTCGGTTCCCATTATTAGCATATTGACGCCCTGAATTTTGACCTGCAATAGAACCACTCTGATTGAAGTTCTGGCTGCCTGTAGCTGAACTGTTGTCCCGTCTTGGCCTCTGACATTCACGTGCAAAATTTCCAAAACCATCACAGTTGAAACACTTCACTTTAGTTTTATCAAACCCCACTTTGCCGTCTATAAACTTCCTTCCGGTTCTATCAGTGAATCGTTGAACTCTCAATTTTAGCATTGCTAATTGCCAGTTCAGATCCATTTCTTCCAAATCATCTAGATCAACTTGCTTGTAATCCTCCCTAACCAGATCAGGATCAGTCAATTTTCCTCCAATTAACTTCTCATGAGCAGACACAAACGAAGCCAGCATGCCCAAATGTCCCTCAGCAGATCTTATGCTCATCGGCATTCCTGATAAACCCGGGCTTGGAGAACAACTTTTCTGATTCCCATTATGAATAACCATAGCTGATTCCAGAGAAGTTACATACATCAAGTTGTTGTCAGAATCCATCGTCATCTTTAACTTTTCATCATCTCCACTGTAGAAGGCAGTAATCCCTCCACTTGAAGATTTTCCAGAAGCAACATTAGGCTTGCTATGATAAAGTTCCGGACGTTGAACAAAATCACTGCTACCTGCTTCCTTTGACTTACGCTTCATATCTTGACCTCTCAGCTTTCGGATAATCTGATCCAGAGTCCAAGTACTGAATTCAGAATTTTGCTGGATTGAAGTTACAAACCCTTCCCACTTAGCTGGAAGAGAATCCAACAACTTTTCGATCACTTCATCTGAATCAGGTTTGTACCCAAAATATGCAAGCTCAACTAGCAAGTGACTGTAACGAATCAACGTCTCATCAAGAGATTCATCCTTGAAACTTGTGAACACATAGTACTATTTCTTCAACAAGTCCTTTCTCCTCTTCTTGAGATCTTCATCACCTTCACAATGCTCCTTGAGTGCATCCCCATAAGCCCTTTGCACTTTCATACTTTTCAAACAGGTGCAAGAATTCCCCTTGGAGAGCCATTCGGAGTGATCCTAAAGCCTTACTTTCAGCCTCATAGTCCTTCTTTTGATCGACATTCATTTGCTCATAAGTAGCTGCTTTCCCACCACTCGAACTAGAAGTATCATTGTCATTTGTGATAACAGGATGAACATAACCATTGACAATACAAATCCACATCCTGACATCCATAAGTCTATAATATGACTCGAATCTGCCCTTCCAATTGAAATATCTATCTAGGCTTATCAACTTGGGCGGTGAATTGGCCTTTCCGGTTTCATGATCCATCAGAATCAATTGATTCAGCAAAGCTTGATAATTTGCGGGTAACTGAGACGTCATTTTCTTCGAGCTAGCAAAATTATACGAACTGTTCAAAATAAACGAGTTCGCAAATTTAAACGGGGTCGTAAAGAAATACAAGGACGCAAATTACAGACTCGAGATCGTAATTGAACTGGCGAGGTCTTAAAGAGCTCACAAGGGCGCAAACGAAATATGAGGTCGCAATTGAGCTGGCGAGGTCGTAATTAGCTACCCATGTCGTAAATCGAACTGGATGAGGTAATACGAGCTGGCGAGGTCGCAAACGATGTTGTATCCTTTAATTCTCTTGAATTCGAAACCCTAATACCCAACAAAACACCTCCGACTGCTGCAAACACCAAAAGAGGTCACAAAATAGGTTTTCGATCGTAAACTCGTGAAATAATCACGTATAAACGACCCTAAACCAATGTTGTCTATCATCAACAAACTATAACCTTCCGGTATTAAACCAAGAGGCTCTGATACTACTTGTAAGTCCCCTTGAAACGGATCGTTAATAGTTTGCTCCAGTTATCTTGAGGTGCGGAATCCCTCACTATAACTTGGTGATTCACAACAAGCCTCCAGATTATCTGCTGCCTCACAGATCTTTTCTAGGCCTAGCGGAAAAACTATTGACGACTTAACCTGCAAATATGCTTGATATTTCGACAAATGTTCAACCCTAATCTCTGTTAGGGTTCGGTATTTATAGGAAAACACACGACATGGGCTTCAGCACGTCGGCCTCGCAAATCCAGCCCAGCTCGACCTAAATACGAGGTCGCATTCATGCTCTAGCCTAGTAATTGCGAGGTCGCAATTCATACTTAAGCATATATTACACATTTAATACTTAAACTTAATCTAGTATTCTATGCATAATACGAAGTTCATTAATGACAATCACATTACAAAGACATATTACAATATAAGCCTGAACAATCTAGACTGCTATTGACATAGACGTGCACTTACATATAGCCTCAGACCCGAATGCCCATTCACAGACATTTCGAAGCTCAGATCCCACAGATCCTCCAAAGCTCAGATCCGAAGGTCCAACCGCGGCTCAGATCCCGCAGAGCTTACAAAGCTCAGATCCCGAAGGTCCGTCCGTAGGCCTTCCATTACTTAAGGTCCTAAAGGTTCCCTAAAAGCTTCAGAAATCCCTTAAAGATTTTCACCTGCTCAGAGCACAAAAACCAAAAGTTTTTCACAAGAAGAATCCGACTACGTAACTTTGTTTGTCGATCGCGCAAAGGAGATCCAGATTTATAAATAACCTCCGCCACTGAGAACTGTTATCCAAACTATCGAAAAGGTGATTAAACCCCAATCACTTATACTAGCCTTTCCATAGAAGCTGTGGATATTCGGAAAACTGCAAGGATTAATCTTGGCATACTAAGGAAACGCCTCAGCTTTAGCCATAAAAAATCACGAGGAAAAGATGCCTGATGTGACCAATTTATATAGATCACCCACTTCATTATTGGCCTTTTTCGTATGTGTTTTGAGTCGATATTGTATGCATTTGGAGCGTTTATGGTGTTTGTTAGTGCTTTAAGGTTCTTAGCAGGTTGTGCGTCCATTTGGTACATTTTCTGATGATTTTAGGCCAAGATGTTGATCCGAGTGTTCGAGTGATGTTGATAAAGAAAATCAAAGATTTCAGCAAGATTTGACTGCGCCGCAGTGGGAGGAATGTTGCCCCACTGCGCCGCAGTCACTGGAGTGAAGAAACCACATGGATTCCAGCAAGTTTGAGCTGCGCCGCAGTGGGAGTATTCACACCCCACTGCGCCGCAGTCAAGGTGTGCCAAAGCCAAGGCTTTCCAGAGGTTTTACATTGCGCCGCAGTGGGAGGAATGTTGCCCCACTGCGCCGCAGTCCTTGGTCGATCAAAAACAAAATAATTTCCAGTGGATTATAACTGCGCCGCAGTGGGAGGAATGTTGCCCCACTGCGCCGCAGTCAACCAAAGAACAGAATTCCAGGGGCCTGTCACTACGCCGCAGTGGTGGTGCACAAGACTCACTGCGGCGCAGTGAGTACACGGGGAGATCAGGGCTACAGCCTCTTTGCATCAGATTTGGGGGAGGTATATAAAGAAAAAAAAACCTATTTGCCCAGGATCCAAGTTTTTCTTTCTAGGAGCTGTTCTACCACGAGTCTTTGACGGATCATCGCAGATTTCATCATTTGATTCATTGAAGATTCAAGAACATCCATCTAGATCGTATCTAATCTTCTGTTTTGCAATTTATATTCAACAATCATTGGTACAATATGTTTTCTTTCAATTTCTTTATTGCAATTCAATATAGTATGATTGGCTAGATTTCTAATCATCCACTTTGATGAAACTTGACGAATGATATGATTGCAATATTTTAATTCAAGAGTTGATTCAATTATCGTTGTGTCGTGATCTTTATCAATTAATTCCTTGCGATTTATTATTTTGATGTTGATGGTTTATGTGTTCATCGTTAGTGGTACTAGGTGAATACGTTTATCGTTTCAATTCGATTGTCTATGGTCATTTGTCACCGGTTCATGGTATGACGGTGAATGTCAAATCTATAATAGGAGTTAATTGGTAAACGTGTTTAGAAACGGTTGGTGGTACCATGTTTTCATTCACATAGGCATAATTGGTAATTGGATAATCGAGCAAACTAATTGTTGGGGAGATTTTGTAGGCATTGGTGGTACCGGCTTGGGTAATTTAACTAGCAACTTACGTGTTTGGGTTATTTGTGAGCGGTTGGTGGTACCACGCGAGCATTTTATCCTTTCACGATTATCTTGTCAACTCTAAATAATCTGAACTTTATCGAAGTGCAATCATAACTGAAGTCAAGTGGATTCGAAGTGGGTGATCTTTATTCATATCGTTTGAACTTTCTTTACTTTTCAATTGTCTTGTCATTTCAATTTCTTTAATTTCATATTATCAAGGTGAGGTAGCAATTCGGCTACGGTTCCATCCTTATTCCAAAACCGCTTTAGCTGACAACTATTTCAAAACCATTCCCCGTGTTCGATCCTGGACTTACCTTCTAGCTATACTATATACGAACGGTCCACTGCCCGCAAGTGTGTAGTAGTCAGTTTTAGGGTATTCCTTGTTTTAATTTTTAAACTCGATTTCACACATCAAGTTTTTGGCGCCGCTGCCGGGGAATGTGTGCCGATTTAGTTGTTAATTTAGTGGTTTGATCCTTTCTCACGCGTGAGAAAGTTACTTGTTTATTAGTTTAGTTTTCTTTTCTTATCACATGTGCATTTGACGTGTTTGTGTTAGTTGTGTATTTGCAGGAATTGTGTTAGTTGATGAACTTGCGTTCTTCGGGTCTCCCTTTGAATAGTCCCTTGTCTACTCCGAGAAGACCAAGAGGGCGTAGGTTTAACTTCGCTGAACCCACAACACCAATATCGACATCATTTTCACCTATAGCTAAACCCACTCCTGATTCGGACGAGGAAGGGTTCTTTTTGGACGAGTTTTTCAATTTTGAGGTAAAGCAAGAGGAAATGGGGGACGAACAACCAAGGGATCCGAATGACACTCGCTATGGCGAGAGGGTTCGAACTATCCCAACGGGACGTGGTTCCGCCATTAGACCTCCAACCATTGATCACACTTTCGCTTTGAAAGGAAACCATCTAAAAAGTATAGAAGAGAATCAATTTGATGGTAAACGGAAATGGGATCCTTACCAACACTTGGATAGGTTCGAAAAGTTGGCTCGGCTATACCAATATGGGCAAAACCAAATGAATGTCGTGAAACTTGAGACATTTCCCATGTCAATCACAGGAGAAGCACTTGATTGGTTCAATGATCTTCCAGAAAATTCTATTACTACTTGGAACCAACTCAAGGAGGCTTTCATTGGTGAGTTTTATTCACTTAGAACTCAAAGAAGGTTGGAGAACATGATAAGATCTTTTGAACAAAATGATGGAGAAGATGTTGTTGAGGCTTGGATTCGTTTCAAGGAAATGTTGAGAAATTGCCCAGGTCACGATTTGACTAAGGAGAAATATGTGGAGCTTTTCTTTGATGGGTTGGATAAAAAGTCTAAACGAGAATTGGGATACGCTTTCGGAGGTAGTTTCAATAACATTACACCCAATGAAGGCTATCGAATCTTGGAAGACATGGCGAAGGATAGCTCAACTTTGGATGATGAAAGGTTTTTGAAGAATGAGAAAAAGATGAAGAGAGGTACTAACCAAGGGAGAGTTGCTAAGGTTGAAGCTAGCAATGACCCAGGGGTTGTTGGAGAGATTAGGGCGCTATCTGAGCGCATGGAAAAGGGGTTTGCTGCTCAAGAGAGTAGGTTTGGAGCAATTGAGAGGGATGTTAAGGTAGTGGCCGATGGGTGTGATCATTGTGGTGATATGCACTATTCTGATGAGTGTCCAAATCGGGCACCCAAAGATGTGAATTATGTTCAAAATCAGCCCCAAGGGAATTTCTACCGCAACACCGGTTTCCAGAACCGGCCTTCAGGTAATACTTCTTATAGCTCTCTTTTTCAATCTAATAATTCTCGTTTTTCAGGAAATAGGTGGCAAAGAGATAATTATCAGAATCAGCCACAACAGCAGACTCAGCAAGGACAAGGATCAGGTTCTTCTTCTTCTAATGCCGATCCTAATGCCGAGTTGAGAGAGATGATGAAGCAGTTGGCTAGTAATCAGGTTGAAACAAATACTAGCATTCAAATGATCAGGGAAGACACTAAGACTTTGAGTGAGAGGTTGGATCAGTTAAGTGGGAAAGTGGAGATTAACATGAAAAACCAAGGAGTTAATTTCAAGGATCTATAAAGTAGGATGGCTGCTCTTGCTAGGCCCACGGGGACTCTTCCTAGCAATACACAGCAGAATCCTAGACCTCAGTTTAATCAGGGGCAGAATCAAGGACAGAATCAGGGACAGAAATACACTCCACCTCCAGTCCGCAATGAGCAAGCCAAAGCCATCACCACTCGTACTAGTAGGTCTTATGACTCACCTCCTATGCCTAATGTTGTTGTTTCTGATGTGCAGGATAAAGGGAGTGATGATGATGAGGTTGATGAAAAGATTGAAATGGAGGAAGATTCAACCGTGAAGACGCCGGTCATTCACCCAAAACCGGATGTGGTTCCAGAAGTTAAACCATACAAACCGAAGATACCATTTCCACAAAGGTTCAAAAAGGCAAAGCTGAAAGAGCAATATAACAAGTTTGTGGAGATGATTACAAATGTTCACATTAATGTGCCTTTAGTTGATCTTATTCAGGGGATGCCACATTATGCCAAGTTCATTAAGGAGCTCGTGATTGACAAAGGAAAGATGGATGAGGTGAAAGCTACTTATCTTAATGCCGAGTGTTCTGCTATCTTGCAGAACCGCATCCCACCTAAGCTTGAAGATCCAGGGAGTTTCCTTATTACTTGTTCTATTCGTACTCTTACTTGTAAGGCACTTGCTGATTTAGGTGCTAGCATTAATTTGATGCCTTACTCGGTTTGGAGTAAGTTAGCTCTAGGAGTTTTGATACCTACCCGCATGAGTATTAGATTAGCTGACCATTCTTTTCAGTATCCCATTGGGATTGCTGAAAACTTGACTGTCCGGGTAGGCCATATTGTGTTTCTAGTTGACTTCGTTATCCTCGAGATGGAGGAAGATACGAAGGTACCCCTTATTCTTGGACGACCATTCATTAATACCGCGGATGCTATCATCCGTGTGAAGGATAAGGAAATTTCTTTGGGTGTGGGTACGGATAGAATTGTGTTTAATGTTGAAAAGTCCATCAAGCATTCATATTCTAATGATGAGTCTTGTTTCAGGATTGACGTTATTGATGATGCTTTAGACCGAGAGTTTCAGGAACTAATGGAGGTCGACACTGGAGATGAGGAGATTGCTAATTTAGGATTGGGAGATATATCTGATGATGATTTGTTTGCAGAGGTTATGGCGCTTAGCTTGGATGAGACACCTCCCGAGGATGAGAGTTTTGAGGAGGTTGTTGCTGATGGAAGTTCGAGGGTACCGAATTCTGTTGATGTACCACCCACTGATTTGGAGCTTAAGCCATTACCTTCCCATTTGGAGTATGCTTATTTGTCTGGTGAATCTTCTTTACCCGTGGTTATCTCGTCCTCACTCTCGAGTGACGAGAAGGATTGTCTTTTGTCTGTGCTTCGAGCCCATAAGCGGGCTTTTGCTTGGAAGACCACCGATATTCCAGGTATTAGTCCTAACTTTTGTCAGCATAAAATAGATTTTGTTGATGATGTTAAGCCCGTTGTCCAGAGACAAAGGAGGCTTAATCCGAACATGAAAGAAGTCGTTAAGAAAGAGGTCATTAAGTTGTTAGATGCCGGGATCATTTTTCCTATTGCTGATAGTCCTTGGGTTAGTCCTGTTCATTTTGTGCCCAAAAAGGGGGGCATGACAGTTATTGAGAATGAGAATAAGGAACTCTTGGCCACTAGGACTATAACGGGTTGGCGGGTTTGTATTGATTACCGAAAGCTTAATGATGCCACCCGTAAGGATCACTTTCCCCTTCCTTTCATTGATCAGATGTTAGAAAGACTTGCAGGTAATGAATATTTTTGTTTCTTAGGTGGGTTTTCCGGGTACTTCCAAATACCCATTGATCCCAAGGACCAAGAAAAGACCACCTTCACATGCCCATTTGGTACTTTTGCTTACCGGCGAATGCCATTTGGTTTGTGTAATGCCCCAGGCACCTTTCAAAGGTGCATGATAGCTATTTTCCAGGACATGCTTGAAACCTCCATGGAGGTTTTCATGGATGATTTCTCGGTTTTTGGGGACTCTTTTCATACTTGCTTGCATAATTTGGAAAGGATGTTAGAACGGTGTGAAAGGGCACACCTTGTTTTGAATTGGGAAAAGTGCCATTTTATGGTGACCGAGGGAATTGTTTAGGGCATAAAGTGTCTAAGGCCGGGATTGAAGTTGATAGGGCTAAGATAGATGTTATAGCCAAGTTACCCCCGCCTTCCAATGTGAAAGGGGTAAGGAGTTTTCTTGGACATGCCGGTTTTTACCGCCGATTTATTAAGGATTTTTCTAAGATTACTCGTCCTATGACCCACTTGTTGGAGAAGGACGTTCCTTTTGTGTTTGATGATGCTTGTTTGAGTGCATTTCAGGTTTTAAAGGAGAAGTTGACTAATTCTCCTATCATGGTTGGACCGGATTGGGAATTGCCATTTGAGTTGATGTGTGATGCAAGTGATTATGTTGTGGGAGCCGTGCTTGGGCAAAGGGTTGATAAGCATTTCAAGCCAATTTACTTTGCTAGTAAGACCTTGAACCCCGCTCATCAAAATTACACCACTACTGAGAAGGAGTTGCTTGCAGTGATCTTCGCATTTGATAAGTTTAGATCATATCTTGTGTTGAGTAAGACCATAGTTTTCACTGACCATTCAGCCCTTAAGTACTTGTTCTCGAAACAAGATGCTAAACCTAGGCTTATCCGATGGATTTTGTTGTTACAAGAGTTTGATATAGAGGTTAAGGATAAGAAAGGTGTTGAAAACTTGGCGGCCGACCATTTGAGTCGTTTGAAGATCCTCACCGGGAGGAACTTCGAGATGGGGAGATTAATGATCACTTCCCCGATGAATCTTTAATGTTTATTTCTAACTCTGATGATGCTCCTTGGTTTGCAGATATTGCTAATTATTTGGTTGCAGGTGAGATACCGAATGATTTCACATCCCAGCGAAAGAAGAAGCTCATATCGGATGTTAAGCACTATTTTTGGGATAGTCCATACTTATTTCGTGTTTGTGCAGATGGTATGGTAAGGAGATGTGTAGCTGGAGCTGAGACGAGGGAGATTCTTGATGCTTGTCACTATGGTCCAACTAGAGGTCATTACGGTCCTTCAGTTACTGGTAAGAAAGTTTTTGATGCAGGTTTCTATTGGCCTACAATTTTCAAGGAGTCCCAGACTTTGGTAGAGACTTGTGACATTTGTCAAAGACAAGGGAGCATAACTAAGCGGGATGAGATGCCTCAACAAAGCATTCAGGTATGTGAGGTATTTGATATTTGGGGTATAGACTTCATGGGACCATTCCCACCGTCTAATAAGTTTCAATATATTCTTGTTTCCGTTGACTACGTGTCTAAATGGGCCGAAGCCAAGGCTTTGCCCACGAATGACACGAGGGTAGTCATTGATTTCTTGAAATAATTATTCTGTCGATTTGGTTGCCCTAGAGCTTTGATTAGTGACCGAGGAACCCATTTTGCAAATCATCAATTAGCCAAGGTCATGAAGAGGTATGGTGTTGTGCATTATTTTTCTACTTCTTATCATCCATAAACTAGTGGACAAGTAGAAAACACCAATAGGGCTTTGAAAAGGATTTTAGAGAAAACTGTTGGAGATAACCCCAAGGTTTGGTCAAAGAAGTTAGATGACGCCTTGTAGGCGTTTAGGACGGCTTATAAGACGCCGATTGGCACCACGCCATACCGGTTGCTCTATGGCAAAAC
Source organism: Erigeron breviscapus (assembly GCA_034093135.1). NCBI lineage: Eukaryota > Viridiplantae > Streptophyta > Magnoliopsida > Asterales > Asteraceae > Erigeron > Erigeron breviscapus. Next base: position 20,088,433 of record CM067175.1, on the reverse strand, counting down.
TTGCCATCTTCCTATTGAGATAGAGCATAAAGCGTATTGGGCGTTGAGGAATCTGAATTTGGATATGATGGAAGCTAGTGAACTTAGAATGTTGCAACTTCATGAGCTTGATGAGCTTAGGTTAGGTGCTTATGAGAATTCGAGGCTTTATAAGGAAAGGACCAAGATTTGGCATGATAAGAGGATCCGTAGGAAGGAGTTTAAGGTTGAGGCTAAAGTGTTGTTGTTCTTGTCCAAATTTAAGATTAAGCAACCCAAACTCACTTCTAGATGGATTGGACCGTTTGAGATTAAGCATGTGTACCCGTCGGGTTATGTTGAGTTGTTTAAGCGAAATGGTGAAGGATCGTTCATTGTCAATGGTCATCGACTTAAGCTATATTTGGAAGAAGAGCAGGTTGAGGGGATATTTGATGAGATCCCCGTGTTTGAATTGGAAACTTGAAGGTTGGTCGAGTCAAGCTAAAGACTCGTTAATAACTTAAGCGCTTTTCGGGAGGCAACCCGTGTTTATTTTATCGGATTTTACTTTTCTTTGAATTAGATAGTTTTAATCTTGTTTTAGTTAAGTAAGTGCAGGTGTGGTTTAGATTTGATGCGGTTCCGGGTATGTTGAATTTGAGTTTTGTCATAATTTTTTGAAGAAAAATCTTCCAGCAACTTCCCACTGCGCCGCAGTGGGGAGTGGGATAGGCTGACTGCGCCGCATGAGAAACCCACTGGCCAGTTGTACAAAATCCTTCACTGCGCCACAGTGAAGGGTCGGGTAAGTCAAGATGAGGCCAGGTAAGTGTTTCTTTTACTTTTTCACTTTCATTCTTTCTTCTTTCTTTCTCTCATCTAAAAACAACAAAACACCCATTATTTCCCATCAAGATCTTCCATTTTTCTTTCATCTTTTTTTTCTTTCTCCTAGATTATCATCTCTACATTATCATCATGGGAAGAGGAGTAAGTTTTCTTGATTATTTTCTGTGTTTATTTCTTTATTTTTGATTTTTAATTTTTAGGGTTTTTAATTTCGTAATTAATTCTAGGGTTTAGTTGTTTATGGGCTAATGAGGCTAATGGGGTGGTTAATCTTTCATTTAAAACGCTTGTTCATCCGATTTTGATTTTGAAATTAGGGTTTTGTGAATTTAGAGATTTGTGATGAAAAGGTGTGGGGGAGGTTAATGTTGGATTAGTTGGTGACTATTGCTTCATTATTGCTGAATTTGAGTATTTAATTAACCCCTATTTGGCTACCCATCGTGATGAACTGATGAACTTGCCCAGATTTTTTTCGCCACTGCGCCGCAGTGGGTATGCATGTTGCCACTGCGCCGCAGTGGCCACCACCTGACCTGCACGTGATTACAATCTCATTGCGCCGCAGTGAGGGCTACCAAGTCTCACTGCGCCGCAATGCAGACTCTCTGAACTGCGATTTTGTTTGTTATTACGTAATGGGTTAAGTCTTGCATTCTTAGTTCTCATGTTTTATTTGCTTTATCTATTTGATTGCAGACCGCTGCTGACAAGAGGAAACAAGATGAAGGCCAATCTAGTGAGGCAGCTAACGTGCCTCATAATGCACCTAGGCGACAAGAGGAAGTGCCGCTTCACTTTGTGGAGAGTTGAATGAAAGACATGCTTGGTTGCAATTTGATGATATTAGGCAACCTCACAAGAACAACTACTTGAACAAACTGTACAAGCTTCAAAGCATCCCGTTTGCCCACCTAAGTATTTCACTCATACTCAGGCTCAATACTTTGGGGTGCAAGCAGATATTCGTCAGTGGTATTCTATGGGGATGAGAGTTGGTAATAGGGTGGTCAATTGCAAAATTTGGGATAGAGTGTTTCTTAACAGGGAACCAGTTTACCGGGAATTGTGTTTGGAGTTTTATTCGACCTTGAGATTGACTAAGGAATTGCACAAGGTCAAAGACATTTTTGAGGAAAGGATTGTTGTGTTCTACTGTGGGGGAGAGAAGAGGAAGTTATCCATAGCAGAGTTTGGTCATTACGTAGGTATGTATTCTAGGCAAGAGTTGGATAACCTGGATTGGAGAAATCTTTTGAGGCAAGGATTTTATGTTAAGGCAGATTTGGGTGATGGTGAGTCCATTCCTCAGTATTGGACTCGGATTTCTGGGGGAGTGGCTTGGCCTACTGGAGGTTATGGTAGTGTCTCTAAAATCAAAAGTGTTAAGTTACGGTTGCTCCACAGGATATTAGTGACGTCTTTTGTTCAAAGGTCGACTCATTGGGATAAGGCCTATCAATTAGATTTGTGGTTGATGAAGCTGTTTTCTGAGGGTCGCCTAGAAAGTTTGCATTGCCTCCGATGGTACTCTTGGACCGAATGTGCAACCATTCCGATTCTGAGCTTGTTTTGGGTCATTTTATCACCCGGATTTATAAACGATGGGAGTGTTCGAATTGGATGCGTGCCAGACGTATCTTTCTCAGGCCGTCTATCAAGTGGATTTAACTTCTAAGGAGTTGATTAGGGCGAAGATAGTAAGGAAGAAGCAGGGGAATGTGCTGGAGAGACTGTTGGATGATGAGGGGGTTGTAGGGTCACCACCGCCGGATGTGGAGGAGGATGATGTTGATATGGAGGATGCTCCTCAGGAGCCACAGAGGAGGCGTGGCCGTAGCGGTTTTGATTTGACTGAGTTAGGATCCACGGTTCAGAAGATATATGAGGATCAACAGGAGAGCCGTCGGGCATTTGAGGCTTATCAGAGACGGATGGACCAGGATATGACATGGGTTGGTTCGCAGCAGGCCTACACGAACTATACATTGGACTATTATCAGCCTATGTGGAATGCACAATATCATGGGAACGAGTTTGTTCCATCAGATCCGGTTCCGGAGTTTAGACCACCACCTATTCATGTCCCCGATTATCGCCAGGGTGGTCAGTCTTTCTTCCCTATGACTGCCCCGGGGGACATGTCACCTCGGCCCCATAATTTGGGAGGATCTCCTCGTGGGCCAGTGCAGTTTGGTACTTTTCAGGGTGGACATGATGCTGGTGGTTCATCTTCTTTTGTTCCTGGTTTTGTTGCAGGTTTGGAAGCAGGTGCGTCAGGATTTGATGATGATCAGTCAGGGGGAGGTGCTGGTGGTTCAGGTTCAGCTCAGGAGGAAGAGCAAGATTGGGTGACAAGTATATTTGGAAAACCTGGACTACCCTATGGCTACCATGGACATCAGCAGTGAGTGGAGATGATTCCCATCCGGCACCGTGGGATGGAATCATATAATGATTGATTTTGATTGGTATTCTGATGAAATTACTTTATTTATCTTTGTCTGGTATCCACCCTACGGGGTGATGAAACATTTGTAATTTGCTTTGTTTCTTTTATTTTCTGCATGATACTCTTTTAGTTTGCATTTTGTATGGATATTTTGGATGGGTTCTTGTAATTGAGCAGGTTTGATCCGAATGATGGCAATACCTAGTGGCACCCAAGTGTGGGGGAGGACCCATTGGATTTGTTTGATTGTGTGATCGTGTTAGTAGCTCACTATGATGTCATGTGCATATGCTGGCAGTAAGTTCAGCGCAACATTTTTGATTGGCATCTTTATTGACATTGTTTCACACACAGTTCTCACACTTTCCGTTTTGGGACTAGTTTGTTTCTCCCGTTAAGCAAATTGGACTTCCTCTTTAGGAAGAGCAATTTGTGATGCGGGGTCGACTTACTTGTTTTGAAACGGAATGTGTCCATGATCCGGTATGTGTTCTCATTCTTTCTGTCTATTGTGCTTACCCCCTATTTACCTTTGTTCTGACCGAATATGGACATTGAGGGCATTGTCCATCTTAAGTGTGGGGGGGTGGCAAATAGGTTTAAGTAACCGGATGTATCTCTTTTGTTGTTTTGCCATTGAGATTTAACCGTTCTTGTAGATGTGTCCCTCTCGTAGGCTCTTGGGTTTTATCCAAGAGTAAGGGTTCTATCTTGAATTCTAAACTATGATGTGCATGTTTGAGATTGGTTATTTCGATTTGGTAAGATGACGGAAGATGATATGATTTGAAACTTGTGTTGAGCTTGTCCTTGTGGTAAATTGCTTTTGTCACTTAATTCATAATAATTTAATAAGCAATTTTACTACAAAATTTTTCCTTGGCACCATTTTAATAGGCGAAATGTGTTCTGAACGGTTATTGGGCTAATCCTTGTGGATTGATAACATTACTTGCATACTCAAATTTCCCAACACCTAAAGTTGTGAGATTCATCATTCATTTATAGATGTGCTAGGTGTTTACGGTTTTGGTTTGATTGCCTTGTAATTTGTCCCTCTCTTAGGCTCTTGGATTTATTCGGGAGTAAGGGTTCCATTTCGAACTCTGCACTAAGATGTGCGAATTTGAGGTTAATTTATTTCATTTCTGGGTTCATTTCTTTGATATGAGTGTGCCGGTGATGTGTTGAGCTAGAACTTGGCCTGGTGATCGTTACGAGACCGCAGTGAGATCACTTTTGTGATATAAGTACATTGGATGACGAATTGGCATATTAGGTTTGACCCATATTTTCTTTCTTTCTTTGCACCCTTGCTTATGTATATTTTTACCTTCAGTATACATACTTTTATACATGTACATACACTTTCTTTCCTTCCTTTGTAAACCTTTGTTGCACTCATCCTTAGTACAAAGTACACTTATACATCCTTCTTTTTAACTTAGCCTTTTCCTTTGTATATATCCATTTAAATATGTAAACTTTACCTAATTATACCTTACTATACCGATAGTCTAATCTGGGGGGCCATTGATTGTCATTGGTTTGTTTGGATAGTTTGGGAGTGCTTCAGTGGATTGTCTAGTGGAATATTCTTGTCTATGAAAATACGTCATTTGGTCAAGTTATTGGGGAATGTCTTGGATTGTTCAAAGGAAGTATATTGTTATAGACATTGTTCATCATTGTAAGAGGGTGCCTACTAGTAGAGTAAAAATGGTTCAGAATAAGAGAAAAGAGTAATTCAAAAAAAAAAAAAAACTTGGGCTACTAGTAGGTACTTTTCATTTTTAGATGTCTAAAGTTTTGTTGTATCATTAAGATTGGAAGACTTGGTGGAATTTAAGTTGTTTGAAGTTGATACACCACAATGGTGTCGGGTTTCGCTTGGTATTTTTGAGGTGTCTTAGCGGGATAACATCTTATGGGTTGTTGGAAATCAAAGGTAAGGGTTTGATTAGACTATTTTGTACATAATTCATACATACCTTATACTTTTGTTACTTCCTATCACTAACCTAAATTTCCCATACTCCATTGTAAATTTCCATAATATATACCTTAGCCTAACTATACAACCGACCTATATGCCATATTTTGATGATGTACTTGGTGCTTACGCCACGTCGGTGGAGTTATGATCCTTGTTCAAGCCTATGGTAAGATATGCATCACGACCGCGCAATGAGTGATTATTCATATATATTCAACCCAATAGTAAGTTCGTTGGAGTAGGATGATTTTGATAGGCTCATTTGTTTCACTTTTGCTTAGTCGTGTTATTGTGGCTTGTGGATTGTTCAGATATTGTCAAACATTTCGGGGTTTCATTTAAGATTAAAACTGCTTCACCCAACTTTTTGTCATTAACATGCTTGGTGTGGCTTCTTTTTGATAATCGTAATGTGTTTATATAGCTTCGTGTCAAGGAACGCTTTTTGCTTAATTTCCAGATTTGCTTGAGGACAAGCAACGCTCAAGTGTGGGGGGATTTGATGTGACCAATTTATATAGATCGCCCACTTCATTATTGGCCTTTTTCGTATGTGTTTTGAGTCGATATTGTATGCATTTGGCGCGTTTATGGTGTTTGTTAGTGCTTTTAGGTTCTTAGCAGGTTGTGCGTCCATTTGGTACATTTTCTGACGATTTTAGGCCAAGATGTTGATCCGAGTGTTCGAGTGATGTTGATAAAGAAAATCAAAGATTTCAGCAAGATTTGACTGCGCCGCAGTGGGAGGGATGATGCCCCACTGCGCCGCAGTCACTGGAGTGAAGAAACCACATGGATTCCAGCAAGTTTGAGTTGCGCCGCAGTGGGAGTATTCACACCCCACTGCGCCGCAGTCAAGGTGTGCCAAAGCCAAGGCTTTCCAGAGGTTAGAGGTTTTACACTGCGCCGCAGTGGGAGGAATGTTGCCCCACTGCGTCGCAGTCCTTGGTCGATCAAAAACAAAATAATTTCCAGTGGATTATAACTGCGCCGCAGTGGGAGGAATGTTGCCCCACTGCGCCGCAGTCAACCAAAGAACAGAATTCCAGGGGCCTGTCACTACGCCGCAGTGGTGGTGCACAAGACTCACTGCGGCGCAGTGAGTACACGGGGAGATCAGGGCTACAGCCTCTTTGCATCAGATTTGGGGGAGGTATATAAAGAAAAAAAAACCCTATTTGCCCAGGATCCAAGTTTTTCTTTCTAGGAGCTGTTCTACCACGAGTCTTTGACGATCATCGCAGATTTCATCATTTGATTCATTGAAGATTCAAGAACATCCATCTAGATCGTATCTAATCTTCTGTCTTGCAATTTATATTCAACAATCATTGGTACAATATGTTTTCTTTCAATTTCTTTATTGCAATTCAATTTAGTATGATTGGCTAGATTTCTAATCATCCACTTTGATGAAACTTGACGAATGATATGATTGCAATATTTTAATTCAAGAGTTGATTCAATTATCGTTGTGTCGTGATCTTTATCAATTAATTCCTTGCGATTTATTCTTTTGATGTTGATGGTTTATGTGTTCATCGTTAGTGGTACTAGGTGAATACGTTTATCGTTTCAATTCGATTGTCTATGGTCGTTTGTCACCGGTTCATGGTATGACGGTGAATGTCAAATCTATAATAGGAGTTAATTGGTAAAGTGTTTAGAAACGGTTGGTGGTATCACGTTTTCATTCACATAGGCATAATTGGTAATTGGATAATCAGCAAACTAATTGTTGGGGAGATTTTCTAGGCATTGGTGGTACCGACTTGGGTAATTTAACTAGCAACTTAGGTGTTTGGGTTATTTGTGAGCGGTTGGTGGTACCACGCGAGCATTTTATCCTTTCACGATTATCTTGTCAACTCTAAATAATCTGAACTTTATCGAGTGCAATCATAACTGAAGTCAAGTGGATTCGAAGTGGGTAATCTTTATTCATATCGTTTGAACTTTCTTTACTTTTCAATTGTCTTGTCATTTCAATTTCTTTAATTTCATATTATCAAGGTGAGGTAGCAATTCGGCTACGGTTCCATCCTTATTCCAAAACCGCTTTAGCTGACAACTATTTCAAAACCATTCCCCGTGTTCGATCCTGGACTTACCTTCTAGCTATACTATATACGAACGGGTCCACTGCCCGCAAGTGTGTAGTAGTCAGTTTTAGGGTATTCCTTGTTTTAATTTTTAAACTCGATTTCACACATCAATGCCCAAAGGTGCGAAACTTTCATCACATAATTATACATATACCACATATGATACACAGTCTCTAAACAAGTCGCGTTACAAAGAGGTGAGTAGACGAACTCCCCTTGGTCCCCTGGGTAAACAAAGTAACTCCGAAACGAAGCACCACCGTTCAGCCTAGCCTCCGGTACCGAAGTCATGGTACTAGCCGAATTCCAAATATCGACACATAGAATGCTAAATACTGAAGAAAACTTGGAGGAACTCAGAGTTGACCTAGAATCATCAGAAGATGAAGAGAAAATGCACCCATTAGAGAAGCAATGTTCGAAAAGAAAACCGAAGGGGGATACAACAAAAGAATCAATCCTACTGCATTCAAAACCGGCGACTATGTTCTTTGGCTAAACAGCGCCAACATCACGTAATATCAAGGAAAGCTGGGACCGACATGGGAAGGCCCATATGGGCTCCAGAACCGCCTACGGCTCGGAGCGTACTAGTTAAAAATCCCCGAAGGGGGTCCGGTTGATAAGACCTGGAATCAATCTTTTATAAAGGATTGAATTTGCGGAAGTTCCATAAAACTCTGCATAAATTACAAGGCTATTTGCCTCAATTATTCAAAATAAGCAAAAGCCCCATGAGGGATAATGCATTATTCAAAAGACTCATTGTCTCAATATAAATAAAATAGAGGGTCGCCACCTCAGTAAACTAAAAAGCTACCAAGAGGGAACAAGCTGTCAGGGACGCCTGAGCAGATACCCCAATGTACGTGCATACATATGTATACAAAAAAAAAACATTCGACATATAAAAGATTGAATGTATAGGTAAAAAGCCAAAGAAAAAATACCGGGGTTTCACACGCACAATGCGGAAGCCCCAGGATCAGGTATAACAGTTATACCATTAACAAATTTACTATGATAGACAGCTACATTCAAGATAGCATACTCTGGAGACCCTTCGAGACGTGTAACGAAGCAGGTTCAGGAGCGTGGACCACAAGACCAATAAACTTCACAATCTCAGGACCGCTGGCAAGAGTCTCACAAACATATGACACAACTCTAGTATAAATGAGCAATTACGGGTTCCTAAGACTGCGTGGCGAAGAGTATGCCATCGCCAAAGGCTTCGTAACGAAGAGTGCATCAGCGCCAAAGACTATGCAACGAAGACCGTGCTTTAAAGCATCACCTAGGGTGGAAAGCAGCTGACCCTCAGAGCCTACAGAATGACACACAACTTCAAAAATACACAAGGATCATGCTACACAGTTATTCATAGCTTATGAAGCCGGCAACAACCACATTTCCATGCAAAACTATCGTGATAGAAGATCCTAGGAGGAAAGTCTATGAAGATCCCCTTGATTACTGGTACGTAGCCTCTACTTAAATGAATAATACCCTAAATAGCAATCACCACCCCCTGAAAGTCACTATGAAACCTATACCAACAAAAAACGAAATCCTTCGTAAATACCAACCAAGTTTACGTGCTTGCGAATAGGAATAGAGCGTCGTGAAAGATGAGACGTGTTGGTCCTATTCTGGCACAAACACATTTTTCTCTCCTGCGACGAAGACTTAGCCTTCGAATCATTACAAAACTGTTACATGACATTACCCCACGATTATTCATCATTACTCTTTGCAAATTCACTACAAAACCTAATCCAACTCCCCAAAAAATGAATCACAAACCCTGTAATGGTGAAAAAAGGAAACGATGAGTGAAGGATGTGTGTTAGTTTCACTAATATCAACAAAGCATGCCCCAAAGATTGTTATCCCTTGCCGGAGATAGATTGAAAAGTAGAATCCTCGACAGAACACCAGCTGAAATGATTTCTAGATGCATATAAAGATCAGATACAGATGGCCGAAGAAGATGAAGACAATACAGATTTTTACACAAGTAAAGGGACCTATTGTTACCGAAAGATGCTTTCGGGCTAAAGAACGCAGGGGTTGCGTATCAGCGCCTGGTTGACAAAGCATTTGCCACACAGATTGGCAGATACTTGGAGATTTACATGAATGACATTGTAGGGACGAAGAAAACCTCTTATAAAACATTTGGGAGACCTTCGGAAACCTCTGAGCAATCAACCCAATCCGAATAAATGCTCAGTAAAGGAAGGAAAGTTCCTTGGGTATTATAACAACAACAAAGGGATACACTCTAACCCTTCGAATGTTGACAAATTAAAACAGGTCTCTCCATCAAAGACAACAAAATAAGTCCATAGCTTAAACAGGGAAGGTAACTTATTTCAAAGAAAGAAGACTTACAAAATAATAATTAAAAAATTGAAGACAACGACAGTTGGAGCAGATCAAATGGAAGATACAAGCAGCGATGTGATAGGAAAGTTGTTGTGATATATATATACAACGGCCACAAAAACCCTAACCGTCGATATAGCACCTCGAGATACGTGCCTGGGAAGCAGCTGACACATTGACTTTTGGGAATTAAGGAATTTACAAAATACACCCTGGGAAATGACTAAGTGGCCAGGAATAGTCCAATGCAATAATTTACAAAATCACCTTGTACTTGGGGGCTTGATGGTATACCCTCCCAGCAATACGAAGCACCTGTCATACGAAGGAAGCGTTAATTTGATGCAGAAATTTTCAGAGTTTAATATAACGACCTTTGCAGCTCCTCATATTAAACTGGGGGGCTTGATGGTATATGTCACCCTCCGTGACGGAACCGAACCTGCATGACGGAACCTTACCTCCGTGATGGAAAACCTGCGTGACGGAACCTTACCTCCGTGACGGAAAACCTGCGTGACGAAGCTACCCGCTGTAAGCCTTATCTAAATATGGAAGAGATTATCTCAATCTTTCTCCTAAATTAAAGAGATTTGCTCTTATCTCGTCCTAAATACCCAGATCTGGCATATTATTAGGAATATTCTTCAAACCCTAAACTTATTCTCCAAGATAAACATCCCTATATATATAGATGAGTTCTAACCCTAAATGATCATTCTCCTCTCTCAAAAAACACACACACCTACTGGACATCCTCTCCTCTCTATAAGAGATGCTCCAGCGACCTACAACAATATACTCACATATCAACAACATAGCAATATGTTGCGGGACAGTGACTCTCCGTCCCGAAGCCTCTCACAGCCTACAATAACCAAGAAGGGGCATCCCTAAGTGTTGGGATATGATAATATCCCTCCATGGGCATGTTAAACACGATCAAACAAATCTGAAACACATACATACATTTGATTGGCGTAAAGAGGCACGAACCCTACCTTCGGGGAATCGCCAACAAATAACCAAACCAATCATCAATCCCAAACACAAACACATTCACATTACATGGCGTTAAGCACCACCATGCTTTATACCTCCGGGGAATCGCCAACAAATCCCTAAATCAACCATTCATTCCCTCGAGATGACAACCTACTATATGATATACAATCAGTAAGGGGTCATTTGACCACCCTTACACACAAAAAATTTTAAACCGATCCTATAAATAATATTATAAACCATCCTTAAAAAACTGGATTGAACCCTTTTAGATTTCAGGAAAGAAATAAAAGCCCAATAAATTTTATTTATTAAGTAACTCAGTAACTGTATATGGTGAGTTAGTGGACATCTCTAGAAGTCAGACTACATATTTTATTATTTCCATCTATCTATATCTATATTTATTTTATAGTATATCTATATTTATATTTATTTTATAGTATATATTTGTTTGATAATTAAAATGTGAATGCGTAATCACTTATGTACAATTGTACATGATGTTCGTATTTGGTACAATGTTAAAGTATTTAAAAAAAAGACCTGATAATTTTTAACTAATATCTATAAGACAAGGTAGTGTGGCAATATTTACTCATTAGAAACACTACTATTATCTTTTTTTTTCTTCATTATTTGCATATGTGACCCTACCTGTTGACCCAACCCATCATGGTGCTTTTTTCAACGCCAAACTAGTTATAATCTCAAGGACCCTCATGACTTATAATCCTAGATCCGTCACGGATTATTATTCACATTCACATACTTTTCCTTTAATAATTAATGTATATAATTAACACTATTGTTCATGCATGCATTTTGTTGGAGGGTGTGACCTTCGTCCTTCGTGTGGATGGATGGTAGGTGTATATGTGTGCTTGTCTCATGCTGGTTATTACTTTTTGTTGCGAGATTTCTCAATTCCACCCCCTCAGGATTTGTTTGGGATTTCAATAAAAACATCATGGAGTGAAAACCAATGACGAGGCCTTTGTCGATGGGGTTCTTTTTTCCAACCCATCTTGCAATCCTCACAGTTAAAGTCTTGAGTCGTTCTGTTATTATTTTCTAATTTCCTTTGTACTTATGAAACTTGTTGTTTAGTGATCTCTAGTATCTTGCTAGTAGATCATTTTATTTAATAATATTTCTCTGCCGTTCCAAAAAAACTATCGCTCATGCATTTTAAGTCGTATAAGATTGGATATGAGGCACGAATTAAACACCAGAGGGACTAAATGTGAAAATACGCTCCTTATATAAATAGAGAGTAATTAACCTAATTTTAGGTGTATCAACACACATAATCACAGCCTCCCTCATATCTAATTTCGTTCTCCTTCCTCTGTTGAATTCATCAAAACCGAATTCATCAATCCATCCTAAATCAATCATCTTGTTATGGGAACCCGAAATCAATAGCAATCATGCTTTATGCTGTTACAGGTTCCACAGGACGATCTGGATTCCCCGGTACGTGTTTATTACGAATTGAATCATGTTATATTCCAACATTTGGTATCAGAGCCTCGTCACGAATTTATCCCTTGATTTGATTCGTTTTCGTACCCTAATTCGCGAACTAAAAAAATGCAGAAGCTTAAGTTCGTATGCTTCTTACGAACTTAAATTTTAACTTACGAAGATACTATAACTTACGAACTTAAATTTTAACTTACGAAGATACTATAACTTACGAACTTAAATTTTAACTTACGAAGATACTATAACTTACGAACTTAAATTTTAACTTACGAAGATACTATAACTTACGAACTTAAATTTTAACTTACGAAGATACTATAACTTACGAACTTAAATTTTAACTTACGAAGATACTATAACTTACGAACTTAAATTTTAACTTACGAAGATACTATAACTTACGAACTTAAATTTTAACTTACGAAGATACTATAACTTACGAACTTAAATTTTAACTTACGAAGATACTATAACTTACGAACTTAATGTTTAACATGCGAAGATATAATTCGTGCTTATAATTTTACCCTTAAATTCAATGGCAAAATTAACCCTAATTTGCTCGACCCCAGCCAGGGGCTCTGCCCCTTGGACCCCGCCAGGGGCTGCCGCCCCTTGGACCCCGCTTTCCAGGGGCGCTGCCCCCGGACCCCCGTAATGTGTGGGGGCTTCGCACTAAAGTACATGGTTTCATCATTTGCGCCCAAAGGTCAAATGTGATTCTCATGTTGCGCTCTTTTCTCTTTTGCATAATTAACACTTAGCATATTAATTCTGCCCAAAGGTGATTTAATATGTTTTGTGTAGCAAAGGGATTCTTTTCATGCCTAATATACACGATTCTTAATTTTGTGCCCAAAGATCAAAAGATAAGCGTTGTGTTGCATGACCCTAATGCTCATGTGTACTTAGATATTAGTTATTTCTGCCCAAAGGTGATGTAACATCTAAGTAGAGCCTTACTTTAGCTTATTGTTTTGGTGTTTACAATAGGCTTACTTATCACTAGCTTCATTAGTATAATGGTCTTAGTCTCATTACCTTTTGAAATCTAATTATGTTGCTATAAGGAACATTATTATTAGCCCTTAGTTAGTTTTAGGCATTACTTTAGTTCCCTTACTTTTATAGACATTACTTAGTTTGCCTTATATAGCTAATCATGTCACTATAATTTCATTACTATTAAGCCTACTTATTTTAGGCATTACTATTATAATCTTCTATTGCTTGTATCATAAATTAATATCCTCCTTATTTCCACTGAAGTACCTAACTTAGGCATTGAGCCACTTACTGATGCAAACTTTGCTTTATGAAAGGATTAATTACCTTTAATTCTGTAGATGATAGACCTTGACTATGTCATTCACCATAATGAACCCACTGCTTTACTGCTAACTCTTCCGCAGCTCAGAAAGCGAATTTTAATAAAGTGGGATAGGGCGAATCACTTGTCAATAATGATGGTCAGAAACTTCATCAATCATAGTTTCCGAGGGAATGTATAAGGCGTTTGCAAGTAGCTTAAATACAAAGGAAATAGCAGTGCTTGTGAACACATAATGTAAATGACTGACATGACTCATAAGCTTAAGAGTCCAAAAAAATGGAAGTCTATGACAATTTTCTTTTGCATTTTAATGACCTCATTGCTTGCTCATTTCGACTCCTTCAAAATTAATTTTAGCGCTATGAAGGATAAATGGTTGATGAGTGAACTAATAGCAATGTGTGTGCAAGAAAATGGTCGCCTTAAGTTGGGCCAACCTTAAGTTGTTCATCTTAGTACCACTGCTAATTCCATTAAGAGGAAAGATAAAAACAGTAATAAAAAACTGCAAATAAAGTTCAAAGGCTAATCATGGTGCTACTACCTCTAGCATTAAGTCCTTGACAAGCAATCCTAACTGCAAATTATGATTGTGCCTAGATTGCCCTAAAATCAAGGAGTAGCTAGCTAAGAAAGGTAACTTAATTTTTGTAATATTTGATTCTTTTATGTTTGATGTACTTATCAATACATGTGTGAGTGATTCTAGTTTTATACAAGGATTCCATGCAATCTAGAGACTATCAAATGACCAGAGAAAGCCTAGAGTTGGAAGGGTTGATCTCTTATATGTCGAAACCATGGAGACTTATGATTTACATATAAACAATGGAAAGTGTATTAGACTAGTAGATACCTTATGTGTATCGAGAATTTCTCGAAACCTTGTATCTGTTTTTTTTAGTCTAAGACCTTGAAGGTTATGTAATAATTCATGGTTATGACGAGATTGCCATTACTCATAATAATGCATTACGTGGTCCTAGTTTCTTAAATGGAATGTTGTATAAGTTAGAACTAGATCATAATTTCTCACAGTCTTTGTTGTCTCCTGATATTGATGACATAACTAAAACAAAGACAAAATCACCTAAATAATTAGAGAATTCCTCCATAATGTGGCATAAATATCTTAGCCACATATCACGAGTTCGCGTGATACGACTCATAAAGGATGAAATATTACATTCTCTTGACTTTAGTGATTTTGAAACATGTATTTACTGCCTCTAAGGTGAGATGGCTAAAGGGAATAAGAAAGGAGCTACTAAAAGTTCCAACTTGTTGGAAATAATTCACTCTGACGTTAAAGTGGCCCCTATCCCGCATTCATTTCAGGACATGCATCATTTATTACATTCATTAACGATTATTCACGTTATATGCACCTAAATCTGATCTGAACCCTTAGAGACTTTTATTGATCTTAAACCTTGGTTTAAAACAAACTTGATCGTAAAAATAAAAGTTGTGAGATCAGATAAAGAAGGTAAGTATTATGGTAGACATACTGATATTGGTGAAGCTCATGGTTTTTTTGAAAGGAACAAGACATAAGTAACCAATACACCATGTCAGGTTCTCCTCAACAAAATGTTATGTTGCTAAAAGGAGAAATAGAACCTTAATGAACATGGTGAAGAGTATGCCTTTTCAACACTAACTTACCAACTTTCCTTTGGACTAAGGCCTTAAAACAGCTTTTCATATACTCAATAAAAGTTCCATTAGAATCTGTCCCTAAGAGTCCTGGACAGAAAGGAATCTGAGTCTAAAATATATGAAAGTATGAGGCTGTCATGCCGAAGCATAAGTCTGTAACCCTAACTTAAAGAAACTGGATCCTAAATCCCTTACATGTTTCTTTATCGGTTATTAGTTTTACTGTTTTTTCTACACTACTAGCATTATTGACACGCATCATGCCACGTTTCTCAAAGACTAAGAGATCAGTGGGAGCACGACAAATCATAACTTAAGATTTGCTATAAGTACAAGAAGCGGGGGAACCACTCGTCGGTTATTATTACTCCTCCGATAACTCCTCTTGTACTCAACGCTGCTCCTAAAATCACTGATCCACCTTCTCCAAATCAGAATCCTAATCCTCCTAATTATGATACTACTAATGATAAAGCATCTTATTAAATAATGCTAAAGCAAAGCATCTTACTATTAATGCTATTAATGCTAAAGCATCTTCCTTACTCAACCTGAAAATCAACTCAGGAGATCATCTAGGTCACGCAAGGCCATAACTTTTGATGATTTCATAACTTATTTAACTGAAGTTGAGGACATTGGAAAGCTTACTGATCCTACCTCTTATTAAGAAGCCATTATTAGCGATCAGGCCACATAGTGGAATGAAGCTGTAATTTGAAAGCTCAATTCCATATAGCATAATGACGTTTGGGACTTGGTTGAATTTCTTGAAGAATCCAAACCTATAAGTTGTAAATGGATCTTCAAAACCAAATTAGACCCGAAAGGAAACGTCAAACGCTATAAGGCCATAACTAGTTGCGAAAGGGTTTTACTCAAAAGGAAGGAATCGATTATCAAGAGACCTTATCTCCTGTCTCATAAAGATTCCTTAAGGATTTTCATGACATTAGTAGCTCATTATGATTTAGAGTTACATCAGATGGATGTCAAAACCACTTTCCTGAATGGAAACTTGCAATAAGACGTATACATGTGAACCTATAATTCCAGAAGGTAAATGGCACATGGTCTGCAAGTTGAATAAGTCCATATACGGGTTGAAGCAAGCATCACTTAAAATGGTACCTTAAGTTTAATGAAGTCATAAAAGGACAAGACTTCCTAAAGAATCAAGTGGATCTTTGCACCTATCTCAAGATCAGTGGGAGTAAATTTACAATCCTTGTTTTGCACATGGATGATATTCTTGCAAGTAACAACTTGGATATGTTGCATGAGTCGAAGCGTTTACTTTTTCGCAGAATGTCGACATAAAAAATCTCCGTGATGCCTCTTATGTTATAGGTATCGAAATACATCGAGATAGGCGTAATGATGTTCTGGTTCTTTCTCAAAAGACTTATATTGAACACATCTTAGAACGCCATAACATGCAGCACTACACACCCACTATAACTCTAGTAGTAAAAGGAGACGTATGTGATTGTTTCCAAAGTCCAATCATTGAGATAAAATAGGAGCAAATGAGGATGATACCTTACTTATAAGTAGTTGGGAGCATTATGTACGCTCAGGTCTGTACTCATCTAGATATCGCTTATATCGCCGGTATGCTTGGGAGTTACTTATCTAATCCCGAATTAGCACACTGGAAAGCGGCTAAAAGGTTTTACGATATCTGCTAAGGACCAAAGACTACACATTAACTTATAGAAGAGGTGACAACTTAGAAGTAGTAGGATGTTTTAATTCCAATAAGAAATCTACTTCTGAATGTATATATTTATGGTTAGTTGGCAAACCTATCTTTTGACGGAGTCATAAGTAGAAACTGACTGCAACGTCTACCATGATGTCTGAACGTTCATAATTTCATGTCATGGGATGTTGTTAAAGAACTTAGTCAGTGGACTCGAAAATCGTCAACTTTATTTATAGACCATTGAAGCTTTACTGTGATAACTCAGCTACCGTAACTTGCTTGAACAGTAACAGTTCAACTGGCGCTGAGATGTATCTTGATACAAAGTTTCTGTTTGTATGTAAACAGATTGAGGAAAATGTTCTTTGTATTGAGTACATAAGTACACATAAGATGCTACTGGATCCAATGACCGAAGGTCTTCCTCCTAAAAATCTTCGTAGGATACGTATCGAAGATGAGGCTTACTAAAGACCTATTATGATAGCATGTTGTACTTGTTGGTCATTATTATTATTATGTTAATGAAAATTTTCCTCCTTATTCAGATTTTGTTTGTCTATTAGTTACACTTCGAGCTCATAACAGTGTAAAGACATTATGCAACAAAATTTGTCTCAGTCAATTGATCATTGCTTATTAGTTTTAAATTTGAGTCATAGTTTGACTAGTGGGGGTCCTGAGTTGATGTTCTTCTCTACGACTGTACTTATTGGCTATGATTTCGGTTTAAAACAAAAAAATGAGTATTATCCCGGCCGGACTTATTAAATGCTCATAGATAAATGATCGCTTGGTCAAGTGGGAGAATGTTGGAACCACGTTAGTGTGACCGTCACTGATCATCTATCCTTCCTGATATGATAATTAACGATAACTGAAATCCCTATGTCTAGTAAATATTCGATGGACGTATTTACTCTTAAAGACGTATTATAGGGTTTCCCATTAGGTGATTGGACTTAAGAGGACTAATGAGGCACGAATTAAACACCAGAGGGACTAAATGTGAAAATACGCTCCTTATATAAATAGAGAGTAATTAACCTAATTTTAGGTGTATCAACACACATAATCACAGCCTCCCTCATATCTAATTTCGTTCTCCTTCCTCTGTTGAATTCATCAAAACCGAATTCATCATTCCATCCTAAATCAATCATCTTGTTATGGGAACCCGAAATCAATAGCAATCATGCTTTATGCTGTTACAGGTTCCACAGGACGATCTGGATTCCCCGGTACGTGTTTATTACGAATTGAATCATGTTATATTCCAACATTAAACATTCGTTGCAACGCATTGGGTAAAAATGCTAGTTAAGTATATTTTGGTAATACATTTTTAGTTAGAATTAAGATTGATAACCACTTCCAAATTGTATAGATGCAACTCGCGCGTAAGGATTCCTCTGCTACGTAAGAACCTTAGGTCAACTTTCACGGTGGAATCTGTCAGCTATTGAATATTGCAAAACCGTGTTGAATATTGAAATAAAACTGTTTCTCAATCGCAACCAAGTTATTTTGATTTTTTTCTAAATACAACCTAAGAATATATTGTTAAAGTTTTATAAAATAATTGTATATATACTTACAATAAAATTTAGGAGGTGTTTTTTGTTTATCTAGAATATATGATTTAATGCATGTTAATATAATTCTTAATGCTATACTTAACATTTTTCAATTGTTTTTAATTTTTTATAACGTATAGTGTTTATTTTCTAACAACCCCTTTGTCTTTTTACCAACGTTGACCGTCCCGTGGTTGATTTATAATCTACATTACTTTCATCTATGTTTATGCGTTGAATATCCATCTTGACATCCCATTCGCATATATGTCGCCACTCGAAGAGTTTGCTCATTTACGCATTCCACTACAAGAGGTTATATCGGCCACCCACAACTTTACTGTTAATCGTATGTTTGACAGTGGTGGATTTGGGTATGTTTATAAAGCAAAAATGTTGCAACACGGACAATTGATCGATGTAGATATAAAAAGGTTAGATCGGTCTATTTCTGAGCAAGGAGAGAAAGAGTTTTGGACCGAAATTTCACTGCTTTCTAGTCTCAAGCATATAAATATTGTCTCTATTGTTGGGTTTTGTGATGAGGCGGGCGAGAAGATCATCATAACCAAGCTTGAAGTTAATGGAAGTCTTGAAAACAATCTAAGAAACCCAAACCTCACTTGGTTGAAAAGATTACACATATGTATTGGTGTGGCCAGGGCTTTGACTTGCGGTTATGATGTCATACACCGTGACATCAAGAGTTCTAAAGTTTTGTTAGATGGGAATTGGGATGCCAAGGTATCTGGTTCTGGACTTTCTGTAACTGTTGCTGCAACTCGGAGACATCACTGTGTCTTCTTCGATGATCCTGTTGGCTCACTGGGCTTTGTCGACCCAGTATATGTAAAAACCCGAACTGTGACGCACAAATCTGATGTTTACTCTTTTGGTGTTGTATTGTTTGAAGTTCTTTCGGGGAGACGAGCATCTGTTACAGACGCCACAGGTCGTCAATATCTGGCTTTAGTGGCCACACGCCATTATGAAGAGGGAAAGCTGGATGAGATCATTGATCGTAACTTAAGGAATCAAATGCACCCAGAATCATTTAAAATCTTCTCAGACACAGCGTATGATTGCTTGAAGCAAGACCGAGAACAACGACCAGATATGGAGAAGGTTGCCGAAAGACTTGAGAACGCCTGGGAACTCCAATGGAAACATGAAAATCCCGTAAGATGCCCATCATGTCCTTTTCTTTTTTTTCAACCCATTGGTATTAACAGACTATATGTCAAATCATTAATCATTCGTTTGCGCTTTTGATATTGAAGGCACAGTTAAAACCTCCAGCTTTTGGTACGTCGCCCAACCACCTCAAGGTAATTCGTCCATTTATAATAGTCACCTGATTGATCAGAATTGTAATATTCAATTGTTTTTAATTTTTTATAACGTATAGTGTTTATTTTCTAACAACCCCTTTGTCTTTTTACCAACGTTGACCGTCCCGTGGTTGATTTATATGTTTATGCGTTGAATATCCATCTTGACATCCCATTCGCATATATGTCGCCACTCGAAGAGTTTGCTCATTTACGCATTCCACTACAAGAGGTTATATCGGCCACCCACAACTTTACTGTTAATCGTATGTTTGACAGTGGTGGATTTGGGTATGTTTATAAAGCAAAAATGTTGCAACACGGACAATTGATCGATGTAGATATAAAAAGGTTAGATCGGTCTATTTCTGAGCAAGGAGAGAAAGAGTTTTGGACCGAAATTTCACTGCTTTCTAGTCTCAAGCATATAAATATTGTCTCTATTGTTGGGTTTTGTGATGAGGCGGGCGAGAAGATCATCATAACCAAGCTTGAAGTTAATGGAAGTCTTGAAAACAATCTAAGAAACCCAAACCTCACTTGGTTGAAAAGATTACACATATGTATTGGTGTGGCCAGGGCTTTGACTTGCGGTTATGATGTCATACACCGTGACATCAAGAGTTCTAAAGTTTTGTTAGATGGGAATTGGGATGCCAAGGTATCTGGTTCTGGACTTTCTGTAACTGTTGCTGCAACTCGGAGACATCACTGTGTCTTCTTCGATGATCCTGTTGGCTCACTGGGCTTTGTCGACCCAGTATATGTAAAAACCCGAACTGTGACGCACAAATCTGATGTTTACTCTTTTGGTGTTGTATTGTTTGAAGTTCTTTCGGGGAGACGAGCATCTGTTACAGACGCCACAGGTCGTCAATATCTGGCTTTAGTGGCCACACGCCATTATGAAGAGGGAAAGCTGGATGAGATCATTGATCGTAACTTAAGGAATCAAATGCACCCAGAATCATTTAAAATCTTCTCAGACACAGCGTATGATTGCTTGAAGCAAGACCGAGAACAACGACCAGATATGGAGAAGGTTGCCGAAAGACTTGAGAACGCCTGGGAACTCCAATGGAAACATGAAAATCCCGTAAGATGCCCATCATGTCCTTTTCTTTTTTTTCAACCCATTGGTATTAACAGACTATATGTCAAATCATTAATCATTCGTTTGCGCTTTTGATATTGAAGGCACAGTTAAAACCTCCAGCTTTTGGTACGTCGCCCAACCACCTCAAGGTAATTCGTCCATTTATAATAGTCACCTGATTGATCAGAATTGAAGGGAATGTTTACATTCCAACGGAATGATATTCCTTCATCATTGAACAACCAAACGCACTAAGGAATGGAATTCAATTCCAATTCCATCAGATTCCATCATAATCTACGAACTAAACGCGACCTAAGGGTCTTTCTATTTTTTAGTCATTAAGTGTTTGAACGTATTAAGTGGTTGAATGTATAAATAATGTCTGTATGTATTAAGTAAAATATAGGTAACTAACGGTTATTTTTGTTTATTAAGTAAAAAAAAAACATAAAATTTCACTAAATGATTAAGTTTATTAAGTAGAAAAAAGAACAGGGGCCTTAAATTACAAACAGGGGATTAACTCATCTTAAACCAAAAAATATTAGAGTGTGTTTGGGTTTACGTTTTAAGGTGATTATTTGATTATTACGTTTGTAAAACACAAATAATGTATAAAAAAGTTTGGATGTAAAACATCCGTGAATTTTGACCCGTTGACTTTACATGTAATATGACTAACAATTTAAGTTAATAAATTATTTGGGTCGTTTTGTGAATTAAATGACAATGTGTTATATTCGGGTCGATAATATGTTTTGATCGGTGTTTAATTGTGTAACGATTGTAACTTGGCTTGAGAAGAGAAACGGGTCGGCCCGTGGGTAGTCCACGACCCACCAGCCACCCAAGACCCAATCCTCTCCTTATCTCTTCTCTCCTCCTTTCATTCTCTTATCTATCTATCTTTTCTCTCTTTCTCTCAAGTAAAAAGGCAAGACAAGACCATTTCATTTCTACTTCTATCTATCATCGATTGGTGTTTTGGGAAGGTTATAACACTAGAATCATCGTCATCTATACCACATTATCGTCATATTGAAGAATCAAAGGTGGAAGTTCTAGCATTTTAACCCATTTGACCTAAATTCGGGTTTGAGCTCTAGAAGAAGTTTTGGTAAGTCTAATTCATCCCATTTACTTCTATTTATGTTAGTTTACTCGTTTCTAGTCATCTCGTACATTTACAAGTTCTAAATCGCCTTAAAATGAGTTTTGGGTAATTAGGGTTTAATTAGGGTTTGATCGATTTGGAGAATTTGATGATGTTATGGATGGAAATATGGGTTTGGGTAAGTGTATTTATGCATTAGAATGTCAAATGTAGCTTCAAAACGAGTCTTGTAACCTTAAACGTCGATTTAGGGTTTTGGGGTTCTTGATTTTCTGCACTTGCTGCTGCTGGTCGTGTTGCTGCCCAGTAAGGGGCGTAACCTACGGCCCTATGGGGCGTAGGTTACGCTAGTTATATTTTCTTGGGCGTAGGTTACGCCCATTTGGCCGTAGCTTACGCTTACCCCTATCTTCAAATTGGACCTTACGCCAAAATCCTCCTGTTTACGCCACTCCAGACGCCAAAACCTTCATTTGTAGGGCACCGTACCTTACGCCCCTTTTGACCGTAGCTTACGCCTGGTGGTTTTGAACCACCGTAACCTACGCCAGTTTAGGGCGTAGGTTACGCCCCCTTGTTGCTGAATTTTCCTGTTTGACCTAGTTGACTTCCAAAACCCTAATAACGCTTCGAGCATCGTTCTAAATCACTTCTTAACTTATTTAACATGATTAAGAGTCTTAGAAGTCACTTAACGTCGAGAACCACTTTGGAACCTAATTAGGGTTTTGTCGAGAATTGTTAAGTTACGTATATGTGTTTATGTATGTTGATGTGAATGTTTATGATCGATATTTAGGTGTTGGACGTGAAGTGAACATTGTACGACAATAACTCGACTTTATATCAACTTAACTTTTCATAACCAATCGAGGTGAGTTTCGTATCTCCCTACTCGCTTGAGATTCGGGCTGAAAAGTGTAAACTTGCGTGTTTGCTTGCATTCGTTGATTGATTGATTGATTGTTCTAGTTGTTGGAATTATGTGACGGTTCATTTCGTTTGAGTGACTTGGTTTATGTTTGTTAAGTATTTCATTAATATTAGGATAGACGTACATACATGGAAGTCGGTTATGCCTTCATTGGGTTTTAGATGTGGTGGGAAGGCTGCGGGTGAGCTTTGGTTAAGGATTACTTTAATATTAGGATAGACGTACATACATGAAAGTCGATTATGCCTTCATTGGGTTTTAGATGTGGTGGGAAGGCTGCGGGTGACCCTATATATAAGCATCTGGGACGTGAAGAAAGTAGAATCCTCTTAAGTGTATGTACGTATAGAATTGGTGTTGATATTGATTGTGGGCTCATGGTTGTCGACTATCGATTGTTGGTTCATGTTCATCGTATTGTGATTATTGGTTTATGATTGACGAATATTGATTGTTGGCTCAGGTTCATCGTATATTGATTGTTGGTTTATGATTGATGCATTTACAATTGATTGTAAGCATTGCATACATTGCTGATGAGCCCTCGGCAGGGATTGCCGACATCCTGGTGTATAGATGTATGCACCCATTTTGGATGTAGATCTTGACCCCGAGTATATAGACATATATATCTCGATGTTTTTGAGATGCCGCTTTGTTCATGGTGATGACAAGCGAGTATCGTTGCATAGGTGACCGGAGATCACGCATAAGATAGGCATTTTGGCTTACTTACGCATATGGCATTGCATTGATACTCATATCATTTATGCATTTCTTATTACACGCTTTTTGTACTTGTGTAATCTTGTTGTTGGACATTATTGTGTTTCTCAGAGGCTCACTGTAAGTCATGTCTAGCCTCTACGCGTATTTTGTGATTTATTGCCGCTGGTTCTTTATGGACCATTGCTACGAACTCACCAACCTTGTGTTGACTATGCTTAGTACACTTTTCAGGTAATCAGGTTCTCCCCGGACGTGGAGTTTAGTTGCTTGCTTGCTGTTAACCGGGCTTTGGACTTTATGAATCAAGGATTCATCGACCTTCTCTTTTGCATTATGCTTAGGATCGATTTGCCATCATCTGGATGTTATTTTGTAACTTTGATGGTTATTTGCTCCTTATGTATTTTGGTACTTGTTTCGTTTTGTAGTGGATTCACTGAATCTTTAATTGCATTTAGTTCATGTTCTACTGTAATTCCACCTTGTGCTATATGATTTCCGTGATATTTCGAGCCTCGGCTTGGGGTGTTACAGAATGGTGGCCCATGCAGGTCGTAGAGAATTAGGCGGTTTGACCTAGACTACGGCTTAAGTTGAAACTCTTCATATAGCATGCATGGTTAGGAAATTCGTGTGCAATGTGAATTATGTGAATCCCCGTGTGAGTTCGTAGTTAAGACCACTTGTGTGATAGCTTGAATTCAATGTGATGAATGTGGATTACGGTTAATATGGTTTGTTGTTGTTAATTGTTGGAACTAATTTGATGATTTAGAGCAAAATGAAGCTATGCCATTAACTTAGTATAATATTGTGGCAACCCTAAAAGAACCCGATCAACTCTTTTATGGTTACCCAATCTTATAACAAGTTAACGACATCGTGGATTGCGCACGTGTGACTTGAAGTATAATAAGGAACCGATATGCTTAATGGAAGTTGATTAGGTGGAGGGTTAGCCATTGGTACACCCTGTATACATACTCGGTCAATAACTAAAGAGCATATCGAATTCGGATTATACTTTGAATCATTCGTGTTAGTTAATTGATTGCATGATGTCTTGAGCATGATTACTTGAATAAATAATGAACGATTGTAATGAAATTGACATGATGATATGCTAAGTAACAATCTCATAGGATTCTAGCACTCTTGCCTTAGCTTAATGATATGAAATGAGTATGTGGTATCGGTATGAGAGCATTGACTACTTGTGTGACTAACATGTGAGCATTTGAGACTAACTCTCGGGTCAACGTGTCACTTGTTTTATAGAAATGGTGAGACCCAGGAGAACCGGAACGAACTATAGGGCTGAATCGGAGGAACCTCAACCGGAAGCTCAACCGGAGGTACAAGGAGGTAGGGGCCGTGGTAGGGGCCGTGGTAGAGGTCGTGGTAGAGGCCAAGGAAGGGGTCGTGGTGAAGTTCCTGAGCCAAACATGGCTGAGGTGATCGCTCAAACGATCTCCAATATCATGCCAACCATTATTGCTCAAGTCACGGCAAATCTTGGGCAAAACAATGGGCCTCAAAACAATGAAGCCCCAGAAAATGTAAATAATGAAAATGCTCAACCTCAGGCCGTGGAAAATGAAGAAGAGGAACCAGTGAGAATTGATAACCGCATGCCCATGTATAATCAATACGGAGGATACCGACAGGGATGTATATTTAAGGACTTCAAAAGCTGTGGGGCACCGGAGTTTAATGGAAGGGGTGGTCCCACTGAGTGTATAAGGTGGTTTGAAGAGATTGAAGCAGTGATCGAAAGAAGTCATTGCACATATGACGACCGGATTTCTTATGCATCCGGCATGTTTAGGCATGACGCCTTGAGTTGGTGGAACCAAGAGATAACTTTGGGGCGGACTTATAACTTGGAATGGGCCGATTTCAAGGACAAAGTGAAGGCAAAGTTTTGCCCTCCCTATGAACTACAAAATTTGACCATTGAGTTTGCTAATCTCAATATGGAAGGAGCCGATTACAAGAGCTATGTTAGACGATTTCAAGAGTTGTCTACCCTCATTCCTCACTTGGTGGGTTCCGAGCCTCAGGCCATCCAGAAGTTTGTATTGGGCTTAAATCCTCAAGTCCGATCTTATGTGAATTCTAACATGCCTACTTCTTTGGCCGATGCGGTTAACCGAGCTGGGAGTGTGACTGAAGACTTGTTGAGGAGCGGTGTCTTGAGCAAATCCTCAACAAACAAGAGGAAAGAAGTGGGAGAGTCGAGTGGGGTAAAGAAAATGGGAAGGTTTGACCCCAGAAATGCTAATAGGGGTAGGGTGATGGCGGCGGTGGAACCGGCCAGGAAAGCTTATACTGGACCCCATCCTTTCTGTGGGAGATGCAACCAACATCACCCTGCCAATGCCCAATGCAGGGCATGCTTTATTTGTAACCAAGTGGGGCACCTCTCCAGAGAATGTAGGGCTCCTAGAACGGGCCCAATGAATGTGGCACCTGTTCGGGTCGTCCCTCCTCAAGGTAACCAACGAAGAGGTGAATGTTTTGAATGTGGTAGTCGAGACCACTACCGTAATAATTGTCCTCGATGGGTGGGACAACAAGTGCAAGTAGCCGTCCACCCCAATCAACTACAAATGGTCGGGCCTAACCAAAACCGGGACAACAAGGCCATCAAGTGCAACCACGCGGCCGAGCCTTTGCGGCCAATGCAAATGAAGCCCGCAACGATCCCAACGTAGTAGCAGGTACTTTTCTCCTTAATGGTCACTATGCAACCGTTCTATTTGATTCCGGGGCCGATTATAGCCTCGTGTCCTCTAATTTTGTTCCTTTGATTGATGTGCATCCTTGTGCCCTAAACTATGTGCTTGACATTGAAATGGTAAACGGGTCACTAACTAGACTTAGTCAAATACTTCGTGACTGTGTCTTGACTTTAGAAGACGTCGACTTCTTCATTGACCTCATGCCTCTTGACATTGGTAGTTTTGACATTATAGTGGGTATGGATTGGTTAGCGGCGGTAAATGCGACGATTGATTGTGGCGAGAGAGTTGTTAAGATACCTTTAACTAACGGTAGAATTCTTAGGGTTCAAGGCGAAATCTCCGATTCCTCTAATCCTAAAGTCTTTAGTGCTACCATCACAAAGGTAGAATTGAAGATCGTTCCTATTGTTTGTGAATTTCCCGATGTTTTTCCGGATGACTTACCGGGATTACCTCCAACTCGTGAACTTGATTTTCGTATTAATCTTATCCCCGAAGCCGCGCCCGTAGCAAAAGCTCCATATAGACTAGCCTTAACCGAAATGCAAGAATTACAAACTCAACTCAAGGAGCTCCAAGAGAAGGGTTTCATTCGCCCTAGTCAATCTCCTTGGGTGCTCCTGTTCTCTTCGTCAAAAAGAAAGACGGGTCCTTCAGAATGTGTATTGATTACCGGGAATTAAACAAGCTTACTGTAAAGAACCGGTATCCTCTCCCTAGAATCGATGACTTATTTGATCAACTTCAAGGTGCTAAGCACTTCTCAAAAATCGATCTTCGCTCGGGTTATCATCAACTCCGAGTACATGAAGATGACATCCCCAAGACGGCTTTTCGCACAAGGTATGGTCACTTTGAATTCATCGTAATGCCCTTTGGGTTGACTAATGCACCGGCGGTGTTCATGGACTTGATGAACCGGGTGTGTCAACCATACTTAGACAAGTCTGTCATTGTGTTCATTGATGACATACTTGTATACTCGAAGACGAAGGAGGAGCATGTTGAGCACTTGCGTGAAGTGCTTGAACTACTAAGGAAAGAGAAATTGTATGCTAAGTTCTCCAAGTGTGAGTTTTGGTTGGAAGAGGTCCACTTCCTTGGTCACGTAGTGAGCAAGGAGGGTATTCATGTGGACCCAAGCAAGATTGAAGCGGTCAAGAATTGGAGAAGACCCGAAACGCCATCCGAAATCCGCCAATTTCTTGGATTGGCGGGTTATTATAGAAGATTTATTGAAAATTTCTCCCGTATTGCACAACCACTCACTCTCTTGACTCAAAAGGAGAGAAACTTTGAATGGGGCGAAAGACAAGAAAACACCTTCCAAACTCTTAAAGATATGCTATGTGATGCTCCTATTTTGACACTATCGGATGGAATTGAAGATTTTGTTGTTTATTGTGATGCCTCGGGGCAAGGGTTGGGTTGTGTTCTTATACAAAGGGGTAAAGTCATTGCTTATGCCTCCCGTCAATTGAAGGTGCATGAGAAGAACTACCCGACACATGATTTGGAATTGGGAGCGGTTGTGTTTGCTTTGAAGTGTTGGAGACATTATCTCTACGGCACCAAGTGTGTGATCTATACCGATCACAAAAGTCTTCAACACATCTTTAACCAAAGTGAATTGAATATGAGGCAAAGGCGTTGGCTTGAACTATTTAGTGATTATGACTGTGACATCCGTTATCATCCGGGCAAGGCAAATGTAGTAGCCGATGCCTTGAGTAGGAAGGAGAGAGTAAAGCCGAGATGGGCTAGAGCTATGAGCCTCACGGTGGGACCAAATATTCGTGACCGGATCATTGAAGCCCAAATTCAAGCCACCCTACCGGAAAACTTTGGAGACGAGAACCTAGATGGCATGGAACAACAATTCGACCGAAAGAATGATAATGGGCTATACATGGTTGAAAGACTTTGGGTTCCTATTTTCGGTAACTTAAGAACACTTATTATGAATGAAGCTCACCAATCGCCTTATTCGGTCCATCCCGGGTCGGATAAGATGTACTTTGACTTAAAAACTTGTATTGGTGGCCGGGCATGAAGCGTGATGTGGCTAGGTATGTGAGTGAGTGTCTTACTTGCTTACAAGTCAAAGCCGATCACAAGAAGCCACCCGGATTGTTGGTGCAACCGGTGATGCCCGAATGGAAGTGGGAACATATTTCGATGGACTTCATTACTAAACTACCGAAGACGAGAAGCGGCCGTGACACGATTTGGGTGATAGTAGATCGGTTAACGAAGTCGGCTCACTTTTTAGCCATTCGTGAAACCAATAAATTTGACACTTTGGCTCGTTTGTACATCAAGGAAGTAATATCTAAACATGGAGTGCCGATTTCTATCATTTCGGATAGAGATGCCCGTTTCAAATCAAAATTTTGGGAAGCCTTTCAAAAAGCCATGGGTACTCGACTCGACATGAGCACGACATTTCACCCTCAAACGGATGGACAAACCGAGAGAACCATTCAAACACTTGAAGACATGTTGAGGGCTTGTGCAATTGATTTTGGTGGAAGTGGGAAGACCATTTGCCGCTAGTTGAGTTTTCATACAACAATAGTTATCATGCTACCATTCAAATGGCGCCCTTTAGAGCATTATATGGTAGGATATGTCGTTCTCCTCTAGCTTGGGCGGAAATTGGAGAGAGTCAACTTATCGGGCCAGAAATTGTGGTTGAAACGACGAAGGTAATATCTCAAATTAAGGAGAAGTTGCAATTGGCCCGTGAACGTCAAAAGAAGTATGCCGATGTGAGGCGGAGACCGTTGGAGTTTGAAATTGGTGATTATGTGCTTTTGAAAGTGTCACCTTGGAAAGGGGTTGTACGTTTTGTGAAGCGGGGAAAACTTGCGCCAAGGTATATTGGTCCTTTCAAGATTCTTGAACGGGTTGGAAAGGTTGCCTACCGATTAGAATTACCACAAGAGCTTAGCGGTGTGCATGATGTGTTTCATATTTGCAATCTACGTAAGTGTTTGGCGGACCCTACACATCATGTGCCCATGGACGAGATTAGGGTGGATTCGAGCCTAAATTTTGTTGAAGAGCCGATAGAGATCATGGATCGTCAAGACAAGAAACTCAAGAATAAACGCTACACGATTGTTAAGGTTAGATGGAATGCTAGACGTGGAGCCGAGTTCACTTGGGAGCGAGAGGATCATATGAAGTCTAAGTATCCGCATCTATTTAGTAATTAGTGTTTTGTTGAATTTCGGGACGAAATTCTTTCAACGGGGGAATAATGTAACATCCGTGAATTTTGACCCATTGACTTTACGTGTAATATGACTAACAATTTAAGTTAATAAATTATTTGGGTCGTTTTGTGAATTAAATGACAATGTGTTATATTCGGGTCGATAATATGTTTTGATCGGTGTTTAATTGTGTAACGATTGTAACTTGGCTTGAGAAGAGAAACGGGTCGGCCCGTGGGTAGTCCACGACCCACCAGCCACCCAAGACCCAATCCTCTCCTTATCTCTTCTCTCCTCCTTTCATTCTCTTATCTATCTATCTTTCTCTCTTTCTCTCAAGTAAAAAGGCAAGACAAGACCATTTCATTTCTACTTCTATCTATCATCGATTGGTGTTTTGGGAAGGTTATAACACTAGAATCATCGTCATCTATACCACATTATCGTCATATTGAAGAATCAAAGGTGGAAGTTCTAGCATTTTAACCCATTTGACCTAAATTCGGGTTTGAGCTCTAGAAGAAGTTTTGGTAAGTCTAATTCATCCCATTTACTTCTATTATGTTAGTTTACTCGTTTCTAGTCATCTCGTACATTTACAAGTTCTAAATCGCCTTAAAATGAGTTTTGGGTCGAATTAGGGTTTAATTAGGGTTTGAACGATTTGGAGAATTTGATGATGTTATGGATGGAAATATGGGTTTGGGTAAGTGTATTTATGTATTAGAATGTCAAATGTAGCTTCAAAACGAGTCTTGTAACCTTAAACGTCGATTTAGGGTTTTGGGGTTCTTGATTTTCTGCACTTGCTGCTGCTGGTCGTGTTGCTGCCCAGTAAGGGGCGTAACCTACGGCCCTATGGGGCGTAGGTTACGCTAGTTATATTTTCTTGGGCGTAGGTTACGCCCATTTGGCCGTAGCTTACGCTTACCCCTATCTTCAAATTGGACCTTACGCCAAAATCCTCCTGTTTACGCCACTCCAGACGCCAAAACCTTCATTTGTAGGGCACCGTACCTTACGCCCCTTTTGACCGTAGCTTACGCCTGGTGGTTTTGAACCACCGTAACCTACGCCAGTTTAGGGCGTAGGTTACGCCCCCTTTGTTGCTGAATTTTCCTGTTTGACCTAGTTGACTTCCAGAACCCTAATAACGCTTCGAGCATCGTTCTAAATCACTTCTTAACTTATTTAACAATGATTAAGAGTCTTAGAAGTCACTTAACGTCGAGAACCACTTTGAGAACCTAATTAGGGTTTTGTCGAGAATTGTTAAGTTACGTATATGTGTTTATGTATGTTGATGTGAATGTTTATGATCGATATTTAGGTGTTGGACGTGAAGTGAACATTGTACGACAATAACTCGACTTTATATCAACTTAACTTTTCATAACCAATCGAGGTGAGTTTCATATCTCCCTACTCGCTTGAGATTCGGGCTGAAAAGTGTAAACTTGCGTGTTTGCTTGCATTCGTTGATTGATTGATTGATCGTTCTAGTTGTTGGAATTATGTGACGGTTCATTTCGTTTGAGTGACTTGGTTTATGTTTGTTAAGTATTTCATTAATATTAGGATAGACGTACATACATGGAAGTCGGTTATGCCTTCATTGGGTTTTAGATGTGGTGGGAAGGCTGCGGGTGACCCTATATATAAGCATCTGGGACGTGAAGAAAGTAGAATCCTCTTAAGTGTATGTACGTATAGAATTGGTGTGGGCTCATGGTTGTCGACTATCGATTGTTGGTTCATGTTCATCGTATTGTGATTATTGGTTTATGATTGACGAATATTGATTGTTGGCTCAGGTTCATCGTATATTGATTGTTGGTTTATGATTGATGCATTTACAATTGATTGTAAGCATTGCATACATTGCTTGATGGCCCTCGGCAGGGGATTGCCGACATCCTGGTGTATAGATGTATGCACCCATTTTGGATGTAGATCTTGACCCCGAGTATATAGACATATATATCTCGATGTTTTTGAGATGCCGCTTTGTTCATGGTGATGACAAGCGAGTATCGTTGCATAGGTGACCGGAGATCACGCATAAGATAGGCATTTTGGCTTACTTACGCATATGGCATTGCATTGATACTCATATCATTTATGCATTTCTTATTACACGCTTTTTGTACTTGTGTAATCTTGTTGTTGGACATTATTGTGTTTCTCAGAGGCTCACTGTAAGTCATGTCTAGCCTCTACGCGTATTTTGTGATTTATTGCCGCTGGTTCTTTATGGACCATTGCTACGAACTCACCAACCTTGTGTTGACTATGCTTAGTACACTTTTCAGGTAATCAGGTTCTCCCCGGACGTGGAGTTTAGTTGCTTGTTTGCTGTTAACCCGGGCTTTGGACTTTATGAATCAAGGATTCATCGACCTTCTCTTTTGCATTATGCTTAGGATCGATTTGCCATCATCTGGATGTTATTTTGTAACTTTGATGGTTATTTGCTCCTTATGTATTTTGGTACTTGTTTCGTTTTGTAGTGGATTCACTGAATCTTTAATTGCATTTAGTTCATGTTCTACTGTAATTCCACCTTGTGCTATATGATTTCCGTGATATTTCGAGCCTCGGCTTGGGGTGTTACAGTATAATTATATGCTATGAAAACTCAGTTTTGAAGAACATGCTTTTTTAAATTTATAAACGTAATATCTATTTTGAAAATGCAAAATTATTTTGTAAACCTGACATATAAGTGTGCTTAATTGGTTGATTGAACCGGATTATTTCTAGTTTCTTTTTATTTTATTTTAATTTTTGAACAGCTTGAATTAGATGTCTATATATATATATATATATTGTCTTACGATATTCAAAATTTAATTTGTTCTAATTAGTACTATTTCCGTCTCATATTAAATGTTCAATTTTGACTTGTTAAGTTTTTTTTTTCCAACTTTCACCTTATGAATTTTTGTATGTGTTATATAGTAGTTGATGAAAATTATATTAATGAAAAGTATATTTAAAACTCAATTTGTCGAAGTGTTATATAATACAAACAAAAGTTTTATAGTCAAAATTGAAAGTGGAATACTTTACAAGTCAAAGTTACATATTTAACGTGGGACGGAGGAAATACTTTTTACTAATCTATATCCCGTTGATTCAATTGACTTTAATGTAGCAACCCCTGGTGGCCAATGAAAATGAAGGGACATCCTCCGATCGCCTCAAGGTAATTAACTTTTATCGTTACTATATTATGAAAATTACACCGTCTTGCTGAAAAGATATAAAAAGAAGAATTTAAAAATGACTAGTTCACCTTTAACGCACCTTATTCTTTACTACTTATAAGAAACTAGTGCTCAGTCCCGTCCAATGGACGGGTAATGAATAATGATAGGTTCTGACATAAAAGCATACTACAATTTAGTTATCACATACTTCTGACACACAATAAACATCCATAGAAAGCAGTTGCTTGATAAAAAAAAAAAAGATGCACAACTTAGACGATTTATTAATAATGTACCTGTCGTCGAAACAGAGCTTGCTTTTATATTAAACTATATATCAATCAATAAACATAAACATATATTAATAATTAAAAAATAAAGAAGTTGCATTGCGTACGAAGATCAAGTACTAATTCTTGATGTGTAAGTTTCTGCTTCATAAATCTCTATATATATTCTTAGTAAATTGATTCTTGATGACAACTTTTGATGTTCTTTTAGTCAAAGCTAATTCAAGAGTGCTTTTCTTATGCAACGAAAAGCTAGCGAGCAAACAGTAATTTCTTTTGGTTTCCATAAAATATAGACGATTTAAAAATTTACACAGTAACGGTATGATTCGAGCAACCATCAATATGACCAATATCACAACTTAATCAATACGAAAGCTAAAGAAGAAACATATGAAAATTAACTTCATATAAATATTGATTCCAGTTTACCCCTTTTTTTCAACTTTAGTTAAATCAAAAAATTGCAGTTTTTTATATCTAAACTTATTACAAACACAAACAACAATTTTATACTAAACAATTTAGAGTTAAGCTCAACAAAAAGAGAAACAAAAAGTTCAACAAAAAGAGAAACAAAAAGTGTACAATATATAATTTGAAAAATACATACCAATTCATCAACAAAGACCATCTCGAACGTTTTGATTTTCTTCGGGTTGTTCCACTCCGAAACAGTCCATACATGCACAACACGGAGTCGTAGATGATGGTTAACATGTGTTGGCTTAAGATCTTCAAGATGAACTAATGTGGTCTTATTTTTTGTTGTTGAAGAAGAAGCCATAATGAACCTATGGACAACAAACTAAATTAAAAGAGATAATAATAACAATAACATAAGAATTCAATGTTAAATAATAATAATAATGATTAAATATTAACAAAGTATATAAATAAAAAACCTTTTTGGTAGTCATCGTAGGTTTTTTTTTGGCCGTAGGTTTTTTTTTTGAGTTGAAAATATGTGAGGGTTTTTTCTAGGTTATATATATATATAGATAATAATAATAATAATAATAATAATATAATAATAAAGAATTTTTTATTAGATTTTTTTATTAAAGGTCGGCCATTTATTAAATAAATATTAAATAAATATTAAAAAAATAGAGGATTAATAAGGAGGGAGTATTAGGCTCAAAGAATGGGATTAGGGGTGTCAAGTGTACCCCAACCTCCTCTTTTAGTTATATTATAGATTACCTAATTACCCTAAATGAACTAATTTTACAACAAAAACCCTTATATTCTAAAACTAGCTGTTACGCGGGTTTTTTTACGTTAAAAAACTTTTAATATTTGGATACTATTAACATTTAAATAAATATTTACAAACTTTTGAACCACAACCATATTCATTGTCAAGGAAAAATAATAACAAATAATGTTTTCAATCATAAAACTAAATATTGTACACGAAATAATAAAAAGATATTTTTATTAACGCTAAGTTGTAACTATACCTCCACTTTTATCAAGGGTAATAAAGATGTTATTTTAATCCATGTATTTAAGCAATCAGATCAAAAAACCATGTAATATAAAGATTCTTGAAAAGTATTTGTAGTGTCGTTGAAATAAAACACTGTTAATGGAAAGAAAATGTAATTGAAATTTCTCGTGACAATATAATGTTTTATTTTAATTTTAAAATAAAAAAGTTTTATATTAAACACTAAAAAAAGTTTTAAAAAAAACGTACAATTAAAATTTTTTTTACCAAAAGATAATTAGAGTAGTAAATGGTCGACTATCAACAAATAAATAAGCATATTTTAAATTTCTTAAATTTTTTTTTATCAAAACTTAAATATCATATATGTTGTAAAACAACGACCTAATAGCTAGCAAATGAAATAACAATAGAGAATAGAGAGAATAAGAATAGAGAGAATAAGAGAATTATTTTCATTGATTTCATAATCCATACATGAGCCATTATATATAGGCTACATGACATTAATACAATTAGTACATTAATAATGGGTGGAATACAAAAGGGAATGAGTTATAGGATGTGGATAGCCACAATCTATGAATTCATAATACTCCCCCTTGGCTATCCACCGGTCAAAAGAATATGCCTCGTTAAAACCTTACTAGGGAAAACCCAATGGGACAAAAACCTAGTGAAGGAAAAAGTGTACATAGTTCTTTCGATACGTCTGGGGATACTGCCTCGTTAAAAACCTTGTCAGGAAAACCCAATGGGACAAAACCATGGCCAAGGGAAAAAAGAGTGCAGCGCGTATCTACTCCCCCTGATGATCACATCACTTGAGCTCCTTGAGTCATTAATATCACGAACCGCTTCCTTTGATATACAACTTCAATAGTTGAAAACATCCATGCTGCATTATCTTTATGTTGATCTGTCAATTCACTTGTAATATATGATAACGTTGATGTCAACACTTATAATACATATCCGTTTGTAATTGATCATCCTGCATTATCAAAACAAACTAAAACTACATTGATAGATTAGTATAATGTAAAATTATACCTTTGATATCTTGAGGGTAATAAAACATATGTTTACCCGTTTTAATGCATTCTCATAAGATAAGATCTCTATTTTCTCAGTATATTACAATGTATCACCTAAATGTTACTCAAATATGGTATTTTAAATCATGAACTTTATCTCCATTCTTGAAGAAAAAATGTTCATTATCAATATCAAATGACCATATATACAAACCATTTGAGTATAATCCGTGAATATATATCTTTCACAAAAATGTTTTGTACACATTAAAATTTATTGTGATAAATTATTCATCACTAGAATATTCAACTTTGCTCTTTCTAGATAATTCATCTCATACTTTCAAATATATAATTACATAGAGATCTTTTGTATTCGTAACATATTTAAGTTCATATTTCTTCAATAATTTTGGTCAGATATGATTAGTCTCGTAGCTCGAAGCTAAATATTCACAATAGAGGCTTTTCTGAATGCACATTGTTATGTTGAAACATAACACTCCCCCTAATAATCACATTATTTGAACCATTGTCATTGACACAAACCAATATCAAAACCATCCCTTTGATTTACGCGTAATTAGTGCCTTGATATAATATACCTTTATTTTATTCTCGCATTCAAATATTATTCTTTCGCATGTGGTTCATATATCACATTTAAGGATTAGACATACATCAGACATCTCATTTAAATATATCACAATACTTCACAAGTTAGGCCCAGCCAACTTCATACTGAATGATGTATTATTTCATATATCACCAGCGAAAAATATTAGTACTTCAATAACACTTATAAACCAACATTGTGATCATTATTTTGAACATTAAAGAGGCATTTTCAGCATTAACTGACTTCATAAGCATGAGCGTCATTTATCCATACAAAATATTTATCTTTATTTGCTTTCATGACGCACAATAATTTCATCATTGACATTTCTAATTTATAAACCAAGACAAACTTTGTCTTTAGTTTCGCATGTATATTTTCTATCTATTTAATCACCATTGGATACTCCCTCTGAGTTCTATTGATATTACAATCATGAAACTTATATCATATTCAAATCCGCATTTATTTATAGAGTTTCATGGGAAAACATAATAACTTATATGGTACTTTTAATAAATATACTCTACGGTAATGGTTGTCCATATGCCAAATATGATCAAATAATATTTACGATCTTTTTAACATATCTTTTATGTTTTTCATATAACGAGACATGCGTCATGCATTTTATATGCCTCATGGAACCTCAATATTAAATGAGCTCTATTCATATATTCTTTAGACGCGAATCAAAATTTTCTCACATTGCCAGACTTTTAATTTATCAATAGTTGCTTCCACCATATATATATTTTTACACTTTCAAGTGTTTGGACTTCGTGTCCCAAACTACTAGCGTCTTTTCATCTTGGTCAATCATCTATATCATATCAATTAATGTGCATGCATGCTTTCAAGATCCTCACATTATTCATACTCTTAGCGCTATCATATTCAATCAATCTCGACGTCGTTTTTAATTGTTTTTCGATTCCACAATTTTCTAGACATGTCACAACTCATTGAGATCTCATTATTTCCAGGTACCCGGGGTTTCTCAAAAACCTTCATGTCTAGTTTCTTATCATCAATCTCTTTTGGGGTCTTTATACCTCGATTTTGACCATCTTAATTTTAAGCTCCTTTTCTTTCGAGGCTTTTAATTTAGAATCGACTTTTCTACCACTTTCAAATGTGTGTAGACTCATTACCAGTCGGAGCATTAGCAGCTGTTATATGTGATTTAATCACTATCTCTTTCTGGTCCGTTAACATCCTGGCAATTACTATATATTGTGAACGAATTATCCCACAAACTTTAATTTAATATTTATCGGTGTGAGGAACTTTGATAATTCATTCTTACTCATTTCAGCTGCTTTACATTTTTTCCTAATGTTGGGAACATCTCCCCCTAATGTTGGGAAATCCAAATCATATTTATGAGAAACTTAAACCATAAACAAATATCCCAATAATGGCTTATTGATTACATACACATCTTTCATGTTTCAACTCATACCCAAAACAGTCATATTAGTGTCTAGTTAATCCAACATTTTCGAACTGAGTCAAAGCATGAGACTACACATTTTCAATGCTTGTCTATTTTCCCAACATTATTCCAACATTCTTTGAAGTCTCATCTTTGTGCATTGTGGTGGAGCAACTTAATTATATATTGCACATTCAAAACTCTTATATGAGACATACCTGGTTTCTGACGATAAACCAATTTCAATGGGGAGAAAATACGTTAAACTATTAGCATGATGCAAATTTATTGCATGTTAAATAACATGACCCCAAACTATAAGTCATTCCTTTTGGTCTCAAATGATCATTATAAAATTACTCATTATTGCCAATACAATATGGAACATGTTCGCAATCTTATAAGATGAGCAATTAATAACGCAAACTTCATGTTGCGACTTTAGTAACCATTTAGACGATGCATCGATTTTAAACACTAAATGGTCTTTTGGACGATGTATAGGCCTACTTACATCTCCTTTGCATATGTTCCATTTAAGTATTTAATCCTTGTATTTGGCACATAGATTCTTATAGAGGAAATAACCACAATTTAGATAACCATTTTCAGGAATTTCTTAACTCTTATATATATAAACTTCGCATCATCATTGACCGGAGATGGTCTATTTGGTCATGTCACTTAATCAAATAATCTTGATTCATAAACCTCTAGTTTATGACCACATGTGTTTAGATTGAAGAATTTAGTACAATGATACTTTAAAACTCTAATTTCTCCTTTAACTTGATTCCAACTTCTTTTGAGCTTTCGCACAGTTCAATGTAATTTATATTATAACGGTAGAATGACAAACCGTGCCTATAACAATCAATGAAGTATCTTATTAAGCATATAAAATACATACAATATATGTAAAACTTAAAACTGATCAACTAAGACAAAATTTTTTCCTCGTATTTTAAATCTGTCATTTTTAACAATCTTCATCATAATGAATATACACATATTTTTTTACCTTTATTCATGATCCAACATTTAGACAAATGTAATTTTCATATGCATGGCCATAATATGTATTTAGTGACATTTTTACCTTTTACAATGTTACTGGCATTTGATCTTTTCATAGCTAATAACATCTCGTTTTATCATTTTAACCATGAGAATAATCAAATAATCAAAGTACATAAAATATAATGTATGCCGTAATATCAAAATTTTAGGGTCTCAACACCCTCTCATGATAATTATATTAGTTCCCCTAGAACCTTCAGATAGCAATTTAATTAACATATTCAATTATAATATTTTATTGACCTATAGTCTTCAAGTTGCACATCAATTAATAACACATACCAAAACAATTTCTATCGATAACGAATATAAAATATATCAAACGGCCGGTACTTATACTCTAAATTTACATTAAAGTTGATATTTGGTTAACCGAAGATACTACCATTTGCAAATGTTATTAACCTACGGCTATTGATGTAAAAAATTTCGAAGTTACCAACTTGCTATCATGCTTTCAAACCCAATGGACATTTAGTAAACAAATTTTAGAAAGTTATATATACTACGAGATTCATACATATATACTACTCGTAATAATATTAATCAAAGCATTTACGCAATTATTTTGTAAAGGAGCAGACTACACTTGCTTCGTACTTAACACATGAGTTCTTGTCTAATTCAATTCGCTCTCAAACAAAACTAATTTTCAAATTATTGCAAATCCATACATCAAATCCAAAAACATTTTGTATATCACTATATATTTATCTATGATAGATTTATCACTATAATGTGTCGGACTCATTTATGGTTTTATGGATTCAAGACTTTGAGACTTTGAGTAATTAATTACACCGATGATTACAATTTCAAAGTTTACATTGTATCTAACCAGATAATTAAAATTGACAGCACTAAACAATCCTACTTTTATTTAGTGTTATGTTATAAAACACATGGATATATCATCAAAATCTACTGGACGCATAGAATGCATATAATTATATTAATATTAAATCCATCATTCAATATCTATGTACTTGTTGTTGCCATTGAGTGTAATATATCCGAATTATCTAACATGCATGCGTTATATATCAGAAGGTATTGAACATGAATGTGAAACTTATGATCAAGTAATTAACATTAAATAATCTAAGATGCGTTATATTTCATAAAGCTTTTAATTAACATTAATATTAATGATCAAGGAAACACTAAATAGCTAGATCGACATAGGAATAGGAAACGTAAAATATACTTTCAAAACGATTTTTCTCAAGGTGCATCAAATTGAAAACTATATGATCAAGTAAGCAATATATATTATCAGAATGTGTGTATATAACAAATCATGCAAACAACCAGTATATTTTTAGAGTTTTTTTCATTGAGTTTGAAACAAGTCATGGCATAATTAAACATTTAATAATCAAGAAACTAATTAACATATATATGCATTATGATGACATAATGGCAAACGCCAACCTACAATTTTAAGTTGTATGTAAATAAAGAATCTGCAATAATCGCCTACTCAAAGTTATGTTACATGCAAACGTACGATCGGTCCATATATAACTATTGTTGAGAAAATCAATCATACAATTTACGTAATTCTCTGTTAGTACAATAAATTATATTGGACCCTTGGGTTCATTAGATTATATCAGTAAAACACTTACGAATAAATATAATATGCAAAATTATATTTTGATTCCATATATATTTGTACTAGATCAATAAGCTTAAGTTCTATAAATATAATATATATGCCAAATTCAATTGTCTCGATCACCTGAGCAAATAGATAACACTATCTTTAATAATATGAATCGAAACAAGTTATACCTGAATCCGTGAATCGACGCCATGTATCAACAATTTGATAAGTGTAGTTTTGGGATTATAAATTTACCTCAAAAGAATATATAATCACAACGTAAATCCTTAAGGCTGGATCGAGAATATTGTTTGCGGACTTAGAGACTCGTGCTGATAACGTGTTGTAAAACAATGACCTAATAGCTAGCAAATGAAATAACAATAGAGAATAGAGAGAATAAGAATAGAGAGAATAATAGAATTATTTTCATTGATTTCATAATCCATACATGAGCCACTATATATAGGCTACATGACATTAATACAATTAGTACATTAATAATGGGTGGAATACAAAAGGGAATGAGTTATAGGATGTGGATAGCCACAATCTATGAATTCATAATAATATATTCAATTTATAACCCGTTTTAAATTGAATTTTGTCAAATACTCAGTTAATGACAATAGAAATATAAATATATAGAAGAGGAGTTATTTGAGAACCCTTAAAAAAGAACTCAAGAACTCCTCTCCACCCTTAGATCAAAAAAACTGGATGGATCAGATTAAAAATAAAAAACCCCTCTCAACACTAGAGGGGCATTTTCGTCAGCTCCCTATTTTTTTCTCTCTCTTACTTTATTAAATTAATAGAATTCTATCTAAATCACTAAAAAACTTTTATCTCACAAACCGTAAATCGTTAGACAAAAAAAAAGCATAGGTAGTCTTAGAATTTCGTCCTCTTTCATTAGAGATGCGATTCGATATACTTTTGACGAATTTTTAAATTTCGTTTTTTTTCCATCACGTTCATCTTACACATGTGTAAGTGTTGAGTCCCAATGTTAATTGTAAATTTAATGATGACAAATCTGACCTATAAACACTTAGTAATCTTTTGGTTCTTATACTCTGATCTGGGTCAGACTAAGCTGATACAGCTTACGATCTGTCTCTGACCCAGATCACGCTTCATACTTATAATTGTAATATCTTATGGAAGCAAGTGTTATTCAAACTGCATCAAATTGTATTAGCATTCAGTCCAAGTCGAAGAGGAGGATTGAAGATAGAAGACCAAGTTGTTAGTGGAAGACAGCTTGGGATTAGCAGTCAGCTTGGAAACACTTAGGCAGATTGGTGCCTTGACAAACGGCCCAATCTGTGTCTGACAATCAAGTGAAGATAACAACCTGTATTGAAGATAAGGACAAATGACGTGACTAGGAAGAATCCTAGGATCCAGGTTGGTGGTTGTTTTACATATGCGTGTCCATACTCCTATTGGTAGATGAAGAATGTGCGTCAGTACGTGGCGGACCACAAGTACCATGAAAGGCACGATTGATTATTCCTTCATCAACCACTGATTGAAGAACACGTAGCTGCAACGGACACCTAATGAAGGAGCGCTTGTGCCTATAAAAGCCTCATTCATGGATTGCATATGTGTGGCATTTCCTGATAATCATTCTTCACACAAGTTTCTCTGCTCTTACACACAGCTTAGTCTGTACGAGATCAGCTTGGGCTGATTCTCTTGAGCTGAAACTAATTGATTGGTGTTTGTCACTTCATAGGGTTGTTTAGAAATCTATAGGCTATCTTTATTCCGCAACAACCCTGTAATTCTTTGTATAGATTATTTCTTAATAAAGGATTACATTTGAAAATGACAATCTGTGTTCAAGAATGTTTTTACTTCTTTACTGCTTTACTGTTTTAATGATTCCTGCACTTTACTAACTTGATTGATATTCATTATCTGAATCTTAAAACGTTTTGTGTTAAAAGTTTGTAAAGATTGTGAAAAGTTGTATTCACCCCCTCTACAACTGTTCTGTGTTCAATATACTTTGGTATATTGATACACCGTGGGACGTATCAATTGGTATCAGAGCGGTGGTTGAGAATTAACTTGACTTGATCCTTGCATATTTTCATTTATATAGTAAAGCGTAATGTCATCTTACATCGATAATGGTTCTTCAACCCGACCACCCATGTTTGACAAAGATGATTTCAGTGGGTGGAAAGGTAGAATGTCTTTGTTCCTTGAATTCATCGATAACAATATGTCTGACATCCTTACGGATGGTCCTTATGTTCCTACACAAACCATTGTGGTAGAAGCTGTGGTCAGGGAAGGTCAACCAACCATTCCTGCCACAGTCAAATCTATAGTTAAGGACAAGGCAGATTGGGGGGATGAGGATAGGAGGTTGGCAAACTTGGATGTGAAGGCTAGAAATTTCATTGTCCAAGTTGTGCCAAAAGATCTTTACCATTCAATTAAAATGTGTTCAACAGCAAAGAAAATGTGGGGTACTTTGACTGTTATGTTTGAGGGTTGCTCTACCTCCATGGAATCCACAATTACTACATTGACCAGGAGGTATGAGAGATTTTTCTCTTTGAGAAATGAATCCTTGACTGACACTCATACCCGCTTTAATGCTTTGGTAAATGATTTAGCTGCTGTTGGATTTAATAAGAAAAATGAGGTTTTAAAGAGCAAATTTCTTGATTCATTACCACCTAAATGGAACAACTATATTTCTTCTGTTAAATTAAGTTATGTTTATCATGATCTTGATCTCCCTGGACTTTTTGGTTTGCTTCATAACCAAGAATGTTCAGAGGCTGAAAAACTAATTGCTATGGTGATTCTTATAGTCAGCCTGCTGCTGCACTTGTTGCTTCTATGACTGAACACCCTAGTTCAATTAGTAATGAGATCATTCCTTGTGTTAATGATGATATTCTTGTGATGTCAAATCCTAACTCTGTTTGTGCTGAATCTGAGTGTGAAGAATCTGATGGTGATGAACTAGCTAATGAAGTAGCTATGTTGGCTGAAAGGATCAGAAGGAGATCCTTTAACAAGTTTAAAGGAAAAGGAAGAGGTGGCCAAGCTGATAAAGCCAAGAAGCCATTTGATATGTCCAAGGTTACTTGTTACAAGTGTGGCAAGACTGGACATATGGCTGGTGATTGCAGATCCAAAGAAACTACTCAAGCTGTGCCAGCCAAAGGTGGAAGAGGTGAAAAGTACTCTAAGCTCAAGACTAAGTATAAATCCTTGAAAGCACAAGTAGCTGAGCTGACTGAGAAGGTGAACAAAAGTGAGAAGAGTCTGGTGGCCAAAGACTGGGCTGAAAGTGCCACATCATCTGATGATGAGTTGTACAAAGATGCCAAGTGTTTCATGACTAAAGAAGCTACTCAAAGATTTGCTGAAGATCTGGTAATATACAACAGCAATCTGAGTCAGCTCACCAGGCATCCACCAGTCAGACTGCTCCACCTGAGGTAACTTCTTTTTCCAATCTGTCTGATAATGAGAAGCTGTCCAGACTGAACAAACTTGGAGATGAGGTTCTACTGCAAAAACATTTTAATCAAGAACTCAAAAAGGAAATACATCTTTTGAAACTTGATAACAGCTCTAAGAGTCACACCATTGAAAAACTAGAATCTGAAGTTAAAGCTCAAAAGCAATTAAACTCCATTTTGATTAAAGAAGCTAAAACTGCAGAAGAAAAGTTTTTAAAGGTAAAACAGATTACTGAAACATGGTGTATAAGCTCTAAAAGAGTTGCTAAATGTGTGAATGAACAAATACCTCATCAGATCCAAGCTATCTTTGAT
This sequence comes from Erigeron breviscapus, assembly GCA_034093135.1. Classification (NCBI taxonomy): domain Eukaryota; kingdom Viridiplantae; phylum Streptophyta; class Magnoliopsida; order Asterales; family Asteraceae; genus Erigeron; species Erigeron breviscapus. The sequence continues at coordinate 20,044,169 of CM067175.1, read as the reverse complement.
GGTGATTATGATAGGGCCATAGCCATAGCTGAAGTATGTGCTATGGAGCCTTGTTATCAGCCTCCTTCACCACCCAAAGTCCAAACCAAAGAGACTATTTCTAAACCAATTAAGCTGGTTCAGAAATCTGGTATTGGGTTTAAAGATCCTGAAACTATGGGTCAGACTATTACTGAAGCTGTGTCTGAAGCTGATCAGGTAGTTGAGTTAAAACCTGAAGAAAGTCTTGACTTGTCCAAGCTGACCATCACCCAATCTGTGTCAGATTCAAAGAATAAAACAAACAAGAATAGTTTAAAGAGAAATAAAAGAAAGGATAGAGATCACAGTGTTCCAAAAGAGAAAATTAAGCTTTTAAAGAGTAAGAAGTCTGGTTCTCTAGGAAATGAGTCACAAGCAAAATCTGAGTCTATTTCAAGTAACACCAAGTCTGACTCTGACAAGTTGATTTTAAAATATGTTGAGTCCAAAACTGATAAGGTGTCAATGAAAACCAATTTCTTGAGAAGGTGTCTGATCCAAAAATTGTTGATCAAAGAAAATTGAGAGCTGAATGTAAGAAAGCTGGAATAGGCAAAGGTTTTGTTAAGAAGAAACCTTGAATGTTGCTAGAAAGAACTTTGAATCTGGTAAAGGACAGACCAAGCAACAATGGGTTTCAAAATATGATAAGAGTCTGTGTTTAGTTCCCTAATCTGAGTCAGACCAGAAGGTCAACTCTGGTGAACCCATCCTTGGATGGGTTCCCAAAATGAACTAATCTCTTATCATAATTGCAGGGCGGTCATAACGATAATACCTGGCACTTGGACAGTGGATGTTCCAAGCATATGACCGGATGTAAGTCCCTGCTATGTAGCTTTAGGATTCGCGTTGGTCCTAATGTTACTTTTGGAGATGATTCTCAAGGAAAGACTGAAGGTTTTGGTGTTCTTTCGAATGATCCTCTTACTTTCAGAAGAGTCTCATATGTAAATGGTTTGAAGCACAATCTGATCAGTGTGAGTCAGTTGTGTGATGCTGGTTATGAAGTGAGATTCAGGTCTGATAAGGGAATTATTCTTGATTTGGAAGGCAATGTGGTTCTTATTGCAAAGAGGGATGAGTCTTTTTATTCTTTTGACATGAGAAATCCAACTGTCACAAGAGAAGTCTGCTTCATGTCAAAGTCTCAAGATGAGCTGAATTGGTTGTGGCATAAAAGGCTGTCTCATATGAATTTCAAAGACATCAACAAGCTGTGTAAGAAAGAGTTGGTGTCTGGGCTTCCAGTGATAAATTATGAGAAGGACAAGCTGCGTGGTGCTTGTGAGAAAGGCAAGCAACATAAAGCTACTTTTAAGTCTAAGACATGCTCAACCATTGAAAATTGTTTGGATCTGCTTCATATGGACTTATTTGGACCAATCAGTACTCCATCATTCACTGGAATGAGGTACTCTTGGTAATTGTTGATGAGTATTCAAGATACACCTGGGTTTTTCTTTCTAAGACACAAGAGTGAAGCTGCTGACAGCATTATTCATTTCATCAAGCAAGCTGAAATTCTCTACAAAAGGCCTGTTAGGCAATTAAGAAGTGATAATGGCACTGAATTTAAGAACATCACTCTTAATTCATTATGCAGTGAAAAGGGAATTTCACAAGTCTACTCAGCTGCCAGAACTCCTCAACAAAATGGTGGTGCAGAAAAGAAGAAACAGAACTCTTATTGAAGCTGCCAGATCCATGATGGCTCAAAACAATGTCAAGTCTCATTTCTGGGCTGAAGCAGTACACACAGCTTGCTTTACCCATAACAGATCCCTCATTGTAAAAAGACACCAGAAGACTGCATATGAACTTCTTAGGGGGAGAAAACCTGAAATTAATTTCCTAAGAATGTTTGGAAGTCCTTGCTATATTCTGAATCAGAAAGACCATCTTGGAAAGTTTGATGAGAAATCAGATGCAGGTATCCTACTTGGATATGCAACAATGATGAAGGCCTACAGAGTGTACAACAAGAGAACTAAAACAATTGAGAACTCTGTAAATGTAAGCATTGATGAAGGTTGTTCTAAGCCAGACTGCTCTCCTCCTGAAGATGAAGACTTCAATTTTGAAGAACTGGCTGTACCTGAGAATGAGCCTCCAACTAATCCTCCAATTGGAGCTAATAATGCTCAAACTCAGGGGGGCAACTCATTGAAGAAGAAGAAGAAGAAGAAGTTCCAATCTTTGAAGATGCACAAGCTGATCCTACTCTTACTGAAGTTATTGTTCAGAATCCATTAAATGACTCTCCAACTGGTTCAGACTCCTCCATTCCTGTCCAAGCTGATCAGCCTATTCCTCAAGCTGATCATGCTGAACCATCAAATCTGAATCAGTCCATTGTCCCAGTCACTAGATGGACAAAGAGTCATCCAATTAACCAAATCATTGGTGATCCACTCTCTGGTGTGAAAACAAGAAGAAAGGCAACAGGCAACTTCTGCATGTTTGTCAATTTTGTGAGCAAGATGGAACCAACTGAGGTTGATGAAGCTCTGGAAGATCCCTCTTGGGTTAATGCAATGCAAGATGAGCTAACACAGTTTGAAAGAAACAAGGTTTGGGAACTTGTTCCAAGACCTCATCACAAGACTGTGATTGGAACCAAGTGGGTCTACAGAAACAAAATGGATGAAAGGGGAGTTGTGACCAGAAACAAAGCAAGATTGGTAGCTCTTGGTTACATACAAGAGGATGGAATTGATTATGATGAGACTTTTGCACCAGTGGCAAGATTAGAGGCAATCAGAATGTTTTTAGCCTTCTCTGCTCACAAGGGTTTCAAAGTCTATCAAATGGATGTGAAGAGTGCATTTCTTAATGGAAAATTGGATGAAGAAGTCTATGTTGAACAGCCTCCAGGTTTTGAAAACTCAAAGTTTCCTGACCATGTGTTCAAGCTTGACAAGGCTCTCTATGGGTTGAAGCAAGCTCCAAGGGCATGGTATGATACTTTGTCTAAATTCTTATTGGCTAATAACTTCAAAAGAGGTAATGTTGACAAGACTTTGTTTGTGAGAAAGTATAATGGTGATATTCTGCTTGTACAAATCTATGTAGATGATATAATATTTGGGTCTAGCAGTGAAAGACTTTGCAAAAAGTTTTCTGAATTAATGTCTAAAAAGTATGAAATGAGCATGATGGGAGAACTAAACTATTTTCTGGGTTTACAAGTTAAACAGACTAAAAATGGAATTTTCATAAACCAAGGAAAGTATGTTAAAGATCTCTTAAACAAATTTGGTTTTACTGATTGCTCACCTATGAAAACTCCTATGGGAACTGGTGATAAGCTGGATGAAGATAAAAATGGGAAATCTGTTGACATCACAGCTTATAGGGGTATGATAGGATCTTTACTTTACTTAACTGCTAGTAGACCAGATATTATGTTTGCTGCATGCCTTTGTGCAAGATATCAAGCTAGTCCTAAGGAATCTCATCTTAAAGCTGTGAAGAGAATCTTTAGATACCTTAAAGGTAGTCCCAATCTGGGTCTTTGGTATCCTAAAGACTCAGGATTTGATCTAATTGGCTATTCAGATTCTGACTTTGCAGGCTGTAAGATTGACAGAAGAAGTACTTCAGGAGCTTGTCAATTGCTTGGCAATAGACTTGTAAGCTGGTCCAGCAAGAAGCAGCATTCAGTTTCTATTTCCACTGCAGAAGCTGAATATGTTGCTGCAGGAAGTTATTGCACTCAAATTCTTTGGATGCAATATCAGCTTCAAGACTATGGTGTCACTGCAACAAAAACTCCAATCTTTTGTGACAGCACTAGTGCCATAGCAATTTCAAACAATCCTGTGCTTCATTCAAGGACTAAGCACATTGATATAAGATATCATTTCATCAGGGATCATCTAATGAAAGAAGATGTTGAGCTCCACTTCATTCCAACAGACAATCAGCTTGCTGACTTGTTCACAAAGCCATTGGATGAATCAAGGTTCAACTACCTCATAAGTAAGCTAGGTATGCATAACTTGTAGAATGTAGTGAGCTAAGTAATAGCAAATCTGACCCCTTAGAGTTATTCTAAATTTTTGAGGGTAAGCTGTGTCAGACCCAGACTACCTTTTTGCACTTGGTGCATTTCGAGTGAAAGAGGGTAAGCTGAGTCTGACCCAGCTTCGTGGTTATTTTTTTTATTAAATATCTCAGTGCGTTTTACTACTTTCATTATTTTATTAAGTGTACTTGTTTGATCCTATTGGAGTGTGACACATGTAGTGGTCACTACCGGTTACTGAAAAAGTACAACCACTACTTGTTAATCCTCCAATCAAAATCTTTCTCTCTCCAACTTTTTCAAATAAGATATTTTGGGTTTTGTATATAACTTTCATTTAACCTAAATCCCAAATCACTTGCTCATATTTTCTTAAAATCAATTTTTTTCTCTCAAATCTGATTACTGTTTTATTAAATTTAATTTCTTCTAAAATTTATTTTCAAAATGGCATCATCATCTGTTTCTATCCATTCTAATGACTCTCAATCTAGTTCTGAATCTGAAAGTCGATACCCAGCTCCAATAAGCGCAAACAAGTTGTCCCCTTATGTGGTGGGAGATAAGGTAGTAGTGGTTCCGGCTGATCTTGATACTGGTAAAATCAAGATTGGCAGTCTGGTTTATGCCAATATCTATCCTCCTTCTTGGGCAAAAGGATACGATGAGATCGTGGCTTTCTTATGGCATCATCCTTTCGCCAAGGTAATGATTGAGAAGCCAGCCTGGGTGTTTCAAGATCTCCTGTGTGAATTTTGGGCGAGCTGTGTTGTAAAACAGAATAAGAAAGGAGATGCTGCAATCTATGGCTCAATCCTCAACGGTAAGAAAAAGGTATATATTTCTTACGAGAGGCTTAGGTCTGCTTTTGAGCTGTCATATATGCCTGATGATGAATATGATATTGTTGTGTCTCATACTGAAGCCAAAAATGTTTTACAAGAAGTTGGATATACTGGTCCATTGGCTTCAGTAGTTAAAATGAAACATTTAACTGGCATTTGGAACTACTTATTGAGCACAATTTCGAAAACCTTACAAGTAAAGGCAGGCAGCTTTGATCAGCCTAATGTCCTAGAATTGTAGATTTTTCATGCAATGGTCACCATGACCAGAATAGATTTTGTTGCGTTAATCTTTAAGGACCTTGTTGACCGCGTTAATAAGAAGAGTCTTACCATACCTTATGGTAGGATTCTTGCTCTTATTATTGAGGCGATTCTTGACAATGATTTCAGTCTGGCAACTGGTCAGACTGTGGAATGCAAGTCTATAAATAACAACATCTTCAATAGTCCTAAGGTATCTGTGCAGGGTCTGACCCGAGCATTGCAGATCTACCTTGATTTTTGCAGGAAAAGAGAAGAGGAACAAGAAGCACTTAGGGAAGTTGTCCCTTCTTCGACGCGATCTGGGTCTGACACTCAATCTGCTAATCAGGGGGACCCAGGTACACATGCTTCTGAACCCTCAAACTCTTCTTAATCTATTCAAAATTCTACTCCTACAAAAGAGGGTGAAGGGTTGGCCAAAACATCAGCCTCCCTAGCCACACCTTCATCCACTCGCTCAAAATCCGACTCTAAAAGACCCCTTGTTGAGGACTTAGTACCTCTCAAGGCCAAAAAGAAAAGATCTAATAAGAAATCTGTGTTAGCTTCTGGGGTTGATATTGCTTCATCCATTCTTGAAATCCCCCAAGGTGCAGGGAAAGCTAAGGAACGTTCCGAAGCTGTCCCTGCCACCCAAGCTGACAAGCCGAATACACCAGCCCATCTACACTCTCCCAAAAGAGTGTAGACGAGTTAAAGGGAACACCCATTGCTACCCAACCCTCCAAACAGGGTGAAGGTATTGAAAGAAAGACCTCATCCCAAGGTCATACTGTGTCAAAACCGAATTCACCATCATCAGCCTCCCAAAAGGTTGATGATATCATTAAAGGGGTAACAGAGGATCTAGCCCAGATCCAAAGTGAGTCAGAGTCAATGCACATCATTTCTGAGGATGGTCAGCCTAAGGAGAGAAGTATCGAACGCATAGGTGACACTGCTTCTCCTCCCCAAACTGATCAAACTCCTTCTATCTTACACTCTGAGTCTGCACAGGCTGCCAATGCCCCTTCTATGTCACAAGGAGGGGTACAGGCCTCAATTCTCCCTAAGGATACTTTTGTGCAACAACACACCTCTGTTGAAGGGCAATCAAATGCACAAAACATTACACCTGCAGAGTCTGTGTCTGCATCTGTCCTCGGACAGAGGGATTCTGCAGGTTACTTGGTTGTCTTTAAGGCAGTCATGTCAGCCCCTTGTACAGCAAAGGGAACCATTGATGGTCCTCACGATGTCAATGAGAATCTGATCACTATCTCCGGAAGTGATTCTTCATTCGATGATGAGTTTGCCCATCCATCCTCAAGGGATGCTCTGATGGAAGATGCCAGTGGAGGAGTTGATCAAAATCAAGATCAACACATTCCCACTGGCCCTCAGCCTGAATTAAACGTTAATCTTTCTCAGGCTGACCAACTCATCATCAATTCTGGCAGATCCACTCATGAGACTCACTCTCATGAGCAAATGTTCCAAAACTCCTTAAACCTCCACCCCCTTCTAAATATGCCCAATGACCCTGAAATTAAGGATTGCAGGCTGCTCTTTCCAGAGTCAGTGGCTTTTAAGCCAACTGCAAGTTCTTCCCAAGCTGCCACGATCTCATTCACAGATGTAGTGGGTCAGCTCACTGAGTTCATTTCAACCTCTAAGGTTGAGAGCTCAAAGCTGACCGAATGCTTGGAAAAGATCCAAAAGGATCAGGATTTGACGGATAAGAAGGTGGACAAGCTAAGTCATGATCAGACTGCATTGGAAGAATATGTTAAGAAAGCAGTTGATGTGATGCAGCAGAACCAGAGCAAGCTGACAGAGTCTCTTGACAGTCTTACAAAAGCAGTAAATGTAGAGAATGAATGGAACAAGAGTACTCTGGGTCAGATTGAAAATGTTGCAACCAAGTTTAAAAGGGAAGTCACCATAGAACTTCGATCTTCAAATAAGTCACAAGCTGACTTTAAAAATGATCTGATTGAAGCTTCTAAGGGTGTTAAATCCAAGATCAAACTCCTCCATGAGGATTATGTTGAACTGAGAAGAGCCTGCTGTCTTACAAATATCAAAGTTGACTTGATCAACCAAGAACTCAAAGGCCTCTTTGCAACTCCAGTGAGCTCTTTCCCTGGTGATGATGACAAAAAGGGGGAGAAGAATGCTACTAAAAGAAAAAGGAGTGCAATGAGTGAAACTGAAATAGAGCTGGAAAGAGAAAGACAACAAGCTCAGGTTGACAAGGAGATTGAAGAATACCTTGAAAGATTGAAAGTGAGACAGGAAAAGGCCAGAGCTGAGGAAGCACAAAAAGATAGAAGATTGGTTGTGCATGGTTCAAGGGTGGAAAGTGAGAAGGAAGATGTGGAAGAGATAAAAAGACCAGAATCTGAGTCTGGTGGTGAAACTGTTGGAAAATTGAATGAAGAAACTAAGAAGGAGAGTGATACAACCAAGGGGGAGACTGTTAATGATGTAATGGGAGATATAAGGAAGGATGTTGGTGCTGAAAATGAAAAGAGAGTTGAAAAGAAAAGAAAGTCCTCCCAAGCTGTTCCTGTGCAAGCTGTGCCAACTCAAGCTGACCCAGCTCCCAAAGTGCAAATTGATGAATCTTCATCTAGTGAAGACACGGCCACTCTGTCCCAGTTCATGATCAAGAAAAGAACAACAGAAGCTGGGTCAAGTGGTGTGAAGATCTTTACTGAGAAAGAAAAGGATTGGGAGCTTGCAACTCAAACTGCTCCACAGCTTGGGTAACAGTTGAGGTGGCATATAAGATGATTAAGGAGGACAGACTAGAAAGAGAAAGAATTGTTGCAACTAAGTCTGATTCTGAAATTGCCAAGGCTGTTTAAGAACAATTGAATAAAGAAGATGAAGAAGATCTTGCAGCCATTGGTTCTAAGAAGAAAGTTGTGAGCAAAGGAAAAGGAAAGAAGAAAATGGTGGTTCATTCTACACCATCACAGAAAGTAAAAGATGTGAAAGAAAGTGTGAAAGCCCATAATTGGTTGGATGCTTTGGAGAAAAGACAAGTCACTGAAAAGATCCACTATAGAAATCATCCAGAACCAATCCACCAGGTTCTACTGAAAAGGCGAAAAGGAAAAAGCATTCCCAGCATAAGGCTTACAAGGAGAGGTTATGAAACCAACTCGGAAACCCGTGATCTTGACAAACTGCTTGATCTAGGTTACACAGAGTGGGTTGAATTGCATGATATCATCACTAGTATGCCTGGAATTCATAGAGAGACTGTCTTGGAAGCCATTGAGAAAAAGTTTGCTGTAATTGTAAAATACAAGATTGATATCACTGGCCTTCCAAGACCAAAAGCATATGATTTGGATGATGAAGATGAGTCAGAAGAGCCACTCAAGAAGAAGAGGAAAAGAAATGTTAGGCTCATAGCTCCTGAAGGTGATCACATAGACTTCCTCAGAAACTTGAACCCTTCAGAGTTTCTTGGGCTATTATCTCCTGATGCTCTAGACAGAATTCTAAGTCATCTCAATCTGTCTCTTCCTGCTGGTGTGGAAAATGCAAGAAGTGGAATGCACATTACTGAACCTGAACACGGTATGTATTTTGTGGATGCAAGAGGGCAACTTGTATTCCAAAGGACTGCTGAGCTGAAAGAGGTACCAACTATGCACCTTTTTACCTTGTACAGATTTTGTGTTACCTTTAGTGAACAAGGTAATGGGTATGAGCAGTTCCTTATAGATGAAGGGTTAGATAGGCAAGTAGATGTGACGATTGCTCCATCTTTTGAAGTTAAGCAAGAAACTGTAGAGTTGATTGGGGAATAAAGTCTCATTGTAATACTTTGTATTTCTCAATATATACAAGTATTTGTACAAATTCAGTTGTCTTGTTAAAATTTCATATCAGATTGAAAAGAACCCAAAAGATTCAAAGGGTCACAAGTTGTTAGTCATATTTTCATTTGATTCTTTGTAAGCTGATAGTTAAAAGTGTAGTTGGGTTTTGTCATCATCAAATAGGAGGAGATTGTTGAGTCCCAATGTTAATTTTAAATTTAATGATGACAAATCTGACCTATAAACACTTATTAATCTTTTGGTTCTTATACTCTGATCTGGGTCAGACTAAGCTGATACAGCTTACGATCTGTCTCTGACCCAGATCACGCTTCATACTTATAATTGTAATATCTTATGGAAGCAAGTGTTATTCAAACTGCATCAAATTGTATTAGCATTCAGTCCAAGTCGAAGAGGAGGATTGAAGATAGAAGACCAAGTTGTTAGTGGAAGACAACTTGGGATTAGCAGTCAGCTTGGAAACACTTAGGCAGATTGGTGCCTTGACAAACGGCCCAATCTGTGTCTGACAATCAAGTGAAGATAACAACCTGTATTGAAGATAAGGACAAATGACGTGACTAGGAAGAATCCTAGGATCCAGGTTGGTGGTTGTTTTACATATGCGTGTCCATACTCCTATTGGTAGATGAAGAATGTGCGTCAGTACGTGGCGGACCACAAGTACCATGAAAGGCACGATTGATTATTCCTTCATCAACCACTGATTGAAGAACACGTAGCTGCAACGAACACCTAATGAAGGAGCGCTTGTGCCTATAAAAGCCTCATTCATGGATTGCATATGTGTGGCATTTCCTGATAATCATTCTTCACACAAGTTTCTCTGCTCTTACACACAGCTTAGTCTGTACGAGATCAGCTTGGGCTGATTCTCTTGAGCTGAAACTAATTGATTGTTGTTTGTCACTTCATAGGGTTGTTTAGATATCTATAGGCTATCTTTATTCCACAACAACCCTGTAATTCTTTGTATAGATTATTTCTTAATAAAGGATTACAATTGAAAATAACAATCTGTGTTCAAGAATGTTTTTATTTCTTTACTGCTTTACTGTTTTAATGATTCCTGCACTTTACTAACTTGATTGATATTCATTATCTGAATCTTAAAACGTTTTGTGTTAAAAGTTTGTAAAGATTGTGAAAAGTTGTATTCACCCCCCTCTACAACTGTTCTGTGTTCAATATACTTTGGTATATTGATACACCATGGGACGTATCAGTAAGTTATTATTTCTTTGATGTCCTACACATGTGTAGGATGAACCTTTTAGTGGTTTCCACTTGTCCTACACATGTGTAGGATGAACCTTTTAGTGGTTTCTACTTGTCCTACACATGTGTAGGATGAACCTTTTAGTGGTTTCCACTTGTCCTACACGGGCGGAGCCCGTACGTATAAGGGCTTCGCCCGTACCGTATCCAACCACCACCATCTCATGGATCGCCGCCCATCAAATCCAAACCATTCCCAAATGCGTCCGGCTTCCAACCCTTTATAAATGCCTCGAGGTAGCCTACCGAGAAGGGCGAAGCCCCCCTGAACGGGCAACGCCCGTTTGACTAAGGGCTACCGCCCGTACCGTATCCAACCACCACCATCTCATGGATCACCGCCCATCAAATCCAAACCATTCCCAAATGCGTCCGGCTTCCAACTCCTTTATAAATGCCTCGAGGTAGCCTACCGAGAAGGGCGAAGCCCCCCTGAACGGGCAACGCCCGTTTGACTAAGGGCTACCGCCCGTACCGTATCCATCCGCCCTCTGAATTAAAAAGTCGACGAAAGTATATATGATGACCACTCTAATGAAAGATGACAAAATATTAAATGAACCATTTAGTGGTTTCCACTTGTCCTACACATTTGTAGGATAAACCTTTTTTGTGGTTTTCACTTGTACTACACATGTGTAGGATGAACCTTTTAGTGGTTTCTACTTGTCCTACACATGTGTAGGATGAACGTGATGGGAAAAAAAACGACATTTAAAAAGTCTTCAAAAGTATATCATATCGCATCTCTAATGAAAGAGGACGAAATTTCAAGACTACCCATGTTTTTTTTTCGTTTAACGATGTACGGTTTGTAAGATAAACTTTTTTTAATGAATTAGATATTTTTATTAATTTAATAAGAGGAGAGAGAAAGCTGGACAAAATATGATTTTTCATAATGACAATCATGCCTTTCCTGATCTTGATGAATGGAGGGCTGAGATTGGTTCTCGCGTTCTTTTTTTTTAGTGGTTCTCAAAATAACTCACCCCTATATATATACATAAAATTTATACAAAAAATATAATATATATTATATAGTAAACTAGTGTTCAGTCTCGTCCGATGGACGGATAGTCTCAATTTATATATGTCAAAGGTAAATATCAAGAAAATAAATAACAAAACATGAACAAAATAGATAAAAGGCAAACCATGCCAAAAGCAATATATATGAATTATACATAGTCTCAACATATATGTATTACTTTCAAACCAAAATACATAAGAGGCCAGAATAAAAGATGCAAACATAGTTACATTTTTATAACCATTCATTCAAGTAGACTGACTACGTTCTAAAACTAAAGCTTTGAACTTTGCCATAAGTAATGATTGTTGATTCTCCAAGCCTTGGCAAGTGTTTCTTCACCACCACCACTTACCCACCAAATTATATATTTGGGAGCACGTATAAACCTGGTTAAGAATGGAACATGTCTGTAGGTCTAATATAAGTATTAGACATCAATATAAGTCTTACTCTCTAAAATATTATACAACACAGCATGCCCTTAAAACCTGATCGCTTGACCAAGTAGCGGCAAAGTGACCTGACAAATGACCCCAACAGCAGACCTAAATCCCGATCGACTATTCAAACCACAACCTAAAAAGCAGCCAAACAACAACCCTCAATACTGACAAACGGGCAATAAAAAATCCCGAAGGACCTGAACAACAACAATGCAACCTTTCAATGAAGTTTAAAAGAAGATGAGATGCATAAATGAAACTACTACACTAAATTTTACAAATTCTATTTCATTTTGAAACAATCGACCATAGATGAATGAAAGAGATGCATATGAGGCCGGATACATATCGAAAATGTGATTTCAAAACATATGTTAATAAATTTTCTTTTAGAAAAAAAAAACACAAAGAATTAGAAACATGACAATTGACAAATGCTAAGTTGATTCTAACATATGTATTCTTTAGGATATAACCCGAGATTCTTCCCAAACATCCCATCTGGACATCTCCATGACTCCATAACCGACTAAATGGTAAAATAGATAATAAATATCTTGAAAACTACGATACAGTAAATAAAAATGTATATGATGTGGGTCTCTCAATCCTTACCGACCCCTCACAAGGGATGACATTTTGCTTCTCGTCCCCATAGTTTTTTTCTCGTTTATGATCATGAAAACACAGATTCGTTACCTTTAAATGTAGACCATTTTACATGCAAAGGTTCAAATATACCTGCAATCTATGATGCACGGGGACGGCTCCAAGCTCAAGGTACCTGTCCCGGGGCGTTCAGGGGACAGAAACGGCTGGGAAATGGCAGGGGGCGTCTCGGTGCTATAGAGGCTGTAACAACATAACTACTAATATCATCATATATAAGAACTATAATTAATGCGTAATGGAATTAGCACATAAAAACTGACCAGTTGGAAGTTGAGACCAAGTGGGATTCAATAAAAATTAGAAAAGAAGGAACCAAATTAGACAAACTTAGCTCTGAGATTTCATCTAACAACTTATGTGTTTTAAAGTTCTGTACTACATTCACAATAAAAATACATAACCTATAATAAACAAAACACATATATCAAACAATTAATCACAAAATGGATTGACACTCACCATTAATCTCTTCTTCACTAAAGCTCATTACTCTGAATATAAATATATAAAACCTGCAATATAAGTTTCATCAAAAGCTAACTAAATATGATGAAACACTAATGTAGGTAACGAAATCAAGAACTCAAATCGTATGGAAAACACATACGGGAAAAAAATATTTATTGAAAGCACCACAGCTCACGTTATGCTGCCTTATTATCAATTCAAATTCTAAACATATTGTAACCTTGATTCAATAAAATGCTTATTAGACATACATGAGATAGAAAACATGAGATAGGAATCTAATATACATATAGAAAGATAGTTAAATTGGTGTGCAAGATCAATTGGAGTTTATAGAATGAACATAAATCGGAAGTTAAGATGAGGGTTAAAGTTTTAATTAATTAAATAAATAAATAAAGAATAAAAAACAATATATAGTAATAAAAAAATATAGAAAATAAGAGAGGTATAATTTGAGGAGGAATTAGGAGTGAGTATCAGGCTTAAAAAGAAAGATTACGGGTGCAAGCGTACCTCCAACCTCCATATAATATATATTATATAAGTAAATGAGTATTTTGTAAGTTATAACATTAAAAAATAAAGAGTACCATTAGTATAAAAATTTGGTTAATAAAGTTATTTTAACCATTTGGTAATAGCCTAGTGGCCACCAGCCGCCACTTCCAAGGGGGAACCAAGGAGGGATTCTGGGTTCGAGTTTTGACAAAGATAAACTTGAGATAATAAGAGGATTATTAAGTGGTTGATATTTATCTAGACACAAGCCCGGCGAAGGAATCAGTGGGTACCAAATATGGTACATGGGATCAGGGCCAGGGGTTCCCATCTAATTACCTATTTTTTCCAATTAGGCAATTTACTAAGCTAAAATAAATAAAATTAAATGACTTATTTGTATAAAAGTAAATTATGATGACTAAAAATGTTATTGACCAATTCTTTGGTCAATGATGATGTCATCAAAGAAATCTAACGGTGGCAAAGATAAAATTTAATCAATGTTTCACACTTTTTCAATTTAAAATTAAGATTTTTGTTTTCATATATATTAAAGGCCAAAGTACTTTTTTCGTCCCTGTGGTTTTTCGAATAAGCACTTTTCATCCTCGCCGTTAACTTTTGACTAAAATCATCCTCGTGGTTTGCATTTCGTCCCTGCCGTTATAACTTTGCCGTTAACCCCCTCACATGCAAGTCACGTGAGGGGCATTTTTGTCTTTTTATAGAGTTAAGTGCAAAAATCGTCCCTGTGTTTTGTCGTTTTTGCATTTTTCATCCTCGCCGTTAACAAATCCATAAAAAGTTTTTAAAAAAAACAAAAAAAAACAAATATTACCGGTAACAATTTAATCCAAACAAAACAAAAACCTATATACCTACATTTGAGGATCTGGTCAATCACTTTCAAATGCAAACACGTACATACAATGTTTTAAATACCGTAGTATTACCCGTAATACCGGTATCGGAGGGTACTCCGGTACAACTATTTCCGGTATTTTCATTTTTCGGTATTACCGTTCCGGTATTTCCGGTATTCTCATTTTTTTATTTTTTGAATTTTTTAAAAATTATTTTTATAATACTTTAATGTTATTTTTTTTGTAATTTGTGAACTTTCTTATATTTTGTTATAAAGTACCTATTTAGTATTATTTTTGAGTGAATTGTAATTATATTTTGACTATCTTCGTTAAATTGTAGTAAGTTTTATAACAGTTTCTTTAAAAAATAAATTAAATTAAATTAGTCGTACCGGCCGGTATTAAATGAGATCCTCATATATAAGTTTTTGATTTGAGTTTGTTTTGGTTTTTGATTAAATTTTTGTTTGGAGATTTGTTAAATACAAGGATGAAAAATGCAAAAACGACAAACCATAAGGACGAATTTTGCACTTAACTATAGGGACAAACCATGAAGATGGGTGAAAAGACATAAATGCCCCTCACGTGCAAGGCACGTTAAGGGGTTAACGGATCCAAGGACGAATTGCAAACCACAGGGATGATTTTAGCCAAAAGTTAACGGCGAGGATGAAAAGTGCTTATTCGAAAAACCACAGGGACGAAAAAAGTACTTTGGCCTATATTAAATATATCTCCACTACGGCACTACCACCTTTACAATAATTACATTTACGTCATCATACACCATTCGACGCCGCCACCACAATCGCTCGCCACCACCGTCGCTCGCCACCACCATCAAACCAATGTCACTGCCACCACCATCACATTACACGAGTACCGTGCTAGTTGTCAATAGAAACTATTAATATGGTAAATAATGAAAAGTACCTTATACCGAATTGAATCCAAAATGACACAAATTGAAAACGGAAATTGAAAACAAGTTGTACTCACAAATTTTAACACAATTACCCTAATTACAATTTTGGTCACGTATTTTTACACGCCCATTATTTTTACCCACACATCACCTATACGTCACGTATAAAGTATGGGTAAAATATTTCCAGCCCGATTTGGCTAAGTTTATGAAATCCAAAGCACATACGTCATGTATCTGGTATACGCCACATATAGATAGGCTTTCATTTTGTAAGTAATTTTATATAAAATTTTCATACTAAATTGTTTATACTTTTTTTTCAACATTTTTTATTTTTGATCTTTGGTAAGTAATTTTATATAAAATTTTCATACTAAATTGTTTATACTTTTTTTTCAACATTTTTTATTTTTGATCTTTGGTAAGTAATTTTATATAAAATTCTAGTAAAATAAATTGTGTCTAATACCGTAAATAAACTAAACTGTAAGTAATAAATGGGTGAGGATTCCTTCAAGTTGATTACCCAACTTGAGTCAAGTTGGAGAAATTTGACCCTTTAAATGAAAATCAACGGCCAAGATTCAAAGATCATTTTTTAATCGTGGCTCTTGATTTTTATCTAAGCACCAAGATACTTTTAACTTGATTCCTCAAGATAAAAGTAACTTGAAGGATCTCCACTCGTAACAAATTAAGTATGTTTAAAGAAACATACATGCATGCATGCATCATTCATATGTGGGTGTATGTATATGTGTATGTAGTAGTGTAGTAATTTGTGGAGAGAGAAAAGAATTGAGTACATAAACTTTTGAAAGATGTATGTATGATATGTATATACATAGTTTATACTTTATACCTAGGGCGGTACTAAAGGGGGGCAAAGGGGGTCAATGCCCCAACTTTAGAAAGATGTACGTATGTGAAAAGACTAGACTCGATTAAACCAAAAGTGTAAATTTTTTTTTTTTTACAGCATGTACCCACTGCGCCGCAGTGGGTATGACACCCTCCCACTGCGCCGCAGTGGAATCTTTCTGACCTACGAGACAAAAGTCTCCCACTGCGCCGCAGTGGGGTTGAGACCCCCCCACTGCGCCGCAGTGGGATCCCACTGGTCTCAGACCTGTTCAAAAATTCAGCAACTCCAAACATGTTTGACACATAGAACGAACTCCAACTCTTGCAGTATCATGACCAACATTTCAAACACATTTTAATAATTCTAACTGATATAAGGACACATTTTAAAACATAATTACAACTTTTTCTTGTTCAAATCTCATACACACCATCAATGGGTCATTTACCCACCTTGACACCATTTTCGCCCAATTTGCAACTTTACAAGTTTTCCAAAAGCTTTACACTTGACATAAACAGAATTTTAACAAAAATATGACTTTCAAACCCAATTGTACCAAGAGCCATATGAGGTGGGAATTCTAAGCTTCTGATCCAAAAGATTGCCATTCTTCCAAGAAGGACCTAAATACCTTCAAGTCCTTCAAAATCTTTTCGTCTAACACATCAACTTCAAATAAATCACTAGTTCCTTCTTCCGGAACTTCCTATAAAAAGGTAAACAACTAAAATATAAGCAAAGGCTTAGTGAATATACTTGCATACATTTACGAATACGAAGGAGGGCAAAGTACAAGGACTTTTACATGTAACCTATGACACCGTCATGCCACATTTACATGCTCACCTTGCACACTAAACAACATATATGGATCCATATAAGCTAACCAATGAGACTATCGGGATTCTTAGGCCCCGGAGGTTCTTAGGCCTCTTCTCAAAACAACTATCGGGATTCTTAGGCCCCGGAGGTTCTTAGGCCTCAACAATACTATGCCCCAAATGGGCCTGACGCCGAATCAATTACCACACATGGATAAACAACTTCAACATGGTGGTCTTTCCACACATGGATAAACAACTTCAACATGATGTGGTCAATTGACCCAACGTAAACATAAAGGTATGCAAATATACTCACCTCCTCCGCAACAAGAACAACAAAGCTAAAACGATAATACGCAACAAGCTTCAACCTATAATCATGACATAAAAGTGCATGAGCTTATATTCACAATCATGACTAGCTCAACCTAGCCATTCTCATTCACTAACCTTTCTAAACCCAAAACCCAACCCATTTGTCATTGAGTCTCTTTTACTTTCAACAATATTACTAGGTAGCTCAATCTACCATAATCATCATTTCAAAGAAACTAGTAAAACTCAACTTTTCTCATAAACCAAAATTATCACATTAGCTTATCAATTTCATAATCAAACTCAACACATAACTCAATGACAAACTAGGTTATCTAAGGAATTGGGGGGAAAAATTAACATATTTCAATTTCTATCACAACCCCCAAATTGGTTCACTCCATGAACCCTAATTCCACTTGAAAGATAAAAGCTAAGTTAGGGGAAATCAATACCTCAATAATAATAAGCTAATTCAAGACTTTAATTTTGGAACTTCTTCTTCCCTTCTTTTCTCTATGAAAATCGGCCACCACCACTCACACCTCAAACCCTAACTTTCAATTTTGCTTGATAAAGATTGATGGTGATGATTTATTATTGATGTTATTATCCTTGAATTGGAGAGAATTAAACTTTGATTTTGAAAGAACAAGAATGAGATGCATGAAGGAATAATGGAGAAGTAGAAAATGGAAGAGTGAGTCACAAAGAAAAGATGGCTGGCACTCCATGGGCTTGCCACGCCCTCTTCTAATTTTGCTTATAAAATACCCACTATCCGCTAAAGTTCCAACTAAATTAACCCCATAACCAAAAATAAAATACTAGGAAATTAATTTAATGTCAAAACTATAAAAAGGGGTTAATTTCTTTTACCTTAAAACTTTGGGGTGTTACAACTCTCCCCCACTTGGAACGGATCACGACCTCGTGATCCAAGCCATATGCAAAGACGGATAGTAAACTAGAACATCATGCTCGGACTCCCACGTACAATCGGACATCTTACCATGCTTCCACAAAATCTTATAAGTCCTCACCGTCTTATTTTGCACTCTTCTAAGCTCTTCTTCTACTATGGCAATCGGCTCTTCAATATAATTCAACTTGTTGTCAACCTCAATTTCGTTCAATGGTACATAAGAAGACTCATCGGCAAGGCATTTTCTAAGATGAGACACATGAAAAGTTGGATGAATTCCCGAAAGTTCATCCGGTAACTCCAATCGGTAAGCAACCTTGCCAACCTTGGCCAAAATTTTAAACGGGCCAATGAAACGAGGACTTAGCTTTCCACGCTTTCTAAACCGTAGAACACCTTTCCATGGGGAGACTTTCAACAAAACACGATCGCCCACATGAAACTCAATCAGTCTTCTCCTTTTATCCGCATAAGACTTTTGCCGATCTTGAGCCGCTTTTAATCTCTCTTTGATCACATCTATCTTTTCGATGGTTTTTAACACTACTTCCGTGCCACCTATTTCTCTTTGACCTACTTCTCCCCAACAAATTGGAGATCGACACTTCCGTCCATACAACATTTCATACGGCGGCATTTGAATACTAGAATGGTAGCTATTGTTGTAGGAGAATTCTACCAAAGGCAAGTGAAGATCCCAAGTGCCTCCAAAATCGATTATACATGCCCGAAGCATGTCCTCAAGCGTTTGAATGGTTCTCTCACTTTGACCATCCGTTTGTGGGTGATAGGCGGTGCTAAGCTTGAGCTTGGTACCCATATCTTCATGAAATTTCCGCCAAAAGTGAGAAGTTAATCGAGTGTCCCTATCCGAAACAATGGAGATGGGAACTCCATGTCTAGCTACAACCTCTTTTACGTAGATCTTTGCCAACACTTCAGATGATGATGCCTCACGAATAGGAAGAAACAAGGCACTCTTGGTTAATCTATCAACTATTACCCATATTGTATCAAATTGATTTCTAGGGGTCTTGGGCAATTTTGTGATGAAATCCATGGTGATCTCTTCCCACTTCCATTTGGGGATTTCCAACGGTTGCAACATACCATAAGGCTTTTGATGCTCCGCTTTTACTTGTGCACAAGTCAAACACTTTTCGACATATTTCACCACATCCCGCTTCATTCCGGGCCACCAATATTCTACTTTCAAGTCATGATACATCTTTGTAGCACCGGGGTGAATAGAATATTTGGATTTGTGAGCTTCATCAAGTAGAACTTGTTTCAACTCACAAGAGAAAGGAATCCAAATTCTCCCAAATCGTATGGTAAGGCCACGAGAATCCTTGGTAAAATATTGGATTTGACCTTGAATCCTTTCTTTCTTAGGATCTCGTTGCAAAGCGTTTTCTTGAGCTTCTCTAATTTGATCAAAGAAGTCATTAGTTCAAAACCCAAAGGGGAGAAACGACTAAGGCATGATGAGAACTCTTCCGACTCAAGGCGTCCGCTACCACATTAGCCTTCCCGGGATGATACAAAATCTCGCAATCATAATCTTTCAAAAGATCTAGCCATCTTCGTTGGCGATTGTTGAGATCTCTTTGCTCAAAGAAGTACTTGAGGCTTTTATGATCGGAATAAATGATAAACTTGACTCCATAAAGGTAATGACGCCAAATTTTTAAAGCAAAAACCACCGCCGCTAACTCCAAATCATGAGTAGGATACCGTTTTTCATGCTCTTTCAATTGCCTTGAAGCGTAGGCAATGACTTTACCTCGTTGCATAAGAACACAACCTAGGCCATTAGATGATGCATCACAATACACCACCATATCTTCAAGTCCATCCGGTAAAGCAAGAACCGGTGCTTGACTTAGCCTTTCTCGAAGTTGTTGAAAAGCCATCTCTTGTTCGCTTTTCCATTCAAACTTGATATTTTTGCGAGTTAACTTGGTCAATGGGGAAGCTATTTTAGAGAAGTCTTGAATGAAACGACGGTAATAGCCCGCTAGACCAAGGAAACTCCTAATCTCCGACGGATTCTTAGGTTGCTCCCACTTCATCACTGCATTAATCTTAGCCGAATCCACCATAATTCCTTCACTATTAACAACGTGACCAAGAAATTGCACTTCTCTTAACCAAAACTCACATTTGGAGAACTTGGCATAGAGTTTCTCCTTACGTAAAGTTTCCATCACCTCCCTTAAATGAACTTCGTGATCGGTTGAACTTTTGGAATAAATAAGAATATCATCAATGAAAACGATCACGGACTTATCAAGCATAGGGCGACAAACACGGTTCATGAGATCCATGAAAGCCGCGGGAGCATTCGTGAGACCAAAAGGCATGACAACAAACTCAAAATGACCATAACGAGTACGGAAAGCGGTTTTAGGAATATCTTCATCACATACTTTGAGTTGATGGTAACCCGAATGAAGATCTATTTTAGAGAAATATGATGCTCCTTGAAGTTGATCGAATAAGTCGTCGATTCTAGGCAAAGGATACTTGTTCTTTACGGTGACTTTGTTGAGTTCACGATAGTCGATACACATACGCATGCTTCCATCCTTCTTCTTAACGAAAAGTACCGGTGCGCCCCAAGGAGAGTTACTAGGTCGAATAAAACCTTTATCAAGTAATTCTTGTAATTGCTTCATCATCTCTTGCATTTCCGTTGGAGCCAAACGGTAAGGAGCTTTAGCAATGGGGTTAGCCCCCGGAATAAGATCAATTGAAAACTCAACTTGCCGTTCGGGGGGAATACCCAGCAAGTCTTCGGGAAAAACATCGGCAAATTCACTAACGATTGGAATGTCTTCAATAGATAAAGGTTTCTTTTCAACATTAACAATGTGGGCAAGGTAAGCATGACATCCATGAGACATATAGCGTTTGGCACGAGCAAAGGTACAAACGGATATAGAACGCTCCTTCCTATCACCATAAACTACCAAATCTTCACCTTTGGAGGTCTTTAAATATATTGCCTTTTCATCACACGCGATCTTAGCGTTACATGAGCTCAACCAATCCATACCCAAGATTATATCAAACTCTCCCATCGGAAAAGGAATTAAATTGGCTTGAAAGAGTTCCGAAGAAATTTTGATCTCACACCCTCTATACACCTCTTTCACTAATTCCATCCTACCATTACCAACTTCAACTTGCAAGGTATTTTCTAGACATGACTTGGACACGGGAATAACGTGAATTACTCTAATTGCAACAAATGATCTATTCGCCCCCGAATCAAAGAGAATGCGCATAGGCACATTATATACAAGAAATGTACCTGTAATAACATCATCGGTGTTCCTTGCCTGCTCCACAGTTATTTGGAAGGATCTTCCTCGTTGATTCCCATGAGTTTGGGCATTCTTCCTTTCCGCCTCCCTTCTTCTTTCTTCATGTCTTTCCCCTTCCGTCAACTTAGGGCATGAACTCCTCATATGACCTTCCTCAAAGCATTTAAAACATATGATAGGTTTCTGAGGCTTTGATTTGCACTCCCGGCTTGTGTGCCCTGGTTTCCCACAAGTATAGCAACCCTTCTCCGCCGCTTTACACATTCCCGAATGGCTCCTCTTGCATTGTCGGCAAAAAGGAACATTCTTTTTAATAGAGTGGTTGCCGGAACTGCCCTCTTGTCTAAACCGTTTGTTGGGAGAATTCACATCTTCATGCTTCCTTTTTAAATCACTTTCGTCTACCCTAGATTGTTCAATCTCATGATCCCTAGCCACATCCGCCAACATGGAAAAAGACTCCATTTGGCGTAGGCTAATCTTCTCTCGTAGACTCTTTTTCAGCTTCAAGTAAAATTGTTCTTTGAGCAATTGATCATTCTCGAGAAATTCCGGACAAAATTGAGCCTTGTCCAAGAATTGGGCTCGGAATTCGTTCAAACTCATGTTGCCTTGGCAGTCGTTGAGAAATTCACTTCTCAACTTGGTCACTTCAGCTTCCGACCTAAACTCTTTAAAGAACATAGTCTTGAATTAGGGCCATTCGACATGATCTAAAGCTTCCTTCTTTATTGCCAACAAACCATCCCACCATCTTCGGCCTTTTTACCTTTATCCTTGGCATCTCTTTTCTCAAACTCCCGTTGCACATTGACCGCAACCTCTTCTCTAATCATTTGAGCAAGATGATCGTTCACAGCTCCTTCTAATGTTTGGTTCAACCTCTTTAGTAAAAGAGGAGTATACTTTTCCAATGCCCTCCCTATTTGATCGGAGATATCCATGCTACCCTCAGGAAAGATAACTTCCTCTTCATTTCTTCTATCGATTTCGTCTTCTTCGTGATGTTGATCAGCCATACTATGGTAAGAGTAGATAAACTGTTTAAAACACGCAACCTATCTCTCTCTACTAACTAAAAGCCAAAACTTATAACTTTATACTAAACCGTCCCAAGGTTTGATGTCGTTAGTTTATAAATTTGTTAGTATTTCAACCACAATAAGGCCGGCTTCTTATTGTGCTTTAATACTAGCAAGTTTATAAGCTAACATCATTAAACACTCTTTCGGTTACTTAAGGTCGAGTCTCAACTAAGGTTTAAGTCTAGGCACTCTCTACACAAGGAAATACCTAAATCCCTTAAACCTCGGCTCTGATACAAACTTGAAAGGACTAGACTCGATTAAACCAAAAGTGTAAATTTTTTTTTTATTTTTTTTTACAGCATGTACCCACTGCGCCGCAGTGGGTATGACACCATCCCACTGCGCCGCAGTGGAATCTTTCTGACCTACGAGACAAAAGTCTCCCACTGCGCCGCAGTGGGATCCCACTGGTCTCAGACCTGTTCAAAAATTCAGCAACTCCAAACATGTTTGACACATAGAACGAACTCTAACTCTTGCAGTATCATGACCAACATTTCAAACACATTTTAATAATTCTAACTGATATAAGGACACATTTTAAAACATAATTTCAACTTTTTCTTGTTCAAATCTCATACACACCATCAATGGGTCATTTACCCACCTTGACACCATTTTCGCCCAATTTGCAACTTTACAAGTTTTCCAAAAGCTTTACACTTGACATAAACAGAATTTTAACCAAAATATGACTTTCAAACCCAATTGTACCAAGAGCCATATGAGGTGGGAATTCTAAGCTTCTGATCCAAAAGATTGCCATTCTTCCAAGAAGGACCTAAATACCTTCAAGTCCTTCAAAATCTTTTCGTCTAACACATCAACTTCAAATAAATCACTAGTTCCTTCTTCCGGAACTTCCTATAAAAAGGTAAACAACTAAAATATAAGCAAAGGCTTAGTGAATATACTTGCATACATTTACGAATACGAAGGAGGGCAAAGTACAAGGACTTTTACATGTAACCTATAACACCGTCATGCCACATTTACATGCTCACCTTGCACACTAAACAACATATATGGATCCATATAAGCTAACCAATGAGACTATCGGGATTCTTAGGCCCCGGAGGTTCTTAGGCCTCTTCTCAAAACAACTATCGGGATTCTTAGGCCCCGGAGGTTCTTAGGCCTCAACAATACTATGCCCCAAATGGGCCTGACGCCGAATCAATTACCACACATGGATAAACAACTTCAACATGGTGGTCTTTCCACACATGGATAAACAACTTCAACATGATGTGGTCAATTGACCCAACGTAAACATAAAGGTATGCAAATATACTCACCTCCTCCGCAACAAGAACAACAAAGCTAAAACGATAATACGCAACAAGCTTCAACCTATAATCATGACATAAAAGTGCATGAGCTTATATTCACAATCATGACTAGCTCAACCTAGCCATTCTCATTCACTAACCTTTCTAAACCCAAAACCCAACCCATTTGTCATTGAGTCTCTTTTACTTTCAACAATATTACTAGGTAGCTCAATCTACCATAATCATCATTTCAAAGAAACTAGTAAAACTCAACTTTTCTCATAAACCAAAATTATCACATTATCTTATCAATTTCATAATCAAACTCAACACATAACTCAATGACAAACTAGGTTATCTAAGGAATTGGGGGGAAATTAACATATTTCAATTTCTATCACAACCCCCAAATTGGTTCACTCCATGAACCCTAATTCCACTTGAAAGATAAAAGCTAAGTTAGGGGAAATCAATACCTCAATAATAATAAGCTAATTCAAGACTTTAATTTTGGAACTTCTTCTTCCCTTCTTTTCTCTATGAAAATCGGCCACCACCACTCACACCTCAAATCCTAACTTTCAATTTTGCTTGATAAAGATTGATGGTGATGATTTATTATTGATGTTATTATCCTTGAATTGGAGAGAATTAAACTTTGATTTTGAAAGAACAAGAATGAGATGCATGAAGGAATAATGGAGAAGTAGAGAATGGAAGAGTGAGTCACAAAGAAAAGATGGCTGGCACTCCATGGGCTTGCCACGCCCTCTTCTAATTTTGCTTATAAAATACCCACTATACGCTAAAGTTCCAACTAAATTAACCCCATAACCAAAAATAAAATACTAGGAAATTAATTTAATGTCAAAACTATAAAAAGGGGTTAATTTCTTTTACCTTAAAACTTTGGGGTGTTACAGTATGATATGTATATACATAGTTTATACCAAGGGCGGTACTAAAGGGGGCAAAGGGGGCCAATGCCCCCCCTCGAAATTTAAATTTTGTCATGTATTTTTAAATTTTGCATGGATTTTAAAATTTTCTTATAGGTTTTTAACATTTTGCCCCCTTTTTGATTTATTTTTCATGGAATTTTCAAATTTGCCCCTCTTTTTTTTTTTTTTAGAACAGCGAAGGGCCAGACCACGGGTATCCGGACTGAATACCGTGGGCCTACCCGATCCCCTCCCCCCGCCCGATCCACCCGGTAAATTTGCCCACTTTGGAATTTTTTTTCCGGTACTGCCTCTTGTTTATACATGAGTGGTAATACTAGTATCACGATTTTTGATTCATTTACCACAACTTACAGCTTTTATTGCAGACTATATAAATTAACAATGCATGATTGTGGTGTATTAATCAAATATTGTGATACTAATATCACCTTCCTTTATACATATGTATCAATGTATGTACAATGATGTATATGATGTGTAATGTATGTAGTATATTCATTCGTACATATATGATACATATACATACTATATACTAATGATGCAAACATGCATATGCACTGTTACATCCCGCCTAAAACGAAAACACTAGATGCACAAGTAAATATTCATTACACAAGAATGTAGACATGTAGAAAAATCAGGGGGCAACATTAGGAAAGAGAATTAGTGGATACATGTCACCTTCTTAGAGTGTTAGGAGGAATTTGAGGCTATTTTGTTAAGATGATTAGTCATTTTCCCGTATAGATAACACTCACCATATCATTACATGACAAATATTTGACAAAAGCTTCATTCTTCGAGGCATGATTCTGCAGCCTTTCACAAAGTTTGAACCCATGTCTTTTTCATGTATATGATGATGTGCGTTTTTTGTAACACCCCAAGCCAAGGCTCAGAATATCACGGAAATCATATAGCACAAGGTGGAATTAATGTAGAACATGAACTAAATGCAAATAAAGGATTCAATGAATCCAATCAATAAAAGAAACAAGTATCAAAATATAACAGAAGCAAGTAATCGTCAAAGTTTACAAAACGACATCAAAAGAAGGCTATCAATCCTAAGTACAATGCAACAGAAGGTAAATGGATCCTTGATCCATATAAGTCCAGTCCGGGTTTGACAGCAAGCAAACAAATCAAACTCCACGTCCTGGATAACCTGGTTACCTGAAAAGTGTACTAAGCATAGTCAACACAAGGTTGGTGAGTTCATAGTAATGGTCCATAAAGAATCATCGTCAATAATCATAATATACGAGTAGAGGCTAGACATGACTTACAGTGAGCCTCTAAGTAACACAATAACGTCCAACAACAAGATCACACCAAACAAGTAAGCGTGTAATAAGAGTGCACAAATGATGTAAATATCAATACAAACGCCAAAAACATAAACAATCATAATGCCTATTATAATACATATCAAATTCGTATCAATCATGCCACAAAATACACCAAATAGAGTATACTTGCGTGTGAACCGCGTGCGTGTGAACCGCGTATATAAACAGGTCATACTTGCGTGTGAACCGCGTGCGTGTGAACCGCGTGCGTGTGAACCGCGTATATAAACAGGTCATACTTGCGTGTGAACCGCGTGCGTGTGAACCGCGTGCATGTGAACCGCACATTCAACAATCATTAACCCAATTTAACTACACGCACATACACTTAGGAGGATTCTACTTTCATCAAGTTCTAGATGCTTATGTATAGGGTCACCCGCAGCCTTCCCACCACATCTAGAACTCTTTGAAGGCATAACCGACTTCCATGTATGCACGTCCATCCTAACAGTAATAATAATAATAATAATAATAATAATAATAATAATAATAATATAATAATAATAATAATAATAATAATAATATATACATATCACAATCCCTTACTAAAATCAAACATAACTACATTGCACATACATTTCATACGACTTTACTTTTAAGGAATCATAGATGCTTATATATAGGGTCACCCGCAGCCTTCCCACCACATCTACAACTCATTAAAGGTATCATCGTCTTCCATGTATGTACAACATTACTAATCACAATATCAAATCACTACAAGATCATAAGGAGTAAAGCAACCGCGTATAACAAATGAGTACGCGAATTATTAACGTCAGATCATGTATCATACATATGTATGACCATAATGTATATCAAAAGCGTATCAATAACGTCATCAATACAACCATAAAAGTATGCTCGAGTGTGTACCGCACAAGACAAGTATATCAAAGCGTATATGAATATCCAACACATTCTCAACATCCATCAATTCCTCTAAACAATGCGTACATCCACTTCGGAGGGTTTTACTTTCATCAAGTTCTAGATGCTTATGTATAGGGTCGTCCGCAGCCTTCCCACCACACCTAAAACTCTTTGAAAGTAAAGCCGACCTCCATGTATGTACTTCTATCCTAGAGAGTTACAATATCACAAACACATTCGTAAACCATCACTCGATCAGTCATAACTATCTACCAAACGACAATCAATCAGAAATTAACTAGACAGGCAATCAAGTCAACCAAACAAACACACAACACGTATATGTACACTTTCAGCCCGAATCTCTATTGAGTAGGGAGCTACGAAACTCACCTGATCGGCAAAGAAGTTAAATTTGATATAAAGTCAAGTTACTGTCGTTCAATGATCACTTCACGTCCAACACCTAAATATCGATCATATACATTCATATCAACACACATAAACACATATACGTAGTTATTAAATATTCGGCAAAACCCTAATTAGGTTTCCAAAGTGCTTCTCTACGTTAAACGACTTCTAAGACTCTCAATCAATGTTATATAAGATAAGAAGTAAATTAGATTAAGGCTCGACGCGTAAAAAGGTCCAGAAAGTCAAACTAGGTCAAACAAGGAAATTTCAGAAAAACAAAGGCCGTAACTTACGGCCTACAGGGGCGTAAGGTACGGTGGTCAAAATTACAACTGGCGTAGCTTACGGCCCAAAGTGGCGTAAGCTACGGCCCTCTAGAAAAGTCATTTTTGGCGTAAAAGTTGGCGTAAACAGAAGCATTTTGGCGTAAGATGGGAGGATCGGCGTAAGCTACGCCCCAAAGGGCCGTAACCTACGCCCAATGAAATTTGTACCAGCGTAACCTACGCCCCATAGGGCCGTAGGTTACGCCCCCTTCTGGCAGCAACACTACCAGCAGCAGTTTTAGTGCAGAAAAACGAACCAAATACCCCAAAAATCGACCCAACCCATTCCAAAACAAATTGTAAGGACTTGTAACTCATTTTGAAGTATAACCAAACATCATTAACCATAAATACACATAACCCAACCCACAATTTAGACCAAAACATCACAATCACTTCCAAAACCTTCAAACCCTAATTTAAACCCTAATTTGACCCAAAACTCATTTCAAGTCGTTTTAGGACATGTAAATACTCGAAATGACTAGAAAAGAGTAAGTAAACATAAATACATGCAAAAGGGATGAATTAGACTTACCAAAACTTCTTTCACGAACTAGAACCCAATTATGACAAAGTGGGTAAGAAAATTTGAACTAAAACTTTTGATTCTTCAATATGACGACAATGAGATGAAGATACTAATGATTCTCGAGTTAATCTAAACCCAAAACACCAAATGATACTAGAGAAATGAAGAACTAGAGATGTTCTTGCTTTTGGTCTAGAGAGAAAAGAGAAAGAGAGAAAGATAAGAAATGAGAGGTAAAAGAGAAAGATAAGGGAGGAGGAATGGGTCAAAGGGGCTGATGGGTCGTGGACGACCCACGGGCCGACCCGTTTCTCTTTTCAAGCCAAAATACAATCGTTAAACATTTAAACACCGATCAAAACACATTATTGACCCGAATACAACACATTGCCATTTAATTCACGAAACGACCCAAATAACTTCCACATTGTCATTTAATCACCAAAACGACCCGAATACTTCATTAACCTATATTGTTAGTCATATTACACGTAAAGTCAACGAGTCAAAATTCACGGATGTTACATTTTCTATAAATAGATGTATTCTAAATTTATAAAAGTAAAAGGAACGCTTCTTAACCAACACTCATTTTACAGACTCTGTACTCGATTGTGTGTAGCTAGTTAGTTGGTAAATCCAAGATAGTTCACAGGGATGTTTGCAATACCTAAATCTACTAATATGTGTAATTTTAAAGCGATTATGGGTTGTCACGATTTCTTAATTAAACTACTTTAAAAGTTAATTAAGGTCGCAACCACTTGGTCTAGTGAGTGGTGAGAAGCCTTGTCTAGTGAGAAGCCTTGTCCAGTAACATTGAAAATATACTTGTTCGGAAATCCGATCACACGCATTACGATAGTCTACTACTTTGTTTTACTGTTAGTGGAAAACTTTTTCAAGGTTTAGAATGATTACCGACCTAATGGTCTCATGAATGACTGATGTTCGGTCAAGTGGCCCCACGAATATCTGACGTTCGACCAAGTGGCCCCATGAATATCTGACGTTCAGCCAAGTGGCCCCATGAATATCTGATATTCGGCCAAGTGGCCCTATGCCCCTACGAATATCTGACGTTCGGCCTAGTAGCCTCATGAATAACTTACGTTCGGCCCAGTGGCCCATATATAATTGATTTTCAGCCCAGTGGCCCCATGAATAACTAACTTTCGACCCAGTGGCTCCATGAATAACCGACCTTCGGCCCAGTGGTCCCATGAATGACTTTCCCCAATGATGAAATCTAGACTAATGGTTCATACAATGATAACGTTGTCTCAATGACTTAGTCTCACAATGAATCGCAGTCCATAACATGACGTGCAGACAACATGACTTGCCTTGCGCATTATCTTACTCATTTACATTACATGACTCACAATCACTGTGGGAGCATCAAACCCCTAGTGTCCTAGGATATGGCATGAATCTCAATCACAATGTAGGAGCATCAGACTCCTAGTATCATAGGGCATAACATGAAATGTCGGTCACAGTTTTGGAGCATTAGTCTCACAGTCTTCTAGGCTATCTCTCAATGTATCACATGTGTTCGCTCTTAAGCTCGTGTGTGTGATCGATCGGAGTCATGTAATTTATTTAGTTCCAATGTCCACCATAACATTTTATGACCTAGACCAGTTATGAAATGAATTAAGGTATTGATATGACATGAAATCAATGTAATAATACTTCAAATACCTCGAGATTACAAAAAAGATGCAAAAGCTAGATCAAACACACTCGAATCACAACGTTTTGGAAGATTTTCGCAAGAGAATTGCTTAAGGCTTAAAAAATAATTAGAAAGCTGAATTATGGAAAGGATTAGGTTCTAATTACCCACTAATCTGCTAGACACATTTCTTAAAACTCACACTTAGGACCCTCAACTTTAAATCTTCACATTTAAGGCTCAACTAGGTAACAGGAATACTTACTGACCATTAAACACTTCTTGACCATCTTTAATACATTAACACTCACATCATTAAGACATTAACACCTTACACATATAGCACGTTAGTCACAAGTAAGCACTAAATCTTTTAAAGACGTAACAAACATGAAATCTTGACTTAACGACTCAAATCAACCGTTAAATATAAAGTTCTGGATGTTACACCTACAAAATACATATGTGTCACATACCCTTTTAAAGAGTGATAAGATTTGTTTTGATTAAAAAGAACTAAAACTCTTATAAAAAAACAATACTTTAAGAATAAAAATATAATCATATTCTAATTAAGTCAAAGATTATGATATATTATATCTATAAAAATCTAGAGTTCTATTAACTTATGTCAAATACAACACGTGCCGTAAAAATTTGTGGCACATATCGTCTCAAAAGCTATTTAGTCTTATTTTAATACTAGTCTTCAAGCTCATCCGATGAACGGATAGTCTTAAAATATATATATCAAAAGTAAATATCAAAATAATAAATAACAACAGGTAAAAAAAATAACAAAACATGAACGAAACAAATTTAAAATAATAAACCCTTTGTAGTAGAAGAAGAAGCCATAATCAAACTATAATTGACAACAAACTAAATTAAAAGAAATGAAAAATAAAAATAACATAACAAATATCAAATAATAAACAAACACGAACAAAATACCAAAAATAAAATTAAAGTGATATAAAAGAAACCGTATGTTTCTTTTGTTGAGAAATTTACTTAACTTGATTTGTTTATTAAAGATAGGAAGGAGAAAAATTATATGAATGAGGATAATTAATAAAAATTAGCTTGTATATATAATAATTTATTGGGAGAGCTTTAAAATATTATATATCTTTAAAATCTAAAAATATTTGTTTTGATAGAAAAAGATTTATGATAGAGTTTTAAATATAATTATCTATTTAATTAGCAAATAAAAAATGAAAAATAAAAATAACATAACAAATATCAAATAATAAACAAACACGAACAAAATACCAAAAATAAAATTAAA
Source organism: Erigeron breviscapus (assembly GCA_034093135.1). Classification (NCBI taxonomy): domain Eukaryota; kingdom Viridiplantae; phylum Streptophyta; class Magnoliopsida; order Asterales; family Asteraceae; genus Erigeron; species Erigeron breviscapus. Next base: position 20,012,894 of record CM067175.1, on the reverse strand, counting down.
GTGATATAAAAGAAACCGTATGTTTCTTTTGTTGAGAAATTTACTTAACTTGATTTGTTTATTAAAGATAGGAAGGAGAAAAATTATATGAATGAGGATAATTAATAAAAATTTAGCTTGTATATATAATAATTTATTGGGAGAGCTTTAAAATATTATATATCTTTAAAATCTAAAAATATTTGTTTTGATAGAAAAAGATTTATGATAGAGTTTTAAATATAATTATCTATTTAATTAGCAAATAAAAAATAAAAAAATCTAGAAAAAAGGAGAGCTCTAGAGTTATTAGGAAAGATCTTAAGCATAAAAAAGCTTTAAGAGATGTCAAGTGTACCCCAACCTCCTCTTTTAGTTATAGTATATATTTACAATGTGATATTATTATGAAAGATAATTAAGAATTAAAATATAAACATACTTGTGATCCTGTACTTGACATTCAAGTATATGTCTTTGTTCATGATATGGGCCCATAACACGAATAAGTTTATTTTCAATCATTGTACTCAATTGCACGTAAATGTACTCATTGTACTCAATTGCACGTAAATGTACTCATTGTACTCAATTGCACGTAAATGTACTCATTGTACTCAATTGCACGTAAATGTACTCATTGTACTCAATTGCACGTAAATGTACTCATTGTACTCAATTGCACGTAAATGTACTCATTGTACTCAATTGCACGTAAATGTACTCATTGTACTCAATTGCACGTAAATGTACTCATTGTACTCAATTGCACGTAAATGTACTCATTGTACTCAATTGCACGTAAATGTACTCATTGTACTCAATTGCACGTAAATGTACTCATTGTACCCAATTGCACGTAAATGTACTCATTGTACTCAATTGCACGTAAATGTACTCATTGTACTCAATTGCACGTAAATGTACTCATTGTACTCAATTGCACGTAAATGTACTCATTGTACTCAATTGCACGTAAATGTACTCATTGTACTCAATTGCACGTAAATGTACTCATTGTACTCAATTGCACGTAAATGTACTCATTGTACTCAATTGCACGTAAATGTACTCATTGTACTCAATTGCACGTAAATGTACTCATTGTTCCCAATTGCACGTAAATGTACTCATTGTACCCAATTGCACGTAAATGTACTCATTGTACTCAATTGCACGTAAATGTACTCATTGTACTCAATTGCACGTAAATGTACTCATTGTACTCAATTGCACGTAAATGTACTCATTGTTCCCAATTGCACGTAAATGTACTCATTGTACTCAATTGCACGTAAATGTACTCATTGTTCCCAATTGCACGTAAATGTACTCATTGTACTCAATTGCACGTAAATGTACTCATTGTACTCAATTGCACGTAAATGTACTCATTGTACTCAATTGCACGTAAATGTACTCATTGTACTCAATTGCACGTAAATGTACTCATTGTACTCAATTGCACGTAAATGTACTCATTGTACTCAATTGCACGTAAATGTACTCATTGTACTCAATTGCACGTAAATGTACTCATTGTACTCAATTGCACGTAAATGTACTCATTGTACTCAATTGCACGTAAATGTACTCATTGTACTCAATTGCACGTAAATGTACTCATTGTACTCAATTGCACGTAAATGTACTCATTGTACTCAATTGCACGTAATGTACTCATTGTACTCAATTGCACGTAAATGTACTCATTGTACTCAATTGCACGTAAATGTACTCATTGTACTCAATTGCACGTAAATGTACTCATTGTACTCAATTGCACGTAAATGTACTCATTGTACTCAATTGCACGTAAATGTACTCATTGTTCCCAATTGCACGTAAATGTACTCATTGTACCCAATGTCCACACATACCCAAACATCATATGTATATACTTCGTACGATACTACTTTTGAAAGGCCATTGATGCTTATATATAGGGTCACCCGCAGCCTTCCCACCACATCTCCAACCTTTCAAAGGCATTACCGTCCTCCATATATACACAACTACCTAATCAACTCAATACACAATTTACAATAACCATACAACTAATTACATAATAGCACATCAACAAAACGTCACAAAAGCATCATGCACAAGGTACACTTTTCAGCCCGACTCTTAAAAGAGTAGGGGAGGCTACGAAAACTCACCTTTGCCTTGATTTACCGAAGTTAAAGTGAGTTAGAACGTCAATTAATTGCCAAGCGATCACAACCTATCATAATGTACATGTACGTATCAATATATATACAATCATGTCCTCATTTAGCTTTTATGAACTTTAGAATTGAACCCGGGACTTGAACGCGTATTAGAACTGAATACGATAACTTGGAAGACAAGGAAAGACCCATTTGGAAGTTCGATGTGTCCCAAGGAAAGTGAAATACGATTTAGAAATCAAAACAGGAAAATGAACTTTAGGGACAGGCGTAAGCTACGGCCCATCTGGGCGTAGGTTACGCTAGGCAGAAATTAAGGGGCGTAAGCTACGGCCCAAATGGGGCGTAAGCTACGCTGGTTGAGATTGGGCGTAAGCTACGCTGGGCAAAATTCAAGGGGCGTAAGCTACGCCAGAGAGGGGCGTAGGCTACGGTGCTCCAGAAACATGCATTTTGGATGAGTTTTGGGCGTAAACAGTAAGGTTTTGGCGTAATGAAAATGGAGAGGGGCGTAGGTTACGCCAACAGGGGCGTAAGTTACGCCTGTTCTGGACCAGCAATGCACCAGCAGGTGTTCTTGGCACAAACACGACCCAAAACCCTAAAATCTCAACATTTAAGCCATGAAATCGACTTGCACAACTTCGAGACCCATTTTTGAACATAGTTAAACATAATTGAACATAACTAAACATGTTTCATCATCCAAAACCAACCTTTAACACATTTTCTTGTTAAAATTCGATCTTGACCCATTTGAACACAAAATCGACCCAAAACCTAGTTTTTGACTCATAAATCGTTTTGAGGAGTTCCTTGACCCGTTTTTGAACATAACAGACTCATTTGAACCTAACCCACTCAATAGTTCCATTCCAAAACATGGCTTTTGACCCAAATCAATTTTTGACCTAATTTAGATAACTAGAAACCCTAATTTCGGATTTTGAAGCTATAAGGACCAAAAGTGCTTAGATTTAGTTGTAATACAAGTTAAATAACTAGAAATGATGAATTTGAGCTAGAAAACACTTACCAAAACTTCCACAAGCAATCAAACCCGATCTTGACCTAAATGAAGCTTTTTCTTGCACTTGAATACTTGGATTTTTGATATGATGCTAGAATGATACTAAGGATGATGATTTTGTTATTAATCTAGTTGAAACTAACATAAATGAACCAAGAATTTAGAGAGAGATTGAGAGTATGAGTATTTAGTGAGATGGGAGAGAAAATGTAAGTATTATGAATGAATGGATGAGGGAAATGAGGGAGGATAGGGTTTGTTTTACTTGGGTGGGTCATGGGTTTGGGCATAACCCATGGATAGGATCCATAACCATTTACTAGTTACCATAAAGATCATCTAATGAAATTCGATTAGCACCAACTAATGATCTCAACTTGCACATAAGTCTCTAGTTGCACAATAAATTGACCCATATAAAACACATTGCACTTGAACATATATTAATTAATCAAAAACTTAGGAAACGTACCCATAGTCAAAAGTCAAAATGCACGGTTGTTACATTATTCCCCCGTTAAGGGAATTTCGTCCCGAAATTCGATGGAACCCTAATCACTAAACAAATGCGGATATTTTGACTTCATGAAGTCTTCCCGCTCCCAAGTGAATTCGGCTCCACGTCTAGCATGCCAACGAACCTTGACTATCGTATAACGCTTTTTCTTTAGCTTCTTGAATTCACGATCCACAATCTCTACCGGTTCTTCAACAAAGTTGAGCTTCTTGTCTACTTGTATCTCGTCCATGGGCACGTGATGAGTAGGATCCGCCAAGCACTTCCTTAAATTACAAATATGGAACACGTTGTGCACTCCACTAAGTTCTTGAGGTAGGTTTAGCCGGTAAGCCACCTTGCCCACACGTTCTATGATTTCAAAAGGTCCTATGTATCTTGGCGCAAGCTTGCCTCTCTTGATGAAACGAACCACACCCTTCCACGGGGAGACCTTCAAAAGTACATGATCACCAACATTGAACTCCAAGGGTCTACGCCTCACGTCGGCGTATTTCTTTTGTCTTTCACGGGCCACTTGTAATCTCTCCTTAATTTTTGAAATCACTTTTGTTGTTTCAATTATTACTTCCGGCCCAATAAGTTGGCTCTCGCCTATTTCCGCCCAAGCGAGTGGAGAACGACACTTTCTACCATAAAGCGCCTCAAACGGGGCCATTTGGATAGTCGCATGGTAACTATTGTTATATGAGAACTCCACTAGCGGTAGGTGATCTTCCCAACTTCCACCAAATTCAATAGCACAAGCCCTCAACATATCTTCAAGCGTTTGGATGGTTCTTTCGGTTTGCCCATCCGTTTGTGGATGGAACGCCGTACTCATGTCAATTTGAGTACCCATTGCACGTTGAAAAGCTTCCCAAAAATTTGATTTGAACCGGCTATCTCTATCGGAGATAATAGAAACCGGAACTCCATGTTTTGCCACCACTTCCTTAATGTACAAACGCGCTAGGGTGTTGAACTTATCGGTCTCACGAATGGCTAAAAAGTGAGCCGACTTTGTTAATCGATCCACAATCACCCATATGGTATCACGGCCATTTCTTGTCTTCGGTAACTTCGTGACGAAGTCCATTGCAATCCTTTCCCACTTCCATGCCGGTATCACCGGTTGTACCAACAACCCGGGTGGCTTCTTATGATCGGCTTTCACTTGTAGGCAAGTAAGGCACTCGCTCACATATTTAGCCACATCACGTTTCATGCCCGGCCACCAATAGAAATCCTTTAAATCAAAGTACATCTTATCCGACCCCGGGTGGACCGAATAAGGCGACTTATGGGCTTCATTCATTAGGAAAGTTCTTAAATTGCCAAAGATTGGAATCCAAAGCTTCCCAACTAAATATAACCCGTTGTCTTCCTTCCGGTCAAAAGTTGCTCCATACCATCTAGCCCTTCATTACCAAAATTTTCCGGTAAGGTAGCTTGCACTTGAGCTTCTATGATACGGTCCCGAATACTTTGTCCCACCGTGAGGCTCATGGCTCTTGATCTTCTCGGCTTGACCCTTTCCTTTCTACTTAAAGCATCGGCTACGACATTGGCTTTGCCCGGATGATAGCGAATGTCACAATCATAATCGCTAAAAAGTTCAATCCACCTTCGTTGCCTCATATTCAACTCATTTTGATTGAAAATGTGTTGGAGACTTTTATGATCGGTGTAGATTACGCATTTGGTGCCATAAAGGTAATGTCTCCAACACTTCAAAGCGAAAACAACCGCTCCCAATTCTAAATCGTGAGTAGGGTAATTCTTCTCATGCACCTTAAGTTGTCGGGAGGCATAAGCAATGACCTTGCCCCGTTGCATAAGTACACACCCCAATCCTTGACCCGAAGCATCACAATAGACCACAAAATCTTCAATCCCATCCGGAAGGCTCAAGATAGGAGCATCACATAACATGTCTTTGAGAGTTTGAAAGGCAATTTCTTGCTTCTCGCCCCACTCAAACCTCCTCTCTTTTTGAGTCAAGAGAGTGAGTGGTTGTGCTATCTTGGAGAAACCTTCAATGAATCTTCGGTAATAACCCGCCAATCCGAGAAATTGGCGAATCTCGGATGGTGTTTCGGGTCGCCTCCAATTCTTAACCGCTTCAATCTTGCTAGGATCCACATGAATTCCATCTTTGCTAATCACGTGACCAAGGAAATGAACTTCTTCCAACCAAAATTCGCACTTTGAAAATTTTGCATACAACTTCTCCTTTCTAAGCAACCCTAGCATCTCACGCAAATGCTCGGCATGATCTTCCTTTGTTTTCGAATAGACAAGTATGTCATCAATGAAGACAATGACCGACTTGTCCAAATAGGGTCGACACACCCGGTTCATCAAATCCATGAACACCGCCGGTGCATTAGTCAACCCAAACGGCATAACGGTGAACTCGTAGTGACCATACCTTGTACGAAACGCCGTCTTTGGTATGTCATCTTCATGAACTCTTAGTTGGTGATAGCCCGAACGGAGGTCGATTTTTGAGAAATACTTGGCACCTTGCAAGCGATCAAAAAGCTCATCGATTCTAGGAAGTGGATACCGGTTCTTCACCGTGAGCTTGTTCAATTCTCGGTAATCAATGCACATCCTAAAGGACCCATCTTTCTTCTTCACAAATAAGATCGGGGCTCCCCAAGGCGATTGACTAGGACGAATGAACCCTTTTTCTTGAAGTTCTTTAAGTTGGGATTCTAGCTCTTGCATTTCCGTCAAGGCAAGTCTATATGGAGCTTTGGCCACGGGTGCGCCCCGGGAATCAAATTGATGCGAAAATCAAGTTCACGAGACGGGGGTAGACCCGGTAGGTCATCCGGAAAAACATCGGAAAAATCACGAACAATAGGGACGGCTTTCAATTCTACCTTTGTGACGGTAGCACTAAAAGCCTTGGAACTAGAGGAATCGGAAGTTTCACCTTGGACTCTAAGAATATCACCGTTTGACAACGGTATTTTGACCACTCTTTCACCACAATCAATGACCGCATTTACCGCCGTCATCCAATCCATACCCACAATGATGTCGAAGCTTCCAATATCGAAAGGCATGAGATTAATATAAAATTCGACGTCGTTTAAAGTCAAGATACAATCCCGAAGCACTTGACTAAGTCTAGTTAAGGTACCATTGACCATCTCAATATCAAGTACATAGTTTAAGGCACAAGGATGAACATCTATCAAAGGAACAAAACTATGGGACACGAAGCTATAATCGGCTCCGGAATCAAACAACACCGTGGCATAATGACCGTTAAGAAGAAATGTACTTGCCACCACATTAGGATCATTACGGGCTTCATTTGCATTCACCGCAAAGGCTCTTCCCCTTGGTTGCACTTGATGGCCTTGTTGGCCACGGTTTTGGTTAGGACCGGTGATTTGAAGTTGATTTGGGTGAACCGCCACTTGCACATTTTGTCCCACCCATTGCGGACAAGCATTACGGTAATGTTCGGTGCTTCCACATTCATAACACCCACCCCGTTGACCTCTTTGATTGTTAGCTTGAGGAGGATGTGCTCGGAGAGGAACCGCATGAGTAGGAGCCACTCTCGGGGCCCTACAATCTCTAGCAAGATGGCCAACTTGATTACAATTGAAACAAGTCCCACAAGGAGTGGTGGGAACATGATGTCGGGAGCACTTATTACAAAATGGGTAAGGACCCACATAAGCCTTCCTTGTCGGTTCAACCGCCGCAAACACCTTTCCTTTGTTAGGACGTTTAGGGTCAAACCTACCCATTTTCTTCACCCCGCTTGACTCGGGTGCATCCTTCCTCTTTGATGATGATGCTTGGCTCAATTCACCACTTCTAAGTAAGTCCTCGGTAACACTACCGGCTCGGTTTATGGCTTCCGTCATGGTGGTAGGCATAATGTTGTTCACCAAGTGTCGGACCTTTGGAGTCAAGCCCATAACAAACTTTTGAATAGCTTGAGCTTCGGAGACACCAAGTGTGGAATAAGTGTTGACAACTCTTGGAATCGCCGAATGTACCCCTTGTAGTCCGCCCCATTCATTTGGAGTTGAACGAACTCCAAGGTTAGAGTTTGAAGTTCATAGGGTGGACAAAATCTTTCTTTCACCAAAATCTTGAATTGATCCCATGGTATAGCATTGCCCGCCCCTATTTCCTTATTCCACCATTTCAATGCATCACCTCTAAACATGCCGGATGAGTAGATAACTTGGTCATCATAAGTACAATGACTCCTAGCAATCACCGCTTCAATTTCTTCAAGCCACCTAATACAAGCCGTAGGACCCCCACTCCCATCATACTCCGGGGCCCCACAACCCTTGAAATCCTTAAAAGAACACCCTTGCCGGTACACTCCGTGTTGATTGTACCTTGGGACATAGTTATCGTGCATCACCGGTGCCTCTTCTTCCTCTACCCCTACCGGTTGAACATTTTCATTGTTCCCATTCACTTGAGCTTGAACATTTGGCACCGTATTATCGGGTGCTTGGAGAGTTGCCGTGACTTGGGCAACTATGTTAGGCATAATGTTCGTGACCACTTGAGCGATCACGGTGCCAAGTCGGGTGTTGGTGCTTCACCCCTACCTTGACCTCTCCCTTGACCCCTACCACCACCTCTACCTCTACCACCACCACGACCTCTTCCACCACCATGACCTCTTCCTCCACCACGACCTTCTCCTTGAACTTCCGGTTGTTGTTCCGGAGTTTGCTCTCTATAAGTAGTCCCGGCTCTTCTTGGCCTCACCATTACTATAAAACAAGGAAACGTCGACTCGAAAAGTTAGCCTCAAAATGCTCGCATGTTAGTCACACAAGGGGTTAGTGCTCTCATGTCAACATGTCACACATAATTCATATCGTTACGCTAAGGCAAAAGTGCAAATGTTCTAGGGGAATTGTTATGTATCATGCCATCATACCATATTTCACAATAATTGTTCATCCATAAACCGCATGTCCATTTCAATACATCAACCAATCACACAACTAAACAAGTGGTCCAAAGTATAATCCGAATCCGATATGCTTCCTAGTTATTGATCCGGTATGTATACAGGGTGTACCAGCGGCTAACCCTCCACCCAATCAACTCCCAAAAAGCGTACCGGTTCCTTATTATAATCTAAACCAACCGCGTGCAATCCGTGATGTCATTAACTTGTTATAATACCGGGTAACCATAAAAGAGTTGATCACGTTCTTTTAGGGTTGCCACAATATTATATCATGTTGATGCCATAACTTCATCTTGCCCTACATCATCAAACAATATCAATTCAATCCGACAATATGCACATGACCTCATTGTCCTCAAGTAACCACATTGACCTCATGCACTTGACCATCCCACAACAACACATTAATCATGCCGACCTATTGCACTCATGTTATCACATATAATGAACCCTCCTACGAACCCAAATGTACACTTATAATGCTCATATAGTTCACGTTGCATACAAGATTCCTAATCATGCATGCTATATGAAGAGTTTTACTTAAGCCGTAGTCTAGGTCAATCCGCCTAAATCTCTACGACCATGCGTGGGCCACCATTCTGTAACACCCCGAGCTAGGCTCGAAATGCACCGAAAAGCATGACACAAGATGGAATTATCGTAGAACGAGACTATATGAAAATAAAAGGATTCCGGGAACCCAACAATTTAGATACATGTCACAAAAGCATAAGGAGCATTCAACCATCAAAAGTTTACAACAATAACATTCAAAAGATGGCTCATGATCCTAAGCAAATCCCATCAACGGGTAATGGATCACGGATCCATGGTCAAAGTCCAACATCTAGCAAGCTCGTCAAGCCCTTTGGTTCTCTTGGTTACCTGAAAAGTGTACTAAACCATGTCAACACTAGGTTGGTGAGTTCGTAGGAAAGAATGAACAAGAACACGTTCTAATGTCAACCAATACATAATTAGCATTAGCATGATCTAATAATTGCACACTTGTACTCAATATACTCGAATGCACGTAATGTACTCCATTGCACATAATGTGCTCATAGGACTCATTTGCACGTATTGTACTCATTGTTCTCAATTGCACATAATGTACTCATTGTACTCAATTGCACGTAAATGTACTCATTGTTCTCAATTGCACGTAAATGTACTCATTGTACCCAATGTCCACACATACCCAAACATCATATGTATATACTTCGTACGATACTACTTTTGAAAGGCCATTGATGCTTATATATAGGGTCACCCGCAGCCTTCCCACCACATCTCCAACCTTTCAAAGGCATTACCGTCCTCCATATATACACAACTACCTAATCAACTCAATACACAATTTACAATAACCATACAACTAATTACATAATAGCACATCAACAAAACGTCACAAAAGCATCATGCACAAGGTACACTTTTCAGCCCGACTCTTAAAAGAGTAGGGGAGGCTACGAAAACTCACCTTTGCCTTGATTTACCGAAGTTAAAGTGAGTTTGAACGTCAATTAATTGCCAAGCGATCACAACCTATCATAATGTACATGTACGTATCAATATATATACAATCATGTCCTCATTTAGCTTTTATGAACTTTAGAATTGAACCCGGGACTTGAACGCGTATTAGAACTGAATACGATAACTTGGAAGACAAGGAAAGACCCATTTGGAAGTTCGATGTGTCCCAAGGAAAGTGAAATACGATTTAGAAATCAAAACAGGAAAATGAACTTTAGGGACAGGCGTAAGCTACGGCCCATCTGGGCGTAGGTTACGCTAGGCAGAAATTAAGGGGCGTAAGCTACGGTGAGATTGGGCGTAAGCTACGTTGGGCAAAATTCAAGGGGCGTAACCTACGCCAGAGAGGGGCGTAGGCTACGGTGCTCCAGAAACATGCATTTTGGACGAGTTTTGGGCGTAAACAGTAAGGTTTTGGCGTAATGAAAATGGAGAGGGGCGTAGGTTACGCCAACAGGGGCGTAAGTTACGCCTGTTCTGGACCAGCAATGCACCAGCAGGTGTTCTTGGCACAAACACGACCCAAAACCCTAAAATCTCAACATTTAAGCCATGAAATCGACTTGCACAACTTCGAGACCCACTTTTGAACATAGTTAAACATAATTGAACATAACTAAACATGTTTCATCATCCAAAACCAACCTTTAACACATTTTCTTGTTAAAATTCGATCTTGACCCATTTGAACACAAAATCGACCCAAAACCTAGTTTTTGACTCATAAATCGTTTTGAGGAGTTCCTTGACCCGTTTTTGAACATAACAACTCATTTGAACATAACCCACTCAATAGTTCCATTCCAAAACATGGCTTTTGACCCAAATCAATTTTTGACCTAATTTAGATAACTAGAAACCCTAATTTCGGATTTTGAAGCTATAAGGACCAAAAGTGCTTAGATTTAGTTGTAATACAAGTTAAATAACTAGAAATGGTGAATTTGAGCTAGAAAACACTTACCAAAACTTCCACAAGCAATCAAACCCGATCTTGACCTAAATGAAGCTTTTTCTTGCACTTGAATACTTGGGTTTTTGATATGATGCTAGAATGATACTAAGGATGATGATTTTGTTATTAATCTAGTTGAAACTAACATAAATGAACCAAGAATTTAGAGAGAGATTGAGAGTATGAGTATTTAGTGAGATGGGAGAGAAAATGTAAGTATTATGAATGAATGGATGAGGGAAATGAGGGAGGATAGGGTTTGTTTTACTTGGGTGGGTCATGGGTTTGGGCATAACCCATGGATAGGATCCATAACCATTTACTAGTTACCATAAAGATCATCTAATGAAATTCGATTAGCACCAACTAATGATCTCAACTTGCACATAAGTCTCTAGTTGCACAATAAATTGACCCATATAAAACACATTGCACTTGAACATATATTAATTAATCAAAAACTTAGGAAACGTACCCATAGTCAAAAGTCAAAATGCACGGTTGTTACAGTTTGGGATAGGTATCTAGAGTTCATATTGTGTTTATATTAAATATTAAATTTATTAATATTTATAATTTATAAAAATATAATCTAATATATTATTAAATTGGACGACATTATCAAAATTGTATTGACATACCAATGTACGACATCTATAGGTATCAATTTATAATATTTTATAATGTTTACTTATAAGCTAATATTTATCTTTAGTCATGTTGTCGATATTGATATCTATATGTGTAAATCTATATTTATTTATAAGATAAAAAGTCAAGAAAAGTCAAAATTACATTGAATACATATATTGTATTTCATCTTTTGAAATAATTTTTTGTAGACAATATTTCATATGTTGAAATTTTTTAATTAATTAAATGATTAAAATCTTCTCAAGTTGATGACTAAAAATAAATATAAATTAAGTATTCATGGCTAAAAAGTGTAAATTATTGATGAAAAACAAAAAAGTGTAAATTAATGAGACTTTTTCTACAAATATTAATATAAACTCTAGAGTAATTAGGAGATAGTATTAGACCTAAAAAGAGATTTTAGGGTGCCAAGTGTACCTCCAACCTCCTCTTTTAGCTATATTATAGACTAGGTTTTGCCCCGTGCGTTGCACGCGATAACATAAATTTCTAACAAATAATTCAATAAACACTCAATATAAAAATAATTGTCATCGAAGAACGAACATATTTTTTTATAAAATGAAGTAAAATGTCAACAAATGACAAAGTAATAAACATTATTACAAGGAAAAAATTATAAATCTCACGATAGACTCCTCACATTTTTCATCCTCCCTCATCCCCTCCACAAGCAATGAATATTTCATCATTCTCTGCCCATCTCACCCCACTTAAAAGAAGACAAAAAAAAACCAGAGAAAAAGATAAAACTAATAAGGTGAGAGGGTGAGGAACAAATCATACACCACCATCACCATTTTGCTACCCACCCCATAGGTACCTATAGGGCGGGTGGTGTTCCAACCGGTCACCGGTCGATCACCACCTTGCCTCCTTACGTACTACGTCCACCCTCAAAGAACTAAACATAGAGTATATAGAAACATAAATTCAACTTAAATTAAGACAACATTTTTTGCGGTGACTCGTTATGTAACAAAAACAACTAAAAGTTATAGTGGTTAATAATTTAAAAGCCAAAAGGGGATACATTATAAATTACATGTTTTGTATACATTTATAAACAAATTTAACCATCTCACTCTTTTATATAGTAAAGTTGTTTGGGAGGTTACACACTTTTATGTGTTTATATACACTCTAATAACTTTTTCTTTTAGATAATCAATATTTTTTAGATGACATGTAATAACTTGAATCAGACGGTAACAAAGACGACCACTACACAGAGAACAATATATAGAGCACCAACAACTATCATCTTGATTATTTACAAATAGTAACATGTTTTGCTAAAAAATGTTGTAATGGAAGATGTGGGATGTAATTGGGGAATGCAAGTGGACATTCTAGGCAGACCCGGTTAAGACAATATATTCGTCGAATTTGATTACACGTTATTAAAAATTGGATGATACTTAAAAAATTAATGAATCTTTTATAGACAACCATTGTTGATACAAGGAGAATAAATCTGGTTACAAAATTAAACATAAACTTATATAATATAATTAAATAAAATATATATTTCTTAATTCATAATTGCTCACGTATTAAAAAATTATAAAAGAGAGATGAGAATATAATCACTTATTCATTATAAAACAAATATTAACAAATTAGTATGTGAGATTCTATACACAATAGAGATAGAGATAGAGATAGAGATAGAGATAGAGATAGAGATAAACATATGTTAATAGAGACAGAGATAGAGTTAGAGAATAGAGATAGAGATAGAGATAGAGATAGAGATAGAGATAGAGATAGAGATAGAGATAGAGATAGAGATAGAGATAGAGATAGAGATAGAGATAGAGATAGAGATAGAGATAGAGATAGAGATAGAGATAGAGATAGAGATAGAGATAGAGATAGAGATAGAGATAGAGATAGAGATAGAGATAGAGATAGAGATAGAGATAGAGATAGAGATAGAGATAGAGATAGAGAGAGAGAGAGAGATAGAGATAGAGATAGAGATAGAGATAGAGATAGAGATAGAGATAGAGATAGAGATAGAGATAGAGATAGAGATAGAGATAGAGATAGAGATAGAGATAGAGATAGAGATAGAGATAGAGATAGAGATAGAGATAGAGATAGAGATAGAGATAGAGATAGAGATAGAGATAGAGATAGAGATAGAGATAGAGATAGAGATAGAGATAGAGATAGAGATAGAGATAGAGATAGAGATAGAGATAGAGATAGAGATAGAGATAGAGATAGAGATAGAGATAGAGATAGAGATAGAGATAGAGATAGAGATAGAGATAGAGATAGAGATAGAGATAGAGATAGAGATAGAGATAGAGATAGAGATAGAGATAGAGATAGAGATAGAGATAGAGATAGAGATAGAGATAGAGATAGAGATAGAGATAGAGATAGAGATAGAGATAGAGATAGAGATAGAGATAGAGATAGAGATAGAGATAGAGATAGAGATAGAGATAGAGATAGAGATAGAGATAGAGATAGAGATAGAGATAGAGATAGAGATAGAGATAGAGATAGAGATAGAGATAGAGATAGAGATAGAGATAGAGATAGAGATAGAGATAGAGATAGAGATAGAGATAGAGATAGAGATAGAGATAGAGATAGAGATAGAGATAGAGATAGAGATAGAGATAGAGATAGAGATAGAGATAGAGATAGAGATAGAGATAGAGATAGAGATAGAGATAGAGATAGAGATAGAGATAGAGATAGAGATAGAGATAGAGATAGAGATAGAGATAGAGATAGAGATAGAGATAGAGATAGAGATAGAGATAGAGATAGAGATAGAGATAGAGATAGAGATAGAGATAGAGATAGAGATAGAGATAGAGATAGAGATAGAGATAGAGATAGAGATAGAGATAGAGATAGAGATAGAGATAGAGATAGAGATAGAGATAGAGATAGAGATAGAGATAGAGATAGAGATAGAGATAGAGATAGAGATAGAGATAGAGATAGAGATAGAGATAGAGATAGAGATAGAGATAGAGATAGAGATAGAGATAGAGATAGAGATAGAGATAGAGATAGAGATAGAGATAGAGATAGAGATAGAGATAGAGATAGAGATAGAGATAGAGATAGAGATAGAGATAGAGATAGAGATAGAGATAGAGATAGAGATAGAGATAGAGATAGAGATAGAGATAGAGATAGAGATAGAGATAGAGATAGAGATAGAGATAGAGATAGAGATAGAGATAGAGATAGAGATAGAGATAGAGATAGAGATAGAGATAGAGATAGAGATAGAGATAGAGATAGAGATAGAGATAGAGATAGAGATAGAGATAGAGATAGAGATAGAGATAGAGATAGAGATAGAGATAGAGATAGAGATAGAGATAGAGATAGAGATAGAGATAGAGATAGAGATAGAGATAGAGATAGAGATAGAGATAGAGATAGAGATAGAGATAGAGATAGAGATAGAGATAGAGATAGAGATAGAGATAGAGATAGAGATAGAGATAGAGATAGAGATAGAGATAGAGATAGAGATAGAGATAGAGATAGAGATAGAGATAGAGATAGAGATAGAGATAGAGATAGAGATAGAGATAGAGATAGAGATAGAGATAGAGATAGAGATAGAGATAGAGATAGAGATAGAGATAGAGATAGAGATAGAGATAGAGATAGAGATAGAGATAGAGATAGAGATAGAGATAGAGATAGAGATAGAGATAGAGATAGAGATAGAGATAGAGATAGAGATAGAGATAGAGATAGAGATAGAGATAGAGATAGAGATAGAGATAGAGATAGAGATAGAGATAGAGATAGAGATAGAGATAGAGATAGAGATAGAGATAGAGATAGAGATAGAGATAGAGATAGAGATAGAGATAGAGATAGAGATAGAGAGAGAGAGAGAGATAGAGATAGAGATAGAGATCGAGATAGAGATAGAGATAGAGATAGAGATAGAGATAGAGATAGAGATAGAGATAGAGATAGAGATAGAAACAGAGATATCTTTATTAATACTTATAATAAGAGTAAACGACATAAATCGTCCTGTGGTTATTACCAAATAGTCACGTTTCGTCCCTGTGCTTCAAAAACGTCATGGATCGTCCTTTATAGGAGGATAAGCTTCACGTTTCGTCCTTTGACTTGTTGACCGTCAACCCACCTCCGTTAACCCCCTCACGTGCTCCCATGTGAGGCACGTGAGGGGGTTAACGGAGGTGGGTTGACGGTCAACAAGTCAAATGATGAAACGTGAAGTTTATCCTCCTATAAAGGACGATTCATGGCGTTATTGAAGCACAGGGATGATACGTGACTATTTGAGTAAACCACAGGGACGATTTGAGGATTCCACTAACTGATAAGGCTTTATCATTTTTCCCTTAATAACCTTATCGCAGGCACGCGGTGGAACTGGAAGACTTGAGGATTCCACTAACTGATATAATAGAAGCCACTAAGAACTCAATACCGTATTGGAAAAGGTGGACAGGGTAAGGTATATGAAGCAAAACTTGACGTGCTAATAGAATTGAAAAACGAAGGGGAAGTTTCCAAGAAACAGAGAAGAACTGTAGCTATAAAATGCATTAAGGCAAATGGAAAAGAAGGATTTGATGCAGAAATTAAATTGCTTACTCGTTGTAAGCATGACAATATAGTCACCCTACATGGTTTTTGTGATGAAAGTGATAAGCTAATCCTTGTATACGAGCATGTATCTAACGGGAGCCTAGATGATTATTTTGGAGTTAACCACGAGTTGACTAATCTTACATGGAGGCGACGTTTAAATATATGTATTGACATTGCACGTGGACTAAAATATCTTCACACCACCAAGGCAGAGGATAAACAGAGCATTGTTCACCGTGACATAAAAAGCGGAAACATTTTGTTAACCAAAAATTGGGTGGCAAAGATTGCTGACTTTGGGCTCTCAAAGTTTCATCATGTGGATGAACACGAAGAAACTCACATTTCTAATAATTTTGCTGGCACCCCTTATTATGTGTGTCCAGCATATCAGAAGAACGGTAAGTTTAAAAGAGCGATAGATATTTATTCCTTCGGTGTGGTTCTTTTTGAAATTTTTTCCGGGAAGCTTGCCTATGATAAAATTTACATCACGGAGAATAAAGATGGAATTGCACACGTTGCTAGGCGACGCTTCAATGATCAAACATTACATGAAATGGTTGATCCAATAATAATGAAAGAAGTAGATGAAGATTGTTTGAAAACGTTTTTAGCAGTCGCACATAAATGTGTGTCAAAAACTCAAAAGGAACGGCCTTCAGCGGAACAGACCCTTGAGGAGCTTGAGAAAGCATTATTGCTTCAAGTAAGTCCATACATTGATGAAATTTTCCTTTTCCGAAAAGAGTAAGTCCATACATAATATAATTTATGTATTTGAAAAAAAAAATAGGTGGAAATAGATATCCACTATTACATCTTACAAACGTCACCGACATCAATCATCCATAAACCGGCAACTGGCTCGCCCGGCATCCAATTAGCCGTCTATTCCTTGCTGAATAATTGTTAATTATTTACCAAGCACAATTCTTCAAGTAGTATTTATATAATTGTACCAAAAAGTTGACATGAGTTTGTGAGTGTAAAGTTAAAGATACTACCTTTTCTCGAACTTGACAAGAGTTGATGAAATTATTGCTTCAAAGTAAGTCCATACATTGATGAAATTTTCCTTTTCCGAAAAGAGTAAGTCCATACATTGATGAAATTTTCCTTTTCCGAAAAGAGTAAGTCCATACATTGATGAAATTTTCCTTTTCCGAAAAGAGTAAGTCCATACATTGATGAAATTTTCCTTTTCCGAAAAGAGTAAGTCCATACATTGATGAAATTTTCCTTTTCCGAAAAGAGTAAGTCCATACATTGATGAAATTTTCCTTTTCCGAAAAGAGTAAGTCCATACATTGATGAAATTTTCCTTTTCCGAAAAGAGTAAGTCCATACATTGATGAAATTTTCCTTTTCCGAAAAGAGTAAGTCCATACATTGATGAAATTTTCCTTTTCCGAAAAGAGTAAGTCCATACATTGATGAAATTTTCCTTTTCCGAAAAGAGTAAGTCCATACATTGATGAAATTTTCCTTTTCCGAAAAGAGTAAGTCCATACATTGATGAAATTTTCCTTTTCCGAAAAGAGTAAGTCCATACATTGATGAAATTTTCCTTTTCCGAAAAGAGTAAGTCCATACATTGATGAAATTTTCCTTTTCCGAAAAGAGTAAGTCCATACATTGATGAAATTTTCCTTTTCCGAAAAGAGTAAGTCCATACATTGATGAAATTTTCCTTTTCCGAAAAGAGTAAGTCCATACATTGATGAAATTTTCCTTTTCCGAAAAGAGTAAGTCCATACATTGATGAAATTTTCCTTTTCCGAAAAGAGTAAGTCCATACATTGATGAAATTTTCCTTTTCCGAAAAGAGTAAGTCCATACATTGATGAAATTTTCCTTTTCCGAAAAGAGTAAGTCCATACATTGATGAAATTTTCCTTTTCCGAAAAGAGTAAGTCCATACATTGATGAAATTTTCCTTTTCCGAAAAGAGTAAGTCCATACATTGATGAAATTTTCCTTTTCCGAAAAGAGTAAGTCCATACATTGATGAAATTTTCCTTTTCCGAAAAGAGTAAGTCCATACATTGATGAAATTTTCCTTTTCCGAAAAGAGTAAGTCCATACATTGATGAAATTTTCCTTTTCCGAAAAGAGTAAGTCCATACATTGATGAAATTTTCCTTTTCCGAAAAGAGTAAGTCCATACATTGATGAAATTTTCCTTTTCCGAAAAGAGTAAGTCCATACATTGATGAAATTTTCCTTTTCCGAAAAGAGTAAGTCCATACATTGATGAAATTTTCCTTTTCCGAAAAGAGTAAGTCCATACATTGATGAAATTTTCCTTTTCCGAAAAGAGTAAGTCCATACATTGATGAAATTTTCCTTTTCCGAAAAGAGTAAGTCCATACATTGATGAAATTTTCCTTTTCCGAAAAGAGTAAGTCCATACATTGATGAAATTTTCCTTTTCCGAAAAGAGTAAGTCCATACATTGATGAAATTTTCCTTTTCCGAAAAGAGTAAGTCCATACATTGATGAAATTTTCCTTTTCCGAAAAGAGTAAGTCCATACATTGATGAAATTTTCCTTTTCCGAAAAGAGTAAGTCCATACATTGATGAAATTTTCCTTTTCCGAAAAGAGTAAGTCCATACATTGATGAAATTTTCCTTTTCCGAAAAGAGTAAGTCCATACATTGATGAAATTTTCCTTTTCCGAAAAGAGTAAGTCCATACATTGAGAAAGCATTATTGCTTCAAGTAAGTCCATACATTGATGAAATTTTCCTTTTCCGAAAAGAGTAAGTCCATACATAATATAATTTATGTATTTGAAAAAAAAAATAGGTGGAAATATTCTCACATGTGACATATACATAATAAAAAAAAAACCTATACCAACAACTATCCATACTAAGACAAATTCTATAGTTATCAGCTAAATTCCATATACAGTACAATTTATCCTCTGCATCCATCCTTTCATATGTACACTTCTTCCATGCTCTGACACTTCCATTCACTACCATTTTGCAGATTCCAAGAACCAAAGATTATCATTTCAATTCCCACTTTGCTTTTAGTTCCTCAAATGCTTCGGAATCTTTAAGAAATTTCAAATAATACGGTCTCATTTTGTATCCCTCAAAACTAGTCTCTTCCCCATTATAAGTCATCCAAACACATTTGTCTTCTTTATTTTCATGCAAACACAAACATAAGTCTTCATTATTGTTTGTATCATGTATGGATTCAGTTATTAGTTTTAACTATTTAATCAATATGCAGGAGGATCGTGAAATATGGGAGCCCAAGAGACTATAAAGAAATAATCGGGATGTCAAAATCTCCTGTTCTCGCTTTAAGCAAAAAGGATCTTTATGACATGCTTTGCAAAGGAATTCTACTTCAAGATGAAGAGGTGGTACTTTGCCTTGTATTGTGTTTTCTGCGTTCTCATATCTTTTTTTTTATTTTGTGCTATTTGCATACCTTTTTACCTTGATCTTAGACGAGTTGTCCAGTGGCTTACAGGAGGAACTACCATGGTGCATGATTTTTGCTGATGACATCGCGCTTATCGCGAAATCGACGGAGGAGCTAAACCATAGGCTAGAGAAATGGAGAGAAGCACTTGAAGACCATGGTTTATGCGTGAGCCGAGAGAAGACGGAATACCTAAGATGTGACTTCGATAAGCATGATATAAGACAACAAGGGGACGAAGATATTCGCATTGGAGAGCGAATATTGTGCCCGAAGGAGTCTTTTAGATACCTGGGATCGGTGATACATAAATCGGGGGAGATAGATGACGACGTGACACGTCGAATCCAAGCTGGATGGATGAAGTGGAGAGCAGCTACTGGAGTCATGTGCGATAAAAGGATCCCACTAAAACTGAAAGGCAAGTTCTACAGAGTGGCGATTAGACCGGCTATGTTATACAGGTCAGAATGTTGGCCGATGAAGAAAGCCCAAGCGGCTCGAGTAGAGGTGGCTGAGATGAGGATGCTAAGGTGGACTTGCGGGAAGACCCTATCAGACAGGATCCCCACCGGAGTTTTTAGAGCCGAACTTGAAGTAGGGAGCATCATTAACAAGCTAAGAGAAGGGCGCTTGAGATGGTTTGGCCATGTTAGGAGAAGAGACCAGATTGCACCACTAAGGAGAGCAGAAGCTATTGAAGTTGAAGGCATACGAAGAAAGGGAAGGCCTAAGATGAGGTGGGAGGATCGAGTAACGAAGGACCTATTAGAGCTTGGCTTGTCGGAGAACATGATGTCAGATAGGACGGCTTGGAGGACTAGGATTAGAGCAGAGGATTAGGTTAGGGTAGGACTTTTTGATCGACTTTTTTACCCATATTGCCTTGCCTAAGGCTGCTATTGATGGGTGGCTTGGAGTAATGGGCCCAAGGTGACTCAACGCTACAGGGGACTTAGACCTGATAGGAGAAGAGGTAGGTCGAGCGGAGGATCTGAACAAGGAAGGCAAGGCATATGGGAATAGGTTTTTAAGTAGACTTTTTAGTTTAGACTTTGGTTCTCTATAACCTCAGTAGGGGTTTTTGGCCTTGAGTCTCGATAGGCCTAAACCGAGGGGGGAGGTTACTCTAGTGTCTGACGCCCCCAAAATGCTTTTATCTGTCGGAGGACATGACCAATGATAGGTTGTCTATAGGACTAGGGTTTAGGCTTACTTTAGGGGTTTTGTAAGTTTCGTGGAGGACTAGGAGTTTAGTTTTCTTAGGCGGCGCTAGTTCCCTACTTCGTAGGTTGAGCAGGAATCTTTTACTCTCTTGGAATTTCTTAGTCATTTTCCTTTTTGTTTATATGTTTTGTTTGTCTTTCGGTGTTAAGGTTTTTTGCTAGGTTGCATGTTTGCCACTCTCCCCTACTCTCAAGGTGGTCGGCCCCAACAGACCCAGGTATGTCTTGCTAAGCATTTTCGTTGTGAGTCAGGTATGGTACTTCTAAACCCTTTACTCTTCCCGACTTTTACCGCTTTTGTGGCCGGAGGTCCTTATGGAAGCAGTCTCTCTACCTTTGGGTAGAGGCAAGACTGTCTACATTTCACCTCCCATCATACCCCGCATGCAGGTTTTGGGTCTTTTGTTTGTTGTTTGTTGTTTGCTCTTATTATTGAATATGGACAACTGGGCTAAATATTACTAAAAGGGGAGATTTGTTAATTGTTAAGACCAGAATCCATGTCTAATTAGTGATAGCTATTTATAGGGGTAAATAGTCACGCACTAGGGAATCCAATATTTTTTATGTAATCAGTTTGAGCCTTTGACTTTATTACATGTAATCTGTTTTCAATTATTGAATATAGGTAAATGTTTATTCGAAAATAATTTTTCAAGTTGAAAATCAAGGTACATTTTTTTTTTTAACAGCGAGTTAGTAGTTTGTAGTTAGAAGTTAACTTCCTAGCCGATCATTCAATTAATGTCTAAGATTGATGTGATATCTCTCTCTCTCTCTTGCCGAAACTCTCTCTTTCCTCTCCGACAATTGTAACAACCACCACCTTAGCTGCTGCCACTACCACCGCCACTTCCATCTGTAAAAGTTTAGTGTTCATTGATTCATGGTTTGTGTCAATTCTTTTGGTTTCAGCTGAAGTGTAATTAAAAGCTACATATGGAGATATAAGTTTTATATCTGCAATTATAGTGTAGGGTGGTCTAAAATAACGCATGCACTTGCACCCAATTAAATTTGGGACTAATTTGTTTTGTTTAACATCACAGTGGTTTTGGCTAGGAAGAAGTAATGGCAAAAAAAATACAATGATATCAGCAAGAAAGTTTTCATACAGCAACCGTAGTCCACATATGTGGCAATCTGTCTCAGAATCAAGGTTACTCTTTCTTTTCCTTTTTCTCTGTTTGTGTGGATTTATCAAGTTAGGTGTACTTTCAATCTTGGCAAAGGAGTTTTCCTATTCGAGGGGTTTAATTAAGCGGGTTTGCTCGTTAAGGGGCTCTCTAAAAACATTATTGTGAAACCTAACTCTTGTCCTTGAAAATTAATGAGATAAATTATTTCATAATTTGGGAGGAAAATGTTACATTTAGAGATGTGTATGTGGGGAAAAGAGACCGACTTACTTAGACTACAATATTTTGCAGGTTTTCGGAAGTAACAGAGATGTTAGATATTTCAAATTTGATGATCAACATCAAGACAACGACTAAATATTTATCACCATCTGTTGCTTATGGAGTTTATTTAGTTTTCAAATTTTGCAATCTGAAAGAAGTCTCAAGTAAACCTGTGTATGTTAACCTGAAATACAGAAAGAGGAGTGAAACATTTTGTTCATATTTTGCAACATGGAGAGACAAAAACTGGATGATGATTGAGTTGGACCGATTCATTAATCAGACAGAAGAGGTTGTTTTTGAGGTTCTACTAGAAAATCTTTCACCATCCTACTACGCAGTTGATGACATCTATGTCGAAGGCATTGAGTTTCGAGCTATTAACAATGCAAGTTTGAATATATCCTTTGCCTTTATATATATATATTTCGAAAATCATGGCTTGATGCATGAAGAACATTTTTATGTTTTAAGTTACATAATTATATATGAC
The DNA here is from genome assembly GCA_034093135.1 of Erigeron breviscapus. Taxonomy (NCBI): domain Eukaryota; kingdom Viridiplantae; phylum Streptophyta; class Magnoliopsida; order Asterales; family Asteraceae; genus Erigeron; species Erigeron breviscapus. The sequence goes on along the minus strand of CM067175.1, from coordinate 19,989,879 downwards.
ATCAATAACATCATCTTTTACTTTTTGCGCAGGTGGAGCATAAAGAAATTGAAATGTCAAAGGAAGTCCAACAAGTAGTATTAAACTCGAACTTGAAGAATGTGGATCAGGTGCAAGAATTTCCATCTAAAAGTGAAGAGATATTTAAGAAATCCAATGATGACGAAAAGGTCCATATTTTATATCTAACAAAATTTATCGATTGGGGGATTAAATGCATGCCCTTTAGTTATATAACAATATGCGTCTTTGAATCATGAACAGGTGTTGCCATTAAGGGAAATGAATGGAAAGAAACATCTTATGCTTTCGGCAACGGAAGCACTCTACCATTTTTCTGATTTGACGCTCTATAAGTCTACACCATCAGCTGAGTCCAGGTTTGCTTTTCAAATAACTTTAATATGTCTTCTCATTTAAACGTTTACGATTCGTACAATGCAGAATGGAATTGAAACATAAGGTGCTTGGCATAAAACACACAATTTTTTAGATCAAATGGTAATGGTGTATACACATAAAAATGTCAAAGTTCAGTGTGTTGACTTATATTGGCCAAACAGTTGTAAATTTCTCATGATAAACTTGAGATCATATTCTAGTGAATATTTCTATAAAAAAAATGTAAATATATGTGGATTTGTGTGGTTAATAAGTTGCCTTCCAACAGATAACTGACAGAAGTTTCATTCGTCGGATATCATTTTCCATGTTTTAACACTTTCAATGTAATCACATAATGTATATCATATACAGATTTCCAGAGGTGGTTGAGCTTCTGCCGCAGCAAGTATTTCTAATCAAGTGCACCATCAAAGCTCAAATGTTGTCAGCAGATACAATATATGGGTGTTACCTTGTGTACAAGCTCTCAGAAAACCAATTGCATTTTCTTTCCCCATACACGCCACATCACCTAGAATGTCATCTTAAAGCAGAAAACCTCCTAAATCATTTTATTCCATATTGATCCATTCTTATATCTAAAATCCAAAAAAAAAAAAAAGTGTTTTCGGTCAGCTGACCAACTTTGACCCGTGTACTAAAACGAACATCAATCAATAGAGTATGTATCTCAAGATAATATACCCTTTTATATTATTGTTGTTAAGTTTTTGGATTTAGTCAGCTTGTATTAATATTCAATAATACTAATTATTACTTGAAAATGAAAAAAGATTGATGTACTCATACATTAACAATTCAAGCAAAAACAAATTAAATGCTTTTCTTTATGATTGAAGTACTGATTTATACCAATATCTCGATCAAGATAATTTGGAAAAAAAGTTCAATGTTTCCAAAATGAACATCGCAACACGAACTTAACGAATTTTTCGTAACTTTTACATCAAACGTTAACCATTTTTAACATTTTAAAAATTCGTTCATACGATTAAAGAGCTTGAAATTCTTCTGGAATACAAAAATGATAATGTGATTGGTCTTGTAGGCTACTGTGACGAATTGGGCGAAAAAATCATTGCTTATGAGTATGCGGGTCATAAAAGTCTCGATCTCTACTTGAGCAATACAGATCTTACATGGACAAAAAGACTTAAAATATGCATTGATATAGCAATGGGGTTGGACTTCTTGCATGGAGGTGTTGCAACACAAAATGTGGTGATACATAAAGACATAAAAAGTTCAAACATTCTACTCACTCTGGACTGGAAAGCAAAAATTGCTGACTTTGGGCTTTCCCAAATAGGTCAAAGAAACCAGGAAATGGACTTTCTGATCAGCAATGCTATGGGTACACAAGGATATATTGACCCGGCATATATAGAAACTTATATATCAAACAAAGAATCTGATATGTACTCCTTGGGTGTGGTTTTATGTGAGATCTTGTGCGGTAGACTTGCATATGATTACCATCAAGATGTGCCTCTAATCTATTTGGTTAGAGAACACATCAATGAAGGAAAGCTTAGGGATATAGTATTTAAGAATATAAAGGATCAAATTATGTCAGAATCATTGACTACATATTCCAAGATTGCCATTAAGTGCTTAAATCGATACAGAGAAGAACGACCAACGGCGGGCGAAGTAGTCTTACAACTTAAGCAAGCATTGGAATTTCAAGTGAGTTTACATAAATAAGCAAATATTTAGTTGGCTACTTTTAGTATATGCATATTGAAACTAGAATATGTCAATCAGGGAAATTTCCCACTAAATTTCATAAGGGTAGTTTTCGTTGAGACTGGTGACGAAAGGTTTATTACTGTTTGAACCCTTAATGTTAACTATTGAATCAATATGCAGGAGGATCATGAAATATGGGAGCCCAAACTACCAAGAGACTATGAAGATTTAATCCGGATGTCAAAATCTCCTGATCTCGCTATAAGCAAAAAGGATCTTTACTACATGCTTTGCAAAGGAATTCTCCTTCAAGACGAAGAAGTGGTAATTTGCCTTGTATTGTGTTTTCAGCGTTCTCATATCTTATTTTATTTTGTGTTATTTGCATCTTTTGCTCTTATTACTGAATATGGACAAATGAGCTAAATATTACTAAAATGGGAGATTTGTTAATTGTTAGGATCAAAATCCATGTGTAGTGATTGCTATTTATAGGGGTAAATAGTCACGCACTCGGGAATCCAATTTTTTATGTAATCTGTTTGAAACTTTGAGTTTATCACATGAAATCTGTCTTCAAGTATTAAATATAGGTAAATGTTCATCTGAAAACTATTTTTAAGTTTAAAATCAAGGTACACTTCATAGCCGGATCATTCAATTAATGTCTAAGATTGATGTGATATCTCTCTCTCTCTCTCTCTCGCCGGAACTCTCTTTCCTCTCCGACAATTGTAACAACAACTGCCATCCACCGCTGCCACCAGTCCACCACCACCGCCACTTCCATCTCTAAAATCTACATATGAAGATATAAGTGTTATATCGCAATTATAGTGCAGGGTGGTCTAAAATAACACATGCACTTGCACACAATTAAACTTGGGTCTGATTTGTTTTGTTTAACATCACAGTGGTTTTGGCTAGGAAGTAATGGCAAAAAAAATGCGATGATATCAGCAAGAAAGTTTTCATACAGCAACCGTAGTCCACATATGTGGCAATCTGTCTCAGAATCAAGGTTACTCTTTCTTTTCCTTTTTCTCTGTTTGTGTGGATTTATCAAGTTAGGTGTACTTTCAATCTTGGCAAAGGAGTTTTCCTATTCGAGGGGTTTAATTAAGCGGGTTTGCTCGTTAAGGGGACTCTCTAAAAACATTATTGTGAAACCTAACTCTTGTCCTTGAAATTTAATGAGATAAATTATTTCACAATTTGGGAGGAAAATGTTACATTTAGAAACATAAGTGTGTATGTGGGGAAAAGAGACCGACTAATTTAGACTACAATATTTTGCAGGTTTTTGGAAGTGGCAGAGATGTTAGATATTTCAAATTTGATGATCAATATCAAGACAACCACTAAATATTTATCACCATCTGTTGCTTATGGTGTTTATTTAGTTTTTAAATTTTGCAATCTGAAAGAAGTCTCAAGTAAACCTGTGTATGTTAACCTGAAATAC
>CM067175.1:19931317-19981317 GCA_034093135.1 Erigeron breviscapus | reverse complement strand
AAAAAATGAAAAGTGGAAAACAATAAAATAGTGTTTTTAAATTTTTCATAGAAAACTGAAAAACAATGTTTTCTGTTTTCTTGGAAAACAATTTTGGAAACTATGATTTGAACGTGTTTTCAGTTTCTTATGATTTTTCCCCAACTAAACGCACCATAAGTTTCCTTAAATACTATCTCATCTATTGACGGTTGATGTTTTGACCTTAAGAGGATCCACATGGGTTCGAGTCCAACTTCTCATATTTATGGGGTGGATTAATTGGGGATTTTCGAGAGTCCTGGTTTCAAATATACGTGTAATTTAGGAGTATAATAGATAGCCGTTGAAAACCCCCCTCTCATATAACTATGTTTAGAGTATGTAGCACTCACTACTCAAAGCCTAAGACGTTTTTGTTAGAAAACAAAACCTTTTATCATTAATTCATTACAATATAATATTTGGTAGGGTTGTGTTACCTGTATAGTTAAATTTAAGATTTCATATTTCTCCATCTTTTAATTTCATCATTTTTTTCTGGCTTTCTTAAAAACATTGAATTTAAAAAAGCGAGAAAATAATATGGTGAGCCCAAAAAAGATGGGATAAAGATGCTCTAAAGTTGTTTTTAACTTTACTAGTAAAGTTGAAGACATTTTGACCACTTGATTAAAATCAAGAGTCAAAATTAAGAACTTATTTTTGAATCTTGATCTTTGACTTTTATTCAATGGTCAAATCTCCATCTTTAGTAGTAAATATAGAAATAACTTTAGAGAATTTTAACCAAAAAGATGAAAGGTGAGGTGTGTTTTTGCCCTGATCCTGTACGTATGGTCTTGTAAACGATGAACTTTTATTTTTGTTTTTAAGAGTGTTATTAGGGATCGTCTCTAATCTACTCTAAGAGTGTTACTTTTAAGTATGTGTAAAAACTAATTTAACATAATAAAACAATTTAATGTAAGTTAATACTTAAATACAAGTAAGATAACAAAAACGAACGTGCTTTCTTTTCTTACAACAACAATGCGTTATCAGTTTAAATTAAAGAGTTATAAGGTGTGTTTGCATTCAAGGTAACGAGCATGGTACCCGCGTAATGTGGCGGTTATGGCAGTGACAGTGATGTGGTGGCATCGACGGATGGTGACGACGGCGGCGACCGTTGGTGGCGGCTGATACGTCAAGTGATTGTAGGTATTTGATATAAAGATATTTGATTTAAAAGAGTAGTGGATATTTTTTAGAAGATAATGGAATGATTGTGTAAGTTAATTCATTAAGGGTAAAAAATCTTAACTTTTCAACATTGAATATATTTTTATATAGTAGTACAGAAGTATAGATCATATAGATTGATGAACAAATCTATCACTCTTAATCGAAACAACAATTACAAACTATTGACTCGCAAGACAGATTGTACTTCTCAAATTTCCGAGCTGCTAGTTACTCATTGAACGAATGCTAGATAGTAAATTACCTTAACAGTAATATTGGAGTAATTGTGTATCGATCAATCGAAGAGATGTATTTACTCATCTCCAAGTCTTGTACGTTAACTAGTTAAATTGTCTTTATTATTCATTTCTCTCTTTGTTTCATCTTGGTTAAAGCAATACTATTATTTTGATATATATAAATATATGTTTTTATACATATAGTACATATAAAAGGAAATTAATTAAGAAGATGCATTCACTAAAAGTAATATATATTCAATGACTTGTATATGTATGTCCCGACAACGAAAAAGCCTAACCTGTTCTTCTATGCACATATATACATAGTTACATATAAATCCATTTCACCGTTTAAGTTGACTTTTAAGATTGATTACTACAAATCCGCTAAAGAGTTTATTGCACGCCTTGTTTCAAACTATTTTGGACTCCACGTTACGAAAATCTCAATTGTCTTGTTGAAACGAATATATTTGTATCAAACCTTTAACCACTTAATTAAATATAATTTTGTCATAAATATGTTTATTTAAAGTATGCAAGGAACCAAAAAGTATCCCTAGTAGTAGAAATGGTACGTAAACGGAATGTGACCGGGATGTCATGAATATGTTTCTTTTTTTATAACGGTATTTAGCAACATGGTTTAAATCAGTCGTAAACACCCTGACCTCTAGAGACAGAGATCATGAGTTTGATTTTCATCTCATGCAAAGGTTGCAGGGTCTTTTCCACCATTTAAGTAGAATATGGAAACAAGCTCTCTACTTAAATAAAACTAAGGTCTGTCTACATCTTAATTTTTCCCATATACCATTGAGATATTGTGACTCAATACCTACGGAAGGCTACCCTAAGCAATGTCCCCAATTTTTTTTTTAACGCTACTATTTTTACGTCTATTTTTTATCCTAAGTTTCATCAATATAAGAGGATGAATTTTGATTTTCTCCTTGAGAAAGTAAAAACCGCCTCTACTACTCAACTATTAACTAGAATAAAAAAGATATTTTGATAAGTAATAAATCAGATTTACATAAGCTTTAGTATCTACCTAGACAAAAGTGTAATAAGCTTTAGCATCCACTATTAAAAACAACATAAAGGTTAAAAAAGCTTTTATATTCCTACTAACCCACGCCTAAATTAATATCTATAATTCCATATCATCACATTCACATATTTACCGCTCCCATTTCTAACTTTTTCCGACACACACTTATTCTTCATTATGACCATCTCGAGATCATTCACTAAATCCCCCCACTCTCCACGGTCACGATCTCACCTTCCCAAACTTTCACACCCTCAAAAACATTCTTTATGCATGCCACTATATATTGATATATATATAATATTCATATATATATATATTTATATATATATATTTTTTCCTTATTTTGAGAACCATTTTTTTTTTGTAAGAACCATGAGAACTCTTAAATTATATATTTGTTCACATGTTTTTTTTGTTCATTCACATGTGAAATGATATAAAAATATATGTTGTAGAAGAAACTTTTTCAAGAAACCTTCAAATTAGCCTTTTATGAACTTGTGAATGAATTTGTTCACGTTTTTTGTTCACATGTGACAAACGGCTATATATAAGGTTTCGAAAAAAAATTCTTCTACAACATATGTTTTTATAATGTTTCACATGTGAATGAACAAAAAAAACATGTGTTCCAATATGAAATTTAAGAGTTCTCACGGTTCTTACAAAAAAATGGGTTCTCAAAATAAGGGTCCCATATATATATATAATATAAACTGCATATAAATATATTTATGTGTATATATATATATATATATATATATAATATATATATATATAGGGTAGGGTTAACGTGAGAACCACAAATATGGAGAGAACCGTGAGAACCACTAGTTTTCCTCCTTTTCTTCTTTTTTGTGTGGTTTTTTATTTTTTTAATTTTTATTTTTCATTTTTGAAACTTTTTTTTGTTTTTTATTTTCTTTTAACAAAAACCCATTCCAAAAAAAAAATAAAAAATAAAATTTTTTTTTTGTAAAAAATCATATGGGTTACGCGTTAAGAAAACGTATGTATACGGTACGGGCCAGAGGCCCTTATCCGTTCTAAACTGACCGTCAAGGGACGCATATGGGAATCGTATGGATTTGATGGGCGGCGATCCAAGAGATGGTGACGGTTGTATACGGTACGGGCGTAGCCCTTAACTCTAAGGGCAAAGCCCTTAGAGATGGTTTTTTAGTGGTTCTCACGGTTCTCACCATATATGTTGGTTCTCACTTGATCCCTTCACTATATATATATATATATATATATATATGGATTTAGTTAATAATATATAATATGTTTGAACAAGACCAAATGCTTATTTAAGTTCACTTCATTTCACTTAAACCAAAAATATCAAACCCCAAAAAATTAATATTAATCAAGTTCTAATGGAAGAAAGACCGGAAACGGAGCTCATTTCCATTCCGGCTACACCACGTGATTCCACGCCAGAGATACTCACGCCTTCAGGACTGCGGTCACCTAGACTGCAGTCCAAGGAAGGCGGAAAATCCTCAACAGCCTGGACTCCCACGTCGTTTATTTCCCCAAGGTTTTTAAGTCCCATTGGGACACCAATGAAGAAAGTATTGGTGAATATGAAAGGCTATTTAGAGGAAGTTGGTCATTTGACAAAACTTAATCCACAAGATGCTTGGCTTCCTATCACCGAGTCAAGAAATGGAAATGCACATTATGCTGCCTTTCATAACCTTAATGCCGGTGTTGGATTTCAAGCTTTGCTTTTACCCGTTGCTTTCTCGTTTCTCGGCTGGTAAATTTCTTAATTTTTAACCTCTAATAATTTATATACATTCACAATATTTGACTTAAACTCACGACCTATAGAGTAAATTTTACACTGTATTGTTTAGTTTACTCAAGGGGGAAAGGAAAGGAGAAGAGAGGAGAAAATTATAAAATACATTCTTAAGATTTTTTGTTGCTTAATTAGTTAATTACTTGCATGTATCTGTAGGTTAGCTTAAAAATTTTATTGTAATCTATCTAGCTAGATATGTAGAAATAATTTATATACATTTTTTTTTAATTTAATTTAATCATGATTTACTTCATGTTTTGATCATTTGGTTTGAATCTTACTTAAACTTCATAAACTTGCAATATTTTCATTAGTTTATTCATTAATATTATATTATGTCAGGTTGTCGGTAAGTATAATAAAGGGAAAATGATAAATCCTCTTAAAAGTTAGTTTAAAAATTCTTCCTAAAACTACAAGATAATGACATATGGATTCCACTTAGTCTTTTTCCTAATTTAATACCTTGATTTTTACACATGTAATCATCTTGTGGTTAGGATGATTATTAGACTATTTTGTTAAGAAGATTTACCATTTACCTAAATAAAATCATACATAAATTAAAAAGAATTAACTAAAGATGTTAAGTATCAATTTTGGAGTTGGGTTACATTTTGTCAAATTATATCATCTTAGCGTTCCAAGATAAAAGCAAGGATAGTAAAAGAGACTAATTATAACAATGTCAATGATGTCTAAGTGTTAACAACAATATTCAATTTTGTTATAAACAAGTTATAGAGAAACAACATGTATACAATTATACTTATATCTAAAAATAAATAAATAAAAATCCAAATGCGAACACGTATCGATTATTAGTTTAATAATTAAGCTATATTATTAGAATGTTATTATCATTAACATTTTCTTAGAAAAATACACACAAAGATTAGAAGTGGACTCCTAGATCAGTGGGAGACAGAAGTATACAAGGTTTTAGATGTCTTAAAGTAAACACCTTTCTTAATAAAGTGAAATAAAGTACAATGGTAACTTTTCTAGAATCAATACTATATTGCTACACAAGTATTTACAATACAAGTATTATGTACTTTGAAATAACTTTGGGCATGGAAATATCTGTACTTTTTTTTTCTTTGTCTAATACGTCATCGAAGACATCCCATGTTTGTTAGGGGGTAAGGAGTGGTGCAACGGTTTGGAGATTTTATGCTCGATACCGGCGGTAACACCGCCGCCGGCATCGAATTTATGCTCCGGCGGTTTGGTGAGAGGTATGAGAACCCGCTGCTCATAAAATCAAAAACGTGGGGACCATCTCCTTCTTTTGACCGTTGGAATGGGTTTGGAGTTTTTTTTTTTTTAAACTGTGCTGTATGTATATATATATACACTGTTTGAGCACTTGGAGAAGATGAAACGTAGCACAGGCGCACCACAGAACTTTTTTTTTTTTAGTATAATATTTACAAAACATACCCTCAAGTATTATATATTTACAGATTATGTTAGTTTTTTAAATATAATTTGTTTTAAATAATTTATTTGATTTAATTAATATAATGGATTTTTAATAATAATATGTTTAAATTAGAAAAAATTATTTAGTATGTTTTTTATTTATTTAAAAAAGAAAAAAAAAAGTTGGGAGGGTTGAGAATTTTATGGAATGCCAGTAAAAGAGGTTGGGAGGGTTGAGTGGGAGGGTTGAAAAGGTAAAGTGAGGTGGATAAATATTATTGGTTGGATTTGGGAGGGTTGATAAAATTTATCCCACCACTCCTAGTCCCCTTATAAGTTGTACTTCCTTTAATCCATACTTTATAGAGTTTAGACCATATAAAGGTCAAACAAATACGTATTGGATTTATTAGAAAGATAAGCGGTTGGTTTGGTCTCATGTACCGTTATGGTATCCAGAGCACACATCACATATAACTCATGCTAGTGACTTGTCATTCTCACACATAGATCACAATATATAGTTTTTCCACTTGTCTTTGACAAGTTCAAACCTCTGATATGCATCTTTCATATGTGGGCTCATGTGGTCACATGTTTTACACTTTTACCCCATTGGTATGTATTGTATAATAATAAATGTTTTATTTTCTTAACTTGTTTTGTATTTTCTTCTTAAAATGTTATTAAAACTTGAAAATATATACCATTAAACCGGTCATCATGTGCCAGTGTGAGGTTAGTCCACTTGGTAGAGGCTCTTGGCCTTTCGCTAAAGACCAAATATTCAATCCTTGGTAATAGGATAGTTTAGTATTATTTAATATAATTAGTAGTTTTGTATTTGCCGTTTAAGAAAACCCGACATTATGTTACTGAAAAAAAAGTATTGTTTTGATAAAGGAAAATGGTCTAACAAAGACCCATTTCTTTTCTTGTATGTGATTTGAATTAGTTCGTAGGACTAGCCTAACATTGAATGATACTCTTGGTTAATCATCTTAAAAATTGTTAAGAGTAATAAATCACATTGGTTATGTATATACATTGGTTATAAACAAGTTCACCTATTATTTAGTGAAGAAAAAAGAATCCATTTGATTAATAAACAAGTTCACCTATTATATATATACATTGGTTATGTATACAGGAGTTGGGGGATCATTTCATTAACCATAGCCTACATTTGGCAACTATACACCTTGTGGATCTTGGTACAACTTCATGAAGCAATTCCGGGCAAGAGGTATAACCGATACGTCGAGCTAGCTGAAGCAGCATTTGGTAAGAGTTGTCACAAACCAACCATCTAGTCCTATTCGATTTTTCATTCATAGAATGCAGCAACTCGGCGTTATGACAATTGATAGACATTATATTTATACGAGTCATATATAACATGAGTTATTGTATATATACTCTATCATAATCTAAGTCCTGATGTGAAATGACGTGTCATTGTTATGGACTTGATAAAGTCTGTAGCATAACGGATGCTCTATGTTTTTTCGTATGTGATCCTAAGGCATTTTTTGTTATTATTATTCAGGAAATCGATTAGGAGCATGGCTATCAATCTTTCCAACTGCTTATTTATCTGCTGGGACCGCGACAGCGTTGATTATTGTAGGAGGGGAGACCATGAAACTTTTCTTTGAGATCGTTTGTGGGCCTGCTTGTTCATCCAATCCATTAACAACTGTTGAATGGTATTTGGTTTTCACGTCGTTATGCATTGTGTTGTCTCAGCTTCCAAACCTTAACTCCATAGCTGGACTCTCCTTAATAGGAGCCATTACTGCAATCGTTTATTCCACGATGGTTTGGCTCCTTTCGGTTAGTGAGCAGAGGCCACCAAACATCTCTTATGAACCCATTCCGTTACCTTCATTTACTGCTTCGGTGTTTTCAGTTTTTAATGCACTCGGTATCATAGCATTCGCATTCAGAGGCCATAATTTAGTACTTGAGATTCAGGTAACTTTTTATTTTGATATATAGTTCTAACAATAGCATATGGTTATAATCACTTTGACCTCGAAAGTCAAAATCAATGTTCAGAATCTACTTCGAGATTGTAAATTTGACTTTTAGGGTCAAACTGTATACCATATGATTTTTAAAAGACTTGTCTTTTCACAAATTCTAACAAACTTTTTTTGTTATAAATCAATACTTTTGTAAGATGCTTTAACTTTGAAACATGTAAAAAACAACTAATTAAAATTGTGTTGTATCATCCTAGTCGACAATGCCATCAACGTTCAAGCACCCTGCTCACGTGCCAATGTGGAAAGGAGCCAAGGTTGCATATTTCTTCATTGCCATGTGCTTGTTCCCGGTAGCCATAGGCGGATTTTGGGCTTATGGAAATCTTGTAAGTAAATCGTCATTATGGTTTTGATATTCTTAACTTTACAAATTATAAGATACATTAAGCTTATAATGTCAATCTTTAATCTACTATAGATGCCACCAAGTGGGATTTTGAACGCGCTATTTGGCTTCCATGAACACGATATTTCAAGATGGTTACTTGCAACAACGTTCATCTTAGTCGTTTTTAGTTGCTTAAGCAGCTTCCAAATCTACTCCATGCCTGTTTTCGACAACTTTGAAGCTAGTTACACACACCGCACAAACAGACCATGTTCTGTTTGGGTTCGGTCTGGTTTCAGGGTGGTTTATGGGTTCATAAACTTCTTCATTGGGGTAGCATTACCGTTTCTTTCTAGCCTTGCGGGTTTATTGGGAGGACTAACACTTCCAGTGACATTTGCATACCCATGTTTCATGTGGGTACTAATCAAAAAGCCTACAAAGTATAGCTTCAATTGGTACTTTAACTGGTCACTCGGGTGGCTTGGTGTCGCGTTTAGTGTTGCGTTTACGATTGGCGGGATTTGGAGTATTGTTGACAATGGGCTGAAGTTGAAGTTCTTCAAGCCTAGCTAAAGATTGTATCTATATGTGGTTTTGAGTTTTGAGGTTTGATTGTGTAATTTGATATATATACAGTTTATTATGATAAGTGTAATGTAAGGTGAAAGTTTACATTTTGACATTTTTTCATAGAATACTGTGATCTTTACTTGCATTTAGTGTGTATTGTTCAGTAATGATTTTTGATATAAGTTTGTCAATGTAGATATGTTATATGTTTGTAAATGTTTAATCTCACCAGATCACACAAACAAAGGCTTAACCATCACAATTTATGTGACTCTATGGGTTCTAAGTAGAGGCTTGTTTGGAATAGTTTTTGCACCTGATTTTTACATGACAAACTGAAAAGAGTCTTTTCAATGTACAAATCAATTCCGGTTTAATCACAGTAAAGTGTTGTATGTGTAAATAACGGCTTCCTAAAAATAACTATTTAACTTTCAATATACAACACGTTTTTGGTATCATGGGTGTCCCATTGCGAGCAGACTAATCCCAATAACTGATTCATTTTGCGAGCCCAGAGTCAAAGTAGATGAACATCCGTGGCCAATATAAAACACGTTATTACGTATTAATGATAAGATCAAGAGATACGGTTAACAAAATCCTAATTTTTTATTATATTTACATTCGGGTCACTTTCATAACATGGGTTAACTTCCGAGCCCCTTTCATAACATTGCGAACATCTTTTAGTTGGACCAATGCTTAAGTATCTTTCAAACAATTTTATACAATCATTTAGTACTCGTGACCAAAAAATGAAGGTTTAATGAGTTCCATTCTGATCTAAAATTAGTCTCATATTGCACATTTTATACATTTTTTATATGCAATAGTGGTTCAAATGTTCAATTAATCAATTATACTTGAATTCGTAAAAAAAATAGTTGACATTGATACTTATTATGGTTAAATTGATGTTCTAGGTAAGTATTGAAGTTCATAGACAAAAATGGTGAAAGATATGGTCGGAAAGGATGCTAAAATGAAGAAACCAAGATCCGTGATAGTTAACAAGCGTTAAGAATTAAGTGACACCCGTTAAGGCATGAAGTTGTATCGAGTTATAAGCCGCGACCGTGACACATTGCTTAATGGGGATGCGCGATTTGACCTAACATACTAATGATGATGCGACTTACGATTTGTTTGATTAATAAACCTGCTTAACGGCCGCCAAGGCCTGTAGTAGTATAAATATAGCCTTATAATTTGTTTTAGGCTGACTTTAATAATTCGTTATGGCTGGAATAGTTAATTTTACTTGTTCTTTTAAAATAAAATTCTAAAATTTAATCAATAGATCAAACTAAAGATAAAGCAAAAAGAGTTGTATTGTATTTTGAAAATGAAGATTTTATCTAAAGAAATGAACACTATTAGGGTTGCTGAAAAGATTGAACAAAAAAAGTGTTGTCTATGCTAGTTTGTTTATTTTAACAAATGATTTACGAATAGATAGTCAGATTTAAGGTTGCATTCATGCTCGTCTGTTTGTGTCGAAAACAAACAATCATAATTGTATAAATGATAAGTATTCTTATTTTACGGTCTATCCTGAACAACCGATTATGAACATTTTGGTATGATTGTCAAACAACACCAAACATAATATTGAACGAAGCCAAAGCTGAACACGATATCAGAAGCTCAAACGATTATTATCAAGGAACTACTAAATTTATTTTTTAACTTTCTTTTAAAAAATACAAAAATGAAATTGCGTAAATAAGTAAAGAAATTGGGGCCCATCTTCAAATGGTTTAGTGGCAAGAAGACCCCTTTCCTCATAAGAGGTCAGTGGTTCGAGTCTTACCCTAGACATATTTGGAGTGGCCACATGTATTTTATTTCCACCTATGATGGGTCGGCGAGTGAGCTATCTAACACAATTTCGGTTAATAAACATTAAGCTAGACCTTCCGATATTTGCGAGTAATTCACTCATCTCTAAATGTATATAAAAGAGAAACCTTAATTCCAAAATGGAGAAGTTTGGACTCTTAGATGAAGCTCAATTTTTAATTATAACCATTAGATCAAAATACTGATGTCATATACCTTTTATAACTTTTTTAGATTTAATTTTAATATAATAAAGGTCATTAATTATGGAAAGTAATTTCATACATTTTATAATTATAGAAAGTAATTAATTTAATGATATAATTATGAAATAAATCCTAGACTTTGTATTATTTCTTAAAATCACTTTTTTGATTTTGTGTTTTTATTTTTTTTTATCAAATTATGACTTTATATACATTTTATCATATAACGTAGTAAATATTTGTTATGGTTATAAGTATTTAATTTTACATCGTTAAAATCTAATGATATTTAAATAAAAGATATTTTTTATTTGTATATGGTGTCTAAGAATAATCAAAAATATAAAAATGACAACATCACCGTTTTTCAACATATTTTATTTAATATGTTAAATTAATAAAATGATACAAATGTAATATGAATGATTTTTATATATATTGTTTTTCATATAGATTTTTATATTTACTTTTTATTTACTATCATGAAACATTAATATTTTATTAGTTATATATGTTTAACCGTGTATTACGCGAAATATAATATAGTTTAAGAAAATAAAGAAATTGGTAACATTACATTATATCGCTCCAAAGGTCATACATGTAAAATTGTTAACGATCTCTCTCACTCTCTTTCTCTCTATTACTCTGTTTCTGTTACTCCCCTCTCTCTCTCTCTCTCTCTCTCTCTCTCACTTCTCTCTCTCTCTCTCTCTCTCTCTATCTCTCTCTCTCTCTCTCTCTCTCTCTCTCTCTCTCTCTCTCTCTCTCTCTCTGATTCACTCATCTCAAATGTGTGTTAAAATTCATATAAATAGTTCTTCTTCATCTTGGGTTTTACCCATAATCACTTGATACACACACACACACATATATATATATACATATGCACAAAAGATATATCTATCAATCTATATACAATGAATCCAGCAAGACCTCCTTATTTTATCAAGGGTTACAATGCTACCATTAGCCGTGATAAACTGGTACACAAATAAACCTTTTATTATTTAGTTCATTTATTGATTTACATTCTTATATATGTATGTGCATTTATTGATTTACATTCTTATATATGTATGTGTATATGTATATGCATATCTGTAAATTAATTGTTAAGTGTGCCTTTTTTAGTACTAATTGATGATATAAGTTCAAAAGATTACCCCCTTTTTTATTCTTCAATGCTTTGATTGTTATTTTTTGGGCTCACATTTTGTATATATGTAAGATAGGGATTCAGGACTTAGGTTTCGCATATATTTCATCGACTCTATATATTTTACGGTTTTACTAAGGTGGTCTAGTGGTTAGGCGTTCTTTTGTCCTTACAAAGAGGTATAATGTCTTAATTTCTATAGATAAACATCTTCTGGGTGGCCCCGGAAAGGGTAAGG
This sequence comes from Erigeron breviscapus, assembly GCA_034093135.1. NCBI lineage: Eukaryota > Viridiplantae > Streptophyta > Magnoliopsida > Asterales > Asteraceae > Erigeron > Erigeron breviscapus. The sequence goes on along the minus strand of CM067175.1, from coordinate 19,969,171 downwards.
GATTACATTGGTTAGGTCGCATACATCTGAGTCAAAAACTTACCGTCCTTGGTAACCTGTACAGGGACACCTCTTTGTTCCATTTTGTTTTCAAAAATGTGTATGCAATATGCTATAAATATTATTTATGTAGCTATCAAGTGTTAAGAGAGAAAAGTTTTTAAACTAGAAACTATGCATATAGATGTCAACAAATGGGACGTTCGAAAAAAAAAGATGTCAAGATTTGATAAAGCTAGGAACATTCTTTATGTGATTAGTTTGCCCAGTTGGATATAGCTCTTGATGAGGAAACCAGACAATTGTGTAGCATGGATGTACAGATGTCGATACTTTTTCGAGAAAATAATGTTACCTTGTGGTTTCACAGGTTTAATGTGGTATGAATATATTAACTCTTGTTTACTGTACATTGTGTGACTACGGGGTTTCCTGTTACAGAAAATACCTACAAAGTTTGGCAAACATTTGGAAGGGAAAACAACCGGAACGATTTCTTTAAAGGGTCCCAGTGGAAACACGTGGCAGGCTGATTTGGGAGAGCAATCCGATGGTTTATATATCTTGGATGGATGGGAAGCTTTTGTGCGAGATCATTATTTAGAGAACGAGGACTGTTTAGTTTTCAGATATGATGGTAATTTGCATTTTACAGTACAAATCTTTGACCAAAGTGCATGTGAGAAAGAAACTGCATTTTCTGCCGAGTGCCATCAAGATTTGAGTATTTTTGATCAGCATTTTGGAAAGAAGAGGGAAAGGGAACATGCATCTTTCTTGAGTCATACGGTTGACTCTGTGCCAAAGAAAGCAAGAAGTTCACCTTCCCACGAAGCCATGAAACTATCTAAGATGCATACAGGACTACAAGAAAACATCAATGGACGTTGTGAAGTTGCAGACTTTTTGAATGGCTCGGAGTTTTGTGGCCATGCCTTAAAGAATCCCATAATTCCCATTATGCCGTTATCAGGTAAAAATGCTTGCTATTTTACTTGCCTTCTAAATTTATATTTTGGTATTATGTATATGGATTTTTCACGAGTCTTTATGCAGAGGTATGCCCAACTGATGATGAGTTGGGACGGATATCGGCATCTGAAGCAGACAAGATAGTTCAAGCATTTACTTCAAGTTTTCCTCACTTTAGCCAAGTTATGAAAAGGTTCAACGTAAGCGGTTCGTATACTTTGGTAGGTAGCTCCTTTATCATGTTCTTTTATGAAGAAGTCATTTACTTCTCAATTTAGAGGGAAAGTTGCATAATAAGGGTAACGAAACTTTGACCTGATTTATGTTTTGGGCAACACTTTACTTTACACTAAAAAAGACTTGAACTTTCAAAAACTTTTCATTTATAGTAAGCATTTAAGTTAACCGATTCCATGTAAATGGGTCATCATTTAAAATTTACGATTTATCATTTTGAAGTTGGTTACTGTTTAAAGTGTGAAAACAAAGATGGTTGCCCAAAACCGAAATGATACTGGAAATTTGCTACTTTTTTATGCAGTTTGCCCAAATTTAGATAACCAATTGTTATGTTGATCTTGACTTTCATTCTTATGATGTAGAATGTTCCATATCAGTTTGCGACTGCATACCTTCCAAACTGCAAAGTAAAGCTCGTGCTTTATAACTCAAAAGGTGATTATTGGACTATTAATTCAATTCCAACCATAAGAGTGCAAACTTCACATACTTTCTGTGGCGGGTGGTTGAGTTTTGTTCGTGATAATGACATTAATGTGAGAGATGTCTGCATATTTGAACTAACAGACAAGTGTGAATTGCGTGTGAATATTCTTAGAGTTAGACAGGAATCATTAGACTGTGAAGATGGTGATGTTAATGGGTTGACTAATGGGGCTTCTCAGAAAATGAATGGAAGGTTGGCTAAGAAAGTCAAAGGAAAATCTCGTAAAACTCAGAGTCTCGCTTTACTTGGAGATCAGAAGGTTGGTTTCTCCATTGATAAGGTCAAACACGGTATTGCAGCCAAGGGATCTGTTGCTGGTTCCCAATCAAGAACCTCTAATGGAAAGTCAGGTATAAATAAAGAATGACTTTGGTTACGGTTATAATTTTTTGTTTGTTTATTAGCTTTTAATGCTAAGAAGTGAAATCTTGATAGGGAAGATAAAAAGTTTACAAGAAAAAAGGGGTTCTTCTATGACGGGGTGTATGTCTTTGAAGTCAGCACCAGAGGAAAAAATAGCTGCTGAATCTTTCATTACTACCTTTCCTTATTTTGTTAGAGTCATGAAAAAGTTCAACATCGGTGGATCTTACACTCTTGTGAGTAGTTCAATCTTCACTTGTACTTTAAAGGGCTATTTGCATAAGTAATAACGTATTCAGCCAGATTGCTATTTCAGGTTACAAACATTATATATTTATATTCACGTGTAAGAAGCCTTGAACTTTTTTAAAACATGATTAAATTTAATCCTTTAAGTTAATCGGTTTGCAGACATCTTCATATAAGAAAAAAAGTTCAACATGGTTGGTACTATTGACAAGGTGATTGGCATGTCACCATGGCTGGGTAAACATATTTGAGTACCTTAAATCAAATTGTTTTGAAAGTTAACCGTTTTACTCGCCTAAAACAGACTTTGTGGCCTAATATATGGTATAGCCGGTATAGATGCACATCACCATTACTACTTGCTCCCTCTGTATCGCTTAACATGCTTGTTTTAATGTTGCAAACAAACAGAAAGTTCCGTATCAGTTCTCCATGGAGCACCTTCCTAACTGCAGAACAGCGATTATTCTCCACAATTTAAAAGGAGAACGCTGGACAGTAAACTCAATTCCAACATTTAAAGTCCAGACGCTGCATACCTTTTGTGGAGGATGGATGGCTTTTGTTCGTGATAATGGCATTCAAATGGGAGATATCTGCATATTTGAGCTTATTGGTAGCTGTGAAATGCGTGTGCACATATCTGGTGTTGGAAAGAATATCGTCGATTTAGAATATCAAACTGGAAATGGACCTCCAAATGAATTAGGCAATGAGTCATATTGATAAGCAAAAGATATTAAATTCTGGTGAGTACATTTTTTCAATCATTCTATGAATAAATTGCATTCTGTTGCCAAGGCAGAAACCTTGTATGGCAACTCAGATATCTATATATCAAAGGTGGCTAAATGGGTAGGTTGGGTTTGACCTGAAACACTTTGTGCAAAATATTTTTTTCAATAGTAAATTAGTAATCTACTTTTTCGAAGATTGACAATTTATATATTATAAATACATATTGGACAACTTTTGATCCGTTTCCTTCTCAGATAACTTTTTGGAATTTTTTTTTTCTCGTATGCCCAATTAAAGATAAAACATAACCCATGTTGGCACATTCATATTTAACGGGTTTATATTGCCGCCTTGCTAATCATGAACTTGCATTTGCAAAACTTGTGTTTGTATATATCTTCTCAGTTTTTTTCATATATGAGAGTAACGCAGCATAAAAAAGTAGTGCAGTTCCATTTGAAAAGCTTGTGTTCATACTTATTTTATAAGTCACATCTCACCATTACCTAAATAAATCTTTCCCATATTCCTCCAGAATAATGGATGCTGATCTATTCTCTTGTGACCAACTGTTTTTGCAGGTGGTGCTTTTTCTTCTCTTTTGGGAGGTTGCTTATTTGAGCTGGTGTCAATGTTATGGCGAAGCATTATGGGAAGTTAGCAAGAGTAAAAACAGATTATGGTACATGTTTTATCTGTCAACCCTTTTGGAGAACATTTTGTTAGTCATCCAATTACATTTTGCTGCATAACTCATAAAAACCTCCTGGACTTGTACATAACCTATTTGGTTTATAAATCCTTTAGTTTAGTACGGTTATATCTGGTCCAATTCACATATAAAGGAAAAAAAGAATCGTCTCATTCCCTAATAATACTGTTGATCAAGTACATCCATGTTATACAGAAATGATAACATGAAGAAATAGTCTTAAGATATTGGAGTTTGCCATGATACTAAACATGGAAATGCTAAGAAAATAAAGTTATGACACAAAAAATGTATGATGAAATAGAAGTGGGTAACTTTTTGTATATGAAAATGACTCTTGACTACATTCTTTTAATACAACTATATGATGCCAGTGGTTTCGGGTAGTATTAGACCAAGATAGTTACTTTATTGTCCTGGAATCTGGATAGGTCAAAATGTCATTGTTTTTCAGCTGTTCGTTTTGGACTTGATGAATTCAAACTGTTGTTTTGTGTGGAGTATGGAACACTTAATTGCTCAGTCATGTGTGGTCTTATGTTCAGGTCTTCATTAATAAAGCCTCCAAAGATGTGATCTGTTGAGCTGTATAGTCGCAGAAACTTTTCCATATAATGTGGCGCATCACATAGTTGTGTGACGCATCCGCATGTATAATACCAAATAAACCTGTACCAAAACCCATACCGATATAGTTTTGGGTTTGCAAGGAAATCTGTTTGGATTCTTTTTGGTATCAGGATGGTTTGGTATAGTACCTAGTTTTTAGTGTCAAGGTGTCTCAGGCCACAACTCAAAGGCTTTCTGATTGCTTTTCTTTGTGACAAGATGAATTGTGTCTCAAACATTTGTTCTTGCTTTTCTTTGTAACAAGATGAATTGTGTCTCAAACATTTGTTCTGCTCGAATGATACATTTGTTAGATTGATAGCAGCTATCAAAGTTGCAGTGATATCTATGATAATATCGTTAGCTCGTTTAGGTTTCTTCACAGATGGATTGTCCCATCTGTGTTTAAGTTCTTTGGGATTGTCCCATCTGTGTTTAAGTTCTTTGGGATTGTCCCATCTGTGTTTATGAGGAACAGCGATTTCAGACTATCTAATCCTACCAACGACGGGGTATTTAGGCATATGTTTCTCTTTACAGAAAGCGTCAAAAAGTTCCATTTATATCCTCTCAGGATTATAACAAACTATCCTACCTCTGGAGACAACTAAATTAAAGTATTAAACCATCTGAATCGCATGTGATTGCCATGCTGTATGAGAAGTTTGCATCATGAGCAAGTTAAATATGCAACTTTGTATTGTAGCTAAAGCATTTAGTGGATCCTCATATCACCATCTACTAGTTTTAGAATGCGATGCAAAATGGGAGCTATTTATCAGCAATTGTTGATCTTCAATGCCGTTGTTGAATGGGGGGCCAATTCTATTCCTCAAGTCTCGAATTCAAGCAATGCATACTTTTTTCTTGCTTTCGAACCTTCATTCTTACGCCGGCCTCTTTTCTTTTTTCTTGTCTTGAGGTGTCTTTTTTCTTTCTTTCTGATCTCGAGCTCCCTTTCTTCTCTCTTAAAGGCAGCTTCAACCTGCCTTTTTCTTTCCCTTTTTACTGACATAACACATCAGTATCTATATAGTTTCTTTCTTGCGGGAACTTCACCATACACTGACTCAGCGACAACATGCCAAGGCTGCTGCTTTCTCAATTTCTTTCGACTCTCACCTACTTAATTAGTTGCTTGCTTCTTTTCTTTTTCTTCAAAGAACAGATAAAATTCACTAACTCGTGTACCCACGTTCCCATTCATTAACCACCCTTTCTGAATATTCGGTCAAGACCAATTCTTCATATGTGATCCATTAGCAGCTGGGTTACCTACTTTCTGACCCGTTTTTGACCCGTACTCAAACACGCATAAGTTTTGCACAAAATATTAATGTTGGATTAATTTAGTCCAGTGATCCATCAAAGAGACACAGACAGACCTGGAAATGCAATGCTAAATGCAGGCAGGCAGTGGCACCAATTTAACAAGCAAAGAAAAATTGTATATAATCTTTATTCAATTCGGAGATCATCTTGATCCCCTAAATATATTGTATAAAATTTACAACATCAGTATATATATGCACCTTATTATAATTGTATTACTATGTATGAAAGAATAAAAAGTTGGTGCTGTGTATCTCTCTCTTTTTCTCATCTTTCAGCCACAAATGCATAAAAAGGAGAAATTTTTCATCTTTCCAAGATGTTGATCATCATGATATGGTCATCAAACTAAAACGATAGGCGGCCTCGGATTACATGATTGAGCAGCCATGTGGATTTTCTTCACTAAAACATTCACCACATCTGGTGACACAATAGGGCCTGTTCCAAGGGTTTGGGTATCCGTAGGAGCCGTCATAGCATGGGCCTGGTGGGGGTGGTACGGGTCTACCGTACCCATAGTGACACGGGCCTCCATCACGACCTTCGTAGCACTCTTGGCAACATACTGAGACAGGAGGAGGGCAGAAAGGCTGTGGGTACCCACAATCCGTTGGATACGGCATAGGCATAGGCATAGGCATAGGTTGGGGTTGGGGTGGGGGTGGGTTAGGTTTTGGGTCAACGGGAGGTGGCATTGGATTGGGTTTCGGTGGAGGATCGGGTTTGGGCGGAGGAGGATCAGGTTTAGGAGGAGGTGCGGGTTTGGGCACAGGAGGAGGAACTACTACAGCTGGAGGAGGAGGTTTGGGTTTCTCAGCCGGCGGCGGCGGGGGGTGGTTTTTAGGCGGCGGTTCAGCTGGGGGTTGTGGTTTAGGCGGCGGTGCCGGCTTAGGAGGAGGTGGTTGCGGTTTTGGTTTGTTATTTTCAACAATCTCAATGGACTGGATGGCCTTGCCACCCTTACAACATAGCTTGTCTCTAATCCGTTCTGGATCGCAGCATACGACCGTGATCATTACCTTGTTTTTATCCTCATCAAACACTTGATCTCTTATTTCTGATCCAAAAAGAAAGAAAACCTTTACATACATGGGCATATATTTAATTAATTAATTGTTAACAATCATCCATGATGATCATGAAAGAATATTTAAAAAATAAATAAAATGCACACGGATGGGCCAAAAGTGGAAAGTTATTAAAAAAGTTGAGTAAAAGTAAAATATAGAAAAAGAGATCTATTGATGAGTAGTTGATGATGATCAATTTGATTAATAATACTAATAATAATTGCAGCAGCAGCAGCCGAGAGTGTATATATATATATATATTATTATATGTATATATAGAGAAGTAGTAGAATGTAAAAAGGAGAAACGTACGGGGGTATTTGCTGAGGAGTTTCTTCACCTTCTTGTAACAGCAATGACATTTCAGATCAACTTCCAATATCATCACAGTAACCTTTTCCTCCTAAAACACATAATCAATCAATCATCAATTCAATTATATATAATTATATATACAGAAGATATGTCTGGTTTGTAATTTAGAAAAAAATAAAGTTAAGAAATGGAATAAATACTGTACATTGTGTGCTGGCGCCATCTATTGATCCCCCTCAGTCTGTCTGTCTCTCTAGAAACTGAAATTAATAGATTGATCGGAAACAAAGACGACTTTTTTTTTTTGGTAGTAGTAGTATATTTCTTTCTTTCTTCTTCCTGATATATTATTATATTTTTAAATTTTTAAATGATCAAGTAGAATAATATTGTATAGAGAGAGGGGAAGATGTTGGATGGATGGAGTAAAATTCACTACTAATTATCGACTATGAAATATAAAAAGAGGTCCATAATTATTATAATAAAATGGAAAGAAAATTAAGAGAGTGATTGATGTGTGTATTATTATATGTATGAGAGGGATTGTTCACCTTTCTTCCTTCACTCCAAAAGCACATCCCCAATTTCTTTATGAATCATCTTAATGTAATTTAATCTAGTCTAGTCCGACACCCTTTTACTTTCGGTTCAAGTCATCAGATAATTAGTTAGAAAGAAGAATCTGTAATACCCACCTAATTAATCTAGTTTAACTAATTTTTATTCACCACATATATCTTTCTTTCATTATTCTGATTATACATACATTATATATATATGCACTCTCTCTACATTTTTACTACAACTCTCCCAATTCATATCACATATTCACATGGTCTTGCCGAACGTAATTACTATCCCAATTCACATTCACATGACAGTGTCCCCATCCATCCCCCCTCCTTTCAATGACTATTGAAATGGTAAGTACAGTCTTTTACGGATTTTGGATCCTAATATCTCGACGATGGATGAGGGAGGTTGAGATGCATACACTTTTATTTTCACTTAGGTAGAGAAATTGCTTACAGGTTTTATTAAGGCCATTGCATGAAATGAGGATCAAACCCTTGAATTCTGTACAAAAATGTTATCATTTAATCATGCTATAGAAATGCTTCTTTTTTCTTTTTTTTAATTGTTTGTGACTTGTGTGACCGATTACTAAATTCCTAACCCTTAACTAATCCCCGCATTGACTTAAGAATTGAGATGCTCCTCTTCGTGTCAATAGGTGTAGGTGTAGGGTAGTGTGGTTGTGATGTGTGTTGAAAGCTTCCTCTTTTTCTTATGTGAAACCTTTTCTTTCAACTTTACAAATCATATCATATTTTTATTTCATCATCAGCCATCAGGTGACCACCACTACTTTATTGTTATTCCAAGCAAAGCAATTTCTTTATCAAAACCAACAAACAGTTTTAGTCTCATACACAAATGCACTTTTAAATTTTTATAGTTATTTTAAGTTTGTATTATAAATTTCGCAAATTATAAACTTGTATTCCAACAACAAATGCACTTTTATTATTTGCAAGGAAATGTGTTCTCATACTTTTTGGTATCAGGATGGTTTGGTATTGTATTGGCACCGGTATCATCCCTTGTTTATAGTGTCAAGATGTCTTGGCTACAACTCAAATGCTTCCTGTTTCCTTTTCTTTGTGACAAGCTGAATTGTCTCAAACATTTGTTCTACTTCTTGTGCACTTGAATAATACATTTACTAAATTGATAGTGGCTATCAAAGTTATAGCGACATCCATGATAATATCGTGAGTTCATTTAGGTTTCGTCACAGATTGTTGGATTTTCCTATCTGTGTTTAAGTTCTTTGGAGAATGTATGTGTTGGTACTTATGTGAAGCACTGCCATGAACAATGACAATTGGACATGCTAATACTCTTCTAAACTAATTATTCAATATTTCAACATACACAAAGAAACTGTTATTTTACCAACGTGGATAGCCCTATGTTTTTGCCACCATTTTTACGTGTTGCCGTGCAGTAGTTTTTTCCGGCAAAGTTAATTTATTAAATTTCGAGGACACGGTGCCCTCCTTTATTTCTTTTTTCTTCTTCACTTAAATTTCGTAAATTTAGGCATATGTTTGTATAACGATACCTTTCCAAGGACGGGGCATAGGACTACGGGTATCCAGGCGTATGTTTCTCTTAACAAAAAAATGTCAAAGTTCGATTTATGTTCTTTCAAGATTATAACAAACTATCCTGACCTCTCCGGGACAACTAAATTAAACCATCTAAATTACATTTGATTGCCATTCAATATGAGCATATTAAATATGCAACTTTGTAAGCTACAACATTTAATGGATCCTCATATCGTAGTTCAACATTAACTAGTTTTAGAATGCGCAGCAAAATGAGAGCTATTTCTCAGCAGGAGTTGATCTTCAGTGCGGTTGTTGAATGGGGAAAAACACCCTAAAATTTGGGGGAAATAATCAGTCTATAAACTTAAGGTGTCTGTATTTCTACAAGAATAGTTCCCGATAAGAGCAAGGTAGACCTATTCCTCAGATCTTGAATTCAAGCAGATGGTTTTTGACATGCTGAGAAGAGTTGCCAGCTGATTAAAGCCATGATAAAGGAGGTCAACAGTTGAAAACTCACAACTTCTGGAAGATGCCATCCTAAACCCCACCTTAGATAGCTGCAACAATGAACACACATATTAAGCAATTCACATGTCTATATAGAGCACAACACGACTTAACAGAGGGCCATGTTTCAGATGTAGCTAATATGCATGGTGTTCTATAGATGTTACAAGATTTTGGTAGATTGGGTAGCATATCAACCGGTTAAGGTTGCAACTGGACATTCTTAAGTGTGAAAAGTGAAAACAGGCTAAATCTGGTTAGGTTGACCCACCAACCTTTTGGCTATTAAAATAATATAACAAATGTTTCAACTAGTGTTGAAAAATCATCATTACTATGCTAGAAAAAGGGACTCAAGCAGGGATTTCTATTACGTATTAATAAACTATATACATGAAGCATGCTGTTTCATGCCTGAAGGGATTAGATACTTAAGAAATCTGCGCGCAAACATAACTAGAAGGTTGTATGGCATTGAAGATAACCCAATCGCTACCAGTTAACAAACTTTTTTTATTTGACCCAGTTGGCATTAAACAACCAAAACAACCCATTCATACGTAGATTGTTGGAGTTGTCACATATAGTTTTATGTCATTTAAAGAACGATTAACAAAAGGAAACCAACCTTGTGATGGAAGGCATTGTTGCCACAATTCCTGCACATGCATATATGATAGGAATCAATGTCTTGGGCTTGTTCTTTCTTAGCCACATCAAAGATCCCAGTGCAGCAAGTGATAAACTCAGCATCTGAATAATTCAAAATACACATCATAAGTTAAATTAACTTAAGAATAACGGATCAGAACAACATACTTACTTTTGTCAAAGGATAGCCACCTTTTATATCACTGAATTTATTAAATCTTTAAGGACAGTGCTTACGAGATTAAATGATCAGATTCACATAATAAGATAATTGAGCACTTGACATGATATGGTTACTTTATTTAACACATAAAATGAGCAGAAAAGGGCATTTCTGTGAGAAACGTAGACTCCTTAAGTCGGTAAGTAAGATAAATAAATACCGAGCAGCAGAACTTTTTTCATTGAGCCTTAGAAACTAACTCAAGTCAAATTTCCAATTCCAAAACACAAATCCCCTAAGTAGTAGCATTAACATATCCATTTTATATTTAGAAAGAAATGAGAAAAGTCAGCATACCAGATTTGCATTTGCTTCAAGACCTTGCAGAATGTATTCCCAAGTGAATTCAAGTCCTCTAGCACCAACCCAAAGGGGTGCCAGTCTATGCAAAACGGAATCAGCAAAAGCCCACCCTGCCAGTACAGATCACATGTAATATAATAAAATGATCAGCCAAAAGGGGAATACTATAAAAGTGCTAAGTAGTCACTCACCAAGTCCAACTGCCTGAAATTTGTGATTTTGAGAGATGTTCCTATGTGTCAACTGAGTCAGGGCAAAGTAAAGCCCCGCAACATCTATAAAACCAATTAAAGCTTTCAACAATTCCTAAACAGTAAGAAAAACAAAACTAACAGCATTAGAAAATAGGCATTTGGAAATTGATTTATTTACCTCGGTAGTAAATAAATGGCGACAGGGATAAACAAACATATTTTGCACAAGAAACAAGAACACAAGCCAGCTACATAAATAATTATAAACGTAAATGCAGAAAGTCAAACCATAGATTGAATAACATAGGTGTCCTTAGAATGTCAAATATGGCCTAGCAAGTGTTTGTAGATGAATGGCCCAAAAAAGTGTCAACGTGAATGTCAGTAGTTGTGTGAGCTTTTGATACTAATTGCTTAAGAGGAAGCAAATCATAGATCTGTCATTCAAAACACTAGAAGTAGAACTATTTTTGGATTATTTGAACATACTAAGACAAAAATTTACCAATACTTTACTTTCTTCTTTTGAAAAACAAAACTTTATTTAATTACCTTCTCCAAAGATCTAGTTTAGTTGTTTCATCTATCCAATTATTTCAAAAACAGTGAAAATTACTTCAAAGTCGGGAAAATACAAGAACTAATGAAGTGAAGAATAAACACATACTAAATCAATAAATCATTGATGAACTAAAAAAAACAATGTTACCTGAGAGGGGTCAAAAATGTCGCTTTCAGAAACCTTAAGAAATGTAGCTAGGCAAACGAGCTGTCCAAATAATCAAATACAAATGATATATTAGTTAACAGATAGTGTGCTAACTGCTAAACAGATGCTCGTACGAGCTGTGTTCATACTCTAAAAGCAGAGACAGGCAAATCATACCTTCACTAACGCTGTGATGAGATAGACAACAGCAGTTTTTACCGAAGTGCCAAGTGTGTCGTACTCAGATCTACAATGGAGAAAAAACCACCATGATAAAGATACACATTGACGTAACACATTTGAAACATTGATTTCTGTTGATGTATTATTGTAAAAGATACCAGTATCCAAATAACAATTTATCACATGCAGAGAAAGGATAGATATTTTTAACATGGAGTATGATCACTATTAAATAAGGTAAAGCATGTTCATATATTGGAATAACTTTTCATCAGGCCCAAGATTATAATGACTGATATTAGAGGAATCTGATTGAATTTAGGAATAACGTTATGCCTTCTTAGTGATACTCTTTTTGTCCTTCATATTACTTCATTCTAACTGTTTTGAAATTTGACTTGCACCCCATCACATTCATGAAAAGTATGCAGTAGCTATGTTGATGTTATCCTGGAGTAGAAACGTAGGTACTCTATAGGTACCTTAAAGCCCAATGCTCCTCAAGTATGGTAAACAAATAATAAACCATTATTCTATCATATTTACCTTTGTCCAAGAAATTCTATAAAAACCAGAAACAATGAAACTACAATGATATAGATAACATCTACTTGATTACATAACGTCAAACCATTTCAAGCAGATGGCAAGCTTCCTTAGAAGTTATAAGCAGTAACTCTAATGATTCCCAACTTCTCTTAATTTTTTGCTATTTGATTCTGACTATCAATAATGCAGGTAAGTACACACATTCAGAGAGCTAATGATAAAAAAGGTTCTCGAGCTACAAACTACAAGGTAGATAAGTAAAATGTATAACTTTAAACACACTTATAGAGTTACGGACAACACTTAATATGAACAAATCTCATCTAAATCTACAAGCACATGCTATAACTACAACACTTGGCAACAATTAGTAAATAGTTTTCACAACGAATTACACCGTGACAGCACCAGAAACATTTCATACAATAGTTAACACTCAGTTATAACTTCAAGTAATTAGAACATAGCGTATGAGAAATGATTTACAAACGATTCACTTCCAAACAAATATCCAACAAAAGCAGCAAAATCAAGGACCAATACAGAAAGTTCTTGAATACACAAGCACCAAAACCAGCTAAACACACATAAGGTCTTTGAAAACTAGAGTCAATTCGATAAACGAAACTCCTTAAGGACGGGAATCTTAAAGTCCCCAACTATGAATATGAATACAAGAACTAAAAGAGTTAAAAAATCAATGTACGAAAGTTTGTAGCAAAGCAAACCCAATATGAACAAATCTCAGACAACTTTATCAACATAAGTCAGAGCTACAAATTACAATGTGACAATACTATACACACTTCAGACGATATGTGACGGAAAATTCTATAACTATAGCTTAGTGATAGCTTCAAGTAGTCATCTGATGTCATCCTAGACACGTAGTTGGACTTCTCGGGTATAACTATGCGTTCTTAGCGATACTTCTCTGGCCTTAATATAAATCCCTTTATATCCTCTAAAACTTTAACTTAAGTTCCATTATTACATTTACAGAAAGTACAAGCATCATCAAGTTTGTCTAGTGGGAGTCCTGTTTCCTCACAATAAGTCTTAGGTTTGAATCCTGCCTAGGCATATCTTGGGGGTGGCCAGGAAAATGGTTGGAACCGATCATGAGCAAAACCCGGTTAGACCACCACAATGAGCTGAAAATGGCTCACCATCCCAGGGTTACCCTTAACCAAGGGAAAACCTTTAGTGTCTACATTTACAGAAAGCATATAACACTAACTATATCCTTGTTATCGGCTAGAACTAGTAAGATAGTTGGCCTAAAGATACCTTAAAGCAAAAAATGAAAAAGCTACTTTAAAGCACATTAGTTCTAGGTTGCGCAAAGTAATAAAGTCTTGTTCTTTCATGTCTGTCTTAGTGTACTTGTTCATACAAAAACAAAGCGAAAAAACTTAATATATCTCCCGCTTCCGTTCCACACAAACAAACAAACACTAATAGTGCCAAAGCTATAACATGAAATATCGTTTTCAAAGCTAACTATCAGCAACAAAAAGTCAAAATTCCGAAATCCCCAAGTAGACCGCCCCAGACCCATCACGTGGAAGTTGAAAACTCACCTAGGTGGCCCAGCTAACTATTCCACCTTCACCAACAGAATCTTCAAACCAACTATATTCCTCCTCTACTCCAATGTAGACTGAACTTACGATCCTTTCAAACTGCCCAAATCTCCAGGGCCAACAACGCTAACTTTCTAAACTATTCGTTCTAACTTACTGAGTGATACTTCCTAGAATAACTTGCCTATAGCACATATAAGCTTTCACAAAGCTAATCACAAACATGGTTTCCGAAAACAATACTAAACTATAGTCAGTCGAATATTTTCAAATATTATCCTCGAGACGCGGCATTGACAGTTATCAACGTTTCACGGATAACCGATACTCACTAATAACTTAATGTAACTCAGACTGTAGCATATAACAAAATTAATCAACTCTAAAAGTCCATCTCAACATCTCATACAGTCATACTTATAAAAAAAAACAAAAAACAAAACAATTCACATTCGTTAAACTGATTAATTAATTAAAAGCTCATATAAAATAAATATAACTTAAATATGAAGAAAATTCGATTAATTTATATTTTAATTAGTAATTAAGAATAGAAACAGATAAAGATAACGGAAGACTAACAGAGGAGTAGCGGAATAGTAAACGGCGTGAGGTCCAAAGGTTAAGATGGCACAGTTGAAGAAATGAAACATCGTCATCCTTCCTTTGGACTGTTAAATCGATGATGAGATCCAAAGAGAGAGTGATGAATTTTAGATTTTTTTGATTCTTTTAAAGAGAGTGTGAGAGATTGGTTTTGATTGTTTTTTATTTTTTTTAAAAAAGTTTTAAATTGGGCTTTGCTTTTGGGTTTTGATATTGGGTCACAAATTCACAATATAAATTGGATCGTAAACAAGCTTCATTATAAATTGAGTAAACGACACAGATCGTCCCTGTGGTTTATCAAAACAATCACGTTGCGTTCTTTCAAATTCAAAACATCACAGACAGTCCTTTAAAGGAGGATAAGGTTCACGTATAGTCCTTTGACTAGTTGACCGTCATCTATTCTTCGTTAAACCCCCACATGCTACCCACGTGAGGGGTATTTTTGACATTTCTACCTTAAAGGACCAAACTTGATATATATTCTTTCTTACTCCTTTCTTCTTCATCTTTCATTTTCTTAATTCTAACACCATATATTTTTCTTTAACAAAAAATCTCACCAGGAGTAAAATAACATCATCAAAATCAACTTTTATACACTAAATAAAATCTATAATCAAAATCAAATAACACAATTTGTTTTAAGAAAAACCCCAAACATGTTCATCACCATAAAAAACCCTAATCAAAAAACTTAATAAAAAAGAACATGTACACACATCATATTTTTAGGATTGATAAAAAACCAATTTGTATCATCTTCCTCTTCTAATTCACCACCAATCTACCACTGTTACGCCATCACCAGACCACCACAACCAACAACCCCAAATCGAAAGTGAAAGAAAAGAAGAACAAGAAAGATAAAGCCATCAAACTCGCAGTGACCCATCAAATTTGTTGTTGTCTCCTGACCACCACCACTCTCGGGCACCATCACTTCCGACGAGATAAAAGGGGGCGGCGTGTGGGGCAGCAAGTAGAAGGGGCGGCGAGATCTATATCTTTTCCGGTGTGGATGGTTTTTCCCGACGAGATCGATTTATTTTTACCATGGCTGTTTGTAAAAGATCGAATATGCACGATTATCTGCGCTCATTCATATTTTGAATGCAATTATTGTTTTCACTTATGGGCATATGGTGGCGGTAGTGGGTTTCTCATCACGGTGGCGATGGCAGGGGGTTATTGTGGTTCATGGCAGTGGTGGACGGGTTTTTCACCATTGCTACAGTAGCAACAACAACACATACCAATGAAAGAATTAGAGGAAGGAAAGAAATAAGAGGGCTGCAGCAGCACCTATCCATGGGAAGAAGACTATGATTTGTTTGACAAAGTTTTTGGTATGATACATGTAGGTATGTATGTATATAAATCTGGGAAAATAAAATAGAATATGTTACATGAAAGAAAATAGATATAGATTGGAAGTGAGATTAAAGTCAAATGATATATGGATTGAAAGATGGTGGGGGATTAAATTGTTGATTGAAAGAAAATAGTAAAGAGAACGTGGTGGTTGTTCCTTCCTTCCTGTGATGATTTTTGATTTTTGTCAAAAGGGATAAGGATTTTATGGGTTGTTTGAAGAATTAATTTTTTGGTTTTATAATAATATTGTGTTTGAAGGTATAGAGGAAGAACAATGACGAAACGTGATTATTTTGATAAACCACAAGGACGATCTGTGTCGTTTACTCTTATAAATTTCATGAGCCATGGGTTTGACTTTTGAGACCTCGTGTACCTATAGGGGTGTTCAAAGTCAGTTTCGGATAAGGCTGACAATTGGGTTTAAAGTAACTGTTAAGCAAAAAATATACTATGCAACTTTTTCTATTTTTAAAAATAATTGTTTTTAATATTTTAAAGTTCAACATTTAACTTTTTTGATACATAAAACGAATAACTGTCACGCTCAAATCATCAAAGGCAAGTTTTAAATGAGTCGTTTTCATGTTTGAAAGCTGAGAATTTTGTGCGCACCGAACCTGTTAAGACACGATTTGCCAGCCTTAGTTTCGGAAATCCAATTTTGCCACCACCGTCGTCCGTCACCGTCTTTGCCGTCATTACACCGTCACATCACGCGGGTACTTTTCTAGTTCCGTATAACTTTTGTTCATGTACAATTTATTCATACATTAAAATTTAAAACCACTATACGTTACTAAGTTAGGATCATAATTTGGCAATTCATTGAGGTAATTTAGTTGCTCATGTCAGTCAACGACCACTTAGCGATTGAAAATCATTGTATTGTTACATTTCACGTACTTCAAATATTTTCTCATTTATGTAAGCATGAAAAAGTGAAAGAAAACCTTTGTAACAAACAGGTCACATATCTGACCTTAACAAAGTGACAAACACTCACATAATCAATTTTATCCATTTTAGAAATTAAGAGTTGATACATGGACGTCACATCAATTTCACATCAACATTCAAAATGGCTAAAATACAAAGAAAAGAAAAAACAATTCAAAAGCATTAAATGTCAATTGCAATTCACCAATGGAATGTTAACATGCACTTTTACATTAACTGTACATCTACAACTCGAAGACTGTTGTAACTTACAAGTGGGTCTATAAAAGGCAACACATGATGAAGACCAAATGCTTTGTTCGTCCAATTGTGTGTGATTCCTCTTTTGCAATATACGTTTTCATAGACAACAGTTAAAGTTAGTCTTCACTCGTGTTCGGTGTTAGTATATATTGTAAAATCTTTAAATTCCCATAACTAGTTTGTCTAGCAAGTTATAAAATATTCACTTGTAAGCCATTTACACTACGTGAGTATTGTGCAAATTTTGGAACAACAAAAATACACGAATATAAGAACTAGTTTATTAATTAGGCACAACCGAGTAATTACATGACTTTCAAATTTTAAACCATGCATTACATTAGAAAATTTTAAACAAATAATTGTTGTCAACAGGGGATAACTATAATATGGTATCCCAATTCCCAATCATTACCTCCCTTATATGAAACCTTTAAGTCCCTTTGAGTCAAAGGAATAGAAACCAAAGCCTCAAGTCCCATGACTCTATTTCTCTTTGGCATGTTCCATGCTTAAAACTGCCATATAAAATATATTATGACAAGAATTTTACCCGGGCTTTGCCCCGGGAGAAATAACGATACGTAAAACGTACATTGTGTATAATGGTGGTGATACATATCCGTTGTTTGGTAATTAGCTAGCATTTATAAGCTTTTAAACTGTCTAGCCTTCAAGTGATAAACAAAGAAAAAAAAAATGTAAATAAACGATATACTATAAATCTTAAAAACTATCTTGAAAGCTAAAACCATTAAAAATAAAAGTTGAAAACAATTTTTTTTTTTTTAAAAATTGCTACAGTACTACAGTAACAGTACCAAGCCGGTACTGTTCATCGGCTAAGCCGAGCCGAGCCGCGGAGCCGTCACTGTGCAAGCCGAGCCGTCAAAGCCGGTTACTATTCAAGGCTTGGCTTACTATTCATAAGCCAAACCTTAAATGTTATATATATATATATATATATATATATATATATATATTAACATTTTGCCATTATAAACGTCACATGCCTCCATACAGTTTGAAATAAGCATATGACTAATTCTAAATACTTCTCTATAAATACTTGCATGGAATGTTATATTCTCTACACCACTACAAAAATACAAACTACTACACAATGAGCTATTCACTAGAATTACTTGTGCTATGTTTTTCTCTACTGTTCCTCATTTACACATTCACTCGTCGAACCAAATTCAAATCCAAGACAATAAACAAAGAAGCCCCGGAACTCGGTGGCGCATGGCCGATCATCGGACACCTCCATCTACTCGGTGGTGGCGACAAGCTTCTGTACCGTACATTAGGTGCCATGGCAGACAAATACGGGCCAGCTTTCAACATTCGGCTAGGAACCCGCCGAGCTTTTGTGGTTAGTAGCTGGGAAGTAGCCAAAGAATGCTTCACTATCAATGACAAGGCCCTTGCTTCTCGACCCAAAACCGCGGCTGTGAAGCATATGGGCTATAACTATGCCGTTTTTGGTTTCGCACCTTACACGCCTTTTTGGCGTGAAATGAGGAAGATTGCAACCCTTGAACTTCTCTCCAACCGACGTCTCGAGATGCTTAAAGATGTTCGGATGTTGGAGATAAATTCGGGGATAAATGAGCTTTATAAACGATGGAATGAAAATTCTTGTGAACCGGTTGTTGTTGGGCTAGATAAATGGTTAGAACATATGATGTTAAATATAGTTGTGATGATGGTAGCCGGTAAGCGGTATTTTGGGGCTGGAAATGGTGGTGATGCCGAGGCCGAAAGATGTCATAAAGCTATCACGGATTTCTTTCGTTTGATTGGTATATTTGTGGTATCGGACGCGATACCTTTTCTTTCGTGGTTGGATTTACAAGGTTACGAAAAACAGATGAAACAAACCGCGAAAGATCTTGATTTAGTACTTGGAGGATGGCTTGATGAGCATCGAAAAAGGAGGAAATTAAACTTAGAAGAAAATAAAAACGATGTAAAGGATTTTATAGATGTGATGTTGTCGCTTGAAGAAGATGGGCAACTATCTAATAGTGAGCATGATGTCGATACTAGTATCAAATCTACATGTTTGGTACGTTTTATTCGTACATTAACTGTTTTTTTTCTTAAGAACGCGTGTTATTTATTATTATAATTGTTATCGCGTGTTTATTGTATGTTTACGAATGATAAACCTTGTAGGCATTGATTCTTGGTGGGAGCGACACGACTGCTGGGACACTAGTTTGGGCAATCTCATTGTTGGTAAACCATCCGGATGTCCTACGAAAAATGCAGAAAGAACTAGATGACCAAGTAGGAAAAGACAGACAAGTTGATGAATCCGACATCAAAAACCTTGTATTTCTTCAAGCTGTAATCAAAGAAACGTTGCGTCTTTACCCTGCAGGCCCGCTTCTAGGGCCAAGGGAGGCAATGGAAGATTGTACCGTAGCAGGGTACAATGTAAAAGCTGGGACGCGGTTAATAGTTAACATTTGGAAGCTTCAAAGGGATGAGAGAGTTTGGGATAAACCAACCGAATTTCAACCTGAGAGGTTTATGAGCTTAGCTCATGAGAACGTCGAGCTGAGAGGACAGTTTGTGCTGATGCCTTTTGGGTCAGGTCGACGTTCTTGCCCTGGAGCCACATTTGGGATCCAAGTGCTTCATTTGACATTGGCCCGTCTTGTTCATGGTTTTGATTTGGGTCAACCTGGAGGTATCCCAGTGGACATGACCGAAAGCCCCGGAATGACTATTCCAAAACTGAAGCCGTTGGAAGTCCTCTTGACCCCACGCCTTCCACGTGAGCTCTATCGTTAACCAGTCGAAATTTTGATATGCATAATATCTATTTTAAAACAAGAATCCGTATATCGTGATAGTAAAATAAAAGAATCTTGTAACGTAACAAGAATTCGCTATGTAAACTCATTCACATCTTTTGGCTTTTAAGTTTTTTGGCTTTGATCACCAATATATGATCCAAATGTTGTATGCACCTTCATATATCAATCTTAACTTTTGATCTTGGATTAAGTTTGTTTCATATACTCGTATTTGTGTTACAAATATGAATTTCAAGGTGTAATGTTTTAAAAATATATATACCTGTTTAACTCAATGCAGTTTCCTGCACACATCATATGAATGGAATTGATCAAACATATTCATATATACACTATACTTTTACAGACAACAATATATTAGAACTGGACACACTGATACAACACTAATTATAAGAAACGATATGATAAACACACGAATAATCCTTAATACTTAAACAGACTTAACAAGTCCATTAAGAAGCACATGTACTTCCATTTATTGTTGCGATAAGCGTGGGGAAACTAGAACGTCAAGAGGAGTTGCCTTAGCATTGGTCATCCCAATGCTCGCTGTCATATCAACTGGTTCATCGTTTAAGGTCGACATCTCAAAATTTTGTAGCAAAGTGGCTAAAATTATAGGTAACATTTGAAGTGAGAAACCTATCCCAGGACAACACCTTCTTCCAGCACCAAAAGGGATCAACTCAAAATCGGCCCCTTTAACATCCACATCCCTATGGTTTGGGGTTAGAAACCTCTCGGGTTTAAATTCATTTGGGTCCGACCATATGTTTGGATCACGGTGGAGCTTCCACATGTTGATTAGTAACCAAGTGCCTTTTGGGACATGGTAGCCGGCTATAGTGCAATCTTCTGAAAAGGCTCTTGGACCCCCTAGGAATGCAGCCGGGTAGAGTCGCAATGTTTCTTTTATTATAGCCTGGAGGTATACAAGATTTTGTATATCTGACTCATCTACGTGTCTACGTTTCCCCACTTGCGCATCTAGTTCTTCTATAGCCAGTTTGAGAGTGTCGCGATTGTTGAGTAGTAGCGAGAGTATCCAAGTAAGCATGACAGTAATTGTATCTACGCCTCCCATGATAAGAGTCTGCAACAGATTATACTAGCTTCAGTATGAATTATTATATTACTCTCTCTGTCCCATTAGAAGTGTCTTGTTTTGAATATTCAAAGTCTTTATTCATCTAATTTTTGTTTGTGTTATGTAATAGTTGATGAAAGTTATATGTTTTGATTGAGTTTCAGATATATTTTCATTGGGTATAATTTTCATTAACGATTATATAACACATAATAATATATTTAAGGTCAAACTTAAATAACAAAGACTTTGAATATTCAAAATGTGACACTTTCAATATATATAGAAATAAGAACATCGTGTCCGTGTTGGCCCTTCAGATCATCTCAGGCTTTCGAATCAAACACGTCTAATAAACAAAACTCATGACAGACAAACTCATACTTTTGTATATACAGTACTTTGGTTTGGATCGGAGTTATAACGTACGAATTCAGGCTGTTTTGAAGTTCTGAATATTGGAATATGACGTTTTGGATATAAACCAACAATAAAGCACATAGAGCTAGAATAACTGGAAAAAAAAACCACGTTAGTGTGACCGTCACTGATCATCTATCCTTCATGATATGATAATTGACGATAACTGAAATCCCTATGTCTAGTAAATATTCGATGGACGTATTTACTCTTAAAGACGTATTATAGGGTTTCCCATTAGGTGATTGGAACTAAGAGGACTAATGAGGCACGAATTAAACACCAGAGGGACTAAATGTGAAAATACTCTCCTTATATATATAGAGAGTAATTAACCCTAATTTAAGGTTAATCAACCCACATAATCACAGCCTCCCTCATATCTAATTTCGTTCTCCATCCTCTGATGAATTCCTTAATCATGAATTCATCAATCCATCCTAAATCAATCATCTTGCTTATGTTCGTAAGCTATCTTCGTTGCTTATGTTCGTAAGCTATCTTCGTTGCTTATGTTCGTAAGCTATCTTCGTTGCTTATGTTCGTAAGCTATCTTCGTTGCTTATGTTCGTAAGCTATCTTCGTTGCTTATGTTCGTAAGCTATCTTCGTTGCTTATGTTCGTAAGCTATCTTCGTTGCTTATGTTCGTAAGCTATCTTCGTTGCTTATGTTCGTAAGCTATCTTCGTTGATTATTTTCGTAAGCTATCTTCGTTGCTTATGTTCGTAAGCTATCTTCGTTGATTATTTTCGTAAGCTATCTTCGTTGCTTATGTTCGTAAGCTATCTTCGTTGATTATTTTCGTAAGCTATCTTCGTTGCTTATGTTCGTAAGCTATCTTCGTTGATTATTTTCGTAAGCTATCTTCGTTGCTTATGTTCGTAAGCTATCTTCGTTGATTATTTTCGTAAGCTATCTTCGTTGCTTATGTTCGTAAGCTATCTTCGTTGCTTATGTTCGTAAGCTATCTTCGTTGCTTATGTTCGTAAGCTATCTTCGTTGCTTATGTTCGTAAGCTATCTTCGTTGCTTATGTTCGTAAGCTATCTTCGTTGCTTATGTTCGTAAGCTATCTTCGTTGCTTATGTTCGTAAGCTATCTTCGTTGCTTATGTTCGTAAGCTATCTTCGTTGCTTATGTTCGTAAGCTATCTTCGTTGCTTATGTTCGTAAGCTATCTTCGTTGCTTATGTTCGTAAGCTATCTTCGTTGCTTATGTTCGTAAGCTATCTTCGTTGCTTATGTTCGTAAGCTATCTTCGTTGCTTATGTTCGTAAGCTATCTTCGTTGCTTATGTTCGTAAGCTATCTTCGTTGCTTATGTTCGTAAGCTATCTTCGTTGCTTATGTTCGTAAGCTATCTTCGTTGCTTATGTTCGTAAGCTATCTTCGTTGCTTATGTTCGTAAGCTATCTTCGTTGCTTATGTTCGTAAGCTATCTTCGTTGCTTATGTTCGTAAGCTATCTTCGTTGCTTATGTTCGTAAGCTATCTTCGTTGCTTATGTTCGTAAGCTATCTTCGTTGCTTATGTTCGTAAGCTATCTTCGTTGCTTATGTTCGTAAGCTATCTTCGTTGCTTATGTTCGTAAGCTATCTTCGTTGCTTATGTTCGTAAGCTATCTTCGTTGCTTATGTTCGTAAGCTATCTTCGTTGCTTATGTTCGTAAGCTATCTTCGTTGCTTATGTTCGTAAGCTATCTTCGTTGCTTATGTTCGTAAGCTATCTTCGTTGCTTATGTTCGTAAGCTATCTTCGTTGCTTATGTTCGTAAGCTATCTTCGTTGCTTATGTTCGTAAGCTATCTTCGTTGCTTATGTTCGTAAGCTATCTTCGTTGCTTATGTTCGTAAGCTATCTTCGTTGCTTATGTTCGTAAGCTATCTTCGTTGCTTATGTTCGTAAGCTATCTTCGTTGCTTATGTTCGTAAGCTATCTTCGTTGCTTATGTTCGTAAGCTATCTTCGTTGCTTATGTTCGTAAGCTATCTTCGTTGCTTATGTTCGTAAGCTATCTTCGTTGCTTATGTTCGTAAGCTATCTTCGTTGCTTATGTTCGTAAGCTATCTTCGTTGCTTATGTTCGTAAGCTATCTTCGTTGCTTATGTTCGTAAGCTATCTTCGTTGCTTATGTTCGTAAGCTATCTTCGTTGCTTATGTTCGTAAGCTATCTTCGTTGCTTATTTCGTAAGCTATCTTCGTTGCTTATGTTCGTAAGCTATCTTCGTAAGTTACTTACGAAGATAGTTAACTACTTACGAAGTTACTTTTATTACGAAGTTAATTACTACTTACGAAGTTAATTACTACTTACGAAGTTAATTACTACTTACGAAGTTAATCCTTATTACGAACTTAACTATCTTCGTACCGTGCTTATTTTTCATGGATTACTGATTAACTTAGTTGATTATCAAGTTCGTGCTTATGTTTTACCTTAAAGTTTAAATGGAAAAAAAAGACCCTTATTTTCGGAAAATAATTTTTTCTGAGGCATTTTTACCACAGCACTTTAAGGGAAATAAAAAAATTTCCCATGCCTAATATATACGATTCTTAATTTTGTGCCCAAAGATCAAAAGATAAGCGTTGTGTTGCATGACCCTAATGCTCATGTGTACTTAGATATTAGTTATTTCTGCCCAAAGGTGATGTAACATCTAAGTAGAGCCTTACTTTAGCTTATTGTTTTGGTGTTTACAATAGGCTTACTTATCACTAGCTTCATTAGTATAATGGTCTTAGTCTCATTACCTTTTGAAATCTAATTATGTTGCTATAAGGAACATTATTATAGCCCTTAGTTAGTTTTAGGCATTACTTTAGTTCCATTACTTTTATAGACATTACTTAGTTTGCCTTATATAGCTAATCATGTCACTATAATTTCATTAGTATTAAGCCTACTTATTTTAGGCATTACTATTATAATCTTCTATTGCTTGTATCATAAATTAATATCCTCCTTATTTCCACTGAAGTACCTAACTTAGGCATTGAGCCACTTAATGATGCAAACTTTGCTTTATGAAAGGATTAATTACCTCTAATTCTGTAGATGATAGACCTTGACTATGTCATTCACCATAATGAACCCACTGCTTTACTGCTAACTCTTCCGCAGCTCAGAAAGCGAATTTTAATAAAGTGGGATAGGGCGAATCACTTGTCAATAATGATGGTCAGAAATTCATCAATCATAGTTTCCGAGGGAATGTATAAGGCGTTGCAAGTAGCTTAAATACAAAGGAAATAGCAGTGCTTGTGAACACATAATGTAAATGACTGACATGACTCATAAGCTTAAGAGTCCAAAAAAAAATGGAAGTCTATGACAATTTTCTTTTGCATTTTAATGACCTCATTGCTTGCTCATTTCGACTCCTTCAAAATTAATTTTAGCGCTATGAAGGATAAATGGTTGATGAGTGAACTAATAGCAATGTGTGTGCAAGAAAATGGTCGCCTTAAGTTGGGCCAACCTTAAGTTGTTCATCTTAGTACCACTGCTAATTCCATTAAGAGGAAAGATAAAAAACAGTAACAAAAACTGCAAATAAAGTTCAAAGGCTAATCATGGTGCTACTACCTCTAGCATTAAGTCCTTGACAAGCAATCCTAACTGCAAATTATGATTGTGCCCAGATTGCCCTAAAATCAAGGAGTAGCTAGCTAAGAAAGGTAACTTAATTTTTGTAATATTTGATTCTTTTATGTTTGATGTACTTATCAATACATGTGTGAGTGATTCTAGTTTTATACAAGGATTCCATGCAATCTAGAAACTATCAAATGACCAGAGAAAGCCTAGAGTTGGAAGGGTTGATCTCTTATATGTCGAAACCATGGAGACTTATGATTTACATATAAACAATGGAAAGTGTATTAGACTAGTAGATACCTTATGTATCGAGAATTTCTCGAAACCTTGTATCTGTTTTTTTTAGTCTAAGACCTTGAAGGTTATGTAATAATTCATGGTTATGACGAGATTGCCATTACTCATAATAATGCATTACGTGGTCCTAGTTTCTTGAATGGAATGTTGTATAAGTTAGAACTAGATCATAATTTCTCACAGTCTTTGTTGTCTCCTGATATTGATGACATAACTAAAACAAAGACAAGATCACCTAAATAATTAGAGAATTCCTCCATAATGTGGCATAAATATCTTAGCCACATATCACGAGTTCGCGTGATACGACTCATAAAGGATGAAATATTACATTCTCTTGACTTTAGTGATTTTGAAACATGTATTTACTGCCTCTAAGGTGAGATGGCTAAAGGGAATAAGAAAGGAGCTACTAAAAGTTCCAACTTGTTGGAAATAATTCACTCTGACGTTAAGTGGCCCCTATCCCGCATTCATTTCAGGACATGCATCATTTATTACATTCATTAACGATTATTCACGTTATATGCACCTAAATCTGATCTGAACCCTTAGAGACTTTTATTGATCTTAAACCTTTGGTTTAAAACAAACTTGATCGTAAAAATAAAAGTTGTGAGATCAGATAAAGAAGGTAAGTATTATGATAGACATACTGATATTGGTGAAGCTCATGGTCTTTTTTCCATAACTTTTGAAAGGAACAAGACATAAGTAACCAATACACCATGTCAGGTTCTCCTCAACAAAATTTTATGTTGCTAAAAGGAGAAATAGAACCTTAATGAACATGGTGAAGAGTATGCCTTTTCAACACTAACTTACCAACTTTCCTTTGGACTAAGGCCTTAAAACAGCTTTTCATATACTCAATAAAAGTTCCATTAGAATCTGTCCCTAAGAGTCCTGGACAGAAAGGAATCTGAGTCTAAAATATATGAAAGTATGAGGCTGTCATGCCGAAGCATAAGTCTGTAACCCTAACTTAAAGAAACTGGATCCTAAATCCCTTACATGTTTCTTTATCGGTTATTAGTTTTACTGTCTTTTCTACACTACTAGCATTATTGACACGCATCATGCCACGTTTCAAAGACTAAGAGATCAGTGGGAGCACGACAAATCATAACTTAAGATTTGCATTAAGTACAAGAAGCGGGGGGAACCACTCGTCGGTTATTATTACTCCTCCGATAACTCCTCTTGTACTCAACGCTGCTCCTAAAATCACTGATCCACCTTCTCCAAATCAGAATCCTAATCCTCCTAATTATGATACTACTAATGATAAAGCATCTTATTAAATAATGCTAAAGCAAAGCATCTTACTATTAATGCTATTAATGCTAAAGCATCTTCCTTACTCCTGAAAATCAACTCAGGAGATCATCTAGGTCACGCAAGGCCATAACTTTTGATGATTTCATAACTTATTTAAATGAAGTTGAGGACATTGGAAAGCTTACTGATCCTATTCCTTACCAAGAAGCCATTAATAGCGATCGGGCCACTTAGTGGAATGAAGCCATAATTTGAAAGCTCAATTCCATATAGCATAATGACGTTTGGGACTTGGTTGAATTTCTTGAAGAATCCAAACCTATAAGTTGTAAATGGATCTTCAAAACCAAATTAGACCAAGGAAACGTCAACGCTATAAGGCCAAACTGGTTGCGAATGGCTTTACTCAAAAGGAAGGAATCGATTATCAAGAGACCTATTCTCATGTCTCTCATAAAGATTCCTTAAGGATTGTCATGACATTAGTAGCTCATTATGATTTAGAGTTACATCAGATGGATGTCAAAACCTTTCCTGAATGGAAACTTGCAATAAGACGTATACATGTGAACCTATAATTCCAGAAGGTAAATGGCACATGGTCTGCAAGTTGAATAAGTCCATATACGGGTTGAAGCAAGCATCACTTAAAATGGTACCTTAAGTTTAATAAAGTCATAAAAGGACAAGACCTTCTAAAGAATCAAGTGGATCTTTGCACCTATCTCAAGATCAGTGGGAGTAAATTTACAATCCTTGTTTTGCACATGGATGATATTCTTGCAAGTAACAACTTGGATATGTTGCATGAGTCGAAGCGTTTACTTTTTCGCAGAATGTCGACATAAAAGATCTCCGTGATGCCTCTTATGTCATAGGTATCGAAATACATCGAGATAGGCGTAATGATGTTCTGGTTCTTTCTCAAAAGACTTATATTGAACACATCTTAGAACGCCATAACATGCAGCACTACACACCCACTATAACTCTAGTAGTAAAAGGAGACGTATGTGATAGTTTCCAAAGTCCAATCATTGAGATAAAATAGGAGCAAATGAGGATGATACCTTACTTATAAGTAGTTGGGAGCATTATGTACGCTCAGGTCTGTACTCATCTAGATATCGCTTATATCGCCGGTATGCTTGGGAGTTACTTATCTAATCCCGAATTAGCACACTGGAAAGCGGCTAAAAGGTTTTACGATATCTGCTAAGGACCAAAGACTACACATTAACTTATAGAAGAGGTGACAACTTAGAAGTAGTAGGATGTTTTAATTCCAATAAGAAATCTACTTCCGAATGTATATATTTATGGTTAGTTGGCAAACCTATCTTTTGACGGAGTCATAAGTAGAAACTGACTGCAACGTCTACCATGATGTCTGAACGTTCATAATTTCATGTCATGGGATGTTGTTAAAGAACTTAGTCAGTGGACTCGAAAATCGTCAACTTTATTTATAGACCATTGAAGCTTTAATGTGATAACTCAGCTACCGTAACTTGCTTGAACAGTAACAGTTCAACTGGCGCTGAGATGTATCTTGATACAAAGTTTCTGTTTGTATGTAAACAGATTGAGGAAAATGTTCTTTGTATTGAGTACATAAGTACACATAAGATGCTACTGGATCCAATGACCGAAGGTCTCCTCCTAAAAATCTTCGTAGGATACGTATCGAAGATGAGGCTTACTAAAGGACCTATTATGATAGCATGTTGTACTTGTTGGTCATTATTATTATTATGTTAATGAAAATTTTTCTCCTTATTCAGATTTTGTTTGTCTATTAGTTACACTTCGAAGTTAATTACTACTTACGAAGTTAATTACTACTTACGAAGTTAATTACTACTTACGAAGTTAATTACTACTTACGAAGTTAATTACTACTTACGAAGTTAATTACTACTTACGAAGTTAATTACTACTTACGAAGTTAATTACTACTTACGAAGTTAATTACTACTTACGAAGTTAATTACTACTTACGAAGTTAATTACTACTTACGAAGTTAATTACTACTTACGAAGTTAATTACTACTTACGAAGTTAATTACTACTTACGAAGTTAATTACTACTTACGAAGTTAATTACTACTTACGAAGTTAATTACTACTTACGAAGTTAATTACTACTTACGAAGTTAATTACTACTTACGAAGTTAATTACTACTTACGAAGTTAATTGCTACTTACGAAGTTAATTGCTACTTACGAAGTTAATTACTACTTACGAAGTTAATTACTACTTACGAAGTTAATTACTACTTACGAAGTTAATTACTACTTACGAAGTTAATTACTACTTACGAAGTTAATTACTACTTACGAAGTTAATTACTACTTACGAAGTTAATTACTACTTACGAAGTTAATTACTACTTACGAAGTTAATTACTACTTACGAAGTTAATTACTACTTACGAAGTTAATTACTACTTACGAAGTTAATTACTACTTACGAAGTTAATTACTACTTACGAAGTTAATTACTACTTACGAAGTTAATTACTACTTACGAAGTTAATTACTACTTACGAAGTTAATTACTACTTACGAAGTTAATTACTACTTACGAAGTTAATTACTACTTACGAAGTTAATTACTACTTACGAAGTTAATTACTACTTACGAAGTTAATTACTACTTACGAAGTTAATTACTACTTACGAAGTTAATTACTACTTACGAAGTTAATTACTACTTACGAAGTTAATTACTACTTACGAAGTTAATTACTACTTACGAAGTTAATTACTACTTACGAAGTTAATTACTACTTACGAAGTTAATTACTACTTACGAAGTTAATTACTACTTACGAAGTTAATTACTACTTACGAAGTTAATTACTACTTACGAAGTTAATTACTACTTACGAAGTTAATTACTACTTACGAAGTTAATTACTACTTACGAAGTTAATTACTACTTACGAAGTTAATTACTACTTACGAAGTTAATTACTACTTACGAAGTTAATTACTACTTACGAAGTTAATTACTACTTACGAAGTTAATTACTACTTACGAAGTTAATTACTACTTACGAAGTTAATTACTACTTACGAAGTTAATTACTACTTACGAAGTTAATTACTACTTACGAAGTTAATTACTACTTACGAAGTTAATTACTACTTACGAAGTTAATTACTACTTACGAAGT
Source organism: Erigeron breviscapus (assembly GCA_034093135.1). NCBI lineage: Eukaryota > Viridiplantae > Streptophyta > Magnoliopsida > Asterales > Asteraceae > Erigeron > Erigeron breviscapus. Next base: position 19,939,163 of record CM067175.1, on the reverse strand, counting down.
TAATTACTACTTACGAAGTTAATTACTACTTACGAAGTTAATACTACTTACGAAGTTAATTACTACTTACGAAGTTACTTTTATTACGAAGTTAATTACTACTTACGAAGTTAATTACTACTTACGAAGTTAATCACTACTTACGAAGTTAATCCTTATTACGAACTTAACTATCTTCGTACCGTGCTTATTTTTCATGGATTACTGATTAACTTAGTTGATTATCAAGTTCGTGCTTATGTTTTACCTTAAAGTTTAAATGGAAAAAAAAGACCCTTATTTTCGGAAAATAATTTTTTCTGAGGCATTTTTACCACAGCACTTTAAGGGAAATAAAAAAATTTCCCATGTCAATATACACGATTCTTAATTTTGTGCCCAAAGTCAAAAGATAAGCGTTGTGTTGCATGACCCTAATGCTCATGTGTACTTAGATATTAGTTATTTCTGCCCAAAAGTGATGTAACATCTAAGTAGAGCCTTACTTTAGCTTATTGTTTTGGTGTTTACAATAGGCTTACTTATCACTAGCTTCATTAGTATAATGGTCTTAGTCTCATTACCTTTTGAAATCTAATTATGTTACTATAAGGAACATTATTATTAGCCCTTAGTTAGTTTTAGGCATTACTTTAGTTCCCTTACTTTTATAGACATTACCTTAGTTTGCCTTATATAGCTAATCATGTCACTATAATTTCATTACTATTAAGCCTACTTATTTTTAGGCATTACTATTATAATCTTCTATTGCTTGTATCATAAATTAATATCCTCCTTATTTCCACTGATGTACCTAACTTAGGCATTGAGCCACTTACTGATGCAAACTTTGCTTTATGAAAGGATTAATTACCTCTAATTCTGTAGATGATAGACCTTGACTATGTCATTCACCATAATGAACCCACTGCTTTACTGCTAACTCTTCCGCAGCTCAGAAAGCGAATTTTTTTAATAAAGTGGGATAGGGCGAATCACTTGTCAATAATGATGGTCAGAAACTTCATCAATCATAGTTTCCGAGGGAATGTATAAGGCGTTTGCAAGTAGCTTAAATACAAAGGAAATAGCAGTGCTTGTGAACACATAATGTAAATGACTGACATGACTCATAAGCTTAAGAGTCCAAAAAAAAAATGGAAGTCTATGACAATTTTCTTTTGCATTTTAATGACCTCATTGCTTGCTCATTTCGACTCCTTCAAAATTAATTTTAGCGCTATGGATGAGTGAACTAAAAGCAATGTGTGTGCAAGAAAATGGTCGCCTTAAGTTGGGCCAACCTTAAGTTGTTCATCTTAGTACCACTGCTAATTCCATTAAGAGGAAAGATAAAAACAGTAATAAAAACTGCAAATAAAGTTCAAAGGCTAATCATGGTGCTACTACCTCTAGCATTAAGTCCTTGACAAGCAATCCTAACTGCAAATTATGATTGTGCCTAGATTGCCCTAAAATCAAGGAGTAGCTAGCTAAGAAAGGTAACTTAATTTTTGTAATATTTGATTCTTTTATGTTTGATGTACTTATCAATACATGTGTGAGTGATTCTAGTTTTATACAAGGATTCCATGCAATCTAGAAACTATCAAATGACCAGAGAAGCCTAGAGTTGGAAGGGTTGATCTCTTATATGTCGAAACCATGGAGACTTGTTTGATTTAAATCTATCTAAGGTATCTAAGGTATTTTTATAGATCAATAAATACCTTAGTTTTGTCTTTTAGTTTTGTTAGATTTTAATCTTTTATCTACCTTGTGGTTACAAACTGGTAACTTCTTTTATACAAGGAGTGACATTTACACAAGTTACAACAGAATGTACAACAAATTACAAGAAGATAAAAATGAAGAAAGAACTTAAACAGATGGCCCTTCGCCAGTTCTTCTTCTTTTGGCAATTGTAGAAATGGGCTGTTTGTCTTCAGGATCAACATTCAGTCTCTCTTCAATATTTTCCTTAAACTTGAGCAGACTTTGAAGAACAAACATCCATCCTCTTTCAACCTTATTCCTTTGTTGCTTGGCCTCCAACAGTTTTGCCATTTCCACCAGTTCCGAGTAACCATAAGAAAGCACGTCAGGATTCTCAGTTTGCCTCAAGGGACCATTAAGGTGTTGAACCTCAATAGTGAAATGTTTGGTACCTGGTTTAATTGAGACTTTCATTTCAGTAATCTTACCAGGGTGATATCTCCGCTGTTGCACTTCAGACAAATACTCTCTAGCTTCAGATTCATTGGCCAGTTTGATCTGGCCAGTGCTCATACTATGCACTGCAGCTTTGATATCTTCACTTGAGGGTTCAGTTGTTTCCACCCAGGTCCTAAGGTCAGCATCTCTTGGCAACATCTTAGGTTTACCTTTGGACTTGGGTGAATTCATCACCTGTTTGACCACCTTCTTAACATGTTCAGCTCTTGAGAATTCCTTCAGTTCTCACTTCCTTTGCCTTATCCACTGTGATATTTAAACACCTGGCATCATACTCAGCCTCATCCTCCCTATAATGTTTGTCAAGCTCAATCTCCAGTTGTTCTTTCAGTGCATTAATAATTCTGGGATCAGCCTTGACTTTGGCATACTCTGCAAGTGTCATGCCCAGAAGACGACCATCACTTATATCAAGGAGAGTTGGGGCTAAAGTATTTCTATCTTTTGCTTGATTCACCCTCATTTGTTTCTTCCTCTCCTTGATTGCATCTCCAAGCCTTGCCAGCTGCCTACTAACATCTTCTGAAACTGGAGGGAGCTGATCAATGTTGCCAGTTTCTAACACACTGGCTTCAGTACCAGTTGTTTTTGCTTGTTCATCAGTGGCCGGCCCAACTACCTTTCCTTTCCCTTTATTCCCCCTATCAACCACATCTTCAAATTGTTCAATCACCTGCTCATCACCTTCATCTGACCCAACACAGTCCTTTCTACCAGTTGTCTTGCACTAACTGGACCTGGCAGTCTTGGTCCAGGCGCAAGGATATTCCTTCTATCCCTTTCCCCCTTGGCAGCATCGAGACCTGCACGAATAGCTGCCCAGTCTTCATTGCTAGAGGGCAAACGGGCTAGAGGCTGCCACGATTGCATATCCTTGCACTCTCTGAAAACAGTGCATATCATTCGGAAGGATCTCCACAAGTGGTTAATTTCTTGAGACTGGACCAATACATTTGCTGCAGTTTGGTCCTGTCCAGTCTTCAAGTCTTTTAATAATTTTGAGTCTTCATCTAGACCTTTAACCACCTGTTCCTTCACCTCATCATCTTTCTTCTTTAAGTTCTCTACTTCAGATGCCAGTTTATTAATTGATGAAGTGTGAGATGCCAACTGGGTGTTTACTGCATTAACTGCACCCCTTAACTGGCTAACTTCAAGTGCCAGAGGCTCCAGATTAATCTTAGGAGGTGGGAGCTTGGCAAATTCAGCCATAACCTTCTTTACTAGTTCATCTTCTCGACTGGCCAGTTTCTCATCAATCATCTGGCCAACAGAAGAGGCTACCTGCTGACCAATATCAACTACATTAAGGCCAGGTCTTTCAAACAACTCTTTGACCTGCCTTTCTATCTCCTTCAGATCCACCTCTGATGATCGAACAGTGTTGCTTAAGAGGTTGGAGATAGATGTATTGACATTTGAATGGGTTAAGTCAAAAGCTTCCTTCAAAGATGTGGACAAATTGTTACAGCTTGAGACTAACTCATTCAACTTTCTAAATACCAAGTCTTCATTAGCAGTAAACTTATTGATTCCCAGATCAACAACCTTTGAATTTATAATTGTTTCCTTGTTGAATCTGGAAATAGACTTGGCATTTTGCTCTATTGTCTTATGAACACCCTCCACCCGTTTGATCAGGTTTTGGATATCGGTTGAGAAAGAGACAAATTGAGCTTCCAGTGACAAAGGAGCAGTTGTCACTGGACCAGTAGCAGACTGCACCAGTTCAACTGAAGGAGGCAAAACAAAGGGAGCCTCTCCAGTTGTTCCAGTGGCAGAAGAAGAAAATATAGGGGGTGAAAAAGAAGGCTGAGGAGAAACAATGTGTTGGTCAGGCTGAGAATGCTCAGGTATGACCAACGGCGACGGTGGTGGTGATTGAGTTCTTTGTGGGGAAATATTTGTAGGAGTATCTTGATGGGAAACTGAAACTTGGTGTTCTAGGGGTTGATCAAAGAAAGAAGGGAGTTGAGCATGTACAGATGCATCAACCATTTCTTGATCAGCTTGTGTTTCTTCTGAATCCGAAGATTCGAGATGAAACTCATCCTCATTTATGCCTAGATTCATAAATGATAGGGATGGCTGAACATCATGTTCAGGCTCCTGATGACCAGTTCCAGTTACCTGGATGGTTTCATCAGTTGAAGGATCAGATGCCGGAACATCTTCACCAGGGATAGACGTGATAGGAACGGCTTCAGTTATGGTTGTTCTATCCTCAACCACAACTTGAGACGAACTGGAGGGTCCCTCATTATTTTGAGGCCCGCCCAGTTGTCTTTCTGGTTCACTTTCCAAAGGTGCACCAGTTTTAGCAAATGCCAGCTGCATCTGCTCAGGAATTTCAACCTCACCAGCTTCAGATGCTAGTGAGTCTAGATTCCTCAAAACATCTGGCCTTGTGAACGGAGAGTCTGTATTTCTATACTCTTCTTCACCCAGAATTTGCTTGAAACATAAAGATAGAAATCTGGAAAAGGGGATACACACACCCCTGGAGCCTTTCAGCTTTTGCACAAGACTCCTATACAGTATATCAGCAAAATCCACCCTCAACCCCTTCCACAAACAATAAGCCATTTCAGCTTGTGAAGAGTTGATCTGGTCAAGACCACCTGAACTACCACCTAGACTTTCAACCAGATGTACAAAGAAAAACCTCCATGAAGGTGTAAGGCCCTTCATGGTCATAGCCCCCTTGGTCTTTAACACACCATCATTGTCCAAGCACTCCTTATGACCCATCTCAAGGAGTACTTGACGAAAATTGATATTCGAGGCTAAAACAACTGGAGACTCACCCTCTCTCCAGTAATTGAGGTGAAGAGCATCCCTCAACACTTCTACATCCAGAGTACACTTGATTGTTCCATCCTTTAAAGTGAAACTGATGGAGGAACAATCGGAAGAAAGTGTGGCAGTGAACCAGAACTCACACAAGTAATCATGATACATCTTGCGTGGGTTCCTGGTGAATAAGGGTCCTATTGGAGAATCCTTTAAAAACTTTCTGATTCTACCAATAAGGGTTTTAGACCCTTGAGAGCCTTGTAGGCTAGCCAAAGGATTGTTTGGGTTTAATTTTAGGGCTGCACTATAAGGAGCACCAGGTGCCTGGGGGACATCTGGTGAGGGATTGTAAGGAGCAGTCAAGAGATTTACATCTCTTGAGCGGGATGATTTAGGAGCCATTGAATGAAATTGAAATTGAGGAATTTTTAGGGTTTTGATATGAGAAGCAAAGAGAAGAATGAAGCAGTGATTTATGATTGGAAGTAAATGAAGAGAGTAAATGAAGAGAATGAAAAAAAAAGTAAATGTGTTATGAAGTAAATAAGGGTATTTATAAGGGGATTCAAGATCCCAATGTAAAACCAAAAATCATATTTTATTAAACCAAATATTTTCGAAGATATTTTGAAAATAAAATATAATTTTCCATGTAAGCATTAAATGTTACCATGTCAGCATTAAATGCTACGACGGCTTACTTTACCCATAACCCCACTCACTTTTTGTTTTCCCAACACAAACAGTTGTCAAGTACTAAAAATGGTTTCAACACGTCAGATCACGATATCAAGTGGTTTAAAACACTCGAGTATCATCACGTGTCACACATATAGACCAAGTATTTGTAACGTTATGAAAATTTAGACAAAGACTGAACCTGGTAACTGGAGTTGATGTTCTTCTCTACGACTGTACTTATTGGCTATGATTTCGGTTTAAAACGAAATGAGTATTATCCCGGCCGGACTTATTAAATACTCATAGATAAATGATCACTCGGTCAAGTGGGAGAATGTTGGAACCACGTTAGTGTGACCGTCACTGATCATCTATCCTTCCTGATATGATAATTGACGATAACTGAAATCCCTATGTCTAGTAAATATTCGATGGACGTATTTACTCTTAAAGACGTATTATAGGGTTTCCCATTAGGTGATTGGAACTAAGAGGACTAATGAGGCACGAATTAAACACCAGAGGGACTAAATGTGAAAATACTCTCCTTATATATAGAGTAATTAACCCTAATTTAAGGTTAATCAACACACATAATCACAGCCTCCCTCATATCTAATTTCGTTCTCCATCCTCTGATGAATTCCTTAATCATGAATTCATCAATCCATCCTAAATCAATCTTCTTGTTATGGGAACCCGAAATCAATAGCAATCATGCTTTATGCTGTTACAGGTTCCACAGGACGATCTGGATTCCCCGGTACGTGTTTATTACGAATTGAATCATGTTATATTCCAACAATTAACGCATCAAAGAAAAGAATATGTGCATTTAAAACAAGGTGCATCCCCAACATTAATTAACCTTCATACAAAATAATTAACCTAGCTCAAATGTACCTATCACGTACCCATAGGTCATGTGGAGAAATTTGTCAAAGAGGTTTTTTTTACGAAACTAATTCTTTGAAGCAGACACTAGATATTAATGCCAAAACTTTGGATCAAGAATATCCCCATCATTCTTTGTCTTTTTAAGAGAAAAAATATCAATCATGAATTGCATCAGTCAATTATATACAGTATATCACATATTTTCTATCATTTGGTGATGCTTATCCTAAATGACCAAAGATCAAACTCTGTAGAATAAGGATTGAGATCTTTTAAAATTTAGAAATTACGAGTGGAGTAAAATATTGAATATATTTTAATTTGTCGGTAGACTCTGAATCATGTTTGAAATATTTTGATTAATCGGGAACTTTAGTTTAAAGGATCATAACATTAGAGGATCCATATTCGCGGAAGATATACTTACCATGGAGGTGGCTTTGATGGTGGTATCCGCATCATAACCTTCTAATTCATCACTTTCTAATGCCAACATCATCACATCGATCAAGTCTTTTTCCATTGTAGACTCACTGGAAGAAGCCCTTTTCTTTCGATGCTCGTCTAACGATATAGTGACCATGGAATCGAGTTCAAAGGCAACTCTTTTCATGGATTTCTCAACACCACCTAAATCTAACCATCCTAGAAAAGGAAAAGCATCTGCCAACACAAATCGCCCCGTGTAATGAAACCATTGTCTCAATAACTCACTATCAACACCTCCAGTGTACCGTTTTCCAGCCACGATTCTAAGCATTATATTCATACTCAAATCCCAAAACCATTTCTTCATCTCCACCAATACTTTCCCCTCCTCATCTCTCTTCTCCTTCCAAAGCTCATACATGTTTTGTATAGACTTTTCTAGCTCAAAAGCTCTAACATACTTAAGCTTCTCGAGCCGACTACTAGACAACACCTCTAGGGAGACTATTTTACGTATCCCACGCCAATACGGCCCGTATGGAGTGAATGAAAAAGAAGCATAATTATGTCCCAAAATCTTGGCAGCAAGGTATTTGGGACGGTAAGAGACAATCACATCATGGGTCGTGAAGATTTCCTTGGCATCTCCCAACTGCTCACCACTAAAACTCTACGTATGCCAAGCCGCACCATGAAGATCGGGCCATATCGGTCAGCCATGGATGCCAAGGCTACATGAGGAAGATTAGTTGAATCACCAAAAAGTTTTAAGTGGCCTATTATAGGCCATGCACCACTTGCTTGAGGTGGAGTATTAATAGTGTTT
>CM067175.1:19881317-19926317 GCA_034093135.1 Erigeron breviscapus | reverse complement strand
GATTAGTAGCTTTTAAAGTGACTTTCTTGTTGATAGATCTATATGTTTTTGTATATTTTTGAAGAGTATATTCTGAGATTTTTCATATAAAAGATGTTTTTATATTGTTGAAAGTTAGATCTATAAAAGTTGATAGTAAAAAGTGTTGATTTGAATGCATATATGCTAGATTTAAGAAAGTTGGATCTTTTGTTGGATTATGAGATGGATATGGACTTGTTATAAGTGAAAAATATGTTAATATTAGTGTTAATATTCTGGAAAAATTGATAAAATATCAAGGATATAAAGCTTGAATCAAAACATGTTAAAATAAGCTAGAAATCACAAACCGAAAACACGCAAAAATGCATTTTGAGCACACACATGCACCATAATCTTATGACCAAGAAAATATGATAAACCTACTGGAAAAATGTTGAAATAAAAGCACAAAACTCAGATCTATTTGTTCATGACAACAACAAGCTCAAAAACCACCTTTTCGGGTCAAATAATCACTAACCGAAAGCACTAAATTGCACATATCACACCACCACCACTCTCACGATTTTGGACACCAAAATATGATGAACTTTCTGGAAATAATGAAACAAGAATGAAAATCCATTTTGAAGCACTTTAATTGCTTAAGAAATGAGGCTAAAATCACTATTTCGGTAAACGATTTTTAATCATAAAACCCTCAAAATGAGCAAGACACAAGAGAGGTTGAATTGATATGATTTTGTATGGATAAAAGTTGCCTAAAAGGCCTGAGATTTTTGACCAAAATGTTTGGTGATGATTTCTAAGAATTTCCATGAATTATTGAATTTAAATGGTAATTAAAAGACATAAAAATCAATAAATAAATTATGTAAATCAAGAATGAAGTTAAATCATCTTAACCATTGATAAAAATAACTAAAACCTACTGGAGAAAAATAGCTAAAAGGCAAAATTTAAAGATAAATAATTAAGTAAAAACAATTAATTAAATATTATTATTAAAATAAATGGAAAATACACAAATAAAAGTATAAATCATGAAATTATAAATTAAGAAGCTTATATATCAGAAGATAATTCAAATGAAATCATTCCTAATTTATAAAGACAATTATCACACTTAAAAGTATTTTTAAGGATTTATTTAGCAAATAAATCAATAAAGTGAATAAATAAATAATTAAATATTATTAAATTAAATATATATTCACAAATCAGAAAATATACTTAAAATATTTATATTATAAGACCACTAATGTCAAATATTATTACTAAGCAAAGTGTGCAATGGAAATCATATAAATCCAAGCCAAACTACCGAAATTCCAATAAACGTACAAAAACGTATAATGAGAAAACGACTCTTACCACCAAATCTCTTATACCCAAACAATGAGAACATCATAATGCACTTAAATTCCATAATCTAATGACAACCAAATATGGGCAAGTCTACTAGTATACATCTCATGATCTAGCTCACTAGTTCATGTCACGCGAACTTACGCCGCGAATATATACGTTATGGTTTAGGCTTGCTTGAGGCGCAACAAATCTAAGCGGAGGAATCACGTTTGATCAGCCCCTTTTCACTCTCTAATCAAGTGAGTCATAGCCCCCTTTCAAACTCTTTTACGTGTTTACTTTCGGGGTGAAAAGCATGATTTATTTAAAATGACTTTCTCTTATGAATTGATTCATTGAAATAATTAAATGACTTTCTCTTATGAATTGATTCATTGAAATAATGATAATGACATGGGAATTATATTGTATGTTCAACGTGTTATATGTTATATGATGAGCTTGAGTACTGTCAAACTGTGGTCCCCTGTACACTACTATTAACTCATTTGAGGCCTGTAGTTAGAGGGTTGCGCAACTAGGACTTGTCCCCTCATCCACTATTATAGGTAACGGTGGGATGTTTGGTCTGCCTTGGTGGCCACCTTCATCGCCAGTCTGGCCTCGCGGTGCTCTAACTACTATATATTTATGGGCGTCTCCATGGCACGACCCTTGGTTATCTTTATGCACGTGATTGACAGCATGTGCTTATTATCATTATCTTATCATTTGGGACATTATATATATATTCACAAATCAGAAAATATACTTAAAATATTTATATTATAAGACCACTAATTAAATATTATTATTAAAATAAATGGAAAATACACAAATAAAAGTATAAATCATGAAATTATAAATTAAGAAGCTTATATATCAGAAGATAATTCAAATGAAATCATTCCTAATTTATAAAGACAATTATCACACTTAAAAGTATTTTTAAGGATTTATTTAGCAAATAAATCAATAAAGTGAATAAATAAATAATTAAATATTATTATTAAAATAAATGGAAAATACACAAATAAAAGTATAAATCATGAAATTATAAATTAAGAAGCTTATATATCAGAAGATAATTCAAATGAAATCATTCCTAATTTATAAAGACAATTATCACACTTAAAAGTATTTTTAAGGATTTATTTAGCAAATAAATCAATAAAGTGAATAAATAAATAATTAAATATTATTATTAAAATAAATGGAAAATACACAAATAAAAGTATAAATCATGAAATTATAAATTAAGAAGCTTATATATCAGAAGATAATTCAAATGAAATCATTCCTAATTTATAAAGACAATTATCACACTTAAAAGTATTTTTAAGGATTTATTTAGCAAATAAATCAATAAAGTGAATAAATAAATAATTAAATATTATTAAATTAAATATATATTCACAAATCAGAAAATATACTTAAAATATTTATATTATAAGACCACTAATGTCAAATATTATTATTAAAATAAATGGAAAATACACAAATAAAAGTATAAATCATGAAATTATAAATTAAGAAGCTTATATATCAGAAGATAATTCAAATGAAATCATTCCTAATTTATAAAGACAATTATCACACTTAAAAGTATTTTTAAGGATTTATTTAGCAAATAAATCAATAAAGTGAATAAATAAATAATTAAATATTATTAAATTAAATATATATTCACAAATCAGAAAATATACTTAAAATATTTATATTATAAGACCACTAATGTCAAATATTATTACTAAGCAAAGTGTGCAATGGAAATCATATAAATCCAAGCCAAACTACCGAAATTCCAATAAACGTACAAAAACGTATAATGAGAAAACGACTCTTACCACCAAATCTCTTATACCCAAACAATGAGAACATCATAATGCACTTAAATTCCATAATCTAATGACAACCAAATATGGGCAAGTCTACTAGTATACATCTCATGATCTAGCTCACTAGTTCATGTCACGCGAACTTACGCCGCGAATATATACGTTATGGTTTAGGCTTGCTTGAGGCGCAACAAATCTAAGCGGAGGAATCACGTTTGATCAGCCCCTTTTCACTCTCTAATCAAGTGAGTCATAGCCCCCTTTCAAACTCTTTTACGTGTTTACTTTCGGGGTGAAAAGCATGATTTATTTAAAATGACTTTCTCTTATGAATTGATTCATTGAAATAATGATAATGACATGGAATATCAATAAAAATAGAAAATGACATTAAAAATAAAAGATAACCGGCTACTTGATCGCGGGCCCTAAATAGAAGTTTTTACCGGTTTGAAACCCCACAATAGACATTTTAAAAGTTTGGTTTTAAAAAAGACATTCGGGACAAGTTGAAGTACTTTCCAATCAAATAGCCATTTCTTTAAAGTGAAAATCATGCTATGAAGTATGGAGGAAAGTTGTAAGGCTATTGTCAACCCTTGTTTTTTCATGAATATTTTTATCATTTTTTCGAAAATGCAGATGATAAGTGTATTTTCTCAAAGTGTGTTTTCTCAAGAAAATGCTTAGAGTTTTCTCATGAGAAAAAAAAAGAAAAAGAAAGTAGATAGAATGGGCCATGAAAAATTTTAGCCAATGAAATAAAACAAAAGGGTATATATGTGAGTCCCGAACTATATATAGAATATAATAAATTATTTGAGGAATAAGTAAGAAAGATGTGATAAAAGGATGCAGAAAGAGACAATGTGGTGTTGAAGTGACAGTAAGTGATAAGTATTGATTGGATACATTTTATGTAACACCCGACGTTTAAAAATATGGGTTTTCAAAAATCTTTCACCTAACGGTGTTAAATTGCGGAAGTAAAGACCGTAAAAGTCAAAACCGATAAAAAAAAAAAAAAAAAAAAAAAAAAAAAAAAAAAAAAAAAAAAAAAAAAAAAAAAAAAAAAAAAAAAAAAAAAAAAAAAAAAAAAAAAAAAAAAAAAAAAAAAAAAAAAAAAAAAAAAAAAAAAAAAAAAAAAAAAAAAAAAAAAAAAAAAAAAAAAAAAAAAAAAAAAAAAAAAAAAAAAAAAAAAAAAAAAAAAAAAAAAAAAAAAAAAAAAAAAAAAAAAAAAAAAAAAAAAAAAAAAAAAAAAAAAAAAAAAAAAAAAAAAAAAAAAAAAAAAAAAAAAAAAAAAAAAAAAAAAAAAAAAAAAAAAAAAAAAAAAAAAAAAAAAAAAAAAAAAAAAAAAAAAAAAAAAAAAAAAAAAAAAAAAAAAAAAAAAAAAAAAAAAAAAAAAAAAAAAAAAAAAAAAAAAAAAAAAAAAAAAAAAAAAAAAAAAAAAAAAAAAAAAAAAAAAAAAAAAAAAAAAAAAAAAAAAAAAAAAAAAAAAAAAAAAAAAAAAAAAAAAAAAAAAAAAAAAAAAAAAAAAAAAAAAAAAAAAAAAAAAAAAAAAAAAAAAAAAAAAAAAAAAAAAAAAAAAAAAAAAAAAAAAAAAAAAAAAAAAAAAAAAAAAAAAAAAAAAAAAAAAAAAAAAAAAAAAAAAAAAAAAAAAAAAAAAAAAAAAAAAAAAAAAAAAAAAAAAAAAAAAAAAAAAAAAAAAAAAAAAAAAGAAAAAGAAAGTAGATAGAATGGGCCATGAAAAATTTTAGCCAATGAAATAAAACAAAAGGGTATATATGTGAGTCCCGAACTATATATAGATGATTAACTAACCCGATTATTTGAGGAATAAGTAAGAAAGATGTGATAAAAGGATGCAGAAAGAGACAATGTGGTGTTGAAGTGACAGTAAGTGATAAGTATTGATTGGATACATTTTATGTAACACCCGACGTTTAAAAATATGGGTTTTCAAAAATCTTTCACCTAACGGTGTTAAATTGCGGAAGTAAAGACCGTAAAAGTCAAAACCGATAAAAACATTTCGGTTTCTGCATTTAGTTGGTGTTACACGCCATATCAAACAATAGTTCAAATGAAAACCCAACGGTTGCCCAACATTAAACAACCGTTCACACATTATTACATATATTCGGCATCAAACTGAAATGTAATCAAAAGTCTCCATAATAAGCAACTATGGGTAGCTAAGGAATCTGCATGCTTTCTACCCACGCCCTCACGTCTTGCATCTACAAGTCCTTCAAGCTAAACCTGAGGGAACAACCACATTAAAGAAACAAGTGTTAGCTATAAGAATAGCTAAGTAAGATCACACTCAATTTAAAAGCATTTGTCCAATTAAAACATTTCTTCATTATTAGACAAACTCATTAGGCACAACACACATCACACATAACTGCATATCAACTTCATATCAGATAGGATAATCATCCTAAATGTGCCTATCCTGCATTAGTTCACACATTGTCACACATATCTTCGTTATCTACATATAAGTGTGCCCTGCATCACACCCGACTAGATGATCAACCAAAGGCTAATCACCGTACGTCGTTAAGGAATGGCAAGCCAATCCAAGAGTAATTCGTATGTGGAGGTTGGTCAAACCCCTCGTATTACTCGCCCTGCATTATAAAGACCATGTTGCAAGGAGCCACCCAAGCAACAACTACGTCAACGTACTCGTCCGGCTAAGACTCGTACGGGTTAAGCTTAACACTTTCCCTGCATTATATTTACGAGCTCGGTTTCACACATATGGTTTAGGTAACACACATTCCTAAACCGTCACACACATATAGTATAGGTAATACACATTCCTAGACATTCACACACTTTATCTTCATTACGTTTGGATCCTTAAACGTGCAAGTGACATGGCAACCTACCGAGTCTAGTGAGCTAGGTGTACAAGCCATGTAGTCATGCATATATCACACGTCAACATCATTTCTACATTTCACGCATAATAAGCTACTTCGTAATACTACATAACTGCATTACAATATACTACATTAAGCAATACTTCATTTCACTACATTAGGGTCTGCATTTCAGGTCTCATGGTCGACTACATATCCCATATTACCTCCCGTGTAACCCGAGATACGCACATATATCATAAGTTACCGTTAAAGAAGTTATAAGTATGAAACCTTTGCTTGTTGAACCCTCAGCGTGACAAAAGTAGTGTATCTTACCTCGATACGGTTTAACAACAAGCTACAAGCACAATACAACGATGACTAGGTGTACAAGCCATGTAGTCATGCATATATCACACGTCAACATCATTTCTACATTTCACGCATAATAAGCTACTTCGTAATACTACATAACTGCATTACAATATACTACATTAAGCAATACTTCATTTCACTACATTAGGGTCTGCATTTCAGGTCTCATGGTCGACTACATATCCCATATTACCTCCCGTGTAACCCGAGATACGCACATATATCATAAGTTACCGTTAAAGAAGTTATAAGTATGAAACCTTTGCTTGTTGAACCCTCAGCGTGACAAAAGTAGTGTATCTTACCTCGATACGGTTTAACAACAAGCTACAAGCACAATACAACGATGACTAGGTGTCTCCAATAACCTAGAACAAGTATAAGATCGAAATATAAGCTAAACGACACATTTTGTGAAATCTGGACATGTGGTGCGCCGCACCTGGGGTGCAGATCAGCAACTCAATTTTGTTCTTTGATCAAACGAATTCCATACGAACCCATACCCCAAATCCAACCTGGGGACTTAAAATTAATCCTTTTAATTGCACTTTCATCACCTTTAATCAACCTATTAATCCCTTAATCTTTTACATCATAAATCAACCATTTAATCACCTTTAATCAACCTATTAATCCCTTAATCTTTTACATCATAAATCAACCATTTAATCACCCGAATAACATGAAATTGATGAACGTTTAATCAAATAACCCAACCCAAACCCTTATGGCCTGGATTAAGACTAATATAAGACTCACGCAAGCAGATTTCAGATGAGGAATACCTATATTACCTGTATTAGGTGACAAAGATCCAAGATCTAAGCAATACACGATCGATTTGGCTCCAAAACGAATAGATCTAGAGAGAAACTTGAGAGGGAAGGAAGGGGATCGGCTAGGGTTTGTTTAGGGGAATAAAATCTGCAAATGCCAACCTAATGACACCCCTTAACTCCCTAAACCCGTTTTTAACTTTCCTTCTATGTCAAAACTAGCCCCTAAGCTTCCTAATCCTTCATTATTGGTCACAAACTACTTTATTGACCATATACATCATTAATCCTTCATTAAATGTCACTACATAGACATTAATCTTCATATTACACACATTTATACTACATTAACACTTAGGCTTACAAGCCTCACACATAACACACATTAACTACATATAAGCATTAAATCTAAAATAGACTTAACGACACACACAATATTGACTTAACGACATTAGTCAACTAGTAAAGAAAAGTTTGGGATGTTACATTTTAAATGGTCGAACAATGATTAATTGTATTCATTTTCTATAAAAATAAGCCTACTTTGATATGTTTTGTATGTATCTCAGATTTGGACAAAAACGGTGTAAAAACATGAAGAAAGTGATAAAAATGTCTAAAAATAGTGGATGCCGTAATTTTATGGTTCAAACCGGAATTTTATGGTAGCAGCGGTAAAATCTATATCTAATGATATCTCTTTGAATATTAATGAAGTTGTAAATTTATGCTCAGACAAAACAGTGAGCCGTAATTTATTGTCAGGGACGTAAATTACGACCAATACAAGTTTGGACAATTTTTACCTAGAGAAGGATAAAAGTTAGGCACAAATTTCGATGCATTTTTACGGACCACCGTAATTTTACGGTGGCATGGCCGTAATTTTACGGCTCAGTCGGGATTTTGGGTTTTAGCTCATTTTGAAGGGTGTCGAATGTAAATACTTGGGAGGACTATGTTGGTCGAAAATATGTAGTAGTAGGTATCTTTTGTGCTGTAATTGAAGAGATGAACCCTAGAAAAACACATACACACCATTAATCATTCCTTCCATTGTTCAATCTTGCAACAAAGATTTTCTTCATCAACAATTGACAAGATGCTAATGGAGATGTATGGCTAGGTTCTAGGTTATTTCTTACGATGAACAATTGTTGGTTATTTCAATTGCTAAACTTTATTTTCATTCGTGTAAACATTAATCTCTCTAGAATGTGATTTAAATGATTGATTGAGTATTTTTTTCAACATATTTTGATTTGAATTTTTGCAAGACACTCAATTGTAAGTTAACAGTTTGTACCGAGTCCATTTAGTTTAAAAATTATGACAGATCGTTTGATTAACTTAGGTTAAGCCTAAAATTGTTCATTTCATTTTTACAAATTATGTCTATGTGATTTGGAATAAATACTTGGTAAAATTGATTAAGGGATTTAATGCGACTATTGAGATTCGAGAGGGATACTTTTCTGGTTCGTTTACAACCTTCAATTGATTTCTTGTTGGTTTCATTTCATTTAGTTAATCGTTTCTTAGTTAATGAAAATAGATTTAATTTCATTTATAAAACCGCTTGAAATCGTTACGCTTGACTATAACCACCTACACTCCTCGTGGATACGATACCCGCTTACCATATCTAACATAAGGTTTAGTAGGTTTATTTTTTACCAGTACCTCGACGACGACGTCGATTAAATTTTGACGCCGCTGTCGGGGAGTTAATGCGCTTGTAGTTCAAGTTTTTCTTTCATTTTTTCATTTCCAAAATTTGTTAAAATAAAGTCATTTTAAATTAATTTAGGTTTCACAGTAATTTTATGGCTAAACACCATAATTTTATGGTGCTTTGAGAAAACTGATGTTACAATTATAGGAACAAAATAAACCCAGCCGCTATAATCTATAATACTATATAAAAATTATAGGCACTAAGTTGAAAGTTAAGAAAAAAATAGGACATACGAATTGACCAAACTATCTTTAATGAATTAAATCATCACAACCCTTAATATTAAATTACCATTAGTTTTTTATATTATAAAATATCTTTACTATCCCTTTAAGTCAAACATATTTTCATCAATTACTATATCATATGACGTCGTTACCACCATCACGCCGCCATCACTACCGCTGTATTGCACGAACTCTGCTAGTTTAAAGTTTACGGCTCATAGAAAATTCAAGAGATTAGTATTTTAGAATGTAAATAACTTTACATTAATTGTCATAGCGTGTATCGAACTTCAATCTCGTGCATTGTATGTAATAAACTTTCAAATCCTGTGCATTGTATGTATCCGGGTATATGTGGCAACCATATAAGCTGTCACTTGTAAGTTTTTGATTGATCGAATACATACAATGCACAAGATTTGAAAGTTCATTACATACAATGCAACTATTAATGAATTAAATTCATCACAACCCTTAATATTAAATTACCATTAGTTTATTTATATTATAAAATATCTTTACTATCCCTTTAAGTCAAACATATTTTCATCAATTACTATATCATATGACGTCGTTACCACCATCACGCCGCCATCACTACCGCTGTATTGCACGAACTCTGCTAGTTTAAAGTTTACGGCTCATAGAAAATTCAAGAGATTAGTATTTTAGAATGTAAATAACTTTACATTAATTGTCATAGCGTGTATCGAACTTCAATCTCGTGCATTGTATGTAATAAACTTTCAAATCCTGTGCATTGTATGTATCCGGGTATATGTGGCAACCATATAAGCTGTCACTTGTAAGTTTTTGATTGATCGAATACATACAATGCACGGGATTGAAGTTTATACACACTATGACAATTCGTGTAAAGTTGTTTACATTTTGAGGTATTAATCCCAAAATTCAATAGCAAAAATTGGGAATTTTAAGGTCCACAAAATCAAGTCCATAGTTTTCTTTTTCTGTTTCTCTCATCCGTTTTTTTTTATTGTTTTGGAATGGCTATTTTATTGAACACCAAAAATAACGTAACATACACCAATATAGAAAAAACACCAATATATACCTACATTACAGGTACATTAATTTGGGCTAATTACTTGGAAAGTCCTTCAACTTGTCACTGAAACCTTTTCTGGGGCTCGAACAAAAAAAAGTTCTATTCGGGGGAAGAAAACCGGCTAAAATCTCTTTTATGGGGTTCCGTACAAGTAGCCAGTTAAAAATAGGGCTAATTACTTGGAAAGTCCCATAACTTGTCACTGAAATCTTTTCTGGGGCTCCAACAAAAAAAAGTTCTATTTGAGGGTATGAAAACGGCTAAAACTATTTTTGTTGGGTCTCGTGTAAGCAGCCGGTCAAAAAAAATTTTGAATGTAATTTCTCTTTTATTTTATTTCATTTATGGATTACATGGAAATTACAAGTCATATCTCTATACAAAACACCAAATATAATATATATATTTCTGGCCACCCACCGGAAAATCAAAAACAACATACAATTTTTCCGACCACCCCAATACCACCACCACAAAGATCCACCCACGAAACTCATGAAACAATTTGAATAGTCCTGATTGTATCTTTGTCCCCATCTGACCATTCTCATGTTTAACTTTTATTAACCAACCCAAGTTAAAGATGTGAAATTTTTACTTAACACCACCGTGAAGTCTCCATAGCCGCCACCATAAACACCGCTACTATTCCGACAACGAACCTTAATACCCAAATCTGAAACTTTTAAGTTAATCAATCTTATTTGTTTTTCACCCAAAACAGTTTTTTCACGAGAAACCTAATCAGTTGTGACTTGTGAGGAAGCCAAAATTAGATCTGGAATCAAAGGGTAGCGAAGCTACCGGTGGTCGCTGTCGGAGAGGCGGAACAAGGGACAATTGGGATGGCAGGGAAATCGAAGGTGTGTAGTGGTATTTTTTGATAGTTGTGTGTGTTTGTGAAATTGGTAGATGGGTTTTGCCGATCCAGTGAAACCATTGTTCAGATTTTAGTAACTTCGTATCCAATGAAGTTTCCGACGTCGGTAGCGGTGGTTTTGAAATGGAAGTGGCTAGATGCTGATATGATACAAGGGAATATAAAGAAGTGGCTAAATTGAACTTTTTTTTGTTGGAGCCCCAGAAAAGGTTTCAGTGACAAGTTGAGTGACTTTTCAAGTAATTAGCCCTTAAAAATAAGGATAAAACCGGCTAGCTACTGTACACGTCAGCAAAAAAGTGGTCACGGTCCTACTATAGTAGTTTTAACCGGTTTTCTTCCCCCGAATAGAACTTTTTTTTGTTCGAGCCCCAGAAAAGGTTTCAGTGACAAGTTGAGTGACTTTTCAAGTAATTAGCCCTACATTATTTACAAAAAAGTGAAACAACTCCAACTTGCCCAAGTCATAGTGACTTTCTTCGCACGATTTTTGATCCAAAAGGAACCCCATAGTTAGGATATCTTCGAATACCCGTTGGCTCGACCAAGCCTTACCATGAAATACCAACTCATTCGTCGCTTTCCAAATACACCAACGTGCTAGCATTATGATTGTCTGGATTATCTTCTTGCCCATATCCCACCAGGTGAAATTCAAAGAGGTCACGAGTTGAGAAGGCAAAAATCAGCGGAAGCTTACACCAACTCGCCACCCTTTGCCAAACTTCCCAAACGACAGGACAAGAAGTGAAAATAAAACTTGAAATTTTGTTGTTTCTCCTTGTTCTCTGCGTACGAGCAACACCAACAAAGCCCCCATCAAATTCAGATTTGCTTCTTTTTCTTCACTTAGTCAACCCATATTTTTATTTCATAATAATTCCATTCCACAACCTAAACTACAACATTCTGTGTTTCTTTAGTGAATCTTCACAAAATTTAAGTTTTCCTTTAAGAACCCTAATAATAAAATTTTGGGGTTTTTGTTGATTTGAAGTTTTGTTAAGATAATTACTTCCATATATCTTTTCTTTGCATTCTATAAACAAGGTATGTTCCTTTTAATCAAGTATTTTTATTTTATTTTCGTTTTTAATTTTTATTATTTATGTTAGTTTATTTCTAGTTGGTTTAAAGAATTTCTTTGTGAACGTGATTTTGATGGATTGTATGGATGTAACTGATGGACCCGTTTTTTTATATTTATTTATTTATTTTTATTTTGTTTTAGTTAGCTTAATTGTGTTGCTAGTTTAAATGTTGTAAGTTGGTTTGGATAGATGAATAGTACAATGGGAACTTGATAATGTGCAGGACAATGTCGTACGGTTATATAATTTCATGGGATTGTTAATCGATATGGTTCATGATAGTTGCACTTGCGGGTAGTTGTAATTGAGTCGTGTAGGACAAGTTGATGTTGATTTGAGTACATCACTTATTTTCTAATGAGTTAACTATATTCTGGTCCTGCAGAATTATGGATGGGAATAAAACACCGAGAAAATCAGCTTCATCATCCGCGAATGAAGAGCCAACTTGGGGAACTTCAAAGAACTTATCAGAAGTAAGACCAATGGCAGCCCATCTTGTATAAGAATAAGGTTTTACACAATAAGGATTCGGATTGCTATGCGAGAATGATCAATGCAAAAGATTGGGAACAATATGGAGTGTTCGATCCCTTTAGAAGCCGGGGTTGGTTGGCAGCACTTAAGCCTATTAATTATAAGTTGTATAAGAAGGAGAAGATTGTAACAGTTTACCTTGATGCTGTTGTTGACTGGTTTGACATTGAAAAAGGACGATGGGGACCAGCCGCCATTCACAACAGAACTGACTAGTACGGTTCATGGTCATACCGTTCATGGTCATACAGTGTAGTGTAGCTTACCAAGGATACTTTTAACGAATTGGCGGAAGGGGAATTTGACAATGGAGTTACCATTCCGGATAAAAACTACACTTATCCATCTGCATCTACTTTGTTTTAGAATGGGCCTAACACTGAACAATGGTTCTCAATGATTAAACAACTGTTTCATGTACAAGGTAATGTCGGTTCTTATAAACTGATGAGAGATGATCTGGAACCCCGTGCTCGTGTATTATCGGTGATCTTGAATGTTAACATCCTACCAAGTAAAAGTGATTAGGCAGCCATAGAAACTATGAAATTACACTATTACGTGCACTTGTTAGAGGTTTGCCTCCATTATCCCTTCGACAGACATATTATGATGATGAACATTTGGGAAAGTCGGGACATTAGAGAATGGGGGGCAACTGTTCCATATGTTTGATTTTTGTCAGCATTATTGGGGAAGAAAGGGGTTAATCCAGGTAAAATGAAACCGAGACATGAAAAAATATACTTGTGAAGCCAAAGATTAAGGGGTTATATTTGCATAAGCGGGTAAGTCTTTTTGATAGATGATCTTCCAAAGTGGCTGACATATGAGTATCGTGGAGGCGGAGGGCCTAGTGTTAGTGCTTGCGCCAATGATGAGGATACTTAGATGATAGATTTGAAAATGGTGGAAATTCTCGAATGGATGTAGATCAAAGCAGAGATGTGGGAAAGCTAGAGCACATGATCAGGAAGATTTAGAGCGAGATCAGAGGTGGGGAAGACAATAGTTTGAGCAGCGGGTGTCGGCTCGTGTGGATAGTCATTTTAATGTGATACGAGATGCACTAGAGGCTAATTTTTGGATGCAAGACATTACCAGACCTTCTTCGAGTATTTTGAGTCAGTTAGGCGCTATCATGACTAGAGAGTACGTCCAGCAATACCCAAGTATATGCCTATGGATCACTCCAAGTTGGAGAGATCACCTGAGTTGATGGCATCTCCACAGTTTGTTTCAAAACCTTATCCTGGTCGTTGCATCCAAAAATTAGCTTTCAATGCATCTAGTATCACATTAGAATGACTCCCCTCACGAGCCAACACGTGCTTTGTTGTCTTCCCCACCTCTTATCTCGCTCTGAATCATCCTGATTTGTGCTTTATCTTTCCGACGTCTATGTCTTTGATCTACATCCATCCTAGAAATTCCACCCTTTTCAACTTCATCATCATCATCATCACCTATACTAACACTAGGCCCTCCGTCTCCGTGATACTCATATGTCCCCTTTGGAAGATCATCTATCAAAAAGACCTGACCTCGCTTATGCAAATATAACTCAATCTTTGGTTTCACAGGTTTAATTTTCTCATGTCTTGGTTTCATTTTACGTGGAATAACCTCTTTCTTCTCCAATAAAGATGACAAAAATCGAACATATTAAATAGTTGCCGCCCGATATCTAATGTCCCGACTTTCCCAAATGTTCATCATCATAATATGTCGAAGGGATAATGGAGGCGAACTTGTAACAAGTGCATGTAATAGTGGAGTTTCATATTTTCTGCTGCCTCGCTGATGTTTTGCTGACCACCACGAGCAGGGGATGGGCAAGGCGCTTCTCAGTGTCAGACAGCCAACCCATGGGATGAAGCAGCACTTGCTAAGGGGCTCTATGAGTCTAATTTCGTTTACACCACCAGATCCCCAGTGATCAAGAGCATCCGCTGATCGGCATGTGATGAGGTCCTATTGCTCCTTTTATCTGTATTATTACTTTGTTTTAACACAGTTTATATTTTTGTAGTGTCAGTAGAATTATGTGTGTTATTTTTTTAGTTGTCTTTAAAAGTAGTTTAGTTATGTCATTCGTTTTGGAAATAAATAAGTCGGGTAACTTGCATAAAATTGGGATCCCGGGCAACACCGCGGTATTCCACTAGTTATAGATAAAATTTGATCAGATTTTCAAATGCCATGTATAATCACTATAACAAATTAGTCATTTTTACACATTTTATTCTACTAATTTTAATATTAATCTTGAACAATCCACTAATAGAATAGTTTGTTTAGGCACTTAAGGCCATGAAATTTTCCACTCATGTTTTTTTTAACATCGACAAATGTCATTGTGATGGGTATAATAATAATATTAAATCCGTACACTTTAAAATTAATTTTTTTTCTAAAGGATTACATATTTTATAGATGACGACGTTTAATCTACTCAATAAACTTTGCAAATTACTCAATCAATTGCCAACCATAATGGTGTAGTAGTTTTAATTTAATATCTATATTTATTTATACTACCTTAACACTCCATTCTCAAGTTTTTTTTGTAAAGGATAGGGAAGGGAAGGGAAGGATTAGAAAATTCTTCTATTTTGCATTCTTGAGTTTATTTTTTAAAAGAAAAAAAGGATAAGAAAAGAAAACTAAAGCCTTTTTGTGGTAAAAACTTTCCTCCCATTTTTGGGAGGATTTGGATGGAAACATTTTAAGTTACGTGTATAATTACCAATTTACCCTTACTAACTAATAACAAACCAATGAAGAAAAGGACATAATTGTAAACTTATAACTTTTTTCCCTTTCTTTTCTTTCTAACTCAAGAACACTATTAACTTTGTATTTTCTTTTCTTTTCATTAGCTATCCATGTAACTCGAGAATGCCTTTTTGATATATAATTTTTTTTTCTTCTCTTTCCTTATCCAATCTTCTCCTTTCCTATCCTTTAAAAAAAAACTCGAGAATACAGTGTAAGTATTTTCGCTCCCCTCCCTCTTATAGAAAGAGTCCTAAAAAGGATATATAAGTACCCGGAATTTAACTAACTATGATCAAATGTTATATAGCTGTCATGTGCAAGTTTTTAGTTAGTACATGATTTGAACATTTTACCAAGTTGTAAACATACAATGTCCAAAACTTTAGTTCACTCCTACTAGGCTACTATATATATATGTGTGTGTGTGTGTGTATGTATATATTTGGTTATAGTTAATTACATTTGGGGGTACTTATCGTTTTAAAAAAAAGATATCCAAAATGACCCAATTACCCTTAATGAACCCTCATTTTGGAAATAATTATAAGAAATTACCCGATTGTTCTTAATGAATTTACACACTAAACTTTTATTTTCTAAAAGAAAAGAAAACTAAAGCCTTTTTGTGGTAAAAACTTTCCTCCCATTTTTGGGAGGATTTGGATGGAAACATTTTAAGTTACGTGTATAATTACCAATTTACCCTTACTAACTAATAACAAACCAATGAAGAAAAGGACATAATTGTAAACTTATAACTTTTTTCCCTTTCTTTTCTTTTCATTAGTATCCATGTAACTCGAGAATGCCTTTTTGATATATAATTTATTTTTTAAAAGAAAAAAAGGATAAGAAAAGAAAACTAAAGCCTTTTTGTGGTAAAAACTTTCCTCCCATTTTTGGGAGGATTTGGATGGAAACATTTTAAGTTACGTGTATAATTACCAATTTACCCTTACTAACTAATAACAAACCAATGAAGAAAAGGACATAATTGTAAACTTATAACTTTTTTCCCTTTCTTTTCTTTCTAACTCAAGAACACTATTAACTTTGTATTTTCTTTTCTTTTCATTAGCTATCCATGTAACTCGAGAATGCCTTTTTGATATATAATTTTTTTTTCTTCTCTTTCCTTATCCAATCTTCTCCTTTCCTATCCTTTAAAAAAAAACTCGAGAATACAGTGTAAGTATTTTCGCTCCCCTCCCTCTTATAGAAAGAGTCCTAAAAAGGATATATAAGTACCCGGAATTTAACTAACTATGATCAAATGTTATATAGCTGTCATGTGCAAGTTTTTAGTTAGTACATGATTTGAACATTTTACCAAGTTGTAAACATACAATGTCCAAAACTTTAGTTCACTCCTACTAGGCTACTATATATATATGTGTGTGTGTGTGTGTGTGTGTATGTATATATTTGGTTATAGTTAATTACATTTGGGGGTACTTATCGTTTTAAAAAAAAGATATCCAAAATGACCCAATTACCCTTAATGAACCCTCATTTTGGAAATAATTATAAGAAATTACCCGATTGTTCTTAATGAATTTACACACTAAACTTTTATTTTCTAAATTTTCTCAACTATCACATTTACATCAATTACATTTACATCAACCTACACTACTCGACGTCGACCACCACCAATAGCCATCATCATCAACAACAATTGCCGTCACCACTAGACGATCATCACTGCTACCGTATTTACATTGCGTGGATACCCATCTAATTAATTATTATGGTCATAATTGATCACATGTCATGTCGAGTAATCATATAAAAGTAACTACATGTATAAATATGTGATCATATAAATTCACAACCAACATCGACCTTCAAGCTAACCCAACCAGTAATTGCCTCATGGATGCTTTCCCTGTACTAGAAAACTACACTATACTTCTTGAAGCCTTGGCTATAATTATAGTCATTTACTACTTATCAAACATTTATCAAAACACTAAAAAGCCTAAAGCTGCACCCGAAGCTAGTGGTGCATGGCCAATATTAGGCCATTTCAAACTCTTCAATGGTTCATCTGGTCTACCTCATGTAGCCTTTGCATCCATGGCTGACCGATACGGGCCAATTTTCACCGTCCGGATTGGGGTACGTAGAGTCATGTTGGTGAGTGATTGGGAGATTGCCAAGGAAATCTTCACGACCCATGATGTGATTGTCTCTTACCGTCCCAAATACCTTGCTGCCAAGATTTTGGGACATAATTATGCTTCTTTCACATTCGCTCCATATGGTCCTTATTGGCGTGGAATACGTAAAATCATCTCGTCAGAGTTATTGTCAAGTAGTCAGCTAGAGAAGCTAAAGTATGTTCGAGTTAATGAGCTAGAGAACTCAATAACAAACTTGCTTGAGCTATGGAAGGAGAAGAAAGATAGTGAAGGGAAAGTGTTAGTGGAAATGACTCACTGGTTTTGGGAATTGAATATGAATACAATGCTTAGAATGGTGGCTGGAAAACGATATAGTGGAGCTGTGGACGGCGAAGATGACAAAGAGATGAAGAAACGCCGAGAAGTGATGAGGGAATGGTTTCAATATTTAGGACAATTTGTGGTGGCGGACGCGCTTCCTTTTCTTGGGTGGTTGGATATTGGTGGATATGAGAAGATTATGAATCGAGTTGCAAGAGAAGTCGATTCCATGGTTGGGAAATGGTTAGAGGAGCATCGCCAGAAGATGAGTTCTGGTGATGATACGGATGCAAAAGATGCCATTGATGTGATGATAGAGGTGGTTGAAGCCGATGACTCTGTGGATTATGACGTTGATACTATTATCAAAGCCACTTGCACGGTACGCTTCATATTAATAAGGGGTTATGTCATCCTCTAATAAATTACACGAATATTTATCAAACTATAATTATATTCATTGTATGTATATATGTACATTCTAATTCTAATTTACATGCTTTTCAGTCTCTTATTGTTAGTAGCGCGGATACAACAACAGTAATGCTTACTTGGGCACTCTCATTACTATTGAACAATCGGTACGCTCTCAAAAAAGCTCAAGAAGAACTAGAGACACATGTGGGGAAAGATAGACAAGTCAATGAATCAGATATAAAAAATCTAGTCTACCTCCAAGCTATTATAAAAGAAACTTTACGACTATACCCAGCGGGGTTCCTAGGAGGTCCAAGAGCCTTTTCAAAAGATTGTACCGTAGCTGGCTACCATGTACCGAAAGGCACATGGCTATTAATAAACATATGGAAGCTCCACCGTGATCCAACGATTTGGTCAGAGCCATGTGAGTTTAGACCCGAGAGATTCTTAACCGAGAACCATAAAGATGTAGATGTCATTGGGGTGAATTTTGAGTTAATCCCTTTTGGTGCTGGAAGAAGGTCTTGTCCGGGGATGGGTTTGGCAGTTCAAATGTTACATATGGTTCTTGCCACTTTGTTACAAAAATTTGAGATGTCGACTCCAAATAATGAACCGGTTGATATGACCGAGAGCGCTGGATTGACAAACGCTAAGGCTAGTCCACTTGAAGTCCTAGTTGCCCCGCGGTTTGCTTCAAAGATGGTTTAACAGATATGTATCATTGGGTTTAAATGTTTATCTTTTTTTTTTTAATATATTGAAATGTTTTGTACCTAGAATAAATTGTATCCAAAACTGAATAATGTTAATGGTAAGATGTGAACCTTGGTCACTTATACCAGAGGTCAACACCTTAACTATCTCACATTCGCAAAAGCCAGGAACAACACGATGCATAATAAGGTTCGCAAAAGTAGTATGGTGATTTTTAACTCCAATGTCACCACTTCTTTTATATAGATACACAAACGTGAAAAAGAAAAAGAAAAAGTCAGTTGACTTGGGATAACTTGAATGCAAGCACCTTTCTGAGCTTTCATGATCTTTCGTTTTGGCGCTAACGAGTTACTTGTCTGGGTAGGTTTTTCCATCTTGTTTGTGGTAGTTTTCCTTTCTATCTTTTTGCTTGCTTTCGAGTTAATTCTATTGCCTCAATGCTTATTTGGGGTTTTATAAAAAACATCACGAAATGAAAACCAGTGACTCCAATTTTTATTGATGGGGTTTTATGTTGTGCCTCGGAATCTGTAATTGACAAGTTTTTTTCAACTTTTATACAATGTTAACACTTAATTAGAGTTTTGACAGGATCTTATGATGATATATCCTTCCCTTTATAAAGAGAGTAAGACCTACGAAGAACATTTTAGGTTGTGTATTATTTATATCTAGACTTTGTACTTTAATTTAACATCTAACCACTTGTTAATTAGATTTGTTTATTTTTATTATTATTAATAATAATGTATTTCTACCGTTTAAGAAAAATAACATTATTATAATGTAATTCATTGTTAATTAATTCAAGTAATTGACTTCTCGCGGATATTACTAAACGTGTTTATTATTTTATTTATTTTTATTATCATATCTAATCATTATGATCACCATCACGTATCATGATAGTATCATCCCATATCAATGGTAGATTTTGTTTGTAGTTTTGTTCGGGCCCTATGTATACAGTATACGTGCATGTTTATATTTTAAACCTGATAATTGAGTTTATTTTTTCTGAATTAAAATAATAATGCATAAATAAATGGTAACGACATGGGAGGACTTCTCACGTACATGAAACATCGAAATCATGTTATTATTTTATTTATTTTTATTATCATATCTAATCATTATGATCACCATCACGTATCATGATAGTATCATCCCATATCAATGGTAGATTTTGTTTGTAGTTTTGTTCGGGCCCTATGTATACAGTATACGTGCATGTTTATATTTTAAACCTGATAATTGAGTTTATTTTTTCTGAATTAAAATAATAATGCATAAATAAATGGTAACGACATGGGAGGACTTCTCACGTACATGAAACATCGAAATCATGTTATTATTTTTTCTTATTGAAGATATTTGGGAAGAACAACTTATTTGGATTGAGATCTAATAAAGTGTATCAATCGTAATTGTAGAAATTAAAGAGAAGCTATAACCAAGTTTCATTCAGAGCAATACGAATATGAAAAAAATAAAATATATATACAAAGAAATTCAAAAAGAATAACTAATAAAAAAATAATGCGCAACAGCCCCTCTCTCAGCCCATACCGTAGTGGCCGGTCTCTTCAGTTTACTGCCTTCCAATAATGCGCAGTAACCTCACTTTACATCTTTTTACAAAGCTCCAACGAGCAATTTCATTCAAACAAGTACAAGTCCAAGATTTCAAGTTCAAGTCCAAGATAGGCTTCCCTGACGGGTCAGCCAATATATTCTTATCCATCAAATTATGTCTTAGATTTAGTATAGTTTCCTGGACCTAATTAAACTTACAATGCCCAATTTATAATGTTGACAACTTCCTTCCTCAAACTCACCATGGATAAACTAATGAACAAACTTTTTCTAAAACTATATGATTGTACAGTAGAACCTCTATAAGTTAATACTCGATAAATTAATACCTCGATAAAATTAATAATTTGCTAATTCCCAACTTAAGAGAAGTATTGTAAATTAACACTCGATAAATTAATAACTCGATAAATTAATAAAATATCTTCGTCCCAACACTATTAATTTATAGAGGTTTTACTGTACATTTTTTTTTATCTGAATTATGCAATTCATTACGTACTCGTATGTTTCCTCATGATATTGAAAAGGAAATAGTGATGCTTGGTTAATAAAGTACTCTTATGGTATATATGTTGTAATATATAGCTCTTCTCTTAGGCGCTAGAACTCTTCCGTTGTGTTTTACGGAGTAGCTGCGTCTTTTGAGATTTTTTTCCGAATAGTTATGTTGGCAAACGAGAAGAAAATAGTTTGATAAGAGGGTTGTAATGGTTTGATGAAGAGTTAAAACGACAATTAAAGAAAAGAAAAAGAGAGAAAAAATTGGGATCCCGGGCAACACCGAGGTATTCCACTAGTTATAGATAAAATTTGATCAGATTTTCAAATGCCATGTATAATCACTATAACAAATTAGTCATTTTTACACATTTTATTCTACTAATTTTAATATTAATCTTGAACAATCCACTAATAGAATAGTTTGTTTAGGCACTTAAGGCCATGAAATTTTCCACTCATGTTTTTTTTAACATCGACAAATGTCATTGTGATGGGTATAATAATAATATTAAATCCGTACACTTTAAAATTAATTTTTTTTCTAAAGGATTACATATTTTATAGATGACGACGTTTAATCTACTCAATAAACTTTGCAAATTACTCAATCAATTGCCAACCATAATGGTGTAGTAGTTTTAATTTAATATCTATATTTATTTATACTACCATAAGTATTTTCGCTCCCCTCCCTCTTATAGAAAGAGTCCTAAAAAGGATATATAAGTACCCGGAATTTAACTAACTATGATCAAATGTTATATAGCTGTCATGTGCAAGTTTTTAGTTAGTACATGATTTGAACATTTTACCAAGTTGTAAACATACAATGTCCAAAACTTTAGTTCACTCCTACTAGGCTACTATATATATATGTGTGTGTGTGTGTGTATGTATATATTTGATATATATAGAGGAAATATTAGCTACATTACAATGTAGCTTATTGACTACATTATTTCAACAAAAAGACTTATTTACCCTTAATTAGTTTCTTATTATCCTAGACTAGACTTATGCCCGCATAATGCGGCGGCGGTGGGGATAGTGATGGCGAAGGTGGTGGTGGTGACGGTGGTGGGGGCGGCAGTGGTGACGGTGATGGAGGCGACGATGGTGGTGAATGTAAAAGTAATTGATGTTAAAAGTGGTATTGTAGTTATTCTAAGTGTTGGGGATCTATACTGTAAATTATTTCATTAAGGGTATTATAGGTATATTAGTTGAAGATGTTTAAATTAGTGAATAAAGAAGAAGGGTATTTTTAGTTTTTCAAAGGCAGAAAGTTTAAAGAAAAAAAGGGATGGTTTATTTTATTAGATAGTATATATTAATGCACGCAAGAGATTCTTATTGATTTTCCCTTTAAAGTTCACATCTTTTCCAATCAATTTTTTCGATTAACATTTTATACGGAGTAGTATCATTTCCACCATATCAACTAAATACATTCTTTTAACTTGAAAACACATAAACATCAAATATGTCATGCTGCTTCATTTTTTTAGCACTGTTGGTTTATCATGTGGTCATGGAGGGTCAGGAGGGACAACGCAAAAATTGGTCATTTATGTACTATTAGTATCAATATTGTTGCATAATTGTTTCTATGCTATTGTTTGGTCTGTACATTTTTTGGAAATAAGAAGAGTACATTTTTAATGTAATATTGTATTTAATTGTGGGGTAAATATAATTCAAAAAATTTAGAAAAATAAAAATATTAGAAAACAAACAGTTAAGTGAAAACGATAGGATATATTGTACACTAATACTTGTGAGGTCCGAATAGGATTGTAGAAAAGATTAAAAACTTTTCATCTTGTTTTGAATCTGTAAGTCAACACTATCCGTATAACTAGGAGGAGAGTTTGGCAAACTAAACACTAGTATTTACTATTGAAATATTTAATTAAGGAAAGATAGAATTTTTTATTGAAATAATGTAGTTAATAGGCTACATTGTAATGTAGCTAACATTTCCCCATATATATATATATATAGATGGCAGATATAGCGAGAACCATCAAAAGGTCGAGAACTATGAGAACTAAATCTAGTCCATTAGATCAACTAAATCAAGGGATAATAATAATCAAGGGTATTTTTTGTAAATATGTGTATGCAACGTGCTGGAAAAAAAACGCGGAAGGGTATGTTCGGAAATTAAAAATAACACTGATATAAAATGAAAAGAACAAAAAAAAGGAACGCAATTGTGTTCCAGACTCGAAGAAATCACGCCGGAAAAAACTCCTCTTCTATATCCTAGTCTATGAAGCTTCTATATAATTCAAAAATTAGCACAAAATCAGCGATTGAAGCAAAAATTTCGTGGTACATGTGTCTGCGACTAATATTCCGGGATCAATTCATAGTATAAATATTAGGTTTTACAAACTCTATAATGAGGAATAAGAAAGGTAATTTTTAACCCTAGTTTTTTTTTTAATTCTTTTTTTTTAATTATTAGTATTTTTGGTGGTGTATATGTGTTCTATTGCTATTAGGTTCTTATTGTGTTCTTGTTTCCTTCATTGGTAATGACAGTACGAAAGAGTGACAGGATAAGGATGGTGAAATCGTTTAGCAAATACACCAATAAGAAGGAAACGGCGCTTGATTTAACCGTTGATTCCGATGAAGGTATTGTATCCCCCCTTTCTTTTCAATTATTATCTTTATTGATAAAATCTTGTTTCGTTGTTTTTTGCACATAACATGTTTGATGAAATGCCTCAATATACCCAGTAAAACTATCTATGGATTTGTTAATAGATTTTGTTGTTTATTATTAATTAGGTAAATTGTTACTGTAAGTGATATCATATAGCCAGCGTGTTTGTCTGATGGGAGTGACACCAGTGTTTGTTTGTTTCTGTTCTATTGCTTTTACCCAAATAAATCTGGTCACATGTTCCTGTAATGTATAACATATGTGTTCGGGTATGTCTTTCTGTAAAGTGATAACATACGTGTTTGCTTGATGGGAGTGACACCAGTCTTTTGTTGTTTCTGTTCTGTTGCTTTTACCCAAATGAAGTTGGTCACGTGTTCCTGTAATTTATAACATATGTGTTGGGGTTTGTCGATCCCATAAGACCAAACGTTGTGAACATATGTGTTGGGGTTTGTCGATCCCATAAGACCAAACGTTGTGAACATATGTGTTCGGGTAGAAAATGTGTGAGTAACATTTGCTTGCAATGTCAGTTTCTTTGTTTTACGTGTGACAGATTGAACTATGTTGTTGAGCAAACGTATGGGTTAGAGTTGGTTAGGCATATAGTCTAACTTAATCATGTTCTTTTTTTTTCTTGAATATGTATTAATCATGTGTGCTGTTATAATGTTAATCGGTGTATGAATTTGTGGTTTAACGTAACTGCTCATGGTCTACATTTGGTTTTAAATTAATGTGACATTGTGAACAGATGTACAAGAACTACCATTGGGGGAACAACGACAAGTGGAAAAAATAGGCATACAGAGTAAAGGGAAAGGAATCCGAGCAGAGCGCGAAAAGACAGGCAGGGGTATTAAAAGAAAAGAAAGTGGGACAGTGGATGATAACCATAGCAACAAATTGAGTATGAAACAAAAAGGTGGAAAGCTGAAAGATAAGTGTAACACCCGACATTTAAAAATTTGGGTTTTCAAAAACTTTCACCTAACGGTGTCAAATTGCGGAAGAAAAGACTTTAAAAGTCAAACCGATAAAAACAATCTTCATTATTAGACAAGTTTATTCGGCACAACACACATCACACGTTCACACATAACTGCATATCAACTTCATATCAATTAGGGTGAATCCCCTAAATGTGCCTATCCTTCATTTTATTCACACATTACCACACATATCTTTGTTAACTGCATATAAGTGTAACATAAGTCACACCCGACTAGATGCTTCACCAAACGGCTAGTCATACTTCGTCGTTAAGGAATGGCAAGCCAATCCAAGAGTAATCCGTATGTGGAGGTTGGTCAAACCCCTCGTATTACTCGCCCTGCATTATAAAGACCATGTTGCAAGGAGCCACCCAAGCAACAACTACATCAACGCACTCGTCCGGCTAAGACTAGTACGGGTTAAACTTAACACTTTCCCTGCATTATATTTACGAGCTCGGTTTCACACATATGGTTTAGGTAACACACATTCCTAGACATTCACACACTTTATCTTCATTACGTTTGGATCCTTAAACGTGCAAGTGACATGGCAACCTACTAAGTCTAGTGAGATAGGTGTACAAGCCATGTAAGCATGCATATATCACACATCAACTTCATTTCTACATTTCATGCATAAAGAGATACTTCGTAATACTACATAAATTCGACATCAAGTACGAATTGTAAATAAATGTATAAAGAGACAATCGTCTATGGGTAGCTAAGTCCTCCTGCATGCATCTACCCAACTCTCACTCTTATTCCTGCATCATCTAGTCCTTCAAGCTAAACCTGAGGGAACAACCACATTTAAGAAACAAGTGTTAGCTAACGAATTAGCTAAGTAAGATATCACTATGTTATTAAAGCATTTGTCCAATTAAAACAATCTTCATTATTAGACAAGTTTATTCGGCACAACACACATCACACGTTCACACATAACTGCATATCAACTTCATATCAATTAGGGTGAATCCCCTAAATGTGCCTATCCTTCATTTTATTCACACATTACCACACATATCTTTGTTAACTGCATATAAGTGTAACATAAGTCACACCCGACTAGATGCTTCACCAAACGGCTAGTCATACTTCGTCGTTAAGGAATGGCAAGCCAATCCAAGAGTAATCCGTATGTGGAGGTTGGTCAAACCCCTCGTATTACTCGCCCTGCATTATAAAGACCATGTTGCAAGGAGCCACCCAAGCAACAACTACATCAACGCACTCGTCCGGCTAAGACTAGTACGGGTTAAACTTAACACTTTCCCTGCATTATATTTACGAGCTCGGTTTCACACATATGGTTTAGGTAACACACATTCCTAAACCATCACACACATATAGTCTAGGTAACACACATTCCTAAACCGTCACACACATATAGTCTAGGTAACACACATTCCTAAACCATCACACACATATAGTCTAGGTAACACACATTCCTAGACATTCACACACTTTATCTTCATTACGTTTGGATCCTTAAACGTGCAAGTGACATGGCAACCTACTAAGTCTAGTGAGATAGGTGTACAAGCCATGTAAGCATGCATATATCACACATCAACTTCATTTCTACATTTCATGCATAAAGAGATACTTCGTAATACTACATAAATTCGACATCAAGTACGAATTGTAAATAAATGTATAAAGAGACAATCGTCTATGGGTAGCTAAGTCCTCCTGCATGCATCTACCCAACTCTCACTCTTATTCCTGCATCATCTAGTCCTTCAAGCTAAACCTGAGGGAACAACCACATTTAAGAAACAAGTGTTAGCTAACGAATTAGCTAAGTAAGATATCACTATGTTATTAAAGCATTTGTCCAATTAAAACAATCTTCATTATTAGACAAGTTTATTCGGCACAACACACATCACACGTTCACACATAACTGCATATCAACTTCATATCAATTAGGGTGAATCCCCTAAATGTGCCTATCCTTCATTTTATTCACACATTACCACACATATCTTTGTTAACTGCATATAAGTGTAACATAAGTCACACCCGACTAGATGCTTCACCAAACGGCTAGTCATACTTCGTCGTTAAGGAATGGCAAGCCAATCCAAGAGTAATCCGTATGTGGAGGTTGGTCAAACCCCTCGTATTACTCGCCCTGCATTATAAAGACCATGTTGCAAGGAGCCACCCAAGCAACAACTACATCAACGCACTCGTCCGGCTAAGACTAGTACGGGTTAAACTTAACACTTTCCCTGCATTATATTTACGAGCTCGGTTTCACACATATGGTTTAGGTAACACACATTCCTAAACCATCACACACATATAGTCTAGGTAACACACATTCCTAAACCGTCACACACATATAGTCTAGGTAACACACATTCCTAAACCATCACACACATATAGTCTAGGTAACACACATTCCTAAACCATCACACACATATAGTCTAGGTAACACACATTCCTAGACATTCACACACTTTATCTTCATTACGTTTGGATCCTTAAACGTGCAAGTGACATGGCAACCTACTAAGTCTAGTGAGATAGGTGTACAAGCCATGTAAGCATGCATATATCACACATCAACTTCATTTCTACATTTCATGCATAAAGAGATACTTCGTAATACTACATAAACTGCATAACAAAATACTACATTAAGCAATACTTCATTTCACTACATTAGGGACTGCGTTTCAGGTCTCATGGTCAACTTCATAACCCATATTACCTCCCGTGTACCCCATATGCCCACATGCAATATAAAGATACCAAATGGAAGTATTTATGATTTGAAACCAGCTTTTCGTTGAATCCCCCAGCGTGTCAAAGTAGTGTATCTTACCTCGGCGTAGTCCACAACAATCAACAACTAGTCACTGTGTAAAGCAACTATGCTCGTCTACCTATAATTAGTAAACGATTATTAGACAAGCTACATACTCACGTCATTAAGGCCAATAACTAGACCCACACACTTTAAAGACTCACTTATGATTCAGGTCTAATCTACATGTCAAACGACGTTACGGTTCAAAAGTATAACTTTTCTGAAAACAGGTGAGTTGCGCCGCAGCTCAAGCCTCCAGTTGCGCCGCAGCTCAAGCCTCCAGTTGCGCCGCAACTGCCGCAACTTATTCTTCTGGAATTGAGTTGCGCCGCAACTAGGAGTTGCGCCGCAACTAGGAGTTGCGCCGCAGCTCAAGCCTCCAGTTGCGCCGCAACTAGGAGTTGCGCCGCAAGTTGCGCCGCAACTAGGAGTTGCGCCGCAACCCGAGGCGATTCTACACAAGGTCGGTCGATTACATCCCAACCAGATCCAAAAACCTCTAAATCAATGACATGACTTTCATACATCAAAAATCCTTCATATTCAAATCATTACAAAGCATTTCAACCATTAATTACACCATATATTACTTAAATCCATCAAAACCACCATTAATCTTCGTTAAACGATTTCCCCATAATCCAATAATTAGTCCTAGTGACTCATAATATCAAAAGGACCTGAAAACAATGAAATATTACCTTCTATACACGTAGATCACACTAGAGATGCAAAACACTTGATTAAACACACCCGAATCACACGTTAGAAGGCTTTTCGGCTTGCAATTTGATGGAGGAATGCTATGGGGCGGCTAGGGCTTGTTTAGGGGATGAATTTTCTGCAAATGACAACCTAATGACACCCCTTGACTCCCTAAACCCGTTTTTGACTTTCCTCCTATGTCAAAACTAGCCCCTAAGCTTCCTAATCCTTCATATTCAAATCATTACAAAGCATTTCAACCATTAATTACACCATATATTACTTAAATCCATCAAAACCACCATTAATCTTCGTTAAACGATTTCCCCATAATCCAATAATTAGTCCTAGTGACTCATAATATCAAAAGGACCTGAAAACAATGAAATATTACCTTCTATACACGTAGATCACACTAGAGATGCAAAACACTTGATTAAACACACCCGAATCACACGTTAGAAGGCTTTTCGGCTTGCAATTTGATGGAGGAATGCTATGGGGCGGCTAGGGCTTGTTTAGGGGATGAATTTTCTGCAAATGACAACCTAATGACACCCCTTGACTCCCTAAACCCGTTTTTGACTTTCCTCCTATGTCAAAACTAGCCCCTAAGCTTCCTAATCCTTCATTATTAGTCACAAACTACTCTATGGACCATATACAACATATATACTTCTTTAGATGCCACTACATAGGCGTTTAACTATATTATATACACACAAACCCTTCATTATACATTTTAGGCTTTCAATCCTCACACATAACACACAATAACTACGTATAAGTAATAAATCTACAATAGTCTTAACGACACACATAATGTTGACTTAATGGCATTAGTCAACTGTTAAATAAAAAGTTTGGGATGTTACAATAAGAAAGTGATGGCTGGTGAGGAGCAAATGGTTAGAAAGTCGCCAAGGCTCAAAACAATGGTCAGGGATGTCAAAAACAGTGAAAAGGAACAAGAGGGTGTCTGAGTACAAGCCAACGTAAATGTATTGTTGATATGAGATTTGGTAAGATGTTAGCATTTGACATAACTGATCTCCCATCTAAGCTAGCGTACCATGTGGTGAATTCATTTGACGATAAGAAGCTCACAATAAAGGTAAGTGATAGAGTGATCGAAGTGACATCACAATTGGTACATGAAATATTGGGATTACCTTGGGGGGCGTGAATATGCAAACCGTTGAAAGTGAATCCCAGGAAGGTTCTGTATTGCACGAGTGGATGAAATAAAACGGGGACAAAGGTGTTACTGCTGTCGAACAGAAGGACAGAATTGTCCATTCAGACATGGTGGACTGGAATTTTGAAATCAGCTTCATAGTGTTGTTTGCAAACTTAATGGGTGGCACTATTGCAAGGTCGAAATGTGATTTGAGCGTGTTGAAACACATACGACAGTTTATAATATCTATCGATTTTTGTCACACATTGTACTATTGTTATTATTATTTTAACAGGTATAATATATGTTAGAGGCTGGTTAAAGTATGGTGTAGGAATTGAACACAAGTTGCTGATTTTTCAAACATGTGTTTTTCAGGTGCAGACACATGTGTCTATACGTGCACATTTGTTTTTACATAAGTTTACATGTGTTTACATGTGTTTCAGACATGTGTATGTTGGGTTCGTATGTGTCAATGCTAGTTGAGCACATGTGTGGATTGGTATGCACATCTGTGCATACATCGTAGTACATGCGGGTTGCTAATTTTGTTTTTTTTAAGGAATACACATGGTTCTCACACTTTGAAAAGCGGTTATGTAAAGGGTTTGGTTTACTGTACACGTGTGCTTGCATCTTTTATGATTGGTAATAACATATGGGCACATTTGTAGTCTGGTGGACACATTTTACTTGTAAAGTTTGGTGTTCTTGTCATGTGTCTTTTGTTTATCTGTAAAAAGGTGCTACAAGTTGGAACGAAAAGAATGGGTCATGATTTTTGTCCAAATGGATTAATGAAAAAGCTAATGGTCTACTTGTTACCAGTTTTTGATGCTTCTGTGCAGTTTATTGAACTGTTGTCAGGTATGGTCAAAATTGAATTAATGAATTAAAATCAAAGTTGACATGTATACTGCCCAAGATGCAGCTTAAAAAAATATCAAAGAGTCATGTAACAAAAAATTGAAAGCTAGAATAAATATCAAAGTCTGATATATAAATGAAGAAATTGCAAGCATCTGGAAAGTTGATTCACTTTAACAGGATTGTAACTAAGAAATAAACAAAAAAACGTGAACTGAAAATAATAATAATATAGTAGAATGGCAGTTGCGAATGAAAAAGTCTCATGACGAAGGCGCATGTGTGGTTGTCCCTTGTTTTGCCCTCTTTGTTGCAGCCCGGGCTTCAGCTTTATCTTTTTTCTTGATTTCATAGTAGCGAATATCGTGGTTGTCTTGAAGCTCTTTACAATATGTACACTTGCGCATCAGGCATCTTTGCTTCTTGACATGCTTCTCACCAGGATTGACAAATCTTTTTCCACTATTGCTTCCCAAACCTTTGTTGTTGCTTCCTGAACCTTTGTTGTTAACATCTTTAGGGGCAAACACGTCACTACTATCGGGTACGGTTACACCAAACAAGTCCATGAAAACTTGCTCATCATCTATTGCAGGTTCGACTATAGGTAGAGCAGAAAGCGTGGATTCTCATAGTTTGTTAACCTTGTCTATGAAGGAGGCAAACATCACGGGGTCATGCCTCAGCCTACTTAAACACAATTCAATACCTGAAATTGCTTGGCTACTAATCTCGTCTACCTTAGCATGCTTGTTAACATATCTATGTTGTTTATCTGAAATTGCTTGTCAGCATACTTTCATCGCCCCTACTACCATTTGAATCAGAGATTGATGTAAAATCTCCATCTAAAGAAAAAAGAAGTGTTAAATGAAGAAAATTAGGTTACTTGAATTTAAAAAACTAGCAGACATGAAAAGGGGGACAAAAAACGCTGCTTACATTTCTACATCGAATTAGGGGGTCAAAATAGTCCTATGATATATTAAAACCAGTCTTGTTTATAAAAAACATGTGTATGTGATCCACTCATAAAAAAAACCCAAAAACAATTACAATGTTTGTATAGAATTATAGCAAATAGTTTCAATCACATATGCATCTAACCTAAAAGTTTCAATCGGTTCTGGGGATATGATACATCATTATACTACATCAAAATGAATACTTAATAAGAATGATAATATATACAAATTCATTATACTAAATTAGAATGAATGCTTAATAAGAACAAATATATAGAAAATTTAAGATTAAAGAAAACCTTCAATCATCTCATGGCTTTGAACACCGACAATTGATTCATAGATTGAATCCAAGCTATCATCTTCCTCCCTTTGAATTATGCTATCATTATTATAATCCATTCTGACCTTTATTTGAACAAAACCGAAAATTAAACCTCTGATAAATCGTGATGATGAATTGACGAAATCATAGATATAAAAGGGGGGAAATCTTGTAACCGGATGTGGAAGAGCGAGTCAAGGGGGTAAGCGTATCAGGGGGAGAGATATTGGGCTATTATTTGTTCATGATGTATATTTTTTATTTAATAATTATCAGACTTATATAACAAATTACCATATTATCCCTGGTCCTTTTAATTAAAAGTTAGTTCTCACGGTTCTCGACCAAATATTAGTTCTCATTTTATCTTTTTGCTATATATATATATATACTAGATTTTTATCCCACGGAAGACGCGGGTAATTTTAAAAAAAACGAAATGTAATTAGTTATTTATTAGTTGATTATGTTAAGTAAATGTAACTCTGAATATATGAGCTATATATAATGTAAAAGTAATGAAATAGCATTAGATATAAATTGTTTAAGTAGGAGTTCTACATTGGATATTAGAAATATTCACAAAAGATATTAAGCCGAGTTTTACAAAAGACAGTAAGCGTATTTGTAGCAAAACATGTTGAATGCTTGAATGAAAGAAGCCATCACTTTGTTAGCGGTATATTCATCTTCATAAGCTGTTTTGGTAGTAATTAAGATTAACAATTCGATTTAGTACGTTTAATAAAATTAAAAAACTATTGTAAAATCCATTACGTTTTCACACATGCCATGCTAATTGGCAAAATCCAAATATCAGGTCTAAAGAAACAACAAAAAAATAGATTAGCAAAACTTTTTAGCAAGACTATTTAGTATACATCCAATATTACAATACTATAAGTATAATAACCCGTGACTGATTTCGGGGACGAAATCAATTTAAGTGGGATATGTTATAATACCCCGTGACTTTTAGTATATAATATAAGGTTATTTATAAAATAAGTGTAAAAAAAAGGGGAAATAGATATAGCCAGTCAGTTGAAAAAGGGATTGACTTAGATATTTAGAACGTGACCAAAGCCCATTAACTAACTCTCCACATATAACGTACTCCATCAGAGAAAGAGGGGTTGAGTTGGTTTAAATACCCCTTCTAATCTCTATTCGGTTTTTATGATCAAAATCACAGCCCTCAATTGCGTGGGAACAGAGAGGAAGGAGTGATCAGCTCTTGAGAAGATGGTGTTTTGTAGTCTGCTATAACTATTTCTCGTACGTGTGAGGTAAGGGCCTGAACCACTTTCACTAATGTTTGCTATACCTGGTGACTTTCATTCGATTAATTACCTTTCCAATCTAAATCAAGGTTAAGGGAGAAGGCAGAGTACAGCAAGTAGGTTTAACCAGTGAGTTTAAGAGTTAACAAGGAGGGTGTCTTCTTGCTGGGTTCGATATCACCATTGGAGGTATATCATTCTGGTCTATTAATCATGTATTCTTAATAATCTTAGTTTTAGTTTTGTTAATCTAAATAACCTGGAACTGTACTATTTATGGTTACAAATCATAGTTTTGGACTTCAGATAAGCATCAGATCACTTCCTGTTATAATCAGAATAGTTGACAAGCCGAGTGTACTAGTTTTGTTATAAATATTAACTGGTAGTAGAATGTATAATAATGTTAGACTTGTGGTACCATGAAATCGGTTGAGCCAATTCGAGTCGAGTCAAGGACTGTCCAATATGGGTCATCGGGTACATGTACAATCTGGGTAAAAGGGGTGACTGCAGGAATTTATATCACTGTCTAAATATGGTTGGATTTTGTTATAAATATTAACTGGTAGTAGAATGTATAATAATGTTAGACTTGTGGTACCATGAAATCGGTTGAGCCAATTCGAGTCGAGTCAAGGACTGTCCAATATGGGTCATCGGGTACATGTACAATCTGGGTAAAAGGGGTGACTGCAGGAATTTATATCACTGTCTAAATATGGTTGGATTTTGTTATAAATATTAACTGGTAGTAGAATGTATAATAATGTTAGACTTGTGGTACCATGAAATCGGTTGAGCCAATTCGAGTCGAGTCAAGGACTGTCCAATATGGGTCATCGGGTACATGTACAATCTGGGTAAAAGGGGTGACTGCAGGAATTTATATCACTGTCTAAATATGGTTGGATTTTGTTATAAATATTAACTGGTAGTAGAATGTATAATAATGTTAGACTTGTGGTACCATGAAATCGGTTGAGCCAATTCGAGTCGAGTCAAGGACTGTCCAATATGGGTCATCGGGTACATGTACAATCTGGGTAAAAGGGGTGACTGCAGGAATTTATATCACTGTCTAAATATGGTTGGATTTTGTTATAAATATTAACTGGTAGTAGAATGTATAATAATGTTAGACTTGTGGTACCATGAAATCGGTTGAGCCAATTCGAGTCGAGTCAAGGACTGTCCAATATGGGTCATCGGGTACATGTACAATCTGGGTAAAAGGGGTGACTGCAGGAATTTATATCACTGTCTAAATATGGTTGGATTTTGTTATAAATTATACTTGCATAAGTTTTGACGAAGTTAGTTAGCTGCTGATATATACATATGTCTAATAGTCTAAGAAAATATCGGGTTATAAGTATTAGCTCTTTAAGTACTTCATTAACAACCAGAGGCCATGCTTTCAATATAGATGTAATATTTATCTACTGTCTTATTTTATATAGTATGAACGTTTAAATACTATCATGTTTTCATGAAATCTTGTTAAAAACTGTATTTTGATATAACACCAACCTCATTACAAGTCTTACTGATTTTATTAAAGATACTGGTATGTCGTATATATGTATATATAAAACGAGACTGGCTGTGAATCTATCTTCTTAACTATAGTTTTAACTAAAAATAGGATTGCTTTGTGTGAGTTTGAGTCGTATATACCTCAGTAGCTAACTGGATTTTTATACACCTTTGCTGTAAACTTTTATTAACGGTTTTCAAGGTCGTTGTGTATCTCTAGTTCTATCCAGTAACCAGGAGTACATAACCTGATGGTATTCTTATACCTCTAATGTGGGTCGGTTTGTCAAGTGTAAGTATTACCAGTCTCGATTTGATTCATTGGCTCAACCAAATAGTTGGAATCTGGTATTGTTATTAA
Source organism: Erigeron breviscapus (assembly GCA_034093135.1). Lineage (NCBI taxonomy): Eukaryota > Viridiplantae > Streptophyta > Magnoliopsida > Asterales > Asteraceae > Erigeron > Erigeron breviscapus. The sequence goes on along the minus strand of CM067175.1, from coordinate 19,891,371 downwards.
GCTACACTAGAAACGGGATTAAAGGATATTAAGGAATTATAGGAAGGAGAGTTACAGCAAGGTTCTAAATGAAACTGTTTGATGTAGATTGTGATCAGAATCGTGGTGGATCCTTTGGACGTTGCTAGCTTTAGATACTAGTCCAGGTACGGATGCCCGTACTTATTCTTTCAGCGTCCCCCCCCCCCCCCCCCCCCCCCCCCCCCCCCCCCCCCCCCCCCCCCCCCCCCGCGTTACTCTTAAATGATTTTTTGGATATATCTTTACTATTCTTCAAATACTTCGTGACATCATTATTTCATTCTCTTTTACTTGAGCGAAAATGTTATTTTGAAATTGATAAATTGCGAAACCTTGACTTGAGAAAAATCTTGTTGAAATGTACTTTGAGAAACTTGGACATATGGATTTTGAAAATATTATGGAGTAAGGTTGGATTTTTGTGAACTTGTGATATTGTGAAACCCTTTAGTTGTAGACAGGAGTTAGGTATACCGAGTTAACTACCTGTGGAGGTACCACATGCATGTCATTGTGGCGACCAATGGCATGACACTATCCGTGGCGGTGTGATCAGTCCACGACGTCTCCACCTTTGTTATATGATATGTGATATGTGATTATGCTCGTGGGAGAGCCTTTATGATTATTTGTGGAGGCGTATGGATGCATCCTAGGCTATGTTATGATATGATATGATTATTGTACGGATGTGTGATGTAGTGCCATACACACCTTCCGGGTTGGTACACTCAGAGGCGCGATCTGGTGTATTGACTTTGATTTGTGATATTATTATTTGGGCACCGGGAGTGTGCTATTGGATATTGATATGTAGGGATACTCGGTATAAAACATCCCAAACCTTTTCTTGTTTCAGCCTTAAAACATTTTTACTCTGGTGGTAAGGGTGGTACTTGATGGAGGCTTTTGGATTAAAATAATTTGATTTACTCTTTCTCCTTATTTCATTATATCATTACTATTGTTTATTGTTATCAACATCCGCGCACTGAGCAATTGGCTCAGCCGCATTTTTCTTTTCTATGCGGCAAGTAATCAGGGGTGACATGGGACGAGTGAGAGTGATACAAGGCTTTGGAGACTCTTAGATATCATGCTTTTATTTCATTATTATCATCAACTCTAGACTTCCTTTATTTTTGAAAATAATTCCTGTCGGAGGATTTGAACTTTTAGCTGCTTGGAAACTTATTTATTCATCGCAATGCAAGACCTTTTAGTATTTTATTGTTCTTTAAACATTTGATGTAATTCCCTATTTTTTCCTGGAATGGGGTGTTACAACTTATGGTATCAGAGCCAGGTTTCCTTCTTGTAATTTGCCATTAGGCTTGACCTGTGAGATTGGGTAGAAATACTGGGATAGGTTTATCAGTTCTTAATCTTTCACTCCTCCGTTATTCAGTTGATTCTGATCATTCTTTTACGAGTTTTCATATCCTCTTATAGATGCCTCCTAGAAGAAGTAAAAGAAATAATAATGCTAATAACAATGCGAACAATGCGAATATCGATCCGGCTATCTTAGCAGCAGTTAACCAGGCAGTTGCAGCTGCTATTGCTCAGACAGTCCCGCAAGCAGTTGCAAATAACATTCAAACAAATCAAGAAAATAATAATGCTAATAATAATAATAATGTTGGGAATAATAATGCTGGAAACAATAATGTAACACCCCAAGTCGAGGCTCGAAATATCACGGAAATCATATAGCATAAGGTGGAATTACAATAGAACAAGAACTAAATGCAAATAAAGATTCAGTGAATCCATTACAATACGAAACAAGTACCAAAATACATAAGGAGCAAATAACCATCAAAGTTAATAAAATAACATCCAGAAGATGGAAAATCGATCCTAAGTATAATGCAAAAGGAAGGCCAATGAATCCTTGATCCATAAAGTCCAAAGCCCGGGTTTTACAGCAAGCAACAATAAAACTCCACGTCCGGGGATAACCTGATTACCTGAAAAGTGTACTAAGCATAGTCAACACAAGGTTGGTGAGTTCGTAGTAATGGTCCATAAGGAACCATCACCAATAATCACAATATACGAGTAGAGGCTAGACATGACTTACAACGAGCCTCTAAGTAACACAATAACGTCCAACAACAAGAATTACACAATTATCAGTAATTGTGTAATAAGTATGCACAAATGATGTAAATATCAATGTAAGTGCTGAATGCATAAATAAGCCAACATGCCTATCTTATGCGTGAACTCAAGTCACCTATGCAACGATACCCGCCTGCCATCACAATGAACAAGGCTGTATCTCAAAAACATCGAGATATATATGTCTATATACTCGGGATCATGAACTCAACATCCATCAGATAAGTGTATACATCTATACACTTAGATGTATGCAATCCTCAACCGAGGGATTATCAACAATGTATGCATGCTTACAATCAATCGAAAATGCATCAATCATAACTCAACAATCACAATACGATGAACATGAACCAACAATCAATATTCGACAAACATGAGCCAACTATCAATATTAACACCAATTCTATACGTACATACACTTAAGAGGATTCTACTTTCTTCGAGTCCCAGATGCTTATATATAGGGTCACCCGCAGCCTTCCCACCACATCTAAAACCCATTGAAGGCATAACCGACTTCCATGTATGTACGTCTATCATAATATTGATGAAATACTTAACCAAAACATAAACCAAGTCAACCAAACGAAATGAACCATCACATCAATCCAACAATCAAAACAATCAATAAATAAATCAACAAATGCAAGTAAACACGTCAAACCTACACTTTTCAGCCCGAATCTCAAACGAGTAGGGAGTTACGAAACTCACCTTGTCCGGCAAAGAAGCTAGTATAATGCTACAAGCGAGTATTGGGATCCACACGTCCACAACCTATAAATATACATCATAATACCATAATGTCAACTCTACAACCTTAAACAAGTTGGTTTAGCATATTTAAGTCAAGTCACAAACCCCTAAACACTTCTACAACTTTATCGAGTAAGAACAAGACGCATTTGACTCGACATTTTTAGAAATGGAAGAAGATTCATACAAAATGAGTGTTATTACTAGAAACTAGACTCTCTTACGATTCCAACGATAGTTCATACAACTTATTTAGACTTACGGATCAAAAGTTATTAACGTTTGAAAATTGACGCGCGAAATTCCCAAATTATATCCACTGCGCCGCAGTGAGGCAAAGCCATGCCACTGCGCCGCAGTGGGCCAAAACGATGGAAGGTCAGAGTATATCCACTGCGCCGCAGTGAGGCAAAGCCATGCCACTGCGCCGCAGTGGGCCAACTTTCTGCACCTGCACCAGCAGTTCTAAGTGCAGGAAAACAAGCCAAAAACCCCCAAATTCGACCCAAACCATACCAAAACAATTTGTAGGAGTTTGAAACTCATTTTGAAGCTTAACTAAGCACCAATAAACATAAATACACATAACCCAATCCACAAATTCGACTAAAACATCACAATTACTTCCAAATCAATCTAACCCTAATCAAACCCTAATTTGACCCAAAACTAGATTTAAGCCGATTTAGGACTTGTAAGCGTACGAGACGACTAGAAATGCATAAACAAACATGAGTAGATACAAATGAGATGAATTTGACTTACCAAAGCTTCTCCTTGAGTTTAAACCCGAAATTAGGTCAAAATGGGTAAAAACCTTTCACTTGAAATCCAAACTTGTAATATGGTGAAGATGAGAGGAAAATGATAATGATTCTTGTATTTGAGCAATTCCACAACACCATTTATATCAAGAGTTCAAGAGAGAAAGAGAGAAAATGTTCCTTGCTATTGTTAGAGAGAAAAGAGAAGGGAAAGAGATTTGTGTGGTAAAATGAAAGGATAAGGGAGATGGGTCACTAGTAGGCTCATGGGTCATAGGCAACCCATGGGTCGACCTGTTTCTCTTCTCAAGCCAAATTACAAATCGTTTATACATTTAAGCACCGATCAAAACATATTATCGACTCGAATATAACACATTGACATTTAATTCATAAAACGACTCAAATACTTCATTAACTTATATTGTTAGTCATATTACACGTAAAGTCAACGGGTCAAAATTCACGGATGTTACATTATTCCCCCGTTGAAAGAATTTCGTCCTGAAATTCAACAAAACACTAATTACTAAATAAATGCGGATACTTAGACTTCATATGGTCCTCTCTCTCCCAAGTGAACTCGGCTCCACGTCTAGCATTCCATCTAACCTTAACAATCGTGTAGCGTTTATTCTTGAGTTTCTTGTTTTGACGGTCCAAAATCTCTACCGGCTCTTCAACAAAATTTAGATTCTAATCCACCCTAATCTCGCCCATGGGCACATGATGTGTAGGGTCCGCCAAACACTTACGTAGGTTACAAATATGAAACACATCATGCACACCGCTAAGCTCTTGTGGTAATTCTAATCGGTAGGCAACCTTTCCAACCCGTTCAAGAATCTTGAAAGGGCCAATATACCTGGGCGCAAGTTTTCCCCGCTTCACAAAACGTACAACACCTTTCCAAGGTGACACTTTCAAAAGTACATAATCACCAATTTCAAACTCTAACGGTCTCCGCCTCACATCGGCATACTTCTTTTGACGTTCACGGGCCAATTGCAAATTCTCCTTAATTTGAGATATTACCTTAGTCGTTTCAACCACAATTTCTGGCCCGATTAGTTGACTCTCTCCAATTTCCGCCCAAGCTAGAGGAGAACGACATATCCTACCATACAATGCTCTAAAGGGCGCCATTTGAATGGTGGCATGATAACTATTGTTGTACGAGAACTCAACTAGCGGCAAATGATCTTCCCAACTTCCACCAAAATCAATTGCACAAGCCCTCAACATATCTTCAAGTGTTTGAATGGTTCTCTCGTTTGCCCATCCGTTTGAGGGTGGAACGCCGTGCTCATGTCGAGTCGAGTACCCATTGCTTTTTGGAAAGGCTCCCCAAAAGTTTGATTTGAAACGGGCATCTCTATCGAAATGATAGAAATCGGCACTCCATGCTTAGATATTACTTCCTTGATGTACAAAAGAGCCAAAGTGTCAAATTTATCGGTTTCACGAATGGCTAAAAAGTGAGCCGACTTCGTTAACCGATCTACTATCACCCAAATCGTGTCACGACCGCTTCTCGTCTTCGGTAGTTTAGTAATGAAGTCCATTGAAATATGTTCCCACTTCCATTCGGCATCACCGGTTGTACCAACAATCCGGGTGGCTTCTTGTGATCGGCTTTGACTTGTAAGCAAGTAAGACACTCACTCACATACTTAGCCACATCACGCTTCATGCCCGGCCACCAATACAAGTTTTGCAAATCAAAGTACATCTTATCCGACCCGGGATGGACCGAATAAGGCGATTGATGAGCTTCATTCATAATAAGCGTTCTTAAGTTACCGAAATAGGAATCCAAAGTCTTTCAACCAAGTATAGCCCATTATCACTTTTTCTTTCGAATTGTTGCTCCATGCCATCAAGGTTCTCATTTCCAAAGTTTTCCGGTAGGGTGGCTTGAATTTGGGCTTCAATGATCGGTCACGAATATTTGGCCCCACCATGAGACTCATAGCTCTAACCCGTCTTGGTTTCACTCTCTCCTTTCTACTCAAGGCATCGGCTACTACATTTGCCTTGCCCGGATGATAACGGATGTCACAATCATAATCACTAAATAGTTCAATCCAACATCTTTTCCTCATATTCAATTCACTTTGGTTAAAGATGTGTTGAAGACTTTTGTGTTCCCACCCCCCACCCCCAACCGAACGACCCCTAGGTCAACCCCCTCATATTCAATTCACTTTTGTGATCGGTATAAATCACACATTTGGTGCCATAGAGATAATGTCTCCAACACTTCAAAGCAAACACAACCGCTCCCAATTCCAAATCATGTGTCGGGTAGTTCTTCTCATGCACCTTCAATTGACGGGAGGCATAAGCAATGACTTTACCCCTTTGCATAAGAACACCACCCAAACCTTGTCCCGAGGAATCACAATACACAACAAAATCTTCAATTCCATCCGGTAGCGTCAAAATAGGAGCGTCACATAGCATATCTTTAAGAGTTTGGAAGGCGTTTTCTTGTTTTTCGCCCCATTCAAAGTTTCTCTCCTTTTGAGTCAAGAGGGTGAGTGGTTGTGCAATACGGGAGAAATTTTCAATAAATCTTCTATAGTAACCCGCCAATCCAAGGAATTGACGGATCTCGGATGGCGTTTCGGGTCTTCTCCAATTCTTGACCGCTTCAATCTTGCTTGGGTCCACATGAATACCATCCTTGCTCACTACGTGACCAAGAAAGTGGACCTCTTCCAACCAAAACTCACACTTGGAGAATTTGCATACAACTCCTCCTTCCTTAGTAGTTCGAGCACCTAGCGCAAGTGCTCAACATGCTCCTCCTTCGTCTTCGAGTATACAAGTATGTCATCAATGAACACAATGACGGACTTGTCTAAGTATGGTTGACACACCCGGTTCATCAAGTCCATGAACACCGCCGGTGCATTAGTCAACCCGAAGGGCATCACGGTGAATTCAAAATGACCATACCTTGTGCGAAAAAGCCGTCTTGGGGATATCATCTTCATGTACTCAGAGTTGATGATAACCCGAGCGAAGATCGATTTTAGAAGTGCTTAGCACCTTGAAGTTGATCAAATAAGTCATCGATTCTTGGGAGGGGATACCGGTTCTTCACTGTGAGCTTGTTTAATTCCCGGTAATAAATATACATACTGAAGGACCCATCTTTCTTTTTGACGAAGAGAACAGGAGCACCCCAAGGAGATTGACTAGGGCGAATGAAACCCTTCTCTTAGAGTTCCTTGAGTTGAGTTTGTAATTCTTGCATTTCGGTTAAGGCTAGTCTATACGGAGCTTTTGCTACGGGCGCGGCTTCGGGGATAAGATTAATGCGAAAGTCAAGTTCACGAGTTGGAGGTAATCCCGGTAAGTCATCCGGAAAAACATCAGGAAATTCACAAACAATAGGAACGGTCTTCAATTCTACCTTTGTGATGGTAGCACTAAAGACTTTAGAACTTGAGGGATCAGAGATTTTGCCTTGAACCCTAAGAATTCTACCGTTAGTCAAAGGTATCTTAACAACCCTCTCACCACAATCAATATTCGCGTTTACTGCTGTCAACCAATCCATACCCACAATGACATCAAAACTCCCAATATCGAAAGGCATAAGGTCTATGAAGAATTCAACATCGTCTAGGGTCAAGACACAATCACGTACTATTTCACTTAGTTTAGTTAGTGACCCGTTTACCATTTCAATGTCAAGCACATAGTTTAGAGCACAAGGATGCACATCAATCAAAGGAACAAAGTTAGAGGACACGAGGCTATAATCGGCTCCGGAATTAAACAAAATTGTTGCATAGTGACCATTAAGGAGAAAGGTACCTGCTACTACTTTGGGATCGTTGCGGGCATCATTTGCATTAGCCGCAAAGGCTCGGCCGCATGGTTGCCCTTGATGGCTTTGTTGTCCCCGGTTTTGGTTAGGCCCGACCATTTGTAGTTGGTTGGGGTGGACGGCTACTTAAACTTGTTGTCCCACCCATCGAGGACAATTATTACGATAGTGGTCACGACTACCACATTCAAAACATTCACCTCTTCGTTGATTACCTTGAGGAGGGACGGCCCGAACAGGAGCCACATTCATTGGGCCCGTTCTTGGAGCCCTGCAATCTCTGGAGAGGTGCCCCACTTGGTTACAATTAAAGCATGCTCTGCATTGGGCATTGGCGGGGTGATGTTGGTTGCATCTCCCACAGAAAGGATGGGGTCCAGTATAAGCTTTCCTGGCCGGTTCCACCGCCGCCATCACCCTACCCCTATTAGCATTTTTGGGGTCAAACCTTCCCATTTTCTTTACCCCACTTGACTCTCCCACTTCTTTCCTCTTGTTTGTTGAGGATTTGCTCAAGACACCGCTCCTCAACAAGTCTTCAGTCACACTCCCGGCTCGGTTAACAGCATCGGCCAAAGAAGTAGGCATGTTAGAGTTTACATAAGATCGGACTTGAGGATTCAAGCCCAATACAAACTTCTGGATGGCCTGAGACTCGGAACCTACCAAGTGAGGAATGAGGGTAGACAACTCTTGAAATCGTCTAACATAGCTCTTATAATCGGCTCCGTCCATGTTGAGATTAGCAAACTCAATGGTCAAGTTTTGTAGTTCATAGGGAGGACAAAACTTTGCCTTCACTTTGTTCTTGAAATCGATCCATTCCAAGTTATAAGTCCGCCCCAGAGTTATCTCCTGATTCTACCAACTCAAGGCGTCATGTATAAACATGCCGGATGCATAAGAAATCCGGTCGTCGTATGTGTAATGACTTCTTTCAATCACTGCCTCAATCTCTTCAAACCACCTTATACACTCAGTGGGACCGCCTCTTCCATTAAACTCCGGTGCTCTACAGCTTTTGAAGTCCTTAAATATACACCCCTGTCGGTATCCCCCATATTGATTATACATGGCCATGCGGTTATCAACTCTCACTGGTTCCTCTTCTTCGTTTTCTACGGCCTGAGGTTGAGCATTTTCATTATTCACATTTTCTGGGGCTTCATTGTTTTGAGCCACATTGTTCTGCCCAAGACTTGCCGTGACTTGAGCAATAATGGTCGGCATGATATTGGTGATCGTTTGAGCGATCACCTCAGCCATGTTTGGCTCAGGAGCTTCACCACGACCCCTTCATTGGCCTCTACCACGACCTCTACCACGGCCCCTACCACGGCCCCTACCTCTACCTCCTTGTACCTCCGGTTGAGCTTCCGGTTGAGGTTCTTCCGGTTCAGCCCTATAGTTCGTTCCGGCTCTCCTTGGTCTCACCATTTCTATAAAGAAAGTGACACGTTGACCCGAGAGTTAGTCTCAAATGCTCACATGTTAGTCACACAAGTAGTCAATGCTCTCATACCGATACCACATACTCAATTCATATCATTAAGCTAAGGCAAGAGTGCTAGAATCCTATGGGATTGTTACTTAGCATAATCATCATGTCAAATTCATTACAATTGTCTATCATTAACTCAAGTAATCATGCTCAATACATCATGCAATCAAACAACTAACACGAATGATTCAAAGTATAATCCGAATTCGATATGCTCTCTAGTTATTGACCGGGTATGTATACAGGGTGTACCGATGGCTAACCCTCCACCTAATCAACTTCCATTAAGCATATCGGTTCCTTATTATACTTTAAGCCACACGTGCACAATCCACGATGTCATTAACTTGTTATAATGTTGGGTAACCATAAAAGAGTTGATCGGGTTCTTTTAGGGTTGCCACAATATTATACTAAGTTAATGGCATTACTTCATTTTGCCCTAAATCATCAAATTAGCTCCAACCAATAACAACAACAAACCATATTAACCACATTCATCACATTGAATTCAAGCTATCACACAAGTGGTCTTAACTACGAACTCACACGGGGATTCACATAATTCACATTGCACACGAATTTCCTAACCATGCATGCTATATGAAGAGTTTTTAACTTAAGCCATAGTCTAGGTCAAACCGCCTAATTCTCTACGACCACGCATGGGCCACCATTCTGTAACACCCCAAGCCGAGGCTCGAAATATCACGGAAATCATATAGCACAAGGTGGAATTACAATAGAACAAGAACTAAATGCAAATAAAGATTCAGTGAATCCATTACAATACGAAACAAGTACCAAAATACATAAGGAGCAAATAACCATCAAAGTTAATAAAATAACATCCAGAAGATGGAAAATCGATCCTAAGTATAATGCAAAAGGAAGGCCAATGAATCCTTGATCCATAAAGTCCAAAGCCCGGGTTTTACAGCAAGCAACAATCAAACTCCACGTCCGGGATAACCTGATTACCTGAAAAGTGTACTAAGCATAGTCAACACAAGGTTGGTGAGTTCGTAGTAATGGTCT
>CM067175.1:19839713-19880317 GCA_034093135.1 Erigeron breviscapus | reverse complement strand
AGGCGAGGTGGTGGACCTTGAGGAAGAACTCTTGGTCCGTGGTTTATGTATTGAGGTTGGTTATATTGGGGTTGGTTGTATTGAGGATATTGAAGGTTTTGTGGTTGCTCATAATCTCCCCCATGGTTCCGATCATACCCATCTGAATTATCATCAAACCTCCCGTCATCCCAATGATTCACCCTATCATGGAGCCTATTATAAAACGACCCATCCGCATCCCGTGATGCATCTCCAATATGAGTTGGTGTTCTAGGTCGGTTTGGAGTTGTGTAAGCACTCTTATTGATCGGGGTGGGTTTCGTGGTGGAGTTTGATTTTGGTCATTTGGTTCAGGGTTGGTTTCTTGTGGAGTTATGGTGGGTTGGATGATTGGTTGTGGATCTGGTTGATCACTCATGTTTACACGATGAAGTATCCGATTCCTTCTAGCTGTTTTCTCAATTTCCGGATCAAACAACAAAGGTGATGTATTCTTGGAATACCTCGTATGCATACACTACTTGAAATCTGCACAATCAACACACCTCGTGTAATACTGAACTACAAGAATGAAAAATGAAACAAACAAGAACTGAAACAAAACTAAACTAAACTAAATATTTTTGGATTTTTCTGAAAATTTTTAAGTAAACTAATTGAAAACAAAATTTCAACACTTTGCACACCGATTCCCCGGAAGCGGCGCCAAAATTTGATCGTTGTTGTTGGACCGATCAAAAATATAAACTAAATACCACTATTTAGCAAGGGTAAGTCGAGTATCGTATCCCCAGGGAATCATGGGAAAGTGTTGAACAATTTACAAAGTTGATTAAACTAGACATAAACTTAAAATTGATTTGATTGATTTGATTAACAACTAAAAATGATTGAAACTTAACAAAATAATTCAATAATAAAAGGGTAGACCATTCTCATGATCCCAATTATGCTTTCAAAAGTATAACCTAACTTATATTCGTTGGAAATCACATAGACATGATTCGTTATAAAGCTTGGAATGAATGAACGTTAAGAACGAATTGATTAGGTTGTGATGATTCACGATAATGAAAACCGAGGAATTGACACAACTAAATTATCTATTCATTAACAAGATTACACTTTCATAAGAGATTCTTCCAATAATTAATGATTAACAATAAATTGAAATCAAAAGATAGATGGAATTCATTCAAGGTTATAAACAAGTAATCATTCATTAAACCAAACAACATTAGATGCAAAACACAATTAAGAATTAAACATCTAATCCAACTTGAATATAAGAAAGGTTGAATACAATTGTCTTACATAATTGTTCACATGAGAATGATCTAAAGGGGATTTAGCCTATCATCTTCATCAATGAATCTTCAATTCGGATTGTCATCTCCATGATATTATGATTTGATGATGATTTGATGATGATATTAGGGCTTGGGAAAGGTAGGTTGCTGCTCCAGAGATGAGAAATTAGGGTCTTCTTAAGTCTAAGTTCGTATGTGAAAATATATCTCAAAATACAATTAAAACCCCTAAATTCGTAATCTGTCAACTTAACCACCGTCTGGGACGGTGGTGTGTACCGTCTCAGACGGTAATGCATTTTCGTCTAAAATCCTTTACGCTGCAACAACGTCTCACACGGTGGCTGAAATTGGCCCACCGTCTCAGACGGTGGGTTCTACCGTCTCACACGGTAGTCCAGTTTTATGCAGAAAACCTTTACGCCAGTTGAACGTTCCAGACGGTAACAGAATTTGGCCCACCGTCTCAGACGGTGGGTCTTGGCGTCTCAAACGGTGGTCCAGAAAGTCAGTTTTCTAGATTTGACTTCAGTTGACTTCCTTCTTGACCCGATTAGTTCCAATTCATCACCTAAGGCCTGAAACACTAAAAAAACATAAACGCGCCCTAATCTTCTATTAACATGCACAAAACATGCCATTTGCACACATTAAGATCATGTAAATCAAGCGTTTATCAATACCCCCGGACAAAAGTGTAATTTTATATTTTTTAACGATCGTTAGTGGCATGGACCAAAAGCATGGACGGAGGTCCAAACTTGGGGATGAAAAACGTAATTTCGTAAACCTAGGGAAGAAATGTAAAAGTTGGTACAAACCACACGGACCAATTTTTTTTTTTTCCTTTCTTTTTAAAATATGTTTTTTAAAGACGGAAATAGACACTCGCCGGCAGCAGTCTCATTATGTGAGAAAATTAACATTAATTAACAAAAGAATCAAAGAGTAAGAACAAATAGGAGACCTTGCCTGTTTTTTCTGATTCCAACAAAATTCATATAATAAAAATCCTCTTAATCATTCAGTCATTCATTCATTAATGGCTTCTCTGATGAAACCCATTTCTAATTCACAACTGAAAACAAATAATCCTTTGAAATATTCATATTCAAGAAGAGGAAGCAGCCCCCAATTTCACTCTCCAAAATCATCCCATAATCATCATTTTGTGCTCAAATGTTCATTAAATACTGGTAATTAAGCTCCTCAAAACATTACTTAACCATCATTGTTACATTTAAATTGCATTTAATTTTATTTAGAGACAAAGAAAGCCCTTGGATTGGATGTGGTGTGTAACTAATTATTACCATGGAGTACTTTTGAAATTTTAGTTAAAAACTGATTTATGATTTTGATTAATTTAAGTGTTTGCTTAATGAGTTTGTATTTGAAAAATGACAAAATGTATCAACTTAGGGGGTGTTTGGGATTGCGTTTTGAAATTAGATTTTGCGTTTTCAAAATTGCGTTTTTAGAAACCCATTCTCATTTTCATTTAAAACTTTGTACGGTGTCGATATTTTCTTACTAACTATTCATTTGGTGCTTGCAGAACATACTTTTGTACACAATGTTCCGCTTCTTTCCGCTTCAGAGGTAATCTCTCTCAACGCCTAAATCAATTTTTCGTGTATTTTTATTTGTTTCAAGTTTTTGAAAGTGTTTGCTTGTTAAAATATGTTTACTGAAATAAAATGGTATAATGAAATCAGATAATGAAACTGACCCTTTGTATAAGAATTTCCGTACTGATGAGCTGGTCTATTTTAAGGCAATAGAAAGATTGAGGAAAAATCGAGAAAGTTATCAGAGCACACAACGATATTTGGCTATGTACTCGAGTGTTTTTGGTGGGATCATAACTGATCAAGGTGCCATGGTGATTCCCATGGATGATCATATGGTTCATAGAGGACATGGCGTTTTTGATACAGCGGCCATAGTGGACGGGTTAGTTATTTGACCTTTTGCATCAGCAATCTGTAAGCATGATCAAACCATCAAATAAGTCTTATTGAAATTGTAAAACTTGACTTAATATGCATATTTTTACAAGTGCTTCATTATGATTGATATGATTCATGTGGTTTAGAACGATATTGTAAAGATTTTCCGTTGATGATTTTGGGAAAAAATATGTGATTAGCTTAAACTTTTTCAACAAAATAAAAAATTTTGAGCTATTTTGACCTGTTATCCACAGTACCTGAAGTATCCATTATCTCAACTCTAAAGTCATTTGTTTCCGCTTTTCTCTCTAAAATCGGAAAATAAAGTACATTTGAGCAATCTATCTCAAGACTAAAGGATAACTGAACTTTTGCTCCATTATGTTATGAAATACACCAGATGCCTGTACGAGTTGGAGCAACACCTTGATCGTTTCTTGGGTTCAGCAATGAAGGCAAAAATAGACCCTCCTTTTGATAAAGAGACCACAAAAAGAATACTTGTACAAACCGTGAGTGCTTCGTCTTGCAAAAACGGGTCATTAAGATACTGGCTTTCTTCAGGTCCTGGTGATTTCCAACTTTCTCCCTCGGGCTGCCATCAATCAGCTCTTTATGCAATTGTTATTCAAGACCAGACACCTCCTAGTTACAAGGGTATCAAAGTAATTACATCATCTATTCCAATAAAGCCACCACAGTTTGCTACCATGAAGAGCGTAAACTATCTTCCAAATGTTCTTTCAAAACTGGAAGCAGAAGAAAATGGTGCATATGCTGCCATTTGGCTGGATGAACAAGGGTTTATTGCAGAAGGGCCTAACATGAATGTGGCTTTTGTTACCCAAGATAGTGACCTTTTGATGCCTCGTTTTGATAAAATACTGAGTGGGTGTACAGCAAAGAGGGTTTTGGAACTTGTGGGTGATTTGGTAAAAAAAGGGAAAGTTAGAGGGTTGAAAGTTAGAGATGTGACGGTGGAGGAAGGAAAACGAGCAGAAGAAATGATGCTGATTGGTAGTGGAGTTCTTGTTCGACCAGTCTTGCAATGGGATGATCAGGTCATAGGAAATGGTAAATGAATTTCATAATATATTTACGCAATTAAATCTTCGAACTCTAATTTAATTTCTAAATCACTCCTAAATCACTCAAAAAGCTGCATATTTTTCTATAGGTGTTTTAAGTTGTGTAAGGGTTAATGTCATAAAATAGCAATACACTTTGATGGAATGTCCATTTTAGAAGTTATCAGCTTTTGTCCGATTTGGTAATTGCAACATTATTTGACTGTCTGAAGCTTGAATGTACCATTGTAAACGGGAAAATGGATGACGTATCAAAGGTATCTTTTTGCACGTCACCTATATTACTGGTTAGACACTTAGAATGATAAAATGTATGGTTCATGTGGTCAAATATTGGACAAAACTTATTTTGGGTCAACCTGACCCGTTTCGCCCTGTATAAAAGTTATCCATTTCCTAAGTTATTCATTTTGCACTAGAAGCGACTCAATTATGTCATGAAATGAATCTACCATATGTAAAAGTATGCTTTATACATTGTATTCTGGGTGATTTCTTTTATTCAAGTTTATTATGGCAAGATTGCTCTGAAGTTTGACATTTCAACAGTACAGGGAAACTGAAACTTATCTTTTTCTTTTGATTCTGTTGGCAGGCAAAGCAGGTGTGGTGACAGAGTCTCTTAGAAAACTAGTTTTGGAGGATATGAAAAGCGGTCCATCAACAGTACGCACTGCTGTTCCTTACTAGCAAAGTTTAGTCATTCTATGGTTCAACAAAATCTATGGTGGATTTTGGTCGTATGATGTAATTGTAGAAAAGTATAAGATGTGTGCAGAAAGTGCTTCTAGTTGCAGAAATGTAAAAGTATACACAAGTTTCTTTTAATTGGTAGAGTCACAATAGCTTGTTTGTTTCTCTCTTGTTGGGGTTAAAGATGTCATAGAAGTCTTGAAAAGAAGTGGATAATAACATCGTCCCTCAATCTGTTTGTGTTTCTTACGAAGTGTGTGACATGATCACAAACGTACTATACCATTCGTTGTAACGTTAAGACCTATGAGCATAAGCTTATGGTCCAATAATTCTAGCAGATTTTTTTTTTTTTATATATAAAATATTGAAGGTTCAAAAGCAAAAAGAATACTTGGCATTTAGTAACAATTACTAATGATATTTATATATTTGTATTTGAATTAGAACAAAACTGTAACTTTTCTAGACAACAGAAGAAAGTGTCTTATTAATACAAGAGGTACATCAATTTATGATTTCTGTATCTGATTCACCATCAACAGTTAATTAGCAAAAACTCAGCCCACAATCACTTTATCTCCTTTTTTTCTGTACTTGTATTTGAGCTATGAATGACTAGTAGTTCACCTTACCAATAATCGCCACAAGAACATGTCCCTGATTTGAAGTGATGAAATCTGTTAGCATCTCTAATAACAATTTCACGTCCAGTCACCATTGATACATGTTTTGCAAATTCATGGCAATCTTTGCAAGCACGCAGATTCTTAAAGATCGTTATAGGAGATCCTTTACCCTTTGAAATTAGACCATACGCAATGGCAAGTCGCTCACTATGGTCAAGAAGTTGTTCTTTACGTTCCAACAAAACGTCATCCTCACTTAACGTTACCTCCTGATCATCATTTTTTAAGTAGTCAAACTCCTTTAACTTTGAGTAAATTTCATGCACTTGTGGATGATGTCTATCACCGACTACAAAACGATGCATTTTACCCTTGACACTTATCCAGCTGCAACTCACATCTTTTCTTAAGTTCCGTTGGGCCATTGTTTTTCTAATTAAACTTGCTTCTTCCCAGTGTCCACACGAAGCATACATGTTAAACATGAGAACATAAGCCGATGTGTCATGCGGATCAAGTAGTAGAACGTTTTCAGCTGCTATTTTTCCCATTTCCAGGTTTTTATGAATCGAGCAACCCCCTAATAAACACTTCCAGGTCATGGTATTGGGTTCAAATGGCATGATTTTTATCGTTTCAAATGCTTCCTTTAATAGTCCAGCACGTGCATATATGTCAATCATGCAGTTATAGTGATGAATACTTGGTTCCACTGCATACAAACTACTCATGGAGTCAAGACAAGCTTTAGCTTCTTCAACCAACCCACAATAGTTATAAGCAGTAAAAACTGCAATGAATGTTATGGCAGTTGGCCTCACGTTATAAGAGAGCATACTTCTAAAAAGACGTAGAGCTTCGGGAGCGTTACCATGGTAAGCATAACCCGCGATTATAGCAGTCCATGTCACGCTATCAGGTTTCTGAATGGAATCAAATACTTGACGAGCATAATCTAACCTGCCACATTTTGCATACATAGTAATCATGGCACTCTCCCCATATAAATATGAAACGAGACCTCTTTTTATGGCATCACCATGAGTTTGGGCACCAAAACTAATATCTGCAACTGCTGAGCATGCTTGGAAGATCGTAGTGTAAATGAATGAATTAAGCCTTGCATTGATACTTTTCAAAGACTGAAAAATTTTGAGGCATTCATCAAACTCACCTGCTTGGGAATAGCCTGTGAGTAAAGCACTCCAAGAAAAATCATTTGGTTCAGATATGTTTTTGAAGGCTCGAGTAGCCGATTCTATAGCTCCACTTTTCACATAAAAGTCAGCAAGAGGAGTTCCAACGGAAACTTCATTAGCCATCCCGAGCTTCAAAATGTAGCCATGAATTTGTAGCCCGATACCCAGATTCTCTAACAAAGCACAAGCCTTTAGGACGATGGAAAACACATATTCGTCTAGTGGAACGCCTTCTTTTATCATTTCAAGAAACAAGTCTAGAACTTGTTTCCCGTCTTGTTTTTGCACGCAACCAACCATCAAACAAGTCCACGCGACAGTGTTCTTCTCGGTCATCTTATCAAAAATTAATCGTGCATCCTCAAAACACCCACACTTTGCATACATATTTAATATAGTCGTATCAATTTTCGCAATGTGAGTGAATCCATTCTTGATTACAAGCGAATGCATCTGTTTACCAAGCTGTAAATTCGACGAGTCTGCTAAAGACCGCAAAATGTCTAAATAGATTGAAATATCCGGTTTAACACTATCCATAGATGAAAACAACTTCACAGCTTCTTCTACAAGACCTGCTTTCGAGTACCCAGATATAAGTATACCCCAAGAAGCCAAATTTCTTTGAGTCATTTCATCAAACAGGTTGTGTGCGTCAAGAAAACTCGCGCATTCACAGTACATTTGTAACGCACGGTTCTGGACAGAAACAGAACTAAGAGAACTCTGTCTGAAATGATCAAAAATGAAATGCCCAGCTGACAAAAACCTTAAATCAGTACATGTTTTGAGCAGACAGTCATAGGAATCAAGTGTTATGGGAACACCGGATTTGTTCATTTGTATAATGAAATTCTGTGCTTGTTGGATTTTGCCTTGTTTCGAAAGCGAAACCAAGTGAAGGTTTTCAATAAGGCCATCTTTTTGTTGTTGTTGAATAGGCAGAGATGGTTTTGGGTTATTTGATGTTAGAGAAAATTTGGTGAAATTTGCAGTTTTAAATAATGAAGATTGAGTAGTAATATTGTCAGAGGGTGGGAGGGGAATTGAAGCCATGTTTGTTTGGTCTGTGAATGTGAGTAAAGTAGCAGCTTTGTTTATTTATGGGAGAAGTTGAAGATAGCAGCTTCTTTCTTGCAGATACAAATGGGGTGCAGTAGTCCCAGTGTGATGCTGTTATGGATCAGCAAAAATTCTTAAAAATACAAATAAAATGGTTATTTGAATTAAAAAATAATTAAGTGTAAATTAGTACTTATGACCGTCAAATTATACATATTTAATTGAACCTTATTGTGTAATTTAACGTATAACTATAACCCATTTGAATGTAAATTAATGTATTTTAGTTACTTATGATGTGTTTGAGTGTTTGTGTAGGTTGCAATGGATTTGGTGAAAAAATGCTTAAAAAGTGACAAATTGACGTTGATGCACCGTTTTGGTCATAAATTCTTCATCCGATATCCGTTTTTGACAAATAAGTTGGCAACCGAAGGTGAAAGAAAGATCTACAACTTAAAATTGGTTTTATGCGCATCAGACCTTGCAAGCATGACCGGAAGACAAGAGCTTTATGATGATAAAGTTTTATAATATGAAACGAACGTCTAACTAGCACGATTGTTTGTCACCATCTTCAGTTTATCAACGATATAAGATATTCAATTGAAGTGGGCCTACATCTATTGTGCTTCCATCTACAAAAAATAAAAGAATGTGTTCATCATTAGTGGAGGGCAAAGTGTCTACTATTTCTCTATCCGATCTTTGAATTTGAGATATATGAATACTGTTGGCACAATAGATCTACTCATTGCTCCATAAATTTCGCTCTTTGCTCTCCTCAATAATGGCGTTAGTTGGATGAATCGTCTATAAATAGATAAGAAAAGAGAACGTTGAAGGTGTGCTTGGGAAGCCTCGTATGGTCTCCAAACCTGGGACTTACTACTAGCTATACTATACGCGACAGGGTACACTGCCCGTGTGTAATATAACTATTAGTATATCCTTGTTTTATAAATTTAAAACTTGGGTGACTTTTACGAGTAAGACGATTACAAGTTATAGATTGACAATTACACAGTCAGGTACATAAGTCATTTTAAAAAAATAAGTTTTTAATTAAGTTGTTGACTTTGAGAAGTAAAAAAAGTTCTTTCCATATCAAAGTTTGAAGTATTTAAAAAAGTTTTATAAGGGTATATAGATTTGCAACATTTTTCATGTTTGTTGTTTGTCTTTTTTGTTGTTAATTATTGGTAGTTTTTGATAGGGTTATTTTTCTTACTTCAGTGTTTTTAAATAATTTGGTAAAGTAAAATTTTTTAGGCTCTTTGTAACTCAAAATCATAACTTCATCCTTAGACATAAGAGTGATGTACCTATAGGCATGAACAGAAACATATAATGTCAAATAGTATTTAACCATGTACGTTTTATAATCAAGTGAAACATTTTAATTCAAGTTTTACTATAGTGCATCTTTTAATTAGATAAAGGATGCTAATCCGACCGCTTTTTTACTAACCCGAGTATACTTTTAGCAGCGACACCTTTAGCACGATTTTGTCTTTTCTGTAAACCACCTTTAGCAGCGATTTTGTCTTTTCTGTAAACCACCTTTAGCAGCGATTTTGTCTTTTCCTGACTACCACCTTTAGCAGCGACTTTGCTTTTTTACCACTTTTAGCAGCGACATCGCTAAAAGGTATGTACAGGTCTGGAACATTAAATGTGGTAGCTGCGGTAGGTGTGAGACATTAAGATCGCTGCTAAAAGTATGTACCGGTTTAAAACATCAAATGAAGTAGATGTGGTAGGTATGAAACATTAATGCGACGGAAAATCTTTCTTTATCTTCTTCTACATTTCACATAATCACCAACATCCTCTTTGGTGTTCATATTTTTTTTCTTTTAGATATGGAGTTTTTGATGAAAACAACCTGAATCAATATGATGAAAATGACCCAGATCCAAGTGATGAATCTGACGATTTAGATTTTGAGCTAGACTACAACCCTGAAGCATTCTATACAAACGAGGTATAATGTATATGATTTTGTTGATACTGTTGTTCCATAAATAACTTTTGTGAATAATTTGATGTTTTATTTGTCTTTACTATTTCAGACGTTTGACTCACATGAAGCACTTACGATCTGGGCTCAAAGAACAGACGCGAGCTCAGTTTTGTGATATTCAAGTGAAGATCTAATAGAAAGACAAGTAGTGGTGTAGTTTGGAAAGTCTCGCTTGCTTGTCATCGTGGTGGAACACATGATAAGAGGGGAAGCAAAAACAAAGATACAGGTCCAGAAATACTAATTGTCCGTTTATGTTGGAAGTCATTTGAATAATGATAATGGTTGGAGGTTAAAGGTGATAGACCATAGACATAATCACCATCCATTAGGTTTTGATCAGGGTCATGCCTATTTAAGGCGTATGTCTGAAGCTGAAAAAGAGTTTGTGGAAAGGGCAATGGGACTAGATAGTAAACCGAGCCGGATTGTAGTTCAGTTGAAAGAGGAATTTCCAGAAAACAAATCTAGAATCAAAGATATATACAACATAAGAAAAAGATTCAAAAAGGTGGCCGGGGAGGCAAGAAAAACTTCAATGCAGGTTAAGTTTTCATTTCTACATTAAATTAAGGTATTTGAAGTTATATGGGAATCTCATTTTGTATTCATGCAATGCAGGTTATGTTCCACATGCTACAGGATGGTCAATACATGTATCATTACACCACTGATGGTATATCAGGATGATTGGAGAATTTGTTCTTCGTACATCCATCATCATTTGAGATATGGCGTGCATTCCCATGGATTGTGGAAATAGATGCCACGTACAAGACTAACATCTACAACATGCCAACTGTTGAGATTGTCGGTGTAACTTTGATAGGCAAGACCTTCAGCATAGCATATGCCTTTATTAGAAGCGAATGGGAGGCTGACTACAAATGGGTCTTACAGTGTTTAAAATCCACATTTTTGTGAAGGCTTTGTTGTACGAGTTGTACTCATTGATAGGGAGCAGGCCTTGATGAATGCATGCCATGATGTTTGGCCAGAAGTATAGCACTTGCTATGTAGATCCCACATATGGCAAAATATAAAAAAAAAACATTGTGAGCAAGTGCTTTGTCAAAAGAAGTTTGGGGACCTTTTCATCACTGGTGGGACGTGTTCATTTAATCTCCCATGTATGCAGAGTACATCGATAATGAGGCTGTGTTTTAATCGAAGTTAGAAGATTGTCAAAGTAAGATTGTCAAAGAGCGACAGACCGACGACTATGTGTCCCCACATATTACCCTCCCTCGTATATCTTTCCAACAAAGGTATCCAGTCCACAAGCCCCATCCCCCTTGGAAGGTTGAACTCAAGTTTTCCATAAGCTTTTGGACCTCCTTTTTTCATGAAATGCTTGTATTTGAATTTACTCTTTCTGTTCTTGTACATGTCAGCACAATCCCTCCAGGTCGCGCTTTCAACTCCGTCCCTAAGAGGATGACATACGGGTAAATCAAGAAACGGACTCAAGTTGAACCTTGACTGCAATTTATAGGTAGTGTTAGCAATCTATCATATTTTAAAAAAAAAATAAAAAATCCACATATGTGAAACAAATTGAACCCGTAAAGTCGGGATAACATGGCTCTTCCGGTCATCCGGTACATAGTGCCTGTTGTCATAGTGCATCAGGACTATCCCCACCGCTGTCCCCATCAGACTTTTAAACATGTTTGCATTGTCCCCCACTTCATGCCACATTTTTTGGTCCATCGTATCAAACTCGATTGACAACAAACCATTCTTCTTAAACTTTTTCTCCAACTTTAAATGTTTAGCTGGTCCTGATGGGTGTTTTCGTTGTATTTAAAATTTATAAAAGTTGTACAAGTAATTACCTCAAACTAAACACACACTAACGGGCAGAGAACCCGGTCAAGTGTAGTATAGCAAGTGATAAGTTACAGGATCGTTCGCAGGGACGCGTTGCTTTACCTAATCTAGTAATATGTGTAATTCTAGCGGTTGTGGGTTGTCACAATTTCCTATTAAACTAATTAAAATACTGAAAAGTAAATAGAAGCCGCAACCGCTTATTCAGCGAGAGGCTTAGTCTGAAAATAGTTTGAAAAAGCAAATAACAGTAATAAAATTAAAATACTTGTTTGGCATCTCAGATCTCATGACACGACCAGATATCATCCTACCTACTTGCTAGACTGCTGGAAACTTAATCACGGCTCAGATTCTCGTTAGATTCACTTTGCCTAAGTAACTAGTGCTGTCCCTAGACTCACACTACTTCTTTAAACAAATTCTTGTTAGATTCATTGTTTAATCATTAATGAGCTAAAGTTTGTGTTACTAATTCATCTTTAAGTTACCCGGCTCTTAAGCCATGACCAGATAATAATTCTCTCCGGTGACCACAGTGCACGTTTCCATGTCACTGAATCGCGTCTGACATTGTTAAGCATCATGTTCTATTCATCCTAATTACTATGGTTCTGGATCCCTCAATTATAAGTGAATCACCTTTTACATCTAGTTATAGACCAACTAGTGTTTTCCATCCTTATGTATTAATCCTAGTATATGATTATAGACCGATCATCAGAATTAAACTAATACACTCAGATATAGAACCGATATTAATATGAAGAACTAGTAAAACATGGATCTACGATAAACAGTAAAACACAATCCAACAGATCTAACAAATAAAGTAAAATAGATAATCGTCTACATGATCACATCGATCCAAACAAGTATTCAGCCTACTAGCCTAACATTATTAAAGGAATAACAAAGTCTGAAAAGATGAAAGACATTGTTTACCAACTGAAAGTAAATTAAAAGAGTAGATCTAGGTAGAAGATGAAGACCGGAAGGTGTTAGAAGCTCCAAAACCTCCTTGGAATCTGCAAAGTCGACCTAGGGTTTGATGTGGGCGGCTAGGGCTGCTGAATCGACTCTCTCTTAGGGTTTTGAGGGTTGTTTCGGCTTAAATAGGTGTTTAAGTCGGTTGCTGAACTGGGCCGCCCAGCGGCGCTGGGCTGGGCTCCAGCGGCGCTAAGGCCTGCTATTTGGCCAGCGGCGTTGGCAAGGTGCTGGCGGCGCTGGCAGCTCCTGCTGCTTCTCGTTTCGCTTCGTTCGAATCCCGAATCACCTCCTTGTGTCTTGTAACTTCATAGGCCTTCATCTTGAGTCACTTGATGCCATTTACCCTCACTCGCATCTTCCATGAACCTGCGTAAACATAGAATCCATTAAGTACCGATAGTTCCGGAATATTAACTCATTTAAGACATTGAAATGAGGCCTTTCGATAGGGGTTTTTATCACAAAATGAACGCTCATCATATACCCCCACACTTAAGTCTCTGCTTGTCCTCAAGAAAATAGTCCAAGAAAATAAAACAATGATGAGCGGACAACTTAAGCGTTTAAGTTATTCTACTTTATAAAACATTTGAAAGATTAGTCATGCAAAATGATTTGAGAAAGCTTTAGACAAAATCAGTAAGCTATAGCTAGAGGCAAGATAATCAGTCAATCAAAACTAAAAGTCAACCTTATATTCGTGTTAATACCTCTAAAACCATTCTATAATTCCACATGTCTTACAGCTCAATCTTACTTCCTTCTGCTGACTAGTTAAGCACTTAATTAAAGTTTGTATAGAAATCAGATCTACTAGCTACTATCAAGGAATTTATATTTCATTCGTTTGTGTACTTGTGAGTTACTACTCAGACATACTCTCACACTACAGTCATGCTCGCTAGCTAAACACTAAAGCAGTTATACGATATTATCATCTTTAATAGTTGAGACAGCGGTGACAGGTCGGTGGTTCCCACTCGCAGAGCGACATAACTCAACTAATGGTTAGAGTTTATACCTTACATCAAGACAGCGGTGACAGGTCGGTGGTTCCCCACGCGCAAAGCGACATAACTTGATGCGTATAGATTTTACTCGTTAATTGTTCTTTGAACTCTTTTTAGTAATCTACTGATTGCCTTTCTTAAGATTACTATATTATTCATGCAATAGACATTATCAGAGACCCCAGATGACTCATACACTTACTCCGCATGCAACTAGTTCACAATCAATAATGTAAGAATTAAGGCGAACCATACGTCTACACTAGTTCCTACACAAGCACTTATATAATTAAGTCCAATTAATACACCTTTACTAATGACTAGATTGCTCTAATTGCTAGGCATATTAAAGTCCGGTTAAATGTGCTATGGCAAAGATAATCGCATACAGTTTCAGTCTAAGCTCTAATCCATTTGGAAAAATGAACAGCCACAAATCTATAGCTAAACTAACAGTCCTAACTAACCGTTCATCTACCAAAGCTATTATTGCTTAGTTATCATCATCTTTTGTCTACTTGCAAAGCTTATTTCTCAAAATGTTTTTCAGACACAAGAAAATTTTTAATTTTGCATGAATTAAGTAGTAGAAAACTTATGATTATTCAAACAATTAAACCACGGGTTTTTCCTATTCCATCCCCCCACACTTAAATTGTACAACGTCCTCGTTGTACTAATCATGACATAACAGAAAGGGTAATAGGAAAAACATGAAAAGATAAAGGATTAACAAAACTTTCCGGGCTTAAATTGCATGAATGTTGTTGAAGATGGCATGTGTGGAGCGACTTGAATGATGTAAATCCTCAAAGGCTTGAGTCATCTCCATTTGATGGCGATCCATTGTTGCTTCTCCATCTTCTTCTCTTTTTGGTATTTTCTGATTTTTTAATTTTTTTTGGATTTTTCGGTTTTTCTGATTTTTTTTTTTTGGATTTTTCGCGATCTGGTGTGCTGGCAGACACCGGGAGCGGCGCTGGATCAGTGGGAGCAGCGCTATACAAATGGGAGCGACGCTGGACTGCACAGGTGCAGGTCCAGCAGCGCTGGTCTTCAGGGAGCGGCGCTGGGATGCCCAGGTGCATTCCCAGCGGCGCTGGAAGTCTTCTAGCGGCGCTTGTGAGTCTTGTACTTGCTTCGACGTCTGATTTTCCTTCACGATTTGATTCCGGCATTCCCCCACACTTAGCTTTTGACCAAGTGCATGGTTTTCTTCAGACTACAAAACTACATACTCCTGCACACTTCAATCAAAATATAAAAATGGAAAATAACAAGCTAAAACATAAAATAAAAATAAAAAACAAAATACGTTTGCAATAAGTTACTTGTTTCTTTGATCCGTTGAAAGCTTGCATCTGTGATTCTAAAAATATAACTCATATAAAACAGATCACAAATGATTATATTCAAAACAATTCACTTAATTGCAATTAGTCACATATTCCTAAAAATAAAAATAAAAATACGACTTGGGTTGCCTCCCAAGAAGCGCTAAGTTTAACGAGTCTTCAGCCGGACTCGGCCTAGGAACTAGGTTGAGGAAGAATATGGGGTCGGCCGGGGGTCGGTTCCCGTTAGGTTGTATCGAATATAAATGTCAGACCTATCCTCCAAATATGACTCGATGTTCATCCTTTCTCCTTGTCCTTGACAAAGCTTAGTCTTACAGTCAAAACCATAGGGATTATCCTCACTTATGTCCTTCTTACTAACCTTCAATATATTGATCCCAGACTGTAATATTAACTCTCCTAACTCGACATTTATATCAGCACATGCGGTCTTTAAAAAGGGTTGCCCTAAAATCACATTGTTCCTAGTGACCATATTTTCCTTTACGATAAAGAACTCTGTCGAGAATTTTAGCCCATCTATGTAAAACACTACATCTTTAACGAATCCTCGAACTCTAATCTTGACATTTCTAAGAAGGTAGACCATTTTATCCTCCCAGACTATCTTGCCTAACTCCTTATTAACATACCCGAAATGATGATCTAAGGGAAGAATATTCATTGTTGCTCTAGCATCTATAAAGGCTTCACATCCTAGATATGCTTGTATTCCTCCACGAACCTTAAAAATGGTCG
Organism: Erigeron breviscapus; assembly: GCA_034093135.1. Taxonomy (NCBI): domain Eukaryota; kingdom Viridiplantae; phylum Streptophyta; class Magnoliopsida; order Asterales; family Asteraceae; genus Erigeron; species Erigeron breviscapus. The sequence goes on along the minus strand of CM067175.1, from coordinate 19,864,444 downwards.
GGTCTCCTAGGGCAGAGGTGGACAAATAAGGGTTATACTCAGTTAAAGCTTGGTCTTTTATGTCGTTCCATCCTAAATTGTCCAGGAACTTATTTACCCTAACTAGTATCTTGTTGCCTTTTTCTATTCCTCTTTCGGTCTCTTCTAGGATCTCTTCTAGTTTCTCAAGATTAGTTTCCCTATGCAAGTCACTTAAACCTTTTCCATACCTAGCTCTCATATCTACCCCTTCATTATACCAAAAATGACTTAAACTCCTAAGGCAATAGTAGGCATCTAAAGGTTCTTCATCATGCTCACTTTCAATATTCAGACACGTTTCATCATAGTTGACATCCCTAGAGTCTAAAACAGGCAAACTGACTCTTATTTGACCATTTGATAAAGACATTTCATGTTTAAGGACATGGATGACAGCATCCGCAGCATGCAAAAATGGTCGTCCTAAAATTAGGGGTGTCACTACTTCATTTACCGAATCAAGCATAACAAACTCAGTCCAAATTTCTAATTCCTTAACCCCTGACATGGACTCGTTCGACAATCCCCTTGGGTTGTCGGTAAGTCTGATCGGCTAACCGAATGCTCATGTTAACGGGTTTTAGCAAACAAAGGGTAAGTTTCTCATAAATCACAGTAGGCATAACATTAATACTTGACCCTAAATCAGCTAATGTACATGAAAAGTATTCATTATTAACAGTGCAAGGAATAAGAAAACTTCCTGGATCTTCAGATGCTTGCGGTAGCTGTGTCCCGTCATCCGGTGCCTCGGGATTGTGAACTTCATCCCTTCTGTCCGAGTTGTTCCCATCTTTGATTTTGCACTTTGAAGCGAATTGGGTCTCGACATCTCCTTGAAAAACAGCCGAAAACGAAGTTTTACGCGAATCTGGACTGACAGTGTAACATCCCAAACTTTTTAATTAACGGTTGACTAGAGTCGTTAAGTCAACCTAACGTGTCTGTTAAATCTATGGAAGATTTAATGCTTATGTGTGGTTAACGTAGTTTAGGTAGGAGACTTGGATGTCTAATTGATGGATGTAGTAATGTGTTAAAGATGTAGTTTTATGCCTTCTAGAGGTGTTCAAAGTGTGTATCAAGTTGTATATAGTCCATAGAGGTGTTTTGGGCTAATAATATGATCTTATGAAGCCTAGGGACCAAATTTGACATGTGGTGAAAGTCAAAAACGGGATTAAGGTTTAGGAAGGAGTCATTAGATGATCAATTGCAGAAAAATAACCTTCCTCTCAAGCCCTAGCCGCCCCCCATGATTCCCTATCAAATTCTAAGCCGAAAATCCTTCAAAACGTGTGATTCAAGTGTGTTTGATCAAGTTTATTGCATCCTCTTTGAGATCTACAGGTAGGAAAGGTATATTATCATTAATTTTATATCTTTTCAATCATATGAGTCGTTTGAAATCAGATCTAGGTCTTTGAGGATCAATTGATGTCGAATTAACGTTTGTTTTAATGATGCAAATCATGTGTGGTTTAATAAAGAAGATAATTGCATTTTAATGATCTAAAAAATGAAGGATTTTGATGTATCAAGGTCTGGTAATTGACTTGGAGTCGTTTGGATCTGGTTTGGGGGTGAAATCGATCGAAGTTGTGCAGAATCGCGTCGGGTTGCGGCGCAACGCCTAGTTGCGGCGCAACTAGTTTCCAGAAGGATAAGTTGCGGCGCAACTGAGGAGGTTTGAATTGTGGCGCAATGAGTGGGTTGCGGCGCAATTGTAAAGCAGAGAGTTAGGTTGCGGCGCAATGGGGTCATTGCGGCGCAACAGGGTCTTTTACTGAACTTTTTAAAATGAACCTCCAATGCGTATGTCGTTGTCGTGGGTCTTGTTTGTAGGTGTTGAGGTCTGAGATATGACTTTAATAACGTGAGTATTAGTGTGTCTAATGGTCATTTACTATTTATAGGTAGACAAGACTATTTGCCTTGCACGGTAACGTAGTTGCCTTTTGTCGTGCGCTTCTTTGAGGTAAGATACACTACTTTTGACACGCTGAGGGTTCAACGAAAAGAATGGTTTCATAATTATAACTTCCCAATTGGTAACTTATCTTGTTTATGGGTATATGGGGTTACACGGGAGGTGATATGGGTTATGTAGTTGACCTATGGAACCTGAAATGCAGTCCCTCGTGACATGTAATGTAGTACATGTTATGATATGAAGTATAATGAAGTGTGTGATAAGATATGACATGTGATTTAGTGATTGATATGCAGTATTTGTTGTTGTTGAATGATGTTGTTGTGATGTATGTGGGTATTTCGGGTTACACGGGAGGTATTGTGGGTTATGAAGTTGACCATGAGACCTGAAATGCAGTCCCTCGTGACATGTAATGTAGTGCATATTATGATATGATATACGATGTAGTGTTATGTATGAAGGATAATGTAGTGTTTTCATATGAAGTAGTATGTAGAATCTTGAAATGCAGTGTGACGTAGTTTATGTTATTGTGTGCATGTATGAATGGCTTGCTCATCTAGAACACTAGACTTGCTAAGTTTCCATGTCACGTGCACGTTTAAGGGCCCAAACGTAATGAAGATAATGTGTGAAAATGTTTAGGTTGTGTGAGGCCTAAACTAATAATGTGTGAAACGTACTTGCCCTATCCCGGCGAGTGCGTGAACGTAGGTTGCTTGGGTGGCTCCTTGCAACATGGTCATTTAATGCAGGGCGAGTAATACGAGGGGTCTGACCTGCCTCTATATACGGATTACTCCGGGATTGGCTTGCCATTCCTTAACGACGTACGATGAGTAGCCTTTTGGCTGATCACCTAGTCGGGTGTGATGCAGGGCACACTTATATGCAGTTAACGAAGATACGTGTGGTTATGTGTGATATAAAAGAAGGATAGGCACAATTAGGGTGATTCATCCTAAGTTGATATGCAGGTTGTATGTGTGTGTGTTATGTGGGTTGTGCCTTAATGTTTTGTCAACAAAGTAGAAATGTTTTAATTGGACAAAGCTTTATAACTTTAGCGTTATCTTACTTAGCTAATTCGTTAGCTAACACTTGTCTTTTGAATGTGTGTTGCTCCCTCAGGTTTAGCGTAGCCGAGGTTGTTGACGAAGAAGTGTGAGGAATGGGTAGAATGCTTGATGTAGTCCTTAGCTACCCATAGATGCTGAACTCTTATAGACAATCATTTGTTTGTCGTTTATGAAGTATTGTGTAGACGGTTGTTTTGTGTTGGGAAACCGTTGGGTTTCATTTAGACATTTTAATGGTATTGCATGTAACACCAATAAATGCAGAAACCGAACTGTTTTTATCGGTTTTGAACTTTTAAAGTTTCCTTCCGCATCTTTTAACACCGTTAGGTGGAAATTTTTGAAAACCCATGTTTTTAAATGTCGGGTGTTACAGACAGAGTCTGGAGCGGCGTTGGACCTGGGCCAGGAGCGGCGATGGTGGTACCTGGACAGATTCCAGTTTTGCGTTTTGATCGTTTCTTCTCCGTTTGGCTCCTGTATGACCTGTACCTGATTGGACACTTTACAAAAATCATTAGAAAGCTCAGTAGAGTCATTACCTTCGGTGAACACGGCGATCACATTCTTGTTGCGTCCGATTGGTGGTTGGTACTTTCGACTCGTGCTCGGGCCTCCTTGAGGGTTCGGCTTTGGATTAGCTTATGCATTGCTTGCAAGAAGACCATTTTCCTTCTTAGCAACCTGCTCCACCCATTTCTCCAGCTTTCTCTCCAAACCTTTGATAGCGGATTGTTGATCTCTCACCACGGCATCCACTTTGTGGTCAAGGTTAGCAATCTTCTCATTTAGGAACCTCGTGTACTTGTCCAAGGAGTCGTGCCTCTGGTCGTTCATCTCAATGTACTTCTCCATCATGGTGGTGAGCTTGACAATAGGGTCCTCCTTGACTTCATTCTCGGCCTTTGGTTGCTCGGGTTGACCATTACTTCTTTGCCACCTTTTTGAAAAGAACCAAAGTTGTTTCTAGCATAACTAGAATTAAAGTTAGAATTACCGGGGTTTCTTTGGAATAGTCCTCGTTGATAGCTTCCTCATTATTGGTTCTGGAAAAAATTGACTTGCTCGGTAGCTTCCTCTTTACAATCCTCGGTATAGTGCATTCCTCCGCAATTGTTGCACCCGTGTGCAATCACCTTGAGGTCCTTGTCCATAATGTCCAACCTATCTTCAAAAGTAGAAAAACGGTTAGATAAAGCTTTAAGTTCATGAATTACCTCATTGTCGGAGCTGCTTTCAATGCTAGCCACGGTCCTTCTCGTCCTCCTTTCTCGATCCTTGTCGTCCATATCTCGAGCTAAGCTAGCTTGCACCATATCCTACATCATTTTGTACGCGTCATTGGTAGACTTGTGCAAAAAGTGTAAGTCCCCTGGTACGGATCGTCAATAGCTTGATCCAGTTATCTTGAGGTGCGGAATCCCTCTCAATAACTTGGTGATCAATAAGAAGCCCCTAGATCACCTGCTGCCTCGCAGATCTTCTTCGGGCTAGCGGAACAACCTTTGACGACTTAACCTGCACAAGAATGCTTGATATTTCGACAAATGTTCAACCCTAAACTCTGTTAGGGTTCGGTTTATATAGGAAACACCCGACATGGGCTTCAGCGAGTCGGCCTCGCAAATCCAGCCCGTCACTAATGCGAGGTAGCATTCTGTGATTGGCCTCGTATTTGACCCTGCAAATACGGAGTCGTATTCCCTATGTGAAATGCGAGGTCGCATTTCACCCTTAGCAGATTTATTACACATTCAATACTTAAACTTAATCTAGTATTCTATGCATAATACTAAGTTCATTAATGACAATCACATTACAAAGACATATAACAATATAAGCCCAAACAATCTAGACTGCTATTGACATAAATGTGCACTTACAGACTCCCCCTTGGCAATAGCTTCTAGACGTTAACATACCTATGTCTTTGTCTTGTCTTTGTCATTAATCTACTTCCTCTGCTTTTTCTTATCAGCCTTCTTCTTCTTCTGAACTTCTTCTGAATCATCTGCAGCCTTATAAAAATCACAGTCTAAATGTAAGCCGATCTTCAAGCACAAACTCACTATATTTCTATATCGCAACGCTGGACCCTGAAAATCTTTTGGAAACCAAATATTAACACTGTTCAGCTTCAGCAGATCTTTCTTGCAGAAGTTCACTAGATGCAAAGGCTCATAAATCCTCACAATCTCATAGTAATGATCACCATACATCACAGCTTCATACGTGTTACTATCAAAGTACCAGCCTATCATATTATCCAATAAGTCCTTCTTGAATTTCTTCAAAGGCACTTCTTTGGCAAACTTGGTTGGCTCATACTTCAAAGTAACGACAGGCTTCTTTGTCTTCGGATCTATCTTCGATTTATCCTTGACCATCTTGCCTTCCTGTGGATGATACTTTCTCTGAGATGGATCCTTGACCTTCATGTCTTTCACTATAGACCTAGCAATATAATTTCCAAACTCAGATCCACTAGGATTGATTAGTTCTAGCCTAGCTAAGCACCAAAAATCAACATCAGTAAGTGAGTTGATGGCTTCTTCGTTATAGTCCAAATACTGCACTCCGTCTGTTCTCCTGATAATGAGAAGTCTCAACTCATCATCCCAATGAAACTCACGATTCTTGAGCATGCAGTAGTGGCGTAGGCTTCAACCTTCTCTCCCTGAATCTTGTCTTTATACTTGGTAGGTTTATGCGATGCCTCATACTTAGCCATGTTTTTCTTCCACGTAATAACCCAATCTGGTCTAGTATCAACAGGCTCTATATGTTGCACATTAGGATCTTCAGCAATTGGTTCTTGCATGACTGGAGCTTCAGGATCTTGGACTTGTTCAGACCTGTCCATTCTATCAAGCTTAGCTCTGAAGTCATCAATACTAAACCCTTTGCGCTTAGCATCTTTATCCACAAGCCTTGAAGCTGTAACTGGCATATCGACTTCTGCGATATCCATTCAGCTCTCATCACCATAGATTATTTCACCTTCTTCCCTCACAGCATCAGTTGTCTTAGAAGACCCTACCATACCAGTTGCAATCTCATTTAGAGACTCTATTGCCTTGGTCAGATCTTCTTGATGCTTATTGCCTTTATCTTTTGTTGCATCCGGGTCTTGATTTGAATCATCATCTTTCTTTTTGAAAGCTCATCACCCTTACAGCCTAGATCTGGCAACAATTTCTTTTTCACCAAAAACTTCTCAAACAATTCATTTAACTCTGATTGCATCACACAATCTAGCATGACATCTGCAATCTTAGTATAGAAACACGTGAATGACGTGTTCCCAGATCATTTAACACGAGATCTACGATCATAGACAGGCGGAATCCGTCTATAATCGTCGTTAGGGTTTATATGATGAACACGAAGATAACAACAACAAAATAGCTACGAATTTACTGATGAATAGAAGATAAAAACAAAGAATTCATTTATCATTAGTCGAATGATTACAAGAATAAATCCGTTTAAAATACATCTCAATGATTCCGGATTACAATCAATCAAGACGACTCTTGATAATGAATTACATGGTGGCGGAATGGCGGGGCATAGATCTCTACCCCGATCCCTATGGACGACCTCTGTTGCAACTAAAATCCTCTCTGAAATCTGAAACCTAAGTCCTATATTTATAGGTACAAAATGGGCTGGGCTGTCAAATTTGTACAAAATGGGCTGGGCTGTACGAACTTATTAGTTCTTACGAACTTAAAGTTCGTAAGGCATATATGTACGAACTTATTAGTTCTTACGAACTTAAAGTTCGTAAGGCATATATGTACAGTTCTTACGAACTTAAAGTTCGTAAGGCATATATGTACGAATTTCTCAGCCTTTTAGAATTATTGCATCGGACAACAATTTGTGCACTTTATGTGCACCAACAAACTCCCCCTTGGCCGGTGCAATCAATTCTTCAAAATCCGATATTAGTTATAGAAAGTCTAAACAAATAGCCTCCCCCGTAACTAAAGATATCGGGTCTTCTTATGTTGAAACTCGATCTTCTGAAACTGCACTCTGATCTTCAACCTGTAAACTCTCTGTATCTTCATGACAACCAACTAACCCAACACCTCTCATTGTAGTTCTCCCCCTCAACAGTAACCACCTCCGAATTAAACATAAGCAATCATCCACTCAGATCTATTTGCATGTCGTGCTTAACCGCATATAATAGAGAAGTAGAATTTCCAATAATCAGCATCAAATCAATCAGCTCCCATAAAAATAAGAAACTCTGCAAACTGAATCACAAAATGTAGTCGCATAAATCCTGTCTCAACTAGCAGTGTCTGACTCTGTCTTGTATCTTCACAAATCCACCAATCACTCAAAATCGTTCTTATCAGATCTCCTCTTCAGTTGTATACGCCGCCATAATATAAAGATCTTTATCTATGCAACTCCTCCGCAAGAATCACCTGATAATTCATCTCTACATCTTGGAATATGGATAAGATTCGATCTTCAAATACTGAACAACAAATAACCAACTTCAATGATCCAATACTTCAACAAAGTTTCCACGACCGCTATATATGAAAATCATCCGTTGACATAATTCAATTTGAACATATAGTTCGATGATCTTCAAAACCTCGAGCATTAGAATACAATAATCACCAACAGAATAACCTTTGATCGTTATGTAACTCGAGTATGTAGAAAAGTTTTGCTCAAAAATCAGAAATTTTTACCCGATCCCTATGGACGACCTCTGTTGCAACTAAAATCCTCTCTGAAATCTGAAACCTAAGTCCTATATTTATAGGTACAAAATGGCTGGGCTGTCAAATTCGTACAAAATGGGTTGGGCTGTACGAACTTATTAGTTCTTACGAACTTAAAGTTCGTAAGTCATATATGTACGAACTTAAAGTTCGTAAGGCATATATGTACGAACTTATTAGTTCTTACGAACTTAAAGTTCGTAAGGCATATATGTACAGTTCTTACGAACTTAAAGTTCGTAAGGCATATATGTACGAATTTCTCAGCCTTTTAGAATTATTGCATCGGACAACAATTTGTGCACTTTATCTGCACCAACACTTAGTCATCTGTTCAGCTACTCTAACTACTCCTTTATTCGCTCTAGTAGCCGAATTTTCTGCCTTAGTAGCTTCACAACGAACCATGTCAAAGTTGGACATGAGAGTGTTAATAAAGTCTTGATGATTCTTTCTTTCATCATTAAGAGCTTTCTTTAACGTCTCAACTTCCTTTTGCTTTCTCTGCATCTCTTTCTCATGGTTCTTCTTTTGTTTCTCCAACTCATTAAACAAACCATTAACTCTAGCCTCTAACACCGTCATCTTTCCTTTCATGTCAGCCATACTAAACACTGGTGGTAAAATAGGAACTTGACGTGTAGTTGCTTCAGTTCTTGGTTCAGGATTAGGCACTGAATCCTTCATTCTATGAGTTGTAGACGGCCTTTCAAGATTTACAGTTGTCTTCTGAGATCTTCTTGGTATCACTGTCTCTGCATGTGATTCAGCTGATCTCCTAGACCTCTGTTCATGAACTCTGCTTGATGCTTCTGGAGCCTTGATCGTCTCATCTACTCCACTAGCAGCAGTTTTCTCCCTGACTTTCAATTTGATAACAGTTTTCTTCTTTAGAGCAGGTACCTCTTCAACTTCTGGTACCTCAGATTCCCTAGAAGACTCTGCTCGTTTCCTTTTCAGACCTGAATTAGATGAAACTTTCTTTGAAGCACCTTCAGAAGTACTAGCAGCATGATCAACGGTATCTTCATGTGCTTCTGCTTCTTTTTCAAGAACCATATCTCTCTCAACTATCACCTCTTCTATGCCTTGAACCTGTGGTTGTGCTATGTCGCCCATTGGCACATCTGGCATCACCATCTATAGAGGAACTGGATTAGCAACTGGCTCATGTGGAACAATCTCAGTCCTGAATCTGGCAAACTCTTCAGCTGTAGGTGGATTGAAATTAATATCCACTAGAGCTCCAAACAAAGGAATATCTTGAGCACCTATATTTATAGGTACAAAATGGGCTGGGCTGTCAAATTTGTACAAAATGGGCTGGGCTGTACGAACTTATTAGTTCTTACGAACTTAAAGTTCGTAAGGCATATATGTACAGTTCTTACGAACTTAAAGTTCGTAAGGCATATATGTACAGTTCTTACGAACTTAAAGTTCGTAAGGCATATATGTACAGTTCTTACGAACTTAAAGTTCGTAAGGCATATATGTACAGTTCTTACGAACTTAAAGTTCGTAAGGCATATATGTACAGTTCTTACGAACTTAAAGTTCGTAAGGCATATATGTACAGTTCTTACGAACTTAAAGTTCGTAAGGCATATATGTACAGTTCTTACGAACTTAAAGTTCGTAAGGCATATATGTACAGTTCTTACGAACTTAAAGTTCGTAAGGCATATATGTACAGTTCTTACGAACTTAAAGTTCGTAAGGCATATATGTACAGTTCTTACGAACTTAAAGTTCGTAAGGCATATATGTACAGTTCTTACGAACTTAAAGTTCGTAAGGCATATATGTACAGTTCTTACGAACTTAAAGTTCGTAAGGCATATATGTACAGTTCTTACGAACTTAAAGTTCGTAAGGCATATATGTACAGTTCTTACGAACTTAAAGTTCGTAAGGCATATATGTACAGTTCTTACGAACTTAAAGTTCGTAAGGCATATATGTACAGTTCTTACGAACTTAAAGTTCGTAAGGCATATATGTACAGTTCTTACGAACTTAAAGTTCGTAAGGCATATATGTACAGTTCTTACGAACTTAAAGTTCGTAAGGCATATATGTACAGTTCTTACGAACTTAAAGTTCGTAAGGCATATATGTACAGTTCTTACGAACTTAAAGTTCGTAAGGCATATATGTACAGTTCTTACGAACTTAAAGTTCGTAAGGCATATATGTACAGTTCTTACGAACTTAAAGTTCGTAAGGCATATATGTACAGTTCTTACGAACTTAAAGTCTTGCCCGCAACCACTGTCTCTATCAACTCCTGAGTAGCAGTCTTTTTATGTTTTGCATTTTCCCAGAACTCTACCAGGTATGACTCATATAGCACAGGTGAATGAGTAAGAATATGGTAAATTCTTGACTGCTTCAAAAACCTGAAAATATTATGATAATATGCTGTTCCATCTTGATTCTCGTCCAAATTAATCAGAAAGTTATGACCTGATACAAATTCTCTTGCCATTTCTGTAATCAATAACAAATAATTAATTACTCAAATAGACATAAAAATTCATATGCAGTCATACAATTAACTTTAATTATCCCTGTAATAAAGTTAACACAACATAAATTATCTCGGTAATTTAGTTAAAAGCATAAATTAACTCATTTTCAAATCTTTATAAACATAAACTTTTGAAAATCTGTTAAATTAACTTAAATTATCCCTGTAATTAAGTTAAGTATAAAGATTAACTCATTTTCAAACATTTATAAGAATGAACTTTTGAAAATCTGTTAAGTCAAAAACACGAGGTCGTATCCCTGTACGAGGTCGTATTTCGAGGTCAAAATACGGTCAACCAAACTCTAAAATACGAGGTCGTATTTTCCAATTTGGCCACGTATTTGATCAGGTCGTAAATCGGCATCGTATTTCGAAAGTCAAACCAGTCAAAATAAATTGACATTTACGAGGTCGCAAATCCGGGCTAGCAAAACCCCAAATGCGAGTTCGTCGCACTGTTCGTCTTCCCCAACGCGATTTCGCGATTTACCCAACCAAAACTGGTAAAAATTGTTTCTTTATACTCGTATTCAAACGATAAAGATACCCCAACCCTTATTTTTAACCAAAAACATCAAAATCAAATGAAAATTGAAAAACCTAGTTCGAAAATTTCGAACTCTATTTTCTTGATTTTCTTATTGCATGGTCAACTATAAGACGATTAGATAGTATACCTAGATTCAGTATTTCACGAGGATCACAAATATATCACTCAAAAACACTCGATCTAATTGTATATATCAAATCTTATACGGGGTAGCAAAGTAGTACTTCGGGGTCGTAAAGCTCAATTCTAATGAAATAAAATGTGAGGTCGTGTTTGGGTAAATTTGGTTTATATACCCACTTGACCCGAATGAGTATGGGTCAACCCGGCCCAATTACGAGGTCGTATTTGCCTAAAGCCCAATTAGACCAATTACGAGGTCTTATTCTGCTTCTTGCAATTACGAGGTCGTAATTACCTCCTGCACACTTTAAAATCAAAATTTCGTCAAAGTTTCTGAACAATTGATCAACGATTATCACAAACATCCTGGAAATATGAAAATTTAAAAGATCAAACCTGTAGGCATCAAATTTTCATCTTTTCCCTGATCTTCGTCTTAAAGCTGAAAAGTTAATAAACTTACACAAAATTCTTTAACTTTTCAACGATCAATCTTTCCAAAACTTTCTCGAATTTAGCTTTTCCGAATATGTACCACTTGCAACAATTCATATTTCTAACCAGTTATAAAATTGATTCTTCATTCTTATACCTCCCCCTCAATTTTATGACTAGGAAGTATAACTATGACTAATCATTAAAACAAACATCATTCTTATGTACTCCCCCTCAATCTATGACTGGGATACATAACTATGATAGAACAAAATATTGATTAAATACTTCATATTCTTATGAAAACACAATTGACTAGGTACTCCTCCTCAATTTATGACATATTTTCATAACTATATGATCTAAATAATCAATGCATAAGCCTTTCACATTCATATATGTTTCTATATCTAAGGTAGTAAAGACCTTTCATATTCAAACAATATATCTATGTCTAAGGTTTCTCATAACCTAGTTGATAATCTTTCATATTAAAATACAATTATTTCTATATCTAAGATCTTTAATAATTCTTCTACATTCACTTAATGTCCATGTCTAAGGTTTCACATAACCTAGTTGATAATCTTTCATATTAAAATAAAATTATTTCTATATCTAAGATTTATTTAACCTTCTACATTCACATTATGTCTATGTCTAAGATTTTAATAATCTTCTACATTCACTTAATGTCTATGTCTAAGGTTTCACTTAACCTTCTACATTTACATATGTCTATGTCTAAGATTTTAATAATCTTCTACATTCACTTATTGTCTATGTCTAAGGTTTCACATAACCTAGTTGATAATCTTTCATATTAAAATAAAATTATTTCTATATCTAAGATCTTCAACTAATAATGACCTTGCTATCAACATCTGTAATTACTATATAAATAATATATTATAAAAACCTGATGTTCTTAGCATTGTCTTGAATACTTCAGTCTTTTGCTTAGAAACCCTTCCTTTGGATTGACTTCTCTGCAAATACACTGAAAAAGAATTTCGAGACAACAAAATTTTAATTGCTATACCCGAAACTCGATCTTCTGAAACTTCAGATTTGAAAGACATACTTCAAACTCTCTGTATCGTTATAATAATCAACTAATGCACCATAGCTTGTAGTAGTTCTCCCCCTCAACGATAAATCCCTCCGAATTAAGCATATGCAATCTTCCTTCTTGGATATATTGCTCGAGTCCCTGCTCGCCTTGCATAACCGGCATGTAATAGAGAAGTAGAATTTCCAACAATCAATCCTGAACTAGTTGACTCTCATGAAAACCAGAAACTTTGAAACTTGAATCACAAACTTCAGGAACATGGAACCTGTTTCAAAAGCAATTCTTTATCTCCATAAAAAAATGTTTCTTCTGATTATGATCAACATCTTCAGACAAAACATATAAAATAAAATTATTTCTATATCTAAGATCTTCAACTAATAATGACCTTGCTATCAACATCTGTAATTACTATATAAATAATATATTATAAAAACCTGATGTTCTTAGCATTGTCTTGAATACTTCAGTCTTTTGCTTAGAAACCCTTCCTTTGGATTGACTTCTCTGCAAATACACTGAAAAAGAATTTCGAGACAACAAAATTTTAATTGCTATACCCGAAACTCGATCTTCTGAAACTTCAGATTTGAAAGACATACTTCAAACTCCCTGTATCGTTATAATAATCAACTAATGCACCATAGCTTGTAGTAGTTCTCCCCCTCAACGATAAATCCCTCCGAATTAAGCATATGCAATCTTCCTTCTTGGATATATTGCTCGAGTCCCTGCTCGCCTTGCATAACCGGCATGTAATAGAGAAGTAGAATTTCCAACAATCAATCCTGAACTAGTTGACTCTCATGAAAACCAGAAACTTTGAAACTTGAATCACAAACTTCAGGAACATGGAACCTGTTTCAAAAGCAATTCTTTATCTCCATAAAAAAATGTTTCTTCTGATTATGATCAACATCTTCAGACAAAACATATAAAATACAGCTTCTTGTGCCTATACCTGCACAAACTAGCTTAAACAAAATACACAACGAGATCAAAAATAAAAATGTTATTCTTCATTATTTCATTACTATAATATACGATAGTAACGACTTAATCTAGAACTATATTTTTCATTTTCTTCTCCAAATTTGTTATTCTTCACTATCATAAGTCATACACATATGACATTTTCTTAGTCTAGAACTACAAATCTTCAAGAACTTGAACTTCTTATTGTTCAAAAATCTAAACAGTAAGATCTCTGTCTTATTGTTCAAAATCTTAAGATCTATGTCTTATTATTCTAAGGATACTTATCACAAATTCTAGAATCTTAAGATCTCTGTCTTATTATTCTACGGATACTTATCACAAATTCTAGAATCTTAAGATCTCTGTCTTATCATTCTACGGATACTTATCACAAATTCTAGAATCTTAAGATCTCTGTCTTATTATTCTATGGATAACCTAATCTAAGGTCTTCCAACAAAGTATCCTTTATTATGCAAACTTATATAGATTTCGTTTCCAAAGTCACTTGTCTTTAACTCTGTAAAAACATCTAACTGAAACCTAATCTCTTATACTTTTGCAAACGAGATTTCATAATGCAAAATCCTAAAACCATATGAAATACTCCTATGATTGCCTCATCAAACTAGTATTCATCTTGGTTAAACAATTATAAATACTCCTATGATTGCCTCATCAAACTAGTATTTATCTTTGTTCCGGATATATTTGCATGATCCATATCTTGCTTCCATGGTGAGATCTTGCTCGACAACCTACAAAAAACGAATATTTGTCCGCTGTCCTGCACATCTCAACACATACACATCAAATCTTCTCAAAGTAAAATCATACAATCTGAAGAATTGAATAAAGTAGCAAGATAAAAAATGAATATACTTAGCAATCTATTATTAGAGTGATTTAGGCTAATAATTCACTGCAAGCACTTTCAAATTTTGCACATAACATATCAAAATTATTTAGAATCTCTGTTCCAAATCTTTTTGATTCAAAAAATCTTTCAAAGATTAAATTCAAAACTATGAACAACTCTGTGTTCATTCTTAAGAAAATCTTCTTTCTAAGATATAAAATGATTCTTTTAAAGATAAAATTCAAAACTATGAACATCTCAGTGTTCATTCTTAAGAAAATCTTCTTTCTAAGAATCAATGCAAAAGCATTAACTCAATATCCGTTTATTGAAATCAACAACTCTGTGTTCTTTTCCTTAAACCCATATTCTGTTAATGTGACAACTTTCTTTTAGCTTTTGATCACAACACTATTGCTTAACTACCCTACTCGTTTATTCACTGTTCCATAAGAACGTAGTTGAGTCCTCTTGGAAACTAGATTCTACTCTGACTCTGTCTCTCGTGCAATAGGAACTTTTATTTAAACAATACAATAAAAATAAAAATTAAACACTTTACACAAACACTAAACATAAACGAATAACATAGTTACAAGAGCTAAAGTTACTGCTAATTAGATCAGATTAGCATGTTACATAAGCCTACTAGCGAGAAATAATTCTCTTATTATTAGTTATGAACAGTGATCCATCAACAATTACCAATATGTTTGTCCTCTTAAACACTCGGTACTTCCAATCTCCTTTTTGGTTTGTGACACTTTCGACATACCCTGGCCAAGGACAGTCACCATGCAACCCGAGTAGCCTAATATGTCACTTAATCACGTTTGCGAACTTATGTGCCCCATATTCAGATACACTCTCACAATCGACACAAGCACTAAAATTAAGACATTTGGTGAGTAAAGTGAGAAAGTCTTTAAGAATCAAGTCAGCGGTGACAGGTCGGTGATTCCTCACGCGCAAAGCGACTTAACTTGACTCACGTACGGAAATATACTCAACATTGCATAATGTCAAGTACTTGCATATTTGTGACATTATTTTAAGCACTTATGAAAACCCGTGACTTTCGATGAGACCCGTGTAGCGAACTTTCTGACAACCTATCCCAAGTTGGAAGCTTTAGGTAGGCTAGGTATACAAAGACACCCCAAGGACTTACTTGTTCGAATCTCAAAGGCCACATTAGCTTCATATTTTCAACAGATTTATTAGATATTTGCATATCTTGTCACAAATATACATCCGAAAAAGCAATACATACACATATATGTACCCGAGACCTTCTATATAAAGACCAAATATACATAATTACAATGCAAGATCTTTCATAAGATTTAAAGGACTTGTCTATTTTAAGAACAAGCATTCTCAGCCATATATCTGAATACGTTTCCCATAAGAACATTGTTTATATTAAGTTCAGATTATAAGGAAACCTTGGTACTTTGTGCCTATCGATACATCATATAATGGTATCACTGAACTAAGCATTTTAAAGTAAAATTAAGTAGGCTTAAAAGCTAAAGTATCGTCACGTCTAATCGTCTTGATGCAGTGACCTTACTCTATTTATTATTTTCTTTTTCTTTTCTGATTTTTCTGATTTTTATTTTGTTTTTTCTGACACTATATGACACACATACATTACGACACAAACACTGACTCATTTTACAAAGTTCCTTTTGAGAGACACTGTCACTATAGATTTCTTATTCCAATCAATTGGACTAACAACTCGAAACGAGTTCGGTCGAAAGCCTTAGTGAACAGATCAGCTAAATTAAAGTCACTCGGCACCTTTTCTAGGACTATCAATTTCTTTTCAGCACAATCACGTATAAAATGAAACCTTATGTCTATGTGCTTAGTCCTACTGTGCTTAACAGGATTATTAGTTATGGATATGGTGGATTCATTGTCTATCTTTATGGGAGTACAAAGGAAATTCTGATCGTAATCACGCAGTTGTTGCTGAATCCATAGAACCTGTGAACAACATCCACCAGCTGCCATGTATTTCGCCTCGCAAGACGAGATCGCAACAGAAGTCTGCTTCTTACATTGCCATGAAACCAATCTTCCCCCTAAGAACTGACATCCACCTGAAGTCGATTTCCTATCAAAATTGCAGCCTCCATAGTCAGCATCTGTATAAGCCACAAACTCAAATTCTCCCCCAATTGAATACCAGAGACCTAGTACTGGTTGCCCTTTGAGGTAGCGAAGAATTCGCTTAACAACTTTCATGTGACTTTCCCTGGGACATGACTGAAAACGAGCACACAAGCAAACCGCAAACATGATATATGGTCTTGATACTGTAAGATACATCAATGAACCTATCATGGCCCTATAACGATTAGGATCAACTTCTGGATCATTGAAAGAAAACATACCAAGTTGATGGTTCTTTTGTATAAGAGTATCCATGGGTGAAGTATCTTCCATGCCAAATCGTTTCAAGATATCTTGTGCATACTTCGTCTGATGAATGAAGAATCCGTCCTTTTTCTGTTCAACCTGCAAACCTAAAAAGAAATTCATCTCTCCCATAGCGCTCATCTCAAAAGTCCCTTTCATAATCAGCTCAAATTCCTTGCACATCTTTTCGTCTGATGATCTGAAAATAATATCATCTACGTAAACTTGTACAAGTAGGAAATCCTCTCCCTTCCATTTTGTAAACAACGTACTATCGATCAATCCTCTTTCAAAACCATTCTCAAGAAGATGCTTCGACAGTTTGTCGTACCATGCCCTTGGAGCTTGATGTAATCCATACAAAGCCTTATTCAGTCGATAGACTCTATCAGGATGATCTGGATCTTCAAACCCTGGCGGTTGAGTAACATACACTAATTTCTGGACAGTACCGTATAAGAATGCGCTCTTGACATCCAACTGATATACCTTAATGTCCTTGAACATCCACTATCGACAAACCATAACCCTGTAGTTCTCCTTAGTGGTTCCTTCTGTTCAAGAACTTCAAGATGTGCCATCAAGCTCGTCTCAGCTTCAGCGACATCTTCATCTTGTTATTCTCTCCACTGTAGAAGGCAGTAATCCTTCCACTTGGAGATTTTCCAGAAGCAATACTAGGCTTATCAACTTTGGGCGGTGAATTGGCCTTTCCGGTTTCATGATCCATCAGAATTAATTATCAGCAAGATCGTTCATTTCTTCATCAAGGTTGTGAATTATTGCCATGAATGCATGATTCTGATCATCGGTACTAGTCGAACCCCAATTATAAGTACCATCAGATTGAACAACTAAAGCTCTCGAGTTGTCCGTATCTCCTGAGCTTCGGTTCCCAGTATTAGCATATTGATGTCCTGAATTCTGACTCACTATAGAACCACTCTGATTGAAGTTCTGACGGCCTGTAGCTGAATTGTTATCCCGTCTTGGTCTCTGACACTTTCTAGCAAAATGTCCAAAACCATCACAGTTAAAACACTTCACCTTGGTTTTATCAAACCCTACTTTGCCATTCACAACCTTCCTTCCGGTTCTATCTGTGAAACGCTGAACTCTCAATGTTAACATAGCTAATTGCCAGTTCAGATCCATTTCTTCCAAGTCATCTGGATCAACTTGCTTGTAATCCTCCCTAACCAAATCAGGATCAGTTAGTTTTCCTCCAATTAACTTCTCATGAGCAGACACAAAGGAAGCAAGCATGCCCAAATGTCCCTCAGCAGATCTTATGCTCATCGGCATCCCTGTGTAACCCGAGCTTGGAGAACTACTACTCTGAACCCCATTTTGCACTACCATGGCTGATTCCGGAGAAATTACATACATCAAGTTGCTGTCAGAATCCATTGACATCTTCATCTTGTTATTCTCTCCACTGTAGAAGGCAGTAATCCTTCCACTTGGAGATTTTCCAGAAGCAATACTAGGCTTATCAACTTTGGGCGGTGAATTGGCCTTTCCGGTTTCATGATCCATCAGAATTAATTGATTCAGCAAAGCTTGATAGTTTGCGGGTAACTGAGACGTCATTTTCTTCGAGCTAGTAAAGTTCACGAACTGTTCAAAAATAAACGAGGTCGTAAAAGTTTACGAGGTCGCAATTAGTTACTCGAGGTCGTAATTAGCTACCCAGGTCGTAAATAGAGCTGGATGAGGTAATACGAGCCCGCGGGGTCGCAAACTAACGAGGTCGCAAACGAAATACGAGGTCGCAATTGAACTGGCGAGGTCGTAATTAGCTACCCAGGTCGTAAATAGAGCTGGATGAGGTAATACGAGCCCGCGGGGTCGCAAACGAAATACGAGGTCGCAATTGAACTGGCGAGGTCGTAATTAGCTACCCAGGTCGTAAATAGAGCTGGATGAGGTAATACGAGCCCGCGGGGTCGCAAACGAAATACGAGGTCGCAATTGAACTGGCGAGGTCGTAATTAGCTACCCAGGTCGTAAATAGAGCTGGATGAGGTAATACGAGCCCGCGGGGTCGCAAACGATGCTGAAACCTTTAATACTCTTGAATTCGAAACCCTAATACCCAAAACACCTTCGACTGCTGTAATTGTCAGACTACTACTCTCTCCTTTCTGTAAATCTGATGAGATCTTCTTATGCCAAGATAGGGTATAGAAGGTACTCCTGATTTCCCTCCAAATTTTTGCCGCCAAAATATGTTCTCATGAAACTTTGAATTCCATGTAAACTTTGGATAACATGATCATAAGAAAATTTTGATGATTCCTAAAATTTTTCGCCAAATCCGCGTCGACAACGGATGAAAATTGACCTAAAATTTTTCGAACGCTACCAAACTTCAAATCTTCATGTTTCATCCCATTCTAAGACCCTGGGCAAAAATTATTTTTCCCGCCAAAAGACTTTTTTTTATATTACAACAACAACATAAGAGTCTTCTCTCGGGAACTTACCCTATGTTTCTTCAGATAACCTTCTTCAACTCTGTGATTAAAGTCTTCTGATTAAACAACTTGAAACGCATAAGAACTCCTCTTTAGTGTGTAGACTAGAACTGCTTGTTCTTTACGAGGTCGCAATTGAACTGGCGAGGTCGTAATTAGCTACCCAGGTCGTAAATAGAGCTGGATGAGGTAATACGAGCCCGCGGGGTCGCAAACGATGCTGAAACCTTTAATACTCTTGAATTCGAAACCCTAATACCCAAAACACCTTCGACTGCAGTAATTGTCAGACTACTACTCTCTCCTTTCTGTAAATCTGATGAGATCTTCTTATGCCAAGATAGGGTATAGAAGGTACTCCTGATTTCCCTCCAAATTTTTGCCGCCAAAATATGTTCTCATGAAACTTTGAATTCCATGTAAACTTTGGATAACATGATCATAAGAAAATTTTGATGATTCTAAAAATAAAGATTTCGGTCGTAAACTCCATGAAAAAATCACGGCTAGACGACCAGATCTCAATACTAATGTTTTCGGTCGAGAACTCCGTGAAAGAATCACGGCTAGACAACCATAACTAAAAATAAAGGATTTCGGTCGTAAACTCCATGAAAAAATCACGGCTAGACGACCAGATCTCAATACTAATGTTTTCGGTCGAGAAACTCCGTGAAAGAATCACGGCTAGACGACCCTAAACGATACGTTGTCTATCACCAACAAGCTATAACCTTCCGGTATTAAACCAAGAGGCTCTGATACCAATTGTAAGTCCCCTGGTACGGAGCGTCAATAGCTTGATCCAGTTATCTTGAGGTGCGGAATCCCTCTCAATAACTTGGTGATCAACAAGAAGCCCCTAGATCACCTGCTGCCTCGCAGATCTTCTTCGGGCTAGCGGAACAACCTTTGACGACTTAACCTACACAAGAATGCTTGATATTTCGACAAATGTTCAACCCTAAACTCTGTTAGGGTTCGGTTTATATAGGAAACACCCGACATGGGCTTCAGCGAGTCGGCCTCGCAAATCCAGCTCAGCCCGTCACTAATGCGAGGTCGCATTTCACCCTTAGCAGATTTATTACACATTCAATACTTAAACTTAATCTAGTATTCTATGCATAATACTAAGTTCATTAATGACAATCACATTACAAAGACATAAAACAATATAAGCCCAAACAATCTAGACTGCTATTGACATAGATGTGCACTTACAAAAAGTTACCACCGCCGGCTAGGTCTAAATCCTTGTGGGAACTCTTAGTTAAACCATAGAAGAAAATCTCCATGATCTCGTCCTTGTCTAGTCCATTCCCGTGACAGTTTCTGATCATTTCCCTAAGCCTTTTCCATGCATCAACTAGTGATTCACCCTCTTCTTGCTTGAAAGCCTTGATGTCTCGAAGCATTTTCCTTGCTAAACTCGGGGGAAAGAATCGCGAGACAAACTATTCGCGAAGTTGATTCCATGTAGTGATGGTACCTTCATCGAG
Organism: Erigeron breviscapus; assembly: GCA_034093135.1. Taxonomy (NCBI): domain Eukaryota; kingdom Viridiplantae; phylum Streptophyta; class Magnoliopsida; order Asterales; family Asteraceae; genus Erigeron; species Erigeron breviscapus. Next base: position 19,843,680 of record CM067175.1, on the reverse strand, counting down.
CTCATCGAACCAAGCACGTGCCTCTCTCGTGAGAGACGACGGAAATAAGCTAAGTTTCACATCGTCATCGGTGACGTTTCCTCCGTATTTGAACATTTTGCACAAACTTGTGAACCTGCTTACATACTTATGGGGGTCGGATTTGGCTCGGCCGTCATATTGGTTATCTTGGATTAACTTAAGATGGTGTCCTTTGACTGAGAACGAATCTCCTAGGTTTGGTGGAACAATGGCCGATCCCGGTGTAGGTGCTACGGCTCTCGTCCTTTCCATCATAGGTCGGTCAAAGGCGTCCATTTCAGATCTAGGTGAGTTTGGTTCGGTTGGTGGTTTCGGTGGGTTTGATGAAGCTCCTTCTAATTGATGTATCCTAATTTTCGGTGGTGATGGTGCCCTAGTGTTCTTGTTTTTCGATTTGTCCTCCAGCTTGATTACCTAAGTAAAACTGCAAAACTCAAAGAAAAACGTCAAACGCACCAATATAAAAATGAAATGAAAAACTAAACTATACTACTTAAACTAAAAATGAAAAAGAAAATATTTTGGATTTTTGAAAATTTTAAAGAAAATGAAAATACTACTTAACTAACCTAAACTAGACTTAACTACTAAACCTAAAATGATTTAACCTAAAAACTGAAAAGTAACTACTTCGTGCCGAAACACAAAGTAGGATCCAATTACACTACTAAACTAAGAATGCGTCGCGTCCCCGACAGCGGCGCCAAAATACGTGATGGGTGTTTTCGTTGTATTTAAAATTTATAAAAGTTGTACAAGTAATTACCTCAAACTAAACACACACTAACGGGCAGAGAACCCGGTCAAGTGTAGTATAGCAAGTGATAAGTTACAGGATCGTTCGCAGGGACGCGTTGCTTTACCTAATCTAGTAATATGTGTAATTCTAGCGGTTGGGGGTTGTCACGATTTCCTATTAAACTAATTAAAAACTAAAAAGTAAATAGAAGCCGCAACCGCTTATTCAGCGAGAGGCTTAGTCTGAAAATAGTTTGAAAAAGCAAATAACAGTAATAAAATTAAAATACTTGTTTGGCATCTCAGATCTCATGACACGACCAGATATCATCCTACCTACTTGCTAGACTGTTGGAAACTTAATCACGGCTCAGATTCTCGTTAGATTCACTTTGCCTAAGTAACTAGTGATGTCCCTAGACTCACACTACTTCTTTAAACAAATTCTCGTTAGATTCATTGTTTAAGCATTAATGACCTAAAGTTTGTGTTACTAATTCATCTTTAAGTTACCCGGCTCTTAAGCCATGACCAGATAATAATTCTCTCCGGTGACCACAGTGCACGTTTCCATGTCACTGGATCGCGTCTGACATTGTTAAGCATCATGTTCTATTCATGCTAATTACTATGGTTCTGGATCCCTCAGTTATAAGTGAATCACCTTTTACATCTAGTTATAGACCGACTAGTTTTTCCATCCTTATGTATTAATCCTAGTGTATGATTATAGACCGATCATCAGAATTAAACAAATACACTCAGATATAGAACCGATATTAATATGAAGAACTATTAAACATGGATCTACGATAAACAGTAAAACACACTCCAACAGATCTAACAAATAAAGTAAAATAGATAAACGTCTACATGATCACATCGATCTAAACAAGTATTCAGCCTACTAGCCTAACATTATTAAAGGAATAACAAAGTCTGAAAAGATGAAAGACATTGTTTACCAACTGAAAGTAAAATAAAAGAGTAGATCTAGGTAGAAGATGAAGATCGGAAGGTGTTAGAAGCTCCAAAACCTCCTTGGAATCTGCAAAGTCGACCTAGGTTGATGTGGGCGGGTAGGATAAAATGAAATGAAAAACTAAACTATACTACTTAAACTAAAAATGAAAAAGAAAATAGATTTTTGAAAATTTTAAAGAAAAAAAAAAAAAAAAAAAAAAAAAAAAAAAAAAAAAAAAAAAAAAAAAAAAAAAAAAAAAAAAAAAAAAAAAAAAAAAAAAAAAAAAAAAAAAAAAAAAAAAAAAAAAAAAAAAAAAAAAAAAAAAAAAAAAAAAAAAAAAAAAAAAAAAAAAAAAAAAAAAAAAAAAAAAAAAAAAAAAAAAAAAAAAAAAAAAAAAAAAAAAAAAAAAAAAAAAAAAAAAAAAAAAAAAAAAAAAAAAAAAAAAAAAAAAAAAAAAAAAAAAAAAAAAAAAAAAAAAAAAAAAAAAAAAAAAAAAAAAAAAAAAAAAAAAAAAAAAAAAAAAAAAAAAAAAAAAAAAAAAAAAAAAAAAAAAAAAAAAAAAAAAAAAAAAAAAAAAAAAAAAAAAAAAAAAAAAAAAAAAAAAAAAAAAAAAAAAAAAAAAAAAAAAAAAAAAAAAAAAAAAAAAAAAAAAAAAAAAAAAAAAAAAAAAAAAAAAAAAAAAAAAAAAAAAAAAAAAAAAAAAAAAAAAAAAAAAAAAAAAAAAAAAAAAAAAAAAAAAAAAAAAAAAAAAAAAAAAAAAAAAAAAAAAAAAAAAAAAAAAAAAAAAAAAAAAAAAAAAAAAAAAAAAAAAAAAAAAAAAAAAAAAAAAAAAAAAAAAAAAAAAAAAAAAAAAAAAAAAAAAAAAAAAAAAAAAAAAAAAAAAAAAAAAAAAAAAAAAAAAAAAAAAAAAAAAAAAAAAAAAAAAAAAAAAAAAAAAAAAAAAAAAAAAAAAAAAAAAAAAAAAAAAAAAAAAAAAAAAAAAAAAAAAAAAAAAAAAAAAAAAAAAAAAAAAAAAAAAAAAAAAAAAAAAAAAAAAAAAAAAAAAAAAAAAAAAAAAAAAAAAAAAAAAAAAAAAAAAAAAAAAAAAAAAAAAAAAAAAAAAAAAAAAAAAAAAAAAAAAAAAAAAAAAAAAAAAAAAAAAAAAAAAAAAAAAAAAAAAAAAAAAAAAAAAAAAAAAAAAAAAAAAAAAAAAAAAAAAAAAAAAAAAAAAAAAAAAAAAAAAAAAAAAAAAAAAAAAAAAAAAAAAAAAAAAAAAAAAAAAAAAAAAAAAAAAAAAAAAAAAAAAAAAAAAAAAAAAAAAAAAAAAAAAAAAAAAAAAAAAAAAAAAAAAAAAAAAAAAAAAAAAAAAAAAAAAAAAAAAAAAAAAAAAAAAAAAAAAAAAAAAAAAAAAAAAAAAAAAAAAAAAAAAAAAAAAAAAAAAAAAAAAAAAAAAAAAAAAAAAAAAAAAAAAAAAAAAAAAAAAAAAAAAAAAAAAAAAAAAAAAAAAAAAAAAAAAAAAAAAAAAAAAAAAAAAAAAAAAAAAAAAAAAAAAAAAAAAAAAAAAAAAAAAAAAAAAAAAAAAAAAAAAAAAAAAAAAAAAAAAAAAAAAAAAAAAAAAAAAAAAAAAAAAAAAAAAAAAAAAAAAAAAAAAAAAAAAAAAAAAAAAAAAAAAAAAAAAAAAAAAAAAAAAAAAAAAAAAAAAAAAAAAAAAAAAAAAAAAAAAAAAAAAAAAAAAAAAAAAAAAAAAAAAAAAAAAAAAAAAAAAAAAAAAAAAAAAAAAAAAAAAAAAAAAAAAAAAAAAAAAAAAAAAAAAAAAAAAAAAAAAAAAAAAAAAAAAAAAAAAAAAAAAAAAAAAAAAAAAAAAAAAAAAAAAAAAAAAAAAAAAAAAAAAAAAAAAAAAAAAAAAAAAAAAAAAAAAAAAAAAAAAAAAAAAAAAAAAAAAAAAAAAAAAAAAAAAAAAAAAAAAAAAAAAAAAAAAAAAAAAAAAAAAAAAAAAAAAAAAAAAAAAAAAAAAAAAAAAAAAAAAAAAAAAAAAAAAAAAAAAAAAAAAAAAAAAAAAAAAAAAAAAAAAAAAAAAAAAAAAAAAAAAAAAAAAAAAAAAAAAAAAAAAAAAAAAAAAAAAAAAAAAAAAAAAAAAAAAAAAAAAAAAAAAAAAAAAAAAAAAAAAAAAAAAAAAAAAAAAAAAAAAAAAAAAAAAAAAAAAAAAAAAAAAAAAAAAAAAAAAAAAAAAAAAAAAAAAAAAAAAAAAAAAAAAAAAAAAAAAAA
>CM067175.1:19677659-19838713 GCA_034093135.1 Erigeron breviscapus | reverse complement strand
TCATCAGAGGGTAGAAGAGGAACCTGAATCATCAGAACCAGTAAGAGCCGAGAATGAAGATGTCGCTGAAGCTGAGACGAGCTTGATGGCACATCTTGAAGTTCTTGAACAGAAGGAACCACTAAGGAGAACTACAGGGTTATGGTTTGTCGATAGTGGATGTTCAAGGACATTAAGGTATATCAGTTGGATGTCAAGAGCGCATTCTTATACGGTACTGTCCAGGAATTAGTGTATGTTACTCAACCGCCAGGGTTTGAAGATCCAGATCATCCTGATAGAGTCTATCGACTGAATAAGGCTTTGTATGGATTACATCAAGCTCCAAGGGCATGGTACGATAAACTGTCGAAGCATCTTCTTGAGAATGGTTTTGAAAGAGGATTGATCGATAGTACGTTGTTTACAAAATGGAAGGGAGAGGATTTCCTACTTGTACAAGTTTACGTGGATGATATTATTTTCAGATCATCAGACGAAAAGATGTGCAAGGAATTTGAGCTGATTATGAAAGGGACTTTTGAGATGAGCGCTATGGGAGAGATGAATTTCTTTTTAGGTTTGCAGGTTGAACAGAAAAAGGACGGATTCTTCATTCATCAGACGAAGTATGCACAAGATATCTTGAAACGATTTGGCATGGAAGATACTTCACCTATGGATACTCCTATACAAAAGAACCATCAACTTGGGATGTTTTCTTTCAATGATCCAGAAGTTGATCCTACTCGTTATAGGGCCATGATAGGTTCATTGATGTATCTTACAGCATCAAGACCAGATATCATGTTTGCGGTTTGTTTGTGTGCTCGTTTTCAGTCATGTCCCAGGGAAAGTCACATGAAAGCTGTTAAGCGAATTCTTCGCTACCTCAAAGGGCAACCAGTACTAGGTCTCTGGTATTCAATTGGGGGAGAATTTGAGTTTGTGGCTTATACAGATGCTGACTATGGAGGCTGCAATTTTGATAGGAAATCGACTTCAGGTGGATGTCAGTTCTTAGGGGGAAGATTGGTTTCATGGCAATGTAAGAAGCAGACTTCTGTTGCGATCTCGTCTTGCGAGGCGGAATACATGGCAGCTGGTGGATGTTGTTCACAGGTTCTATGGATTCAGCAACAACTGCGTGATTACGGTCAGAATTTCCTTTGTACTCCCATAAAGATAGACAATGAATCCACCATATCCATAACTAATAATCCTGTTAAGCACAGTAGGACTAAGCACATAGACATAAGGTTTCATTTTATACGTGATTGTGCTGAAAAGAAATTAATAGTCCTAGAAAAGGTGCCGAGTGACTTTAATTTAGCTGATCTGTTCACTAAGGCTTTCGACCGAACTCGTTTCGAGTTGTTAGTCCAATTGATTGGAATGAGAAATCTATAGTGACAGTGTCTCTCAAAAGGAACTTTGTAAAATGAGTCAGTGTTTGTGTCGTAATGTATGTGTGTCATATAGTGTCAGAAAAACAAAATAAAAATCAGAAAAATCAGAAAAGAAAAAGAAAATAATAAATAGAGTAAGGTCACTGCATCAAGACGATTAGACGTGACGATACTTTAGCTTTTAAGCCTACTTAATTGTACTTTAAAATGCTTAGTTCAGTGATACCATTATATGATGTATCGATAGGCACAAAGTACCAAGGTTTCCTTATAATCTGAACTTAAATGTATACAATGTTCTTATGGGAAACGTATTCAGATATATGGCTGAGAATGCTTGTTCTTAAAATAGACAAGTCCTTTAAATCTTATGAAAGATCTTGCATTGTAATTATGTATATTTGGTCTTTATATAGAAGGTCTCGGGTACATATATGTGTATGTATTGCTTTTTCGGATGTATATTTGTGACAAGATATGCAAATATCTAATAAATCTGTTGAAAATATGAAGCTAATGTGGCCTTTGAGATTCGAACAAGTAAGTCCTTGGGGTGTCTTTGTATACCTAGCCTACCTAAAGCTTCCAACTTGGGATAGGTTGTCAGAAAGTTCGCTACACGGGTCTCATCGAAAGTCACGGGTTTTCATAAGTGCTTAAAATAATGTCACAAATATGCAAGTACTTGGCATTATGCAATGTTGAGTATATTTCCGTACGTGAGTCAAGTTAAGTCGCTTTGCGCGTGAGGAATCACCGACCTGTCACCGCTGACTTGATTCTTAAAGACTTTCTCACTTTACTCACCAAATGTCTTAATTTTAGTGCTTGTGTCGATTGTGAGAGTGTATCTGAATATGGGGCACATAAGTTCGCAAACGTGATTAAGTGACATATTAGGCTACTCGGGTTGCATGGTGACTGTCCTTGGCCAGGGTATGTCGAAAGTGTCACAAACCAAAAAGGAGACTGGAAGTACCGAGTGTTTAAGAGGACAAACATATTGGTAATCGTTTTTGGATCACTGTTCATAACTAATAATAAGAGAATTATTTCTCGCTAGTAGGCTTATGTAACATGCTAATCTGATCTAATCAGCAGTAACTTTAGCTCTTGTAACTATGTTATTCGTTTATGTTTAGTGTTTGTGTAAAGTGTTTAATTTTTATTTTTATTGTATTGTTTAAATAAAAGTTCCTATTGCACGAGAGACAGAGTCAGAATAGAATCTAGTTTCCAAGAGGACTCAACTACGTTCTTATGGAACAGTGAATAAACGAGTAGGGTAGTTAAGCAATAGTGTTGTGATCAAAAGCTAAAAGAAAGTTGTCACATTAACAGAATATGGGTTTAAGGAAAAGAACACAGAGTTGTTGATTTCAATAAACGGATATTGAGTTAATGCTTTTGCATTGATTCTTAGAAAGAAGATTTTCTTAAGAATGAACACAGAGATGTTCATAGTTTTGAATTTTATCTTTAAAAGAATCATTTTATATCTTAGAAAGAAGATTTTCATTAGAATGAACACAGAGTTGTTCATAGTTTTGAATTTAATCTTTGAAAGATTTTTGAATCAAAAAGATTTGGAACAGAGATTCTAAATAATTTTGATATGTTATGTGCAAAATTTGAAAGTGCTTGCAGTGAATTATTAGCCTAAATCACTCTAATAATAGATTGCTAAGTATATTCATTTTTATCTTGCTACTTTATTCAATTCTTCAGATTGTATGATTTTACTTTGAGAAGATTTGATGTGTATGTGTTGAGATGTGCAGGACAGCGGACAAATATTCGTTTTTGTAGGTTGTCGAGCAAGATCTCACCATGGAAGCAAGATATGGATCATGCAAATATATCCGGAACAAAGATAAATACTAGTTTGATGAGGCAATCATAGGAGTATTTATAATTGTTTAACCAAGATGAATACTAGTTTGATGAGGCAATCATAGGAGTATTTATAATTGTTTAACCAAGATGAATACTAGTTTGATGAGGCAATCATAGGAGTATTTATAATTGTTTAACCAAGATGAATACTAGTTTGATGAGGCAATCATAGGAGTATTTATAATTGTTTAACCAAGATGAATACTAGTTTGATGAGGCAATCATAGGAGTATTTATAATTGTTTAACCAAGATGAATACTAGTTTGATGAGGCAATCATAGGAGTATTTATAATTGTTTAACCAAGATGAATACTAGTTTGATGAGGCAATCATAGGAGTATTTATAATTGTTTAACCAAGATGAATACTAGTTTGATGAGGCAATCATAGGAGTATTTATAATTGTTTAACCAAGATGAATACTAGTTTGATGAGGCAATCATAGGAGTATTTATAATTGTTTAACCAAGATGAATACTAGTTTGATGAGGCAATCATAGGAGTATTTATAATTGTTTAACCAAGATGAATACTAGTTTGATGAGGCAATCATAGGAGTATTTATAATTGTTTAACCAAGATGAATACTAGTTTGATGAGGCAATCATAGGAGTATTTATAATTGTTTAACCAAGATGAATACTAGTTTGATGAGGCAATCATAGGAGTATTTATAATTGTTTAACCAAGATGAATACTAGTTTGATGAGGCAATCATAGGAGTATTTATAATTGTTTAACCAAGATGAATACTAGTTTGATGAGGCAATCATAGGAGTATTTATAATTGTTTAACCAAGATGAATACTAGTTTGATGAGGCAATCATAGGAGTATTTATAATTGTTTAACCAAGATGAATACTAGTTTGATGAGGCAATCATAGGAGTATTTATAATTGTTTAACCAAGATGAATACTAGTTTGATGAGGCAATCATAGGAGTATTTATAATTGTTTAACCAAGATGAATACTAGTTTGATGAGGCAATCATAGGAGTATTTATAATTGTTTAACCAAGATGAATACTAGTTTGATGAGGCAATCATAGGAGTATTTATAATTGTTTAACCAAGATGAATACTAGTTTGATGAGGCAATCATAGGAGTATTTATAATTGTTTAACCAAGATGAATACTAGTTTGATGAGGCAATCATAGGAGTATTTATAATTGTTTAACCAAGATGAATACTAGTTTGATGAGGCAATCATAGGAGTATTTATAATTGTTTAACCAAGATGAATACTAGTTTGATGAGGCAATCATAGGAGTATTTATAATTGTTTAACCAAGATGAATACTAGTTTGATGAGGCAATCATAGGAGTATTTATAATTGTTTAACCAAGATGAATACTAGTTTGATGAGGCAATCATAGGAGTATTTATAATTGTTTAACCAAGATGAATACTAGTTTGATGAGGCAATCATAGGAGTATTTATAATTGTTTAACCAAGATGAATACTAGTTTGATGAGGCAATCATAGGAGTATTTATAATTGTTTAACCAAGATGAATACTAGTTTGATGAGGCAATCATAGGAGTATTTATAATTGTTTAACCAAGATGAATACTAGTTTGATGAGGCAATCATAGGAGTATTTATAATTGTTTAACCAAGATGAATACTAGTTTGATGAGGCAATCATAGGAGTATTTATAATTGTTTAACCAAGATGAATACTAGTTTGATGAGGCAATCATAGGAGTATTTATAATTGTTTAACCAAGATGAATACTAGTTTGATGAGGCAATCATAGGAGTATTTATAATTGTTTAACCAAGATGAATACTAGTTTGATGAGGCAATCATAGGAGTATTTATAATTGTTTAACCAAGATGAATACTAGTTTGATGAGGCAATCATAGGAGTATTTATAATTGTTTAACCAAGATGAATACTAGTTTGATGAGGCAATCATAGGAGTATTTATAATTGTTTAACCAAGATGAATACTAGTTTGATGAGGCAATCATAGGAGTATTTATAATTGTTTAACCAAGATGAATACTAGTTTGATGAGGCAATCATAGGAGTATTTATAATGTTTCCAAGAGGAAGATTGCATATGCTTAATTCGGAGGGATTTATCGTTGAGGGGGAGAACTACAACAAGCTATGGTGCATTAGTTGATTATTATGACGATACAGAGAGTTTGAAGTTTGTCTTTCAAATCTGAAGTTTCAGAAGATCGAGTTTCGGGTATAGCAATTAAAATTTTGTTGTCTCGAAATTCTTTTTCAGTGTATTTGCAGAGAAGTCAATCCAAATGAAGGGTTTCTAAGCAAAAGACTGAAGTATTCAAGACAATGCTAAGAACATCAGGTTTTTATAATATATTATTTATATAGTAATTACAGATGTTGATAGCAAGGTCATTATTAGTTGAAGATCTTAGATATAGAAATAATTGAATGTGAAAGGCTACATAGTTAATATTTTATGCCTTAGACATAGAAATGTCATGTTTGAATGTGAAAGGCTACATAGTTAATATTTTATGCCTTAGACATAGAAATGTCATGTTTGAATGTGAAAGGCTACATAGTTAATATTTTATGCCTTAGACATAGATATATTGTTTGAATATGAAAGGTTTTTGCTACCTTAGATATAGAAACATTATGAATGTGAAAGGCTACATAGTTAATATTTTATGCCTTAGACATAGACATTAATGTGAATGTAGAAGATTATTAAAATCTTAGACATAGACATTAAGTGAATGTAGAAGGTTAAATAAATCCTTAGATATAGAAATAATTTTATTTTAATATGAAAGATTATCAACTAGGTTATGTGAAACCTTAGACATAGACATTAAGTGAATGTAGAAGATTATTAAAATCTTAGACATAGACATAATGTGAATGTAGAAGGTTAAATAAATCCTTAGATATAGACTTAATGTGATTGAAGAAGATTAAGAAAATCTTAGACATAGACATAATGTGAATGTAGAAGGTTAAATAAATCCTTAGATATAGACTTAATGTGATTGAAGAAGATTAAGAAAATCTTAGTCATAGACGTTAAGTGAATATGAAAGGTTATTGACTATATTGTGCCTTAGACATAGAAATGTCATGTTTGAATGTGAAAGGCTACATAGTTAATATTTTATGCCTTAGACATAGAAATGTCATGTTTGAATGTGAAAGGCTACATAGTTAATATTTTATGCCTTAGACATAGAAATGTCATGTTTGAATGTGAAAGGCTACATAGTTAATATTTTATGCCTTAGACATAGATTATATTGTTTGAATATGAAAGGTCTTTGCTACCTTAGATATAGAAACATTAAGTGAATGTGAAAGGCTACATAGTTAATATTTTATGCCTTAGACATAGCATAATGTGAATGTAGAAGGATTAAAAATCCTTAGATATAGAAACGTTAAGTGAATGTGAAAGGCTACATAGTTAATATTTTATGCCTTAGACATAGAAATGTCATGTTTGAATGTGAAAGGCTACATAGTTAATATTTTATGCCTTAGACATAGAAATGTCATGTTTGAATGTGAAAGGCTACATAGTTAATATTTTATGCCTTAGACATAGACATTAAGTGAATGAAGAAGATTATTAAAATCTTAGACATAGACTTAATGTGAATGTAGAAGGTTAAATAAATCCTTAGATATAGACATTAAGTGAATGTGAAAGGCTACATAGTTAATATTTTATGCCTTAGACATAAACATAATGTGAATGTAGAAGGTTAAATAAATCCTTAGATATAGAAACATATATGAATGTGAAAGGTTAGTTAAAATCCTTAGACATAGACATTAAGTGAATGTAGAAGATTATTAAAATCTTAGACATAGACATAATGTGAATGTAGAAGGTTAAATAAATCCTTAGATATAGACTTAAGTGAATGTGAAAGGCTACATAGTTAATATTTTATGCCTTAGACATAGAAATGTCATGTTTGAATGTGAAAGGCTACATAGTTAATATTTTATGCCTTAGACATAGACATTAAGTGAATGTAGAAGATTATTAAAATCTTAGACATAGACATTAAGTGAATGTAGAAGATTATTAAAATCTTAGACATAGACATAATGTGAATGTAGAAGGTTAAATAAATCCTTAGATATAGAAACATGTTTGAATGTGAAAGGCTACATAGTTAATATTTTATGCCTTAGACATAGATATATTGTTTGAATATGAAAGGTCTTTGTTACCTTAGATATAGACATTAAGTGAATGTAGAAGATTATTAAAATCTTAGACATAGACATTAAGTGAATGTAGAAGATTATTAAAATCTTAGACATAGAAATGTCATGTTTGAATGTGAAAGGCTACATAGTTAATATTTTATGCCTTAGACATAGAAATGTCATGTTTGAATGTGAAAGGCTACATAGTTAATATTTTATGCCTTAGACATAGATATATTGTTTGAATATGAAAGGTTATTGACTATATTGTGCCTTAGACATAGAAATGTCATGTTTGAATGTGAAAGGCTACATAGTTAATATTTTATGCCTTAGACATAGAAATGTCATGTTTGAATGTGAAAGGCTACATAGTTAATATTTTATGCCTTAGACATAGAAATGTCATGTTTGAATGTGAAAGGCTACATAGTTAATATTTTATGCCTTAGACATAGATATATTGTTTGAATATGAAAGGTTTTTGCTAACCTTATACATAGACATTAAGTGAATGTAGAAGATTATTAAAATCTTAGACATAGAAATGTCATGTTTGAATGTGAAAGGCTACATAGTTAATATTTTATGCCTTAGACATAGAAATGTCATGTTTGAATGTGAAAGGCTACATAGTTAATATTTTATGCCTTAGACATAGATATATTGTTTGAATATGAAAGGTCTTTGATATATTTGTGATCCTCGTGAAATACTGAATCTAGGTATACTATCTAATCGTCTTATAGTTGACCATGCAATAAGAAAATCAAGAAAATAGAGTTCGAAATTTTCGAACTAGGTTTTTCAATTTTCATTTGATTTTGATGTTTTTGGTTAAAAATAAGGGTTGGGGTATCTTTATCGTTTGAATACGAGTATAAAGAAACAATTTTTACCAGTTTTGGTTGGGTAAATCGCGAAATCGCGTTGGGGAAGACGAACAGTGCGACGAACTCGCATTTGGGGTTTTGCTAGCCCGGATTTGCGACCTCGTAAATGTCAATTTATTTTGACTGGTTTGACTTTTGAAATACGATGCCGATTTACGACCTGATCAAATACGTGGCCAAATTGGAAAATACGACCTCGTATTTTAGAGTTTGGTTGACCGTATTTTGACCTCGAAATACGACCTCGTACAGGGATACGACCTCGTGTTTTTGACTTAACAGATTTTCAAAAGTTTATTCTTATAAATGTTTGAAAATGAGTTAATCTTTATACTTAACTTAATTACAGGGATAATTTAAGTTAATTTAACAGATTTTCAAAAGTTTATGTTTATAAAGATTTGAAAATGAGTTAATTTATGCTTTTAACTAAATTACCGAGATAATTTATGTTGTGTTAACTTTATTACAGGGATAATTAAAGTTAATTGTATGACTGCATATGAATTTTTATGTCTATTTGAGTAATTAATTATTTGTTATTGATTACAGAAATGGCAAGAGAATTTGTATCAGGTCATAACTTTCTGATTAATTTGGACGAGAATCAAGATGGAACAGCATATTATCATAATATTTTCAGGTTTTTGAAGCAGTCAAGAATTTACCATATTCTTACTCATTCACCTGTGCTATATGAGTCATACCTGGTAGAGTTCTGGGAAAATGCAAAACATAAAAAGACTGCTACTCAGGAGTTGATAGAGACAGTGGTTGCGGGCAAGACCATTAAGTTCTCAGCTTCCGATCTTATTGATATCTTGAAGTTAGGTACAGTAGATCAAGAAGGAGGAGAGAATGGACCTACTACTTTTAGTAGAGAGGTTATTGTTGGAGGATTTACTAGGATGGGATATGCCGATGACTTGAATGTGGGAACATTGAAGAAGCGCGAATTCTTTGGAAGGTGGAGATACTTAGCACACGTATTGTTGGTAAGTTTGTGTAGTAGAAGAACCGGATGGGATACGCTTACTCAAGAATCTCAAGCCCAGATGGTTGGTCTGGTATACAACAAACCGTATAGTTTTTCTAAGTATTTCTTCAACGAATTAAGGAAACAAACAATTGCCAGACTAGGGCATAGGTTTATGGTTTATCCTAGATTCGTTATGATGATCATTAATCATTATATTCCTAATCTGCCTGCTACTAAGTTAGTCCTGAAAGTGACATCTATTGTAAAAAGGGCATATGATGAGCTTAAGAGTCGCTTTGATGGTGATCCAGGTGCTCAAGATATTCCTTTGTTTGGAGCTCTAGTGGATATTAATTTCAATCCACCTACAGCTGAAGAGTTTGCCAGATTCAGGACTGAGATTGTTCCACATGAGCCAGTTGCTAATCCAGTTCCTCTACAGATGGTGATGCCAGATGTGCCAATGGGCGACATAGCACAACCACAGGTTCAAGGCATAGAAGAGGTGATAGTTGAGAGAGATATGGTTCTTGAAAAAGAAGCAGAAGCACATGAAGATACCGTTGATCATGCTGCTAGTACTTCTGAAGGTGCTTCAAAGAAAGTTTCATCTAATTCAGGTCTGAAAAGGAAACGAGCAGAGTCTTCTAGGGAATCTGAGGTACCAGAAGTTGAAGAGGTACCTGCTCTAAAGAAGAAAACTGTTATCAAATTGAAAGTCAGGGAGAAAACTGCTGCTAGTGGAGTAGATGAGACGATCAAGGCTCCAGAAGCATCAAGCAGAGTTCATGAACAGAGGTCTAGGAGATCAGCTGAATCACATGCAGAGACAGTGATACCAAGAAGATCTCAGAAGACAACTGTAAATCTTGAAAGGCCGTCTACAACTCATAGAATGAAGGATTCAGTGCCTAATCCTGAACCAAGAACTGAAGCAACTACACGTCAAGTTCCTATTTTACCACCAGTGTTTAGTATGGCTGACATGAAAGGAAAGATGACGGTGTTAGAGGCTAGAGTTAATGGTTTGTTTAATGAGTTGGAGAAACAAAAGAAGAACCATGAGAAAGAGATGCAGAGAAAGCAAAAGGAAGTTGAGACGTTAAAGAAAGCTCTTAATGATGAAAGAAAGAATCATCAAGACTTTATTAACACTCTCATGTCCAACTTTGACATGGTTCGTTGTGAAGCTACTAAGGCAGAAAATTCGGCTACTAGAGCGAATAAAGGAGTAGTTAGAGTAGCTGAACAGATGACTAAGTGTTGGTGCAGATAAAGTGCACAAATTGTTGTCCGATGCAATAATTCTAAAAGGCTGAGAAATTCGTACATATATGCCTTACGAACTTTAAGTTCGTAAGAACTGTACATATATCTTACGAACTTTAAGTTCGTAAGAACTAATAAGTTCGTACATATATGCCTTACGAACTTTAAGTTCGTAAGAACTAATAAGTTCGTACAGCCCAACCCATTTTGTACGAATTTGACAGCCCAGCCCATTTTGTACCTATAAATATAGGACTTAGGTTTCAGATTTCAGAGAGGATTTTAGTTGCAACAGAGGTCGTCCATAGGGATCGGGTAAAAATTTCTGATTTTTGAGCAAAACTTTTCTACATACTCGAGTTACATAACGATCAAAGGTTATTCTGTTGGTGATTATTGTATTCTAATGCTCGAGGTTTTGAAGATCATCGAACTATATGTTCAAATTGAATTATGTCAACGGATGATTTTCATATATAGCGGTCGTGGAAACTTTGTTGAAGTATTGGATCATTGAAGTTGGTTATTTGTTGTTCAGTATTTGAAGATCGAATCTTATCCATATTCCAAGATGTAGAGATGAATTATCAGGTGATTCTTGCGGAGGAGTTGCATAGATAAAGATCTTTATATTATGGCGGCGTATACAACTGAAGAGGAGATCTGATAAGAACGATTTTGAGTGATTGGTGGATTTGTGAAGATACAAGACAGAGTCAGACACTGCTAGTTGAGACAGGATTTATGCGACTACATTTTGTGATTCAGTTTGCAGAGTTTCTTATTTTTATGGGAGCTGATTGATTTGATGCTGATTATTGGAAATTCTACTTCTCTATTATATGCCGGTTAAGCACGACATGCAAATAGATCTGAGTGGATGATTGCTTATGTTTAATTCGGAGGTGGTTACTGTTGAGGGGGAGAACTACAATGAGAGGTGTTGGGTTAGTTGGTTGTCATGAAGATACAGAGAGTTTACAGGTTGAAGATCAGAGTGCAGTTTCAGAAGATCGAGTTTCAACATAAGAAGACCCGATATCTTTAGTTACGGGGGAGGCTATTTGTTTAGACTTTCTATAACTAATATCGGATTTTGAAGAATTGATTGCACCGGCCAAGGGGGAGTTTGTTGGTGCAGATAAAGTGCACAAATTGTTGTCCGATGCAATAATTCTAAAAGGCTGAGAAATTCGTACATATATGCCTTACGAACTTTAAGTTCGTAAGAACTGTACATATATGCCTTACGAACTTTAAGTTCGTAAGAACTAATAAGTTCGTACATATATGCCTTACGAACTTTAAGTTCGTAAGAACTAATAAGTTCGTACAGCCCAACCCATTTTGTACAAATTTGACAGCCCAGCTCATTTTGTACCTATAAATATAGGACTTAGGTTTCAGATTTCAGAGAGGATTTTAGTTGCAACAGAGGTCGTCCATAGGGATCGGGTAAAAATTTCTGATTTTTGAGCAAAACTTTTCTACATACTCGAGTTACATAACGATCAAAGGTTATTCTGTTGGTGATTATTGTATTCTAATGCTCGAGGTTTTGAAGATCATCGAACTATATGTTCAAATTGAATTATGTCAACGGATGATTTTCATATATAGCGGTCGTGGAAACTTTGTTGAAGTATTGGATCATTGAAGTTGGTTATTTGTTGTTCAGTATTTGAAGATCGAATCTTATCCATATTCCAAGATGTAGAGATGAATTATCAGGTGATTCTTGCGGAGGAGTTGCATAGATAAAGATCTTTATATTATGGCGGCGTATACAACTGAAGAGGAGATCTGATAAGAACGATTTTGAGTGATTGGTGGATTTGTGAAGATACAAGACAGAGTCAGACACTGCTAGTTGAGACAGGATTTATGCGACTACATTTTGTGATTCAGTTTGCAGAGTTTCTTATTTTTATGGGAGCTGATTGATTTGATGCTGATTATTGGAAATTCTACTTCTCTATTATATGCCGGTTAAGCACGACATGCAAATAGATCTGAGTGGATGATTGCTTATGTTTAATTCGGAGGTGGTTACTGTTGAGGGGGAGAACTACAATGAGAGGTGTTGGGTTAGTTGGTTGTCATGAAGATACAAGACAGAGTCAGACACTGCTAGTTGAGACAGGATTTATGCGACTACATTTTGTGATTCAGTTTGCAGAGTTTCTTATTTTTATGGGAGCTGATTGATTTGATGCTGATTATTGGAAATTCTACTTCTCTATTATATGCCGGTTAAGCACGACATGCAAATAGATCTGAGTGGATGATTGCTTATGTTTAATTCGGAGGTGGTTACTGTTGAGGGGGAGAACTACAATGAGAGGTGTTGGGTTAGTTGGTTGTCATGAAGATACAGAGAGTTTACAGGTTGAAGATCATCGAACTATATGTTCAAATTGAATTATGTCAACGGATGATTTTCATATATAGCGGTCGTGGAAACTTTGTTGAAGTATTGGATCATTGAAGTTGGTTATTTGTTGTTCAGTATTTGAAGATCGAATCTTATCCATATTCCAAGATGTAGAGATGAATTATCAGGTGATTCTTGCGGAGGAGTTGCATAGATAAAGATCTTTATATTATGGCGGCGTATACAACTGAAGAGGAGATCTGATAAGAACGATTTTGAGTGATTGGTGGATTTGTGAAGATACAAGACAGAGTCAGACACTGCTAGTTGAGACAGGATTTATGCGACTACATTTTGTGATTCAGTTTGCAGAGTTTCTTATTTTTATGGGAGCTGATTGATTTGATGCTGATTATTGGAAATTCTACTTCTCTATTATATGCCGGTTAAGCACGACATGCAAATAGATCTGAGTGGATGATTGCTTATGTTTAATTCGGAGGTGGTTACTGTTGAGGGGGAGAACTACAATGAGAGGTGTTGGGTTAGTTGGTTGTCATGAAGATACAGAGAGTTTACAGGTTGAAGATCAGAGTGCAGTTTCAGAAGATCGAGTTTCAACATAAGAAGACCCGATATCTTTAGTTACGGGGGAGGCTATTTGTTTAGACTTTCTATAACTAATATCGGATTTTGAAGAATTGATTGCACCGGCCAAGGGGGAGTTTGTTGGTGCAGATAAAGTGCACAAATTGTTGTCCGATGCAATAATTCTAAAAGGCTGAGAAATTCGTACATATATGCCTTACGAACTTTAAGTTCGTAAGAACTAAATTCGTACATATATGCCTTACGAACTTTAAGTTCGTAAGAACTGTACATATATGCCTTACGAACTTTAAGTTCGTAAGAACTGTACATATATGCCTTACGAACTTTAAGTTCGTAAGAACTGTACATATATGCCTTACGAACTTTAAGTTCGTAAGAACTAATAAGTTCGTACATATATGCCTTACGAACTTTAAGTTCGTAAGAACTGTACATATATGCCTTACGAACTTTAAGTTCGTAAGAACTGTACATATATGCCTTACGAACTTTAAGTTCGTAAGAACTAATAAGTTCGTACATATATGCCTTACGAACTTTAAGTTCGTAAGAACTGTACATATATGCCTTACGAACTTTAAGTTCGTAAGAACTGTACATATATGCCTTACGAACTTTAAGTTCGTAAGAACTAATAAGTTCGTACATATATGCCTTACGAACTTTAAGTTCGTAAGAACTGTACATATATGCCTTACGAACTTTAAGTTCGTAAGAACTGTACATATATGCCTTACGAACTTTAAGTTCGTAAGAACTGTACATATATGCCTTACGAACTTTAAGTTCGTAAGAACTAATAAGTTCGTACATATATGCCTTACGAACTTTAAGTTCGTAAGAACTGTACATATATGCCTTACGAACTTTAAGTTCGTAAGAACTGTACATATATGCCTTACGAACTTTAAGTTCGTAAGAACTGTACATATATGCCTTACGAACTTTAAGTTCGTAAGAACTGTACATATATGCCTTACGAACTTTAAGTTCGTAAGAACTGTACATATATGCCTTACGAACTTTAAGTTCGTAAGAACTAATAAGTTCGTACATATATGCCTTACGAACTTTAAGTTCGTAAGAACTGTACATATATGCCTTAAGAACTTTAAGTTCGTAAGAACTAATAAGTTCGTACATATATGCCTTACGAACTTTAAGTTCGTAAGAACTAATAAGTTCGTACATATATGCCTTACGAACTTTAAGTTCGTAAGAACTGTACATATATGCCTTAAGAACTTTAAGTTCGTAAGAACTGTACATATATGCCTTACGAACTTTAAGTTCGTAAGAACTGTACATATATGCCTTACGAACTTTAAGTTCGTAAGAACTAATAAGTTCGTACATATATGCCTTACGAACTTTAAGTTCGTAAGAACTAATAAGTTCGTACAGCCCAACCCATTTTGTACAAATTTGACAGCCCAGCTCATTTTGTACCTATAAATATAGGACTTAGGTTTCAGATTTCAGAGAGGATTTTAGTTGCAACAGAGGTCGTCCATAGGGATCGGGGTAGAGATCTATGCCCCGCCATTCCGCCACCATGTAATTCATTATCAAGAGTCGTCTTGATTGATTGTAATCCGGAATCATTGAGATGTATTTTAAACGGATTTATTCTTGTAATCATTCGACTAATGATAAATGAATTCTTTGTTTTTATCTTCTATTCATCAGTAAATTCGTAGCTATTTTGTTGTTGTTATCTTCGTGTTCATCATATAAACCCTAACGACGATTATAGACGGATTCCGCCTGTCTATGATCGTAGATCTCGTGTTAAATGATCTGGGAACACGTCATTCACGTGTTTCTATACTAAGATTGCAGATGTCATGCTAGATTGTGTGATGCAATCAGAGTTAAATGAATTGTTTGAGAAGTTTTTGGTGAAAAAGAAATTGTTGCCAGATCTAGGCTGTAAGGGTGATGAGCTTTCAAAATAGAAAGATGATGATTCAAATCAAGACCCGGATGCAACAAAAGATAAAGGCAATAAGCATCAAGAAGATCTGACCAAGGCAATAGAGTCTCTAAATGAGATTGCAACTGGTATGGTAGGGTCTTCTAAGACAACTGATGCTGTGAGGGAAGAAGGTGAAATAATCTATGGTGATGAGAGCTGAATGGATATCGCAGAAGTCGATATGCCAGTTACAGCTTCAAGGCTTGTGGATAAAGATGCTGAGCGCAAAGGGTTTAGTATTGATGACTTCAGAGCTAAGCTTGATAGAATGGACAGGTCTGAACAAGTCCAAGATCCTGAAGCTCCAGTCATGCAAGAACCAATTGCTGAAGATCCTAATGTGCAACATATAGAGCCTGTTGATACTAGACCAGATTGGGTTATTACGTGGAAGAAAAACATGGCTAAGTATGAGGCATCGCATAAACCTACCAAGTATAAAGACAAGATTCAGGGAGAGAAGGTTGAAGCCTACGCCACTACTGCATGCTCAAGAATCGTGAGTTTTCATTGGGATGATGAGTTGAGACTTCTCATTATCAGGAGAACAGACGGAGTGCAGTATTTGGACTATAACGAAGAAGCCATCAACTCACTTACTGATGTTGATTTTTGGTGCTTAGCTAGGCTAGAACTAATCAATCCTAGTGGATCTGAGTTTGGAAATTATATTGCTAGGTCTATAGTGAAAGACATGAAGGTCAAGGATCCATCTCAGAGAAAGTATCATCCACAGGAAGGCAAGATGGTCAAGGATAAATCGAAGATAGATCCGAAGACAAAGAAGCCTGTCGTTACTTTGAAGTATGAGCCAACCAAGTTTGCCAAAGAAGTGCCTTTGAAGAAATTCAAGAAGGACTTATTGGATAATATGATAGGCTGGTACTTTGATAGTAACACGTATGAAGCTGTGATGTATGGTGATCATTACTATGAGATTGTGAGGATTTATGAGCCTTTGCATCTAGTGAACTTCTGCAAGAAAGATCTGCTGAAGCTGAACAGTGTTAATATTTGGTTTCCAAAAGATTTTCAGGGTCCAGCGTTGCGATATAGAAATATAGTGAGTTTGTGCTTGAAGATCGGCTTACATTTAGACTGTGATTTTTATAAGGCTGCAGATGATTCAGAAGAAGTTCAGAAGAAGAAGAAGGCTGATAAGAAAAAGCAGAGGAAGTAGATTAATGACAAAGATAAGACAAAGACATAGGTATGTTAACGTCTAGAAGCTATTGCCAAGGGGGAGTCTGTAAGTGCACATTTATGTCAATAGCAGTCTAGATTGTTTGGGCTTATATTGTTATATGTCTTTGTAATGTGATTGTCATTAATGAACTTAGTATTATGCATAGAATACTAGATTAAGTTTAAGTATTGAATGTGTAATAAATCTGCTAAGGGTGAAATGCGACCTCGCATTTCACATAGGGAATACGACTCCGTATTTGCAGGGTCAAATACGAGGCCAATCACAGAATGCGACCTCGCATTAGTGACGGGCTGGATTTGCGAGGCCGACTCGCTGAAGCCCATGTCGGGTGTTTCCTATATAAACCGAACCCTAACAGAGTTTAGGGTTGAACATTTGTCGAAATATCAAGCATTCTTGTGCAGGTTAAGTCGTCAAAGGTTGTTCCGCTAGCCCGAAGAAGATCTGCGAGGCAGCAGGTGATCTAGGGGCTTCTTATTGATCACCAAGTTATTGAGAGGGATTCCGCACCTCAAGATAACTGGATCAAGCTATTGACGATCCGTACCAGGGGACTTACACTTTTTGCACAAGTCTACCAATGACGCGTACAAAATGATGTAGGATATGGTGCAAGCTAGCTTAGCTCGAGATATGGACGACAAGGATCGAGAAAGGAGGACGAGAAGGACCGTGGCTAGCATTGAAAGCAGCTCCGACAATGAGGTAATTCATGAACTTAAAGCTTTATCTAACCGTTTTTCTACTTTTGAAGATAGGTTGGACATTATGGACAAGGACCTCAAGGTGATTGCACACGGGTGCAACAATTGCGGAGGAATGCACTATACCGAGGATTGTAAAGAGGAAGCTACCGAGCAAGTCAATTTTTTCCAGAACCAATAATGAGGAAGCTATCAACGAGGACTATTCCAAAGAAACCCCGGTAATTCTAACTTTAATTCTAGTTATGCTAGAAACAACTTTGGTTCTTTTCAAAAAGGTGGCAAAGAAGTAATGGTCAACCCGAGCAACCAAAGGCCGAGAATGAAGTCAAGGAGGACCCTATTGTCAAGCTCACCACCATGATGGAGAAGTACATTGAGATGAACGACCAGAGGCACGACTCCTTGGACAAGTACACGAGGTTCCTAAATGAGAAGATTGCTAACCTTGACCACAAAGTGGATGCCGTGGTGAGAGATCAACAATCCGCTATCAAAGGTTTGGAGAGAAAGCTGGAGAAATGGGTGGAGCAGGTTGCTAAGAAGGAAAATGGTCTTCTTGCAAGCAATGCATAAGCTAATCCAAAGCCGAACCCTCAAGGAGGCCCGAGCACGAGTCGAAAGTACCAACCACCAATCGGACGCAACAAGAATGTGAATCGCCGTGTTCACCGAAGGTAATGACTCTACTGAGCTTTCTAATGATTTTTGTAAAGTGTCCAATCAGGTACAGGTCATACAGGAGCCAAACGGAGAAGAAACGATCAAAACGCAAAACTGGAATCTGTCCAGGTACCACCATCGCCGCTCCTGGCCCAGGTCCAACGCCACTCCAGACTCTGTCTGTAACACCCGACATTTAAAAACATGGGTTTTCAAAAATTTCCACCTAACGGTGTTAAAAGATGCGGAAGTAAACTTTAAAAGTTCAAAACCGATAAAAACAGTTCGGTTTCTGCATTTATTGGTGTTACATGTAATACCATTAAAATGTCTAAATGAAACCCAACGGTTTCCCAACACAAAACAACCGTCTACACAATACTTCATAAACGACAAACAAATGATTGTCTATAAGAGTTCAGCATCTATGGGTAGCTAAGGACTACATCAAGCATTCTACCCATTCCTCACACTTCTTCGTCAACAACCTCGGCTACGCTAAACCTGAGGGAGCAACACACATTCAAAAGACAAGTGTTAGCTAACGAATTAGCTAAGTAAGATAACGCTAAAGTTATAAAGCTTTGTCCAATTAAAACATTTCTACTTTGTTGACAAAACATTAAGGCACAACCCACATAACATACACACATACAACCTGCATATCAACTTAGGATGAATCACCCTAATTGTGCCTATCCTTCTTTTATATCACACATAACCACACGTATCTTCGTTAACTGCATATAAGTGTGCCCTGCATCACACCCGACTAGGTGATCAGCCAAAAGGCTACTCATCGTACGTCATTAAGGAATGGCAAGCCAATCCCGGAGTAATCCGTATATAGAGGCGGGTCAGACCTCTCGTATTACTCGCCCTGCATTAAATGACCATGTTGCAAGGAGCCACCCAAGCAACCTACGTTCACGCACTCGCCGGGATAGGGCAAGTACGTTTCACACATTATTAGTTTAGGCCTCACACAACCTAAACATTTTCACACATTATCTTCATTACGTTTGGGCCCTTAAACGTGCACGTGACATGGAAACTTAGCAAGTCTAGTGTTCTAGATGAGCAAGCCATTCATACATGCACACAATAACATAAACTACGTCACACTGCATTTCAAGATTCTACATACTACTTCATATGAAAACACTACATTATCCTTCATACATAACACTACATCGTATATCATATCATAATATGCATTACATTACATATCATGAGGGACTGCATTTCAGGTCTCATGGTCAACTTCATAACCCACAATACCTCCCGTGTAACCCGAAATACCCACATACATCACAACAACATCATTCAACAACAACAAATACTGCATATCAATCACTAAATCACATGTCATATCTTATCACACACTTCATTATACTTCATATCATAACATGTACTACATTACATGTCACGAGGGACTGCATTTCAGGTTCCATAGGTCAACTACATAACCCATATCACCTCCCGTGTAACCCCATATACCCATAAACAAGATAAGTTACCAATTGGGAAGTTATAATTATGAAACCATTCTTTTCGTTGAACCCTCAGCGTGTCAAAAGTAGTGTATCTTACCTCAAAGAAGCGCACGACAAAAGGCAACTACGTTACCGTGCAAGGCAAATAGTCTTGTCTACCTATAAATAGTAAATGACCATTAGACACACTAATACTCACGTTATTAAAGTCATATCTCAGACCTCAACACCTACAAACAAGACCCACGACAACGACATACGCATTGGAGGTTCATTTTAAAAAGTTCAGTAAAAGACCCTGTTGCGCCGCAATGACCCCATTGCGCCGCAACCTAACTCTCTGCTTTACAATTGCGCCGCAACTCACTCGTTGCGCCGCAACCAATACGTTGCGCCGCAACTTATCCTTCTGGAAACTAGTTGCGCCGCAACTAGGCGTTGCGCCGCAACCCGACGCGATTCTGCACAACTTCGATCGATTTCACCCCCAAACCAGATCCAAACGACTCCAAGTCAATTACCAGACCTTGATACATCAAAATCCTTCATTTTTTAGATCATTAAAATGCAATTATCTTCTTTATTAAACCACACATGATTTGCATCATTAAAACAAACGTTAATTCGACATCAATTGATCCTCAAAGACCTAGATCTGATTTCAAACGACTCATATGATTGAAAAGATATAAAATTAATGATAATATACCTTTCCTACCTGTAGATCTCAAAGAGGATGCAATAAACTTGATCAAACACACTTGAATCACACGTTTTGAAGGATTTTCGGCTTAGAATTTGATAGGGAATCATGGGGGGCGGCTAGGGCTTGAGAGGAAGGTTATTTTTCTGCAATTGATCATCTAATGACTCCTTCCTAAACCTTAATCCCGTTTTTGACTTTCACCACATGTCAAATTTGGTCCCTAGGCTTCATAAGATCATATTATTAGCCCAAAACACCTCTATGGACTATATACAACTTGATACACACTTTGAACACCTCTAGAAGGCATAAAACTACATCTTTAACACATTAGTACATCCATCAATTAGACATCCAAGTCTCCTACCTAAACTACGTTAACCACACATAAGCATTAAATCTTCCATAGATTTAACAGACACGTTAGGTTGACTTAACGACTCTAGTCAACCGTTAATTAAAAAGTTTGGGATGTTACACTGTCAGTCCAGATTCGCGTAAAACTTCGTTTTCGGCTGTTTTTCAAGGAGATGTCGAGACCCAATTCGCTTCAAAGTGCAAAATCAAAGATGGGAACAACTCGGACAGAAGGGATGAAGTTCACAATCCCGAGGCACCGGATGACGGGACACAGCTACCGCAAGCATCTGAAGATCCAGGAAGTTTTCTTATTCCTTGCACTGTTAATAATGAATACTTTTCATGTACATTAGCTGATTTAGGGTCAAGTATTAATGTTATGCCTACTGTGATTTATGAGAAACTTACCCTTTGTTTGCTAAAACCCGTTAACATGAGCATTCGGTTAGCCGATCAGACTTACCGACAACCCAAGGGGATTGTCGAACGAGTCCATGTCAGGGGTTAAGGAATTAGAAATTTGGACTGAGTTTGTTATGCTTGATTCGGTAAATGAAGTAGTGACACCCCTAATTTTAGGACGACCATTTTTGCATGCTGCGGATGCTGTCATCCATGTCCTTAAACATGAAATGTCTTTATCAAATGGTCAAATAAGAGTCAGTTTGCCTGTTTTAGACTCTAGGGATGTCAACTATGATGAAACGTGTCTGAATATTGAAAGTGAGCATGATGAAGAACCTTTAGATGCCTACTATTGCCTTAGGAGTTTAAGTCATTTTTGGTATAATGAAGGGGTAGATATGAGAGCTAGGTATGGAAAAGGTTTAAGTGACTTGCATAGGGAAACTAATCTTGAGAAACTAGAAGAGATCCTAGAAGAGACCGAAAGAGGAATAGAAAAAGGCAACAAGATACTAGTTAGGGTAAATAAGTTCCTGGACAATTTAGGATGGAACGACATAAAAGACCAAGCTTTAACTGAGTATAACCCTTATTTGTCCACCTCTGCCCTAGGAGACCCGACCATTTTTAAGGTTCGTGGAGGAATACAAGCATATCTAGGATGTGAAGCCTTTATAGATGCTAGAGCAACAATGAATATTCTTCCCTTAGATCATCATTTCGGGTATGTTAATAAGGAGTTAGGCAAGATAGTCTGGGAGGATAAAATGGTCTACCTTCTTAGAAATGTCAAGATTAGAGTTCGAGGATTCGTTAAAGATGTAGTGTTTTACATAGATGGGCTAAAATTCTCGACAGAGTTCTTTATCGTAAAGGAAAATATGGTCACTAGGAACAATGTGATTTTAGGGCAACCCTTTTTAAAGACCGCATGTGCTGATATAAATGTCGAGTTAGGAGAGTTAATATTACAGTCTGGGATCAATATATTGAAGGTTAGTAAGAAGGACATAAGTGAGGATAATCCCTATGGTTTTGACTGTAAGACTAAGCTTTGTCAAGGACAAGGAGAAAGGATGAACATCGAGTCATATTTGGAGGATAGGTCTGACATTTATATTCGATACAACCTAACGGGAACCGACCCCCGGCCGACCCCATATTCTTCCTCAACCTAGTTCCTAGGCCGAGTCCGGCTGAAGACTCGTTAAACTTAGCGCTTCTTGGGAGGCAACCCAAGTCGTATTTTTATTTTTATTTTTAGGAATATGTGACTAATTGCAATTAAGTGAATTGTTTTGAATATAATCATTTGTGATCTGTTTTATATGAGTTATATTTTTAGAATCACAGATGCAAGCTTTCAACGGATCAAAGAAACAAGTAACTTATTGCAAACGTATTTTGTTTTTTATTTTTATTTTATGTTTTAGCTTGTTATTTTCCATTTTTATATTTTGATTGAAGTGTGCAGGAGTATGTAGTTTTGTAGTCTGAAGAAAACCATGCACTTGGTCAAAAGCTAAGTGTGGGGGAATGCCGGAATCAAATCGTGAAGGAAAATCAGACGTCGAAGCAAGTACAAGACTCACAAGCGCCGCTAGAAGACTTCCAGCGCCGCTGGGAATGCACCCGGGCATCCCAGCGCCGCTCCCTGAAGACCAGCGCTGCTGGACCTGCACTTGTGCAGTCCAGCGTCGCTCCTATTTGTATAGCGCTGCTCCCACTGATCCAGCGCCGCTCCCGGTGTCTGCCAGCACACCAGATCGCGAAAAATCCAAAAAAAAAATCAGAAAAACCCAAAAATCCAAAAAAAATTAAAAAATCAGAAAATACCAAAAAGAGAAGAAGATGGAGAAGCAACAATGGATCGCCATCAAATGGAGATGACTCAAGCCTTTGAGGATTTACATCATTCAAGTCGCTCCACACATGCCATCTTCAACAACATTCATGCAATTTAAGCCCGGAAAGTTTTGTTAATCCTTTATCTTTTCATGTTTTTCCTATTACCCTTTCTGTTATGTCATGATTAGTACAACGAGGACGTTGTACAATTTAAGTGTGGGGGGATGGAATAGGAAAAACCCGTGGTTTAATTGTTTGAATAATCATAAGTTATCTACTACTTAATTCATGCAAAATTAAAAATTTTCTTGTGTCTGAAAAACATTTTGAGAAATAAGCTTTGCAAGTAGACAAAAGATGATGATAACTAAGCAATAATAGCTTTGGTAGATGAACGGTTAGTTAGGACTGTTAGTTTAGCTATAGATTTGTGGCTGTTCATTTTTCCAAATGGATTAGAGCTTAGACTGAAACTGTATGCGATTATCTTTGCCATAGCACATTTAACCGGACTTTAATATGCCTAGCAATTAGAGCAATCTAGTCATTAGTAAAGGTGTATTAATTGGACTTAATTATATAAGTGCTTGTGTAGGAACTAGTGTAGACGTATGGTTCGCCTTAATTCTTACATTATTGATTGTGAACTAGTTGCATGCGGAGTAAGTGTATGAGTCATCTGGGGT
Source organism: Erigeron breviscapus (assembly GCA_034093135.1). Lineage (NCBI taxonomy): Eukaryota > Viridiplantae > Streptophyta > Magnoliopsida > Asterales > Asteraceae > Erigeron > Erigeron breviscapus. The sequence continues at coordinate 19,815,052 of CM067175.1, read as the reverse complement.
CTCTGATAATGTCTATTGCATGAATAATATAGTAATCTTAAGAAAGGCAATCAGTAGATTACTAAAAAGAGTTCAAAGAACAATTAACGAGTAAAATCTATACGCATCAAGTTATGTCGCTTTGCGCGTGGGGAACCACCGACCTGTCACCGCTGTCTTGATGTAAGGTATAAACTCTAACCATTAGTTGAGTTATGTCGCTCTGCGAGTGGGAACCACCGACCTGTCACCGCTGTCTCAACTATTAAAGATGATAATATCGTATAACTGCTTTAGTGTTTAGCTAGCGAGCATGACTGTAGTGTGAGAGTATGTCTGAGTAGTAACTCACAAGTACACAAACGAATGAAATATAAATGCCTTGCTAGTAGCTAGTAGATCTGATTTCTATACAAACTTTAATTAAGTGCTTAACTAGTCAGCAGAAGGAAGTAAGATTGAGCTGTAAGACATGTGGAATTATAGAATGGTTTTAGAGGTATTAACACGAATATAAGGTTGACTTTTAGTTTTGATTGACTGATTATCTTGCCTCTAGCTATAGCTTACTGATTTTGTCTAAAGCTTTCTCAAATCATTTTGCATGACTAATCTTTCAAATGTTTTATAAAGTAGAATAACTTAAACGCTTAAGTTGTCCGCTCATCATTGTTTTATTTTCTTGGACTATTTTCTTGAGGACAAGCAGAGACTTAAGTGTGGGGGTATATGATGAGCATTCATTTTGTAGGTCCTTGTGGACTGATCGTACACGAGAACGCTTATAGTTATGACGAGAGTGCGGAATCCTCTCGTGATAACCTGTTTGCTTAATTAAATTATCGTCTTTCGTTGTTAATACAACCTAAGACCTTAAACGCGCGCGGGTTTGCAGTTTGACAGAGTTTAGTCGTATTAGCTTAATTAACTGTTTCTAATTACGTATTAACGAGATGTATTTATACTAAGATGTACTAAACGCGTGCTAAGTATGGACCGTGTATATTAAAGCCCAAGTCCATTAACAAACGTGTGTCATTAAGTAAACACGTGAATACCACGTGTTTAGGCAAACTCGTGTTACTGTAGCACACGAGTTTAGGCAAACTCGTGTTACTGTAGCACGAGTTTGCATACACTTTATTTTGTCATCTTTTAAGTATACTTTAATACTCAAAACGTGACTAGTTTATCACTTGTATCTGTATGTTATTTATAATCACATTCATACAAGTCGTAAACATTAAACATACCAAAACTCTGATCAATATGTAATCATTCACATTACTTAAGTCCAAATAACAAGTTTAAACATAACATAAGTCTATGATTACACATTACATAACATGAACATATACTGATCAAATCGCTGTTGCTGTTGTCAACAGAATCATGCACTTACAGTCTCCCCCTTGACATCAGCTACACGATTTCTTCAGTCTTGTAAAAAACATTATCCATCAAATAACAATCTCCTGCTATTTGCATGAATATTAGCATGTAAACAAATACGCAAAATCTTCCTATATCTGCTTTCCTCAGTGGTCCATGAAGGAATAAACAGACATTGAGTGTCGTATAACCTTCGTTGATCATCTCTGGAAAGGTTCACTATCTGCATAGGATCATATATGCGCAACAAAGTAACTCTCTTATTTTTATCTCCATACATCAACGCTTCACCAGTATTCTTGTGAATCTCCCAGTGATCAAGTGTATTCAAAACATCTTGAGGCCATTTCTTTACCGGGACCTTCAATACACGCTTAATCGATCTTTGAACAAATTCAATAGTGCCATCATCCTTTGTAGGTCCTTGTGGACCTTGTGGACTGATCGTACACGAGAACGCTTATAGTTATGACGAGAGTGCGGAATCCTCTCGTGATAACCTGTTTGCTTAATTAAATTATCGTCTTTCGTTGTTAATACAACCTAAGACCTTAAACGCGCGCGGGTTTGCAGTTTGACAGAGTTTAGTCGTATTAGCTTAATTAACTGTTTCTAATTACGTATTAACGAGATGTATTTATACTAAGATGTACTAAACGCGTGCTAAGTATGGACCGTGTATATTAAAGCCCAAGTCCATTAACAAACGCGTGTCATTAAGTAAACACGTGAATACCACGTGTTTAGGCAAACTCGTGTTACTGTAGCACACGAGTTTAGGCAAACTCGTGTTACTGTAGCACGAGTTTGCATACACTTTATTTTGTCATCTTTTAAGTATACTTTAATACTCAAAACGTGACTAGTTTATCACTTGTATCTGTATGTTATTTATAATCACATTCATACAAGTCGTAAACATTAAACATACCAAAACTCTGATCAATATGTAATCATTCACATTACTTAAGTCCAAATAACAAGTTTAAACATAACATAAGTCTATGATTACACATTACATAACATGAACATATACTGATCAAATCGCTGTTGCTGTTGTCAACAGAATCATGCACTTACACATTTTGTGATAAAAACCCCTATCGAAAGGCCTCATTTCAATGTCTTAAATGAGTTAATATTCCGGAACTATCGGTACTTAATGGATTCTATGTTTACGCAGGTTCATGGAAGATGCGAGTGAGGGTAAATGGCATCAAGTGACTCAAGATGAAGGCCTATGAAGTTACAAGACACAAGGAGGTGATTCGGGATTCGAACGAAGCGAAACGAGAAGCAGCAGGAGCTGCCAGCGCCGCCAGCACCTTGCCAACGCCGTTGGCCAAATAGCAGGCCCAGCGCCGCTGGAGCCCAGCCCAGCGGCGCTGGGCGGCCCAGTTCAGCAACCGACTTAAACACCTATTTAAGCCGAAACAACCCTCAAAACCCGAAGAGAGAGTCGATTCAGCAGCCCTAGCCGCCCACATCAAACCCTAGGTCGACTTTGCAGATTCCAAGGAGGTTTTGGAGCTTCTAACACCTTCCGGTCTTCATCTTCTACCTAGATCTACTCTTTTAATTTACTTTCAGTTGGTAAACAATGTCTTTCATCTTTTCTGACTTTGTTATTCCTTTAATAATGTTAGGCTAGTAGGCTGAATACTTGTTTGGATCGATGTGATCATGTAGACGATTATCTATTTTACTTTATTTGTTAGATCTGTTGGATTGTGTTTTACTGTTTATCGTAGATCCATGTTTTACTAGTTCTTCATATTAATATCGGTTCTATATCTGAGTGTATTAGTTTAATTCTGATGATCGGTCTATAATCATATACTAGGATTAATACATAAGGATGGAAAACACTAGTTGGTCTATAACTAGATGTAAAAGGTGATTCACTTATAACTGAGGGATCCAGAACCATAGTAATTAGGATGAATAGAACATGATGCTTAACAATGTCAGACGCGATTCAGTGACATGGAAACGTGCACTGTGGTCACCGGAGAGAATTATTATCTGGTCATGGCTTAAGAGCCGGGTAACTTAAAGATGAATTAGTAACACAAACTTTAGGTCATTAATGATTAAACAATGAATCTAACAAGAATTTGTTTAAAGAAGTAGTGTGAGTCTAGGGACAGCACTAGTTACTTAGGCAAAGTGAATCTAACGAGAATCTGAGCCGTGATTAAGTTTCCAGCAGTCTAGCAAGTAGGTAGGATGATATCTGGTCGTGTCATGAGATCTGAGATGCCAAACAAGTATTTTAATTTTATTACTTTTATTTGCTTTTTCAAACTATTTTCAGACTAAGCCTCTCGCTGAATAAGCGGTTGCGGCTTCTATTTACTTTTCAGTATTTTAATTAGTTTAATAGGAAATTGTGACAACCCACAACCGCTAGAATTACACATATTACTAGATTAGGTAAAGCAACGCGTCCCTGCGAACGATCTTGTAACTTATCACTTGCTATACTACACTTGACCGGGTTCTCTGCCCGTTAGTGTGTGTTTAGTTTGAGGTAATTACTTGTACATCTTTTATAAATTTTAAATACAACGAAAACACCCATCAGGACCAGCTAAACATTTAAAGTTGGAGAAAAAGTTTAAGAAGAATGGTTTGTTGTCAATCGAGTTTGATACGATGGACCAAAAAATGTGGCATGAAGTGGGGGACAATGCAAACATGTTTAAAAGTCTGATGGGGACAGCGGTGGGGATAGTCCTGATGCACTATGACAACAGGCACTATGTACCGGATGACCGGAAGAGCCATGTTATCCCGACTTTACGGGTTCAATTTGTTTCACATATGTGGATTTTTTATTTTTTTTTTAAAATATGATAGATTGCTAACACTACCTATAAATTGCAGTCAAGGTTCAACTTGAGTCCGTTTCTTGATTTACCCGTATGTCATCCTCTTAGGGACGGAGTTGAAAGCGCGACCTGGAGGGATTGTGCTGACATGTACAAGAACAGAAAGAGTAAATTCAAATACAAGCATTTCATGAAAAAAGGAGGTCCAAAAGCTTATGGAAAACTTGAGTTCAACCTTCCAAGGGGGATGGGGCTTGTGGACTGGATACCTTTGTTGGAAAGATATACGAGGGAGGGTAATATGTGGGGACACATAGTCGTCGGTCTGTCGCTCTTTGACAATCTTACTTTGACAATCTTCTAACTTCGATTAAAACACAGCCTCATTATCGATGTACTCTGCATACATGGGAGATTAAATGAACACGTCCCACCAGTGATGAAAAGGTCCCCAAACTTCTTTTGACAAAGCACTTGCTCACAATGTTTTTTTTTTATATTTTGCCATATGTGGGATCTACATAGCAAGTGCTATACTTCTGGCCAAACATCATGGCATGCATTCATCAAGGCCTGCTCCCTATCAATGAGTACAACTCGTACAACAAAGCCTTCACAAAAATGTGGATTTTAAACACTGTAAGACCCATTTGTAGTCAGCCTCCCATTCGCTTCTAATAAAGGCATATGCTATGCTGAAGGTCTTGCCTATCAAAGTTACACCGACAATCTCAACAGTTGGCATGTTGTAGATGTTAGTCTTGTACGTGGCATCTATTTCCACAATCCATGGGAATGCACGCCATATCTCAAATGATGATGGATGTACGAAGAACAAATTCTCCAATCATCCTGATATACCATCAGTGGTGTAATGATACATGTATTGACCATCCTGTAGCATGTGGAACATAACCTGCATTGCATGAATACAAAATGAGATTCCCATATAACTTCAAATACCTTAATTTAATGTAGAAATGAAAACTTAACCTGCATTGAAGTTTTTCTTGCCTCCCCGGCCACCTTTTTGAATCTTTTTCTTATGTTGTATATATCTTTGATTCTAGATTTGTTTTCTGGAAATTCCTCTTTCAACTGAACTACAATCCGGCTCGGTTTACTATCTAGTCCCATTGCCCTTTCCACAAACTCTTTTTCAGCTTCAGACATACGCCTTAAATAGGCATGACCCTGATCAAAACCTAATGGATGGTGATTATGTCTATGGTCTATCACCTTTAACCTCCAACCATATCATATTCAAATGATCTTCCAGCATAAACGGACCATTAGTATTTCTGGACCTGTATCTTTGTTTTTGCTTCCCCTCTTATCATGTGTTCCACCACGATGACAAGCAAGCGAGACTTTCCAAACTACACCACTACTTGTCTTTCTATTAGATCTTCACTTGAATATCACAAAACTGAGCTCGCGTCTGTTCTTTGAGCCCAGATCGTAAGTGCTTCATGTGAGTCAAACGTCTGAAATAGTAAAGACAAATAAAACATCAAATTATTCACAAAAGTTATTTATGGAACAACAGTATCAACAAAATCATATACATTATACCTCGTTTGTATAGAATGCTTCAGGGTTGTAGTCTAGCTCAAAATCTGAATCGTCAGATTCATCACTTGGATCTGGGTCATTTTCATCATATTGATTCAGGTTGTTTTCATCAAAAACTCCATATCTAAAAGAAAAAAAATATGAACACCAAAGAGGATGTTGGTGATTATGTGAAATGTAGAAGAAGATAAAGAAAGATTTTCCGTCGCATTAATGTTTCATACCTACCACATCTACTTCATTTGATGTTTTAAACCGGTACATACTTTTAGCAGCGATCTTAATGTCTCACACCTACCGCAGCTACCACATTTAATGTTCCAGACCTGTACATACCTTTTAGCGATGTCGCTGCTAAAAGTGGTAAAAAAGCAAAGTCGCTGCTAAAGGTGGTAGTCAGGAAAAGACAAAATCGCTGCTAAAGGTGGTTTACAGAAAAGACAAAATCGCTGCTAAAGGTGGTTTACAGAAAAGACAAAATCGCTGCTAAAGGTGTCGCTGCTAAAAGTATACTCGGGTTAGTAAAAAAGCGGTCGGATTAGCATCCTTTATCTAATTAAAAGATGCACTATAGTAAAACTTGAATTAAAATGTTTCACTTGATTATAAAACGTACATGGTTAAATACTATTTGACATTATATGTTTCTGTTCATGCCTATAGGTACATCACTCTTATGTCTAAGGATGAAGTTATGATTTTGAGTTACAAAGAGCCTAAAAAATTTTACTTTACCAAATTATTTAAAAACACTGAAGTAAGAAAAATAACCCTATCAAAAACTACCAATAATTAACAACAAAAAAGACAAACAACAAACATGAAAAATGTTGCAAATCTATATACCCTTATAAAACTTTTTTAAATACTTCAAACTTTGATATGGAAAGAACTTTTTTTACTTCTCAAAGTCAACAACTTAATTAAAAACTTATTTTTTTAAAATGACTTATGTACCTGACTGTGTAATTGTCAATCTATAACTTGTAATCGTCTTACTCGTAAAAGTCACCCAAGTTTTAAATTTATAAAACAAGGATATACTAATAGTTATATTACACACGGGCAGTGTACCCTGTCGCGTATAGTATAGCTAGTATACCCAAGGTTTGGAGACCATACGAGGCTTCCCAAGCACACCTTCAACGTTCTCTTTTCTTATCTATTTATAGACGATTCATCCAACTAACGCCATTATTGAGGAGAGCAAAGAGCGAAATTTATGGAGCAATGAGTAGATCTATTGTGCCAACAGTATTCATATATCTCAAATTCAAAGATCGGATAGAGAAATAGTAGACACTTTGCCCTCCACTAATGATGAACACATTCTTTTATTTTTTGTAGATGGAAGCACAATAGATGTAGGCCCACTTCAATTGAATATCTTATATCGTTGATAAACTGAAGATGGTGACAAACAATCGTGCTAGTTAGACGTTCGTTTCATATTATAAAACTTTATCATCATAAAGCTCTTGTCTTCCGGTCATGCTTGCAAGGTCTGATGCGCATAAAACCAATTTTAAGTTGTAGATCTTTCTTTCACCTTCGGTTGCCAACTTATTTGTCAAAAACGGATATCGGATGAAGAATTTATGACCAAAACGGTGCATCAACGTCAATTTGTCACTTTTTAAGCATTTTTTCACCAAATCCATTGCAACCTACACAAACACTCAAACACATCATAAGTAACTAAAATACATTAATTTACATTCAAATGGGTTATAGTTATACGTTAAATTACACAATAAGGTTCAATTAAATATGTATAATTTGACGGTCATAAGTACTAATTTACACTTAATTATTTTTTAATTCAAATAACCATTTTATTTGTATTTTTAAGAATTTTTGCTGATCCATAACAGCATCACACTGGGACTACTGCACCCCATTTGTATCTGCAAGAAAGAAGCTGCTATCTTCAACTTCTCCCATAAATAAACAAAGCTGCTACTTTACTCACATTCACAGACCAAACAAACATGGCTTCAATTCCCCTCCCACCCTCTGACAATATTACTACTCAATCTTCATTATTTAAAACTGCAAATTTCACCAAATTTTCTCTAACATCAAATAACCCAAAACCATCTCTGCCTATTCAACAACAACAAAAAGATGGCCTTATTGAAAACCTTCACTTGGTTTCGCTTTCGAAACAAGGCAAAATCCAACAAGCACAGAATTTCATTATACAAATGAACAAATCCGGTGTTCCCATAACACTTGATTCCTATGACTGTCTGCTCAAAACATGTACTGATTTAAGGTTTTTGTCAGCTGGGCATTTCATTTTTGATCATTTCAGACAGAGTTCTCTTAGTTCTGTTTCTGTCCAGAACCGTGCGTTACAAATGTACTGTGAATGCGCGAGTTTTCTTGACGCACACAACCTGTTTGATGAAATGACTCAAAGAAATTTGGCTTCTTGGGGTATACTTATATCTGGGTACTCGAAAGCAGGTCTTGTAGAAGAAGCTGTGAAGTTGTTTTCATCTATGGATAGTGTTAAACCGGATATTTCAATCTATTTAGACATTTTGCGGTCTTTAGCAGACTCGTCGAATTTACAGCTTGGTAAACAGATGCATTCGCTTGTAATCAAGAATGGATTCACTCACATTGCGAAAATTGATACGACTATATTAAATATGTATGCAAAGTGTGGGTGTTTTGAGGATGCACGATTAATTTTTGATAAGATGACCGAGAAGAACACTGTCGCGTGGACTTGTTTGATGGTTGGTTGCGTGCAAAAACAAGACGGGAAACAAGTTCTAGACTTGTTTCTTGAAATGATAAAAGAAGGCGTTCCACTAGACGAATATGTGTTTTCCATCGTCCTAAAGGCTTGTGCTTTGTTAGAGAATCTGGGTATCGGGCTACAAATTCATGGCTACATTTTGAAGCTCGGGATGGCTAATGAAGTTTCCGTTGGAACTCCTCTTGCTGACTTTTATGTGAAAAGTGGAGCTATAGAATCGGCTACTCGAGCCTTCAAAAACATATCTGAACCAAATGATTTTTCTTGGAGTGCTTTACTCACAGGCTATTCCCAAGCAGGTGAGTTTGATGAATGCCTCAAAATTTTTCAGTCTTTGAAAAGTATCAATGCAAGGCTTAATTCATTCATTTACACTACGATCTTCCAAGCATGCTCAGCAGTTGCAGATATTAGTTTTGGTGCCCAAACTCATGGTGATGCCATAAAAAGAGGTCTCGTTTCATATTTATATGGGGAGAGTGCCATGATTACTATGTATGCAAAATGTGGCAGGTTAGATTATGCTCGTCAAGTATTTGATTCCATTCAGAAACCTGATAGCGTGACATGGACTGCTATAATCGCGGGTTATGCTTACCATGGTAACGCTCCCGAAGCTCTACGTCTTTTTAGAAGTATGCTCTCTTATAACGTGAGGCCAACTGCCATAACATTCATTGCAGTTTTTACTGCTTATAACTATTGTGGGTTGGTTGAAGAAGCTAAAGCTTGTCTTGACTCCATGAGTAGTTTGTATGCAGTGGAACCAAGTATTCATCACTATAACTGCATGATTGACATATATGCACGTGCTGGACTATTAAAGGAAGCATTTGAAACGATAAAAATCATGCCATTTGAACCCAATACCATGACCTGGAAGTGTTTATTAGGGGGTTGCTCGATTCATAAAAACCTGGAAATGGGAAAAATAGCAGCTGAAAACGTTCTACTACTTGATCCGCATGACACATCGGCTTATGTTCTCATGTTTAACATGTATGCTTCGTGTGGACACTGGGAAGAAGCAAGTTTAATTAGAAAAACAATGGCCCAACGGAACTTAAGAAAAGATGTGAGTTGCAGCTGGATAAGTGTCAAGGGTAAAATGCATCGTTTTGTAGTCGGTGATAGACATCATCCACAAGTGCATGAAATTTACTCAAAGTTAAAGGAGTTTGACTACTTAAAAAATGATGATCAGGAGGTAACGTTAAGTGAGGATGACGTTTTGTTGGAACGTAAAGAACAACTTCTTGACCATAGTGAGCGACTTGCCATTGCGTATGGTCTAATTTCAAAGGGTAAAGGATCTCCTATAACGATCTTTAAGAATCTGCGTGCTTGCAAAGATTGCCATGAATTTGCAAAACATGTATCAATGGTGACTGGACGTGAAATTGTTATTAGAGATGCTAACAGATTTCATCACTTCAAATCAGGGACATGTTCTTGTGGCGATTATTGGTAAGGTGAACTACTAGTCATTCATAGCTCAAATACAAGTACAGAAAAAAAGGAGATAAAGTGATTGTGGGCTGAGTTTTTGCTAATTAACTGTTGATGGTGAATCAGATACAGAAATCATAAATTGATGTACCTCTTGTATTAATAAGACACTTTCTTCTGTTGTCTAGAAAAGTTACAGTTTTGTTCTAATTCAAATACAAATATATAAATATCATTAGTAATTGTTACTAAATGCCAAGTATTCTTTTTGCTTTTGAACCTTCAATATTTTATATATAAAAAAAAAAAAATCTGCTAGAATTATTGGACCATAAGCTTATGCTCATAGGTCTTAACGTTACAACGAATGGTATAGTACGTTTGTGATCATGTCACACACTTCGTAAGAAACACAAACAGATTGAGGGACGATGTTATTATCCACTTCTTTTCAAGACTTCTATGACATCTTTAACCCCAACAAGAGAGAAACAAACAAGCTGTTGTGACTCTACCAATTAAAAGAAACTTGTGTATACTTTTACATTTCTGCAACTAGAAGCACTTTCTGCACACATCTTATACTTTTCTACAATTACATCATACGACCAAAATCCACCATAGATTTTGTTGAACCATAGAATGACTAAACTTTGCTAGTAAGGAACAGCAGTGCGTACTGTTGATGGACCGCTTTTCATATCCTCCAAAACTAGTTTTCTAAGAGACTCTGTCACCACACCTGCTTTGCCTGCCAACAGAATCAAAAGAAAAAGATAAGTTTCAGTTTCCCTGTACTGTTGAAATGTCAAACTTCAGAGCAATCTTGCCATAATAAACTTGAATAAAAGAAATCACCCAGAATACAATGTATAAAGCATACTTTTACATATGGTAGATTCATTTCATGACATAATTGAGTCGCTTCTAGTGCAAAATGAATAACTTAGGAAATGGATAACTTTTATACAGGGCGAAACGGGTCAGGTTGACCCAAAATAAGTTTTGTCCAATATTTGACCACATGAACCATACATTTTATCATTCTAAGTGTCTAACCAGTAATATAGGTGACGTGCAAAAAGATACCTTTGATACGTCATCCATTTTCCCGTTTACAATGGTACATTCAAGCTTCAGACAGTCAAATAATGTTGCAATTACCAAATCGGACAAAAGCTGATAACTTCTAAAATGGACATTCCATCAAAGTGTATTGCTATTTTATGACATTAACCCTTACACAACTTAAAACACCTATAGAAAAATATGCAGCTTTTTGAGTGATTTAGGAGTGATTTAGAAATTAAATTAGAGTTCGAAGATTTAATTGCGTAAATATATTATGAAATTCATTTACCATTTCCTATGACCTGATCATCCCATTGCAAGACTGGTCGAACAAGAACTCCACTACCAATCAGCATCATTTCTTCTGCTCGTTTTCCTTCCTCCACCGTCACATCTCTAACTTTCAACCCTCTAACTTTCCCTTTTTTTACCAAATCACCCACAAGTTCCAAAACCCTCTTTGCTGTACACCCACTCAGTATTTTATCAAAACGAGGCATCAAAAGGTCACTATCTTGGGTAACAAAAGCCACATTCATGTTAGGCCCTTCTGCAATAAACCCTTGTTCATCCAGCCAAATGGCAGCATATGCACCATTTTCTTCTGCTTCCAGTTTTGAAAGAACATTTGGAAGATAGTTTACGCTCTTCATGGTAGCAAACTGTGGTGGCTTTATTGGAATAGATGATGTAATTACTTTGATACCCTTGTAACTAGGAGGTGTCTGGTCTTGAATAACAATTGCATAAAGAGCTGATTGATGGCAGCCCGAGGGAGAAAGTTGGAAATCACCAGGACCTGAAGAAAGCCAGTATCTTAATGACCCGTTTTTGCAAGACGAAGCACTCACGGTTTGTACAAGTATTCTTTTTGTGGTCTCTTTATCAAAAGGAGGGTCTATTTTTGCCTTCATTGCTGAACCCAAGAAACGATCAAGGTGTTGCTCCAACTCGTACAGGCATCTGGTGTATTTCATAACATAATGGAGCAAAAGTTCAGTTATCCTTTAGTCTTGAGATAGATTGCTCAAATGTACTTTATTTTCCGATTTTAGAGAGAAAAGCGGAAACAAATGACTTTAGAGTTGAGATAATGGATACTTCAGGTACTGTGGATAACAGGTCAAAATAGCTCAAAATTTTTTATTTTGTTGAAAAAGTTTAAGCTAATCACATATTTTTTCCCAAAATCATCAACGGAAAATCTTTACAATATCGTTCTAAACCACATGAATCATATCAATCATAATGAAGCACTTGTAAAAATATGCATATTAAGTCAAGTTTTACAATTTCAATAAGACTTATTTGATGGTTTGATCATGCTTACAGATTGCTGATGCAAAAGGTCAAATAACTAACCCGTCCACTATGGCCGCTGTATCAAAAACGCCATGTCCTCTATGAACCATATGATCATCCATGGGAATCACCATGGCACCTTGATCAGTTATGATCCCACCAAAAACACTCGAGTACATAGCCAAATATCGTTGTGTGCTCTGATAACTTTCTCGATTTTTCCTCAATCTTTCTATTGCCTTAAAATAGACCAGCTCATCAGTACGGAAATTCTTATACAAAGGGTCAGTTTCATTATCTGATTTCATTATACCATTTTATTTCAGTAAACATATTTTAACAAGCAAACACTTTCAAAAACTTGAAACAAATAAAAATACACGAAAAATTGATTTAGGCGTTGAGAGAGATTACCTCTGAAGCGGAAAGAAGCGGAACATTGTGTACAAAAGTATGTTCTGCAAGCACCAAATGAATAGTTAGTAAGAAAATATCGACACCGTACAAAGTTTTAAATGAAAATGAGAATGGGTTTCTAAAAACGCAATTTTGAAAACGCAAAATCTAATTTCAAAACGCAATCCCAAACACCCCCTAAGTTGATACATTTTGTCATTTTTCAAATACAAACTCATTAAGCAAACACTTAAATTAATCAAAATCATAAATCAGTTTTTAACTAAAATTTCAAAAGTACTCCATGGTAATAATTAGTTACACACCACATCCAATCCAAGGGCTTTCTTTGTCTCTAAATAAAATTAAATGCAATTTAAATGTAACAATGATGGTTAAGTAATGTTTTGAGGAGCTTAATTACCAGTATTTAATGAACATTTGAGCACAAAATGATGATTATGGGATGATTTTGGAGAGTGAAATTGGGGGCTGCTTCCTCTTCTTGAATATGAATATTTCAAAGGATTATTTGTTTTCAGTTGTGAATTAGAAATGGGTTTCATCAGAGAAGCCATTAATGAATGAATGACTGAATGATTAAGAGGATTTTTATTATATGAATTTTGTTGGAATCAGAAAAAACAGGCAAGGTCTCCTATTTGTTCTTACTCTTTGATTCTTTTGTTAATTAATGTTAATTTTCTCACATAATGAGACTGCTGCCGGCGAGTGTCTATTTCCGTCTTTAAAAAACATATTTTAAAAAGAAAGGAAAAAAAAAAAAATTGGTCCGTGTGGTTTGTACCAACTTTTACATTTCATCCCTAGGTTTACGAAATTACGTTTTTCATCCCCAAGTTTGGACCTCCGTCCATGCTTTTGGTCCATGCCACTAACGATCGTTAAAAAATATAATTACACTTTTGTCCGGGGGTATTGATAAACGCTTGATTTACATGATCTTAATGTGTGCAAATGGCATGTTTTGTGCATGTTAATAGAAGATTAGGGCGCGTTTATGTTTTTTTAGTGTTTCAGGCCTTAGGTGATGAATTGGAACTAATCGGGTCAAGAAGGAAGTCAACTGAAGTCAAATCTAGAAAACTGACTTTCTGGACCACCGTTTGAGACGCCAAGACCCACCGTCTGAGACGGTGGGCCAAATTCTGTTACCGTCTGGAACGTTCAACTGGCGTAAAGGTTTTCTGCATAAAACTGGACTACCGTGTGAGACGGTAGAACCCACCGTCTGAGACGGTGGGCCAAATTCTGTTACCGTCTGGAACGTTCAACTGGCGTAAAGGTTTTCTGCATAAAACTAGACTACCGTGTGAGACGGTAGAACCCACCGTCTGAGACGGTACACACCACCGTCCCAGACGGTGGTTAAGTTGACAGATTACGAATTTAGGGGTTTTAATTGTATTTTGAGATATATTTTCACATACGAACTTAGACTTAATTGGACCCTAATTTCTCATCTCTGGAGCAGCAACCTACCTTTCCCAAGCCCTAATATCATCATCAAATCATCATCAAATCATAATATCATGGAGATGACAATCCGAATTGAAGATTCATTGATGAAGATGATAGGCTAAATCCCCTTTAGATCATTCTCATGTGAACAATTATGTAAGACAATTGTATTCAACCTTTCTTATATTCAAGTTGGATTAGATGTTTAATTCTTAATTGTGTTTTGCATCTAATGTTGTTTGGTTTGAATGAATGATTACTTGTTTATAACCTTGAATGAATTCCATCTATCTTTTGATTTCAATTTATTGTTAATCATTAATTATTGGGAGAATCTCTTATGAAAGTGTAATCTTGTTAATGAATAGATAATTTAGTTGTGTCAATTCCTCGGTTTTCATTATCGTGAATCATCACAACCTAATCAATTCGTTCTTAACATTCATTCATTCCAAGCTTTATAACGAATCATGTTTATGTGATTTCCAACGAATATAAGTTAGGTTATACTTTTGAAAGCATAATTGGGATCATGAGAATGGTCTACCCTTTTTATTATTGAATTATTTTGTTAAGTTTACAATCATTTTTAGTTGTTAATCAAATCAATCAAATCAATTTTAAGTTTATGTCTAGTTTAATCAACTTTGTAAATTGTTCAACACTTTCCCATGATTCCCTGGGGATACGATACTCGACTTACCCTTGCTAAATAGTGGTATTTAGTTTATATTTTTGATCGGTCCAACAACAACGATCAAATTTTGGCGCCGCTGCCGGGGAATCGGTGTGCAAGGTGTTGAAATTTTGTTTTCAATTAGTTTACTTAAAATTTTCAGAAAAATCCAAAAATATTTAGTTTAGTTTTGTTTCAGTTCTTGTTTGTTTCATTTTTCATTCTTGTAGTTCTGTATTACACGAGGTGTGTTGATTGTGCAGATTTCAAGTAGTGTATGCATACGAGGTATTCCAAGAATACATCACCTTTGTTGTTTGATCCGGAAATTGAGAAAACAGCTAGAAGGAATCGGATACTTCATCGTGTAAACATGAGTGATCAACCAGATCCACAACCAATCATCCAACCCACCATAACTCCACAAGAAACCAACCCTGAACCAAATGACCAAAATCAAACTCCACCACGAAACCCACCCCGATCAATAAGGAGTGCTTACACAACTCCAAACCGACCTAGAACACCAACTCATATTGGAGATGCATCACGGGATGCGGATGGGTCGTTTTATAATAGGCTCCATGATAGGGTGAATCATTGGGATGACGGGAGGTTTGATGATAATTCAGATGGGTATGATCGGAACCATGGGGGAGATTATGAGCAACCACAAAACCTTCAATATCCTCAATACAACCAACCCCAATATAACCAACCTCAATACATAAACCACGGACCAAGAGTTCTTCCTCAAGGTCCACCACCTCGCCTTAACCATCGTGTAGCTCAACCAAATTACCAAGGGCAGCCAAATTACCAACCTTATAACCGTGTCAATCAACATATGAACTATCAAGCTCCACCACAAGGAGTTGATAGCCATTTTCGACCCGCCATAGCCGTTAATGCTTCACCCATAGTTCCACCGGTTTTGAGAGGTAGAGCATTTGAGGTTAGACCTCAGTGTTTGAGTATTTTGCCAAGTTTTCATGGGATGGCGGCGGAAGAGCCTTATTTGCACTTGTCGGAGTTTGAGGCGATTTGTGGTACTATTGGAGGCCAAGGATTTTTACCGGATGAGGTTAAGCTAGTTCTTTTTCAGTTCACTTTGAAGGATAAGGCAAAGCAATGGTTCTTGACATTGCCATCGGGTAGTATCTTTTCATGGGCTGAAATGCAACAACAATTTTTGGATGAGTACTACACCATGCAAAAGACGAGTGATGCAAGGAATTCAATAAGGACTTTTCAGCAACAATCGGGTGAAACATTCTATGAAGCTTTCAAGAGGTTTAATGAGTTATTGAGAGTATGTCCTCATCATGGGATTGCCAAATGGGAGTTGATTACGGCTTTCTATGATGGTTTGCTATCGGAAGAAAAGAGGGATGTGAATTCGATTAGCAATGGCACTTTCTTGACTAATCCCGAAGATGTTGATTGGGAGTTCTTAGAAAAGATGAGTGTGAACTCAAAAAGGCAAGCACAATCGAATAGGAGAGCAAGACGTCCAATAGCCTCTTCATCAACTAGTGATCAAGCTACAAAAGATAGACTTGAAGCATTCGAGCAAAAGTTTGCTAAGTTGGGGAAGGCTGAAAATCGGGGTGTTTATCAAGTATCTCAAGACTATCCGATTTGTGAAAGGTGTGATGAGTTGGGACATTCGGTTTTGCAATGCCCATTAGGCTTGGATCAAGTTGAAGAAGTGAATCAAGTGTATGGAGAGAAGAAGCAATATGATATGAACTCCAACACTTATCATCCGGGGATGAGAAATCATCCAAACTTTAGATATGGCAATTCTTCAAACCAACTCAACCCGAACTTTAAAAGGAAATAGCCAAAACAGTGGGGCACCATCTCAACCATTTCAAGGCCAAAATTACAACCAAGGGAGTTACCAGGGTGGCCAAAATCAGGGAGGATTCAATAGAGGCTACCCAAGGAACTATCAACAAGGTAATAACCAAGGTGGGTCTTCAGGAGGTAATGATGTGTCAACTCGGGAGATTATGGGTTACTTGAAAGAGATGGATAAAAAGAATGAGATTCAGGAGAAGACGGTTGCGTCTTTACAAAAGAAAGTTGGGCAATTGGCGGAGGATGTGGCATCAATGAGGAAAGAGCCGGGAAAGCTACCAAGTGATACCAAGATCAATCCACAACATCAAAGTGGCGGTTCCAAGAATGTCAAGAACGTGGAGATCAACAATGTAAGTACTCTTCGTAGTGGTAAGACTTATGATAATCATGTTGTCCCTCCACCACCATTTGTTGATGGTGTGGTGGAGGATGTTGATGAGAATGAAGATAGTGAGCATGAACCGGAAATTGTTTTACCAAAACCAAATAAAAAAGTGTCTTTCAAAGAGGTAGGAAACAATAGGTCTAATGGCAATTTTTCTGAAAAACAAGGAAAGGATATGGAGGGTAATACCATTGGCTTTAATTGATCCAAAGCTTAGACCTACACTTAAGAAAAGAGGTCCCTATGAGGAAGAAATGTGGGAAATTTTCAAACAAGTCAAAATCAATATACCTCTTATTGACATAATCAACCAAGTTCCGGCTTATGCTAAGTATCTTAAGGAGTTGTGTACCCAAAAACGGCATCATAAGCTTCCAAAGAAAATTTTTTTAAATGAGGAAGTTAGTGTCGTGGTGATCGGTATACTCCCACCTAAACTCCAAGATCCGGGAGCGCCTTTAATTACTATTCAAGTTGGTGATTTCAAAATGAACAAGGCACTTTTGGATATGGGGGCGGGTGTGAGCATTCATCCGGGAAGTTTGTATGACCAATATGACTTTGGACCGTTGGAAAAAGTCGACACCACCTTGGTGATGGCTGATTTGTCCCTTAAACTTCCTAGAGGAATTGTCCAAGATGTGATTGTTAAGGTTGAGGACTTCTACTACCCCGTTGACTTCTTGGTGCTTGATTATGCATCAATTGATAACTTTAGGCAACCCAATGTCATCATGGGTAGACCCTTTTTGGCAACCGCTAATGCCTTGATTGATTGTAGAAGGGGTACGGTTGAAATGACTTTCGGCAACCGTAAGTTGAGATTAAATGTGTTTTCTAGTGTTTCTCACCCCGTAGTTAATGATGAATGCTTTATGGCGGACATCATTGATGAGTGTATACCTCATGAAAATGAGGAAGACACACGGGAGACGTGTGCTTTGGTTGACAGGTTGATTGAGGAGCATAGTGAGGCATTGAAGGCTGAAGAGAAGGAATGAGAGATTATGGCAATTCAAGAAGGTAGACCACCTTGGACTCATTTAGTGGAAAGTCTACCGGATCATATTGACACCCACCTCAAGCTATCCATTGAAAGTCCACCACAAGTGGGATTGAAAGAACTCCCATCACACTTGAAGTATGCATTTTTGGGAGATGAGCAAACTTTGCCGGTGATTATTGCATCAAACTTGGAAGAAATTCAAGAAAGAGCATTACTAAAAGTGCTCAAGGAATACAAGGCGGCTATTGGATGGACAATTGCCGATTTGAAAGGAATTAGTCCATCAATTGTGATGCACAAGATTATTACCGATTCTGAAGCAAAACCTTCACGTGATGCTCAAAGGAGATTGAATCCTCATATGCGTGAAGTTGTGAAGAAGGAGGTACTTAAGTGGTTGGATACCGGAATCATTTACCCTATTTCAGATAGTACATGGGTAAGTCCAACACAAACGGTGCCTAAGAAAGCTGGAATTCAAGTGGTTAAAGGGGATAGTGGCGAGCAAATTGCGACCCGACCCATCACCGGGTGGAGGGTATGCATTGACTACCGGAAGTTGAACACCGCTACTTCTAAGGATCATTTCCGACTTCCATTCATAGACTAAATCATCGAAAAGCTTGCAGGTCAGCAATTTTATTGTTTTCTAGATGGTTATTCAGGTTACAACCAAATTGCTATTCATCCCGATGACTAACATAAGACCACATTTACATGTCCCTATGGAACTTTTGCCTTTAGGCGAATGCCATTCGGGTTATGTAATGCTCCAGCCACCTTCCAAAGGTGTATGATGAGTATCTTTTCGGATATGGTCGGTAATTCCTTAGAGATTTTTATGGATGACTTTTCAATTTTTGGTCAAACCTTTGATAATTGTCTTAATGAGCTAACCAAAGTTTTGAAAAGATGTGTTGAAACGAATTTGGTCTTAAGTTGGGAAAAGAGCCACTTTATGGTTCAAGAGGGGACGGTTTTGGGTCATGTGATTTCAAAGAAAGGCATGGAAGTTGACCGGGCCAAAATCAAAGTGATTTCTACTTTACCTCCCCCGACCAATGTTAAGGGTGTCCGTTCTTTTCTTGGACACGCCGGGTTCTATAGAAGGTTCATAAAAGGATTTAGTGTCATTACCAAACCATTGTGTAATTTGTTGTTGAAATATGTGCCATTTGTGTTTGATAATGAATGTTTAAAAGCTTTTGAAACCTTGAAAGAGAAATTGGTTGAAGCCCCCATTTTGCAATTACCTAATTGGTCCATGCCATTTGAAATCATGTGTGATGCAAGTGACTTTGCCATTGGGTCTGTTTTGGGACAACAGGTGGACAAGAAACCCGTTGTGATTTATTATGCAAGCAAGACTTTATCGGATGCCCAATTGAATTATACCACCACCGAAAAGGAATTGCTTGCGGTTGTTTATGCTCTTGACAAGTTTCGTTCTTATATTTGTGGTAGCAAAGTGATTGTGTACACAGATCATAACGCGGTTAAGCATTTGATGGAAAAGAAGGATGCAAAGCCAAGGCTAATTAGATGGGTCTTGCTACTACAAGAGTTTGACTTGGAAATCCGAGACAAGAAGGGAAGTGAGAATGTGGTGGCGGACCACTTGTCAAGAATTCAAGCTATGGATGATGATTCAACCAAGGAGATCAACGAGACATTTCCGGATGAATATTTACTAACCGTTTCTGTTGTTCCTTGGTATGCAAATATTGTGAATTTTCTGTCCGCAGGTAAGCTACCGGAGCATTGGGCTAAGCGAAAGAAACAACAATTCCTTGCACAAGCCAAGCAATATATTTGGGATGAACCGGATTTGTTCAAAGTTGGCCCGAATCAATTGGTGAGAAGATGTGTTCCGGAAGAGGAAATTCAGGAGGTGTTGACTCATGCACACTCATTTGCATGTGGAGGTCATTTCAGCGGTCAAAAGACAGGTTATAAGGTTCTTATGTGTGGTTTGTTTTGGCCGAGTATCTTTAAAGATGCCGCTGAATTTGTTAAGAAATGTGTGAGATGTCAACAATTAGGTAGTATAACCAAGAGGAATGAAATGCCCATGCAACCCATTTTAGTTGTTAATATTTTTGATGTTTGGGGCATTGACTTTATGGGTCCCTTCCTTAATTCCTTTGGTAATTACTACCTTCTAGTGGCCGTAGATTATGTTTCAAAATGGGTAGAAGCCATTGCCACTAGAACCAATGACCATACCGTTGTATGCAAGTTTGTCCAAAGCAACATTTTCTCAAGATTTGGAATCCCTCGTGTGATTATAAGAGATGGGGGGTCTCATTTCAAAAAATTTCAGTTTGGCAAACTTCTTAAACGGTATGGCATAAACACCGGATTGCTACCCCATATCACCCACAAACAAGTGGGCAAGTAGAAGTGTCTAATAGGCAAATTAAAGAGATTTTGCAAAAGACGGTAAGACCCGATAGGAAAGATTGGTCAACAAAACTTAATGATGCTTTATGGGCTTACCGAACCACTTTTAAGACACCTATTGGCACTACTCCTTACCGGTTGGTTTATGGGAAGGGTTGTCATCTTCCAATTGAGCTTGCACATAGGGCATTGTGGGCCGTTAAGGCCGTTAACATGGATTTTGAGAATGCAGGCAAGGAAAGGAAATTGCAACTATGTGAGTTGGAAGAACTGAGGAATGAGGCATATGAATGTGCATCAACTTACAAAGACAAGATTAAGGCGGTTCATGATGCCAAGTTGAAAAAGAAGGTGTTCGAAGTTGGCCAAAAGGTTTGGCTTTACAATTCAAGACTCAAGTTCTTTCCCGGAAAACTCAAGAGCAAATGGATGGGTCTATATGTCATCACAAGGGTTGGAAACTTTGGTGAGATTGAAATTGAAGATCCAAAAGATGGTTTGAAGCAAATGGTCAATGGACACCGATTGAAGCCATACTTGGATGCAACCGACATCAATGGAGCTACAAAGGAAATGGCGAACTTTATCTCAAGTCCACCATCCTATGAGGTTGCTTGAAGCATTTGAGGTAATGTCGGGCTGAGGACAATAAACTTAGCGCTAAACGGGAGGCAACCCGTTGTTTGTTTGTTTTATAGCTTCAATTTCGGTATGTTTTCATTTTCGTTTCAAGTTTGTTTAGTTGTTTTAGTTGTGATAGCATAATCACATAAGTTGGATAATTCTCAGCACCTATGCTTGAGAATTAAGTTGGAGAAGGTCGGTTTGGGTGAAAAAGTGAGTCGTTTTTGCAATTAATCGAGCCGAATAACTCATTTCTAATTTCGGGTGTACATTGGGGACAATGTACCTTTAAGTTGGGGAAGGGAGTTTAATTTTAAGTTAATTGCAAGTTTTGGGATTAATTAAGGTTGTGTTTTGTGGCTGTGTAAAAAAAATAAAAAAATAAATAAAAAATAAAAAAATTGACCGTGTCAGACGGTGGTCCACCGTCCCAGACGGTGCCACGGATAGTGCTATAAAGCTTTACGGTAGCTAGACGGTAAAACTTTCTGTCACACGGTGCCACAAACGGTAAAAACATGTTTTCCAGGCAACCGTCTCAGACGGTGTGCTTTACCGTGCGAGACGCTAACTCAAAATGGACTACCGTCTGAGACGGTAAGTCTCACCGTGTGAGACGGTGGCTCGCGTTTTCAGATTCTTTTTTTTTTTAAATCGAAAATCTTTTTTTTTATTTACAGCCACATAAACCGATCTTATAGGTTTTTTTTTCTTTTCACCACACATCTGATCTATTTATCTCCTTCTTTCTCTCTCAATTTTCTCCCCCAATTATTTTCTCCATAAAAACCTAAAACTTCAATCCACCATATCTTCTTCAATTCTTAACCAAATTAAACGATTCTTGAGGCTAAAGTGCATAATTTTTCAAGGGCTACAAAACCCCTATCTTTGTTTGTTCAATTTCAGCCTTGTTTGTGAGATTTGGGTAAATTCAAAAACGAATTTTTTTTTAATTTTTTCTTTCTTTTTGCTTTTAATTACTAACCATTGATAAGGTTTGTTACTTTTGGTTAGTTTTTGTTAATAGGATGAAGAAAGCAGCCGAAAAGTTGATGAAGAAGTTGTCCAAGTCAACCGAGCCTTCATCTTCTAGTCAACCAAAAAGAAAGAAAAGATAATTGATTATTGAAGAAGAAGAAGAAGTGGAAATAGCATCTCAACAGGAAGAGATGGAAGTTGATGAAGAAGAAAAACCCGAATGGAAACACGGTACTCCTTTATACACCTTACCTCGTAATTGGCAATTAGAATTGTTTAGAGATAAAATGGGGGAGGTGGAAATTATGAAAAAACAATTAT
The DNA here is from genome assembly GCA_034093135.1 of Erigeron breviscapus. Lineage (NCBI taxonomy): Eukaryota > Viridiplantae > Streptophyta > Magnoliopsida > Asterales > Asteraceae > Erigeron > Erigeron breviscapus. The sequence goes on along the minus strand of CM067175.1, from coordinate 19,792,534 downwards.
TGGGTGAAAGGAAAACCATTTGGCAGGAATTTAGAGGGTTTGGTTTTGTTGAGGCATTTGAAAATATGGGATGGAAAAATGCGTTGGTTTGGAACAATAATGATGAGGTTGATGTTAATTTAGAAGGAATTGTTGAATGGATGGGTACTTTGGAAAGGCATGTTGGTAATAACCCTCCTGAGAGCACTAAGTTAGTAGGAACTGTTGATGGTAAAAAGGTAACTATGTCGTTTGTTACCTTAGATAGGATTATCAAGTTTGATTCGGGTGCTAGTTTGGGAAGGGGATTAGATTATTTACCGGAAGACATTTTGACTGGGGTGAAAAAGGGTGAGAATTGGATAGAGATGTTAGCCGAGTTGTTCACTTACCCTAGAGACGCTTTGAACTTGAACCTCAAGTTAGAGCGTTTTTATTTGAAACCACTTCCTAGATTGATCATGAATATGTTGAATTGGAATGTTTGTCCGAGAAGTAGTGATAAGGCGGCTGTTAGATTTCAAGAAGTTGTAGTTTTGTATGCATTGATAACGAAGAGGCTAGCCTTGTCACTTAGGCAGATTATTATGACCAATGTGTGGGATACCCAGAACAAGAGGTTAAAGACAATCCTTCCTTACCCGAGGCTGATTTCTCGCCTCATTTTGAGCCAAAAAGCCGCTACTCGTGACACACCAACAATTAGGGTTAATCAGGTGGTGTTTAACATGAAGCGGTTGTTGCAAAGTCAAGAGTTTAAGTTGGAGGAAAGACCCCAATGCAGAATTTTGAGGGATGTGAAGTCAAAGGGGTTGTTGATAGCTCCTAAGGAAGGGTTTACTAGAGAGGAGGCGATGGCTCAGCTGGAGCCCATGGGTGGAAATGAGAGAGGAGAAGCAAGTGGTGCTAGATAGGTTGAGGAGGAAAGAGAGCCACCAAGGAGGGATGGTTTATTAGGTTCTGGATTTGGAGGTACTGGGCCGAGCTTTGGCTTTGAGCAGCCTAGTGATTATAATCAGTGGACATCCTATGAGAGGAATATATGGGATATGACTGCTCAGCAGGGTGTGCAGCGGAGGAGTTATGAGTTAGGTATGGCATATGCTCATGAGCAGAATGAGGAGGCAGTTTGAGTACTCAGAGCGAGTTCGCCATCACCAGGACCACATTGTGGGACTTGACTATGTGGAGACTCCTCCTTCATATGATTACAGGCAGCCGTATGTGCCTACATCCCATCCAGCTTATCCTTAGAGCCACAATTCTGAGTGGTTTCCCAAACATTCTTGTGTAGGTCGAGTTGAGGATACCTCGGGTACTCCACCAGCAGCCTCTGATCCATTTGAGGCCCAATCTCTATATCGGGGCTTAATGGAGTCGATCTTTGGACCGCAAGGTCCACGGCAGTGATTGGTACCTTCTATTTATCTTTATGTTCTTCTTGTGTGACTATGTGTTTATTTTGTGTTTTTGCATTTTTAATTTCGTAGGTAGATTTCAATTTTCTTGTTAATTTCATTTATGTTTTTAGTTTAGATGTTGATTTACTTTCTTGTAATTTGAAATTGACCCTTAGGGGCAAAATATTCGAGTTATATTAGCTATACATGTTTGTAAAATGAGATTTTCTTGTGATTGGATTTGTACATGTAAGTGGGGCTAGGTAGTGTAGATTAGATTGCATGACATGGTTGACTTATGAGCGTCTTGATAGAGTTGCTAGCAAGTAAAAACATAGAAATGTGCAAATAAGGGTAATATGCCAATTGTGAGCTACAATGCATGTATCACACTTTATATCCGTTATAACCTTCAATTTCATGAGAGAAAAAGCCTCGGCGATGATTGATTAGATTGTTAGCGTAGTTTGAATTCTCGTGATAACTATATTGTGTGAACCATTATTGTACATTAGGTTAGAACTAGTGCACTTACCGTGTCGAGACCTCTAACCCGGATTATGTGCTTAAAATGATGAAAACAATCATACAATTCAATCCATATTCCATCTCACTTCACCATGAAATTCGAGTAGTTATTCAAAGTTGTGTTGTTTATGATGAATCGAAAGAAAGAACAAAGTCAAAGTCAAAATTGCAATATCCGGTTGAAAAAGTCAAAGTATATGGTCATAAGTGAAAATCAATTCAATTATCCATGTAAGTTGATCAAAAAGAACCAAATGAAATGTTCCCGAAATCATTCTAGTAAATTGCCCAAATGAGAATCATTACCGTGTTTCATTCCATATTTCCATCAATCTTGTATGAATGCCGAAGTGATAATTTGGTGTTATGAGGTCTTGGTTTGATTTGTGTACTAGCCTATGACTTTTAGTGTGCAATAATGGGTTGAGAGCTTCATATATACATATTAGCACATCTTTTGCTAATTCACTCAAAATATGAACCGAGGGGAGTGCAAATTGTGAGAAGTGTGATGCATGATTGTGGCCAACTTGAGGTTTATTAGGTTTAATTGCACATTTATATAGTTCTATTTGCTAGTCGTAAATCTTTTGATAGTTGTAAGTCTTATGAGTTAATTGTGTTATGTGATTTGGTTTGCATTATTTAGTTTCGCCCAAGTGTACTTTGAAGATTGCTCGAGGGTTGAGTTTTACAAGTATATATAGTTGGTATAACTCCTATATGGTGTTTCTTTGGTGATAGGAAGTATTATGGGATTGTAAGTTAACTTGTCACATGATGAATGACTTTTTCGGGACGAAAAAGGGTTAAGTTGGGGAATGTGATAAACGCTTGATTTACATGATCTTAATGTGTGCAAATGGCATGTTTTGTGTATGTTAATAGAAGATTAGGGTGCGTTTATGTTTGTTTAGTGTTTCAGGCCTTAGGTGATGAATTAGAACTAATCAGGTCAAGAAGGAAGTCAACTGAAGTCAACAGAAGTCAAATCTAGAAAACTGACTTTCTGGACCACCGTTTGAGACGCCAAGACCCACCGTCTAAGACGGTGGGCCAAATTCTGTTACCGTCTGGGCCAAATTCTGTTACCGTCTGGAACGTTCAACTGGCGTAAAGGTTTTCTGCATAAAACTGGACTACCGTGTGAGACGGTAGAACCCACCGTCTGAGACGGTGGGCCAATTTCAGCCACCGTGTGAGACGTTGTTGCAGCGTAAAGGATTTTGGACGAAAATGCATTACCGTCTGAGACGGTACACACCACCGTCCCAGACGGTGGTTAAGTTGACAGATTACGAATTTAGGGGTTTTAATTGTATTTTGAGATATATTTTCACATACGAACTTAGACTTAATTGGACCCTAATTTCTCATCTCTGGAGCAGCAACCTACCTTTCCCAAGCCCTAATATCATCATCAAATCATAATATCATGGAGATGGACAATCCGAATTGAAGATTCATTGATGAAGATGATAGGCTAAATCCCCTTTAGATCATTCTCATGTGAACAATTATGTAAGACAATTGTATTCAACCTTTCTTATATTCAAGTTGGATTAGATGTTTAATTCTTAATTGTGTTTTGCAACTAATGTTGTTTGGTTTGAATGAATGATTACTTGTTTATAACCTTGAATGAATTCCATCTATCTTTTGATTTCAATTTATTGTTAATCATTAATTATTGGGAGAATCTCTTATGAAAGTGTAATCTTGTTAATGAATAGATAATTTAGTTGTGTCAATTCCTCGGTTTTCATTATCGTGAATCATCACAACCTAATCAATTCGTTCTTAACATTCATTCATTCCAAGCTTTATAACGAATCATGTCTATGTGATTTCCAACGAATATAAGTTAGGTTATACTTTTGAAAGCATAATTGGGATCATGAGAATGGTCTACCCTTTTTATTATTGAATTATTTTGTTAAGTTTACAATCATTTTTAGTTGTTAATCAAATCAACCAAATCAATTTTAAGTTTATGTCTAGTTTAATCAACTTTGTAAATTGTTCAACACTTTCCCATGATTCCCTGAGGATACGATACTCGACTTACTCTTGCTAAATAGTGGTATTTAGTTTATATTTTTGATCGGTCCAACGACAACGATCGGGTATATTTGTCATTTCGACCTTATTTAATAATACATATATCATCATCTTCTTCACAACTACACCCGATTTAAACCTATCTACAAGAGTGTGTTTATAAAAAACATACAAATACATATTCAGATATACCTAAACAACATAAAAATCCTAGTGGAGAATCACTCTCTTTAAATCCTCCCTTTTCCTTTTCTGAATTTCTGCCAATTGACATCTCCAGCCAATATAAATCCCATCAACATTATCACCACCACTACACCCTACCCCCACCCCGCCATTTACCACCAACGCCACATAACCGAACATCCCCGCCACTGTTTACCATACACCACCTTCACCTCCTCCTCCACCACCCTTGTCGCAACCTAAGAAACCCAATAAATTAGCCAAGCCCCCCTCACAGATCCATTTTCGAAACCCACCAAAATCTAGCCAGAAGTGGCAGAATCAACCGCCGATCTCCTTGCCGGTGAGCCTCACGTTCTTCTTCTTTCTTATTTTTTCTTCAGACGAGCATCCCCTTCTTCTTCCTTGCGAATCTCATTTTATGTTAGATCTATATCAGATCTATATTATATCACACAATCGATATGTATAATTATGTGTATGTGGGTTTTATGCTTCAATCACAAACTCTCTGTATAAGATACAATATGTTATGTCATGTGTCCTGATTTGGAAATGGGTGATTTTGGGTTCTTTTTTTAGGAAATTAGTTGGCTGCATTTTTTTTCTTTTTGGATTTTGATGATTATGTTTTAAAAAAGTATATACATATATGGATGAATTTATGTATTTAATAAAAGTATATACATATATGGATGAATTTTTAATTTTTTATGTATATATATTGGGGTGAATGGATACTGAACAATTCAGGTATAGAGATATATATTTGAATGAATATATAACAAAAGAGCTTTGGGAAAGGGATTGAGGGTTGTGATGTTTAAAGATTTGGTGTTGGTAAGGGTTGATGATGATGATAATCATCATAGATTGATAGATACAGACACATATATAATAGGTACAGATAGCTGTTACAAAAGTTAATAAAGCTTTTTGGTCCTATGACCAATGAAATGACCATTATACCCTAAGTGTGCAAGTCATGGGACCACTTCTTTAATGACCGTTAGTGTCGTGGACCAAAAGCGTTGATGGAGGTCCAACTTAGGGATGAATAACGTAATTTCGTGAACCTAGGGATGAAACGTGAAAGTTGGTACAAACCATAGGGACAAAAATTGTAATTTACTAAAAACTTTATATAGTTGTGATTGTAAGTTGAACTAGTTATTATATCCGCACGTTGTTACGGAAAATGTTTTTTACGTGTTTAAAATTTAGATACAAACAATATATAGTAGTATAATACAATTTTTCGAACCCGGATTTTAAAAAAAGAAACAAAACCTGTAATGTAAATAATAAAGAAAACAAAACATATAAAAACAAGGGCTAAGTGGTTTAAAAGATCCTGAACTTGTTACGTTTTGTTAATATAGGGGTCAACGTAAAATTTCATATAACGTGGGTTATATCGTGGCACACACCGTCTATTTCAAGTACTAAAAATACCAGATGGTTGTTTTGTGACACGTATGGTAGTTTTGGAACATGTTGGCAGCCATGTAGATCATGTTCTTCGTACATATAGTCAACACAAAAGGTTTTTCTTTTCTTCGTACATATACGTCTGTTTGGCAAGGGGCTTTTGAGGGCTTTAAGGAGCTTAAAAGCCTCGAGCTTTTAAATATAAGCCCCTTTTAAAACTATAGACATGTTTGGAAAGACATTTGAATTCAAAAGCCCCAGCCCCAAAAAGCTCCTAAAAGCCCCGAAATGTCTTTTAAATAAAAGCTTGTGTAAGAAGGGTAGAAATAAAAGCCCCAGCCCCTAGCCCCATTTCTAAGCTCCAGCTCCAAGCCCCTAACCACAGCCCCAGCTTGAAGCTTTTCTGCCAAACATAAGCCAACAACCTTTACTTTTTCTTAAGAAAACACAATATGAAGAATAACACTAGCTTCGTATTAATCAACCCTAATCTATTACAAATAACCTCACTACAATAACACTCACACTCAAGGTTTATTGAACAAGAACAGATCAAAGACAGAGAAGACAAGAGAAAGATATGTTCTCTCTAAAACAATACAATACGAATATATGAAAACTGAATAATAAACCCTAATATCTATCTATATATATAAAGCTAATGATTACAAATAAGCCCCTGCACTTCTTCTTCTTATCACAACCTGCACAAAGAAATATAAAATACAGAAACTAACCTCACCTTTTTTACCTTTTGACAAAGAAGGTCCTTAAGCTTTCCTGCACTTGATAAAAAGATTTTAAAGCATAAAATCTTAATTCACAATAATTGGATTACTTATTTTATCATCCCTCCTTAATTCAACTATGAAAACACATTAAAAAGTTTGAGTTTATCACACAAAAACTTATGTTGTGCATTGGACAAACTCTTGTTAAAAATGTCTGCTGTATTATCCTCAGACTGAACTTTAATAATATCAATAACCTTCTTGTTCAGTTTTTCTCTTACAAAATGTAAGTCCAATTCAAAATGTTTTGTTCTATCATGCATCATAGGATTAGCAGCTCTTTGAATTGCAGACTTATTATCACAATACACAACAGCAGGCAGCAGTGAGTTTATGCCCAGATCAACCAGAATTTTCACAAGCCACATTATTTCACATGTAACAATACCCATGGCTCTGTATTCAGTCTCAGTAGATGATCTAGAAACAGTAGATTGTTTTTTACTTTTCCAAGATATAAGATTATTTCCCAGAAATACACTGTAACCAGTGACAGACTTTCTGGAAGTAGTAAATTTACCCTAATTAGAATCAACATAAGCATACAGATTCAATTTATCACTTTTTGTGAAAATCAAACCTTTACCAGGAGACAACTTCAAGTATCTAAGAAGTCTCATTGCAATTTTAAAGTGTGAAAGCAAAGGAGCATGCATAAATTAAGACAAGCATTGTACTGCATATGATATGTCTGGTCTAGTCATAGTAAGATAAATAAGCTTTCCAATTAGCTTTTGATACTCAGTGACATTAGTTAACAACTCATCAGTATCTTTCTTTGGTTTTACACTTGAAATCACAACATTAGTTTCAAGAGGTGTTAGAACAGGTTTGCAACCAAGAAGACCATAATCAGAAAGTAACTCAAGGCAGTACTTCCTTTGAGACAAGCACAAACCTTGATCACAATTTATAACCTCAAGACCTAAAAAATACTTTAAGTTTCCAAGATCCTTAATAAGAAACTTTGATTTCAAAAATTCTTTCACTTTAAGAACTTCATCAACCTTATTACCAGTTAAGACAATATCATCCACATATACCAACAATACAACAATATTACCGGACCAATACTTTATAAACAAAGAGTAGTCATTCAAACTTTGTGTAAAACCAAATTCAAACAAGGCAGAAGTTAACTTCTCATTCCATTTTCTAGGAGCTTGTTTTAAACCATATAAAGACTTAATCAACTTGCATACTTTATTTGGTGAATGAGTGTAATAACCTTCAGGTAAATCCATATAAACATCTTCTTCTAACTCACCATATAAAAAAGCATTATTAATATCAAGTTGAAACAATTTCCAATCAAACTGAACATCCAAACTCAATATACACCTAACAGTAGCCATTTTTACAACAGGAGATAATGTTTCATCAAAATCTATACCTTCTCTTTGATTGTACCCTTTAGCTACCAGTCTAGCTTTAAACCTTTCAATTTCACCAGTTGATTTATACTTAACTTTATATACCCACTTACAACCAATTGGTTCTCTTCCTTCAGGAAGATCAGTAATAACCCATGTGTTATTCCTATGTAATGCTTCCATTTCTAAATTCATTGCTTCAACCCAATTTGAATCTAAAACAGCTTCTTTATAAGACTTAGGTTCATCAATTTTATTCAAACTAGACACAAAACATAGACATTCACTATTCAACTTTGAATAGTTAACAACTTTATCAAGACCATACTTCACTTTACCTTCAACAACAAAGTCTTTAAGTTTAACAGATAGACTTTTATTTCTAGCAGACTTTCTAACAGTTTGAGACTCATTTGTTTCTAAATTATGAACAGAACCTTCAGAACTGCCTTCATTATTATGATTATCATCACTAGAAGAATCACTTTGATCACCATCCTCAGATGTTGCAGAACTGGCACCACCACTTGGATTCACATGGGAACCATCAAGGGCACCACCCAGACTGCCCTCATCCTCAGGATCCTTTCTCCCTTCATCATTGGGAATTTTATAATGTATGGGTGTATCAAAAAAGTTTAAGTGGTTTAAGGTATTGTCTTCAAAAACATTTTCATTTTCTTTGTCTTTAAAAGTTTTTTGTTTGAATGGAAAAATTTCTTCAAAAAATTTAACATCTCTTGAGTAAAACAAAGATTTGTTTTCAAGATTAAACAATTTATAAGCCTTTTTTGAACTTGAATAACCAACTAAAACACATTTATCAGACCTATTGCTAAATTTATCACTGTTATTTAACACATTTGCAAAACATAAACACCCAAAACACTTTAAATGGGAGAAATTTGGTTCTTTATTATATACTAACTCAAATGGGCATTTTCCATTTAACACGGAAGTAGGAAGCCTGTTAATCAAATAACATGCAGTTAAAACACATTCACTCCACAAATAAAGAGGTAATCCCCCATGAAACATAAGAGACCTAGCTACATTTAAAAGTTGTCTATGTTTCCTTTCCACTAATCCATTTTATTGTGGAGTATATGGGCAAGAAGTTTGATGAACAATACCTTTTTTGTTTACAAAATTCTGCATACTTGAATTCACAAACTCAGTACCATTGTCAGACCTAAATACTTTAACAGTTTTACCAAACTGATTTTCCAACATATTATAAAAAGACTCAATGTGATCAAAAACTTCATGTTTCCCTTTCAACATATATATCCATACAGCTCTTGTCAAATCATCAACTATTGTCAAGAAAAATTTGTAACCTTCTTTACTAGTTACTTTATATGGACCCCAAACATCTAAATGAACTATGTCACCAAGAAATTTAGTTTTATGATCACTCAAAGGAAAAGACTCTCTTGTTTGTTTTTCTTTTAAACATATTTCACAAGGTTCATCATTAGACACACCTTTTAGATGCAACTTAGGTTTTAAAACAGACATAACTTGATCAGAAGGATGACCTAATCTATTATGCCACAACACATTAGACACAGCACTGAACATACAATTATTCACAGAATACCTGACATCACTTTTAACATCAAACACATAGAGACCTCCAGTTTCACTACCAGTCCCCAGAACCTTCTTGGAGACCAAATCCTGAATCAAACACTTATTTTCATCAAAATTCACAGACATCTTACTATCTCTAGCAAGTTTATGAACAGACAATAGATTTACACAATACTGAGGTACAACAAGCACATCATGCAAGATAATATTTCCAGATAACCTTAATGAACCAATTTTAGTAATCAATGCTTGAGTTCCATTAGGATGCCCAACTTTAATACCAAGATCAGACACATCAATAACATTAAACATATTTTTACTAGTAGCAGTCATGTGCTGGTTTGCACCAGAATCAACAATCCAAGCAATAATAGCAATTAAGGACTCTTACACAGAATTACAATTGAAAAATCTTTGAAAACTCATATTAAAAAATGTGCTATAGTTATAGAACCTACCTACAGCACTAGTTTTTACATTTGCTGAAGCAGGTTTTTCACTAATAAGAGACATAAGCTTCATGACCTGTTCATTTGTAAAAGGAAAAGAAGAACCAGAAGTACTAGTAGAAGCATGATCAGAACTATGCACAGAATTGTTCACAGAATTATCACTTAAATTTGCTTTAAACTTGTTTTGACCATTAGAAGAAAATGATGACTTCTTTTTATAACCAGGTGGATAACCAACAATCTCATAACATCTGTCAATAGTATGACCAATCATATTGCAATTAGTACATTTTAAATTTGGATTAGGTTCTCTTTTGACAAATTTTTTATTGTATCCTCTGATATTATTAGACTTTTGATACTGAGACACAAAAGCAGAAGAATTACCAATTGATTTAGAACTTTCAGCACTAAAACCTCTATGTGACTCTTCTCTAGACACTAAAGCATAAGCAGTTTTAATACTTTGTAAAGGATCTGTTATTAAAATATTACTTTTGATAGGTGCATAAATCTCATCTAATCCCATTAAAAACTGCATCAATTTTAAAGTATTATTGTGATCACAAAATGCTTTAGAAGCTTCACAAGTACAAACAGGCAATTTTACCAAAGAATCATATTGTTTCCAAAGAGTATTCAACTTATGATAATATTCAGATAATGACATACCACTCTGCCTAAGAGAACATATTTTCTGATGAACATTAAACATGAAAGACCCATCCACTTTATCATAAGTTTCTTTTAACTCATTCCAAACTTTAGCAGCATTATCAGAAAAGATTTGACCCAAATACAACTCTTCAGATACACAATTAAGAATCCAAGACAGAACAACAGAATTACACCTATCTCATTGATTAGACAAAACTTCATCATCTTCATCTTTAACACATTTTCCATCTATAAAACCTAACTTATTTTTAGTTTGCAAAGCCAGTTTCATAGCACAACTCCAAACTCCATAATTTTCAGTACCTTTCAACTTAAAAGAAATCAAAGGAACACTTGTAATATCACTAGCATGCAAGAACAAAGGATTTGAAAAATCCAAATTACTCATCCTATCTTCATTACCACTAGTACCTTCTTTCTTTTTATTCTTATTTTTATCTTTATCTTCACTTGTTTCAACCATTTTTACTCAACTTTAAACAAATTAACAATTAAACACAGGAATTCAGACAATCAACAAGATCACACTCAACAAATAAGCAAATAGACACAAGTATTCAGACAATCAACAAATAAACTAATAAACACAAGTATTCAGACAATCAGCAAACTCACATTCAACAAATATGCAAACAACAGAATAATCAAGAATAAAAACAAATATATATATATATATATATATATATATATATATAGAATATATAAAAATATTATATAAAATATTAAGAAATAAAAAAAAATCAGAATCAAAGGCCAGAGCAGGATTCCAAGTCACTCAAGATGACCGGTCAAGGATAACCAATGATTCAGTTTTTTTTTTTTTAAAAGAGAAATAAACTTTTAATAATAAAAAAATCAACAATTAATGAACAAATAACCACTTAATCACAACAGAAGCCCTGGTTATAGGCCAAGTATGAACAAGTGGGGGCAGTTGATCCCTGTAAGCACAGAAACTCCCACTCACAGGTACTTGCTACCACACAGGAGAGAAGAAAATTCACTTACAGAGTACTCCACCAACAAACACAAGACGAACGAACAGCGAAAGACTTATACCAGACTTACTCGAAGGATTTCAGAGAAAGAAACCCTAACAATTTATACCAGACGAAAAATCCCCAATTTCTTCACAAAATTAGGGTTTCACAAACCTAGGGTTTCAGATAATCCGAAACCAGATCTAAACGAAGAAGATAACCAGAAATCAAACCCACATATTTAATTGAACCCGATCTGAAACAATCAAACCCTAATCGATCTAAACCCGCTCTGATACCATCTTAAGAAAACACAATATGAAGAATAACACTAGCTTCGTATTAATCAACCCTAATCTATTACAAATAACCTCACTACAATAACACTCACACTCAAGGTTTATTGAACAAGAACAGATCAAAGACGGAGAAGACAAGAGAAAGATATGTTCTCTCTAAAACAATACAATACGAATATATGAAAACTGAATAATAAACCCTAATATCTATCTATATATATAAAGCTAAATATTACAAATAAGCCCCTGCACTTCTTCTTCTTATCACAACCTGCACAAAGAAATATAAAATACAGAAACTAACCTCACCTTTTTTACCTTTTGACAAAGAAGGTCCTTAAGCTTTCCTGCACTTGATAAAAAGATTTTAAAGCATAAAATCTTAATTAAAAATAATTGGATTACTTATTTTAACACTTTTACTTCCCAAACACCACCAACTCATCAGATCTTCCAACATAAATATCCCCTCAATATTTTTAATTCCCACATAAATATCAATTTCATTATTGTTACAAGAGAAATTTATCAATGGGTCACCACCGTCGTTGCCTTTATCCATCGGATCGCTGCTATCTCCACCGTCACCGGAATCGGCTGCAGCACCGCAAGGGATGATCATTCTTCTTCGTGTTGTTCGTGAGAAGATTGTTTATTATTAGACATATTGACAGGATTAGTGCTACTCAGTTGATTATATTTGCAAAAATATCGGAATTTCACAACCGTCACCATCTGACCATCATCGCCTCCATAGTCGCGACAATCACCACCGCCACCATCATCACCTCTAAGCCGCCACCATCGTTGCCTCCACAATAGCCACGTTATGGGGGAAAATTGATAAAATCTTGGTGGGTATTTCGGGTAAAGATTTATTGTTTTTGGTAAGAACTTGAATAAAGTTTGAAGCTTTAATGGAAAAAAAGGTAAATATTGATAATAAATTCGGATTTTAGATCAGGTAAGAAAGATTTAGTGGTTTTTGGTAAGAAATTAAATGAACGATTGTACTTTTAGACTACTACGAGCAAGGCATCTTGACAACCCCTTTCCCTCCACCTTTTTGTGCCATGTGGCAATTGTGTCATAAGATAGGGTGACCCCTTCCAATCCTTGGGGTAAAGGGTTCTTTTGGAAGGGGTTCTTGATTTTTTTTTATTTTTTGTTTTTCTAGTTTGACTTTTATTTTTTTTATCAAAATTTATAATTAAAGATATACTTAAAAACATACAACAACTTAATAAAAACTAAATAATACATACTAAATTAGGTAGGGAATTTGGTGGAATGATGAAATGCAGGAAAAGGATTTTGGGAATTATAGATTTAGAATGGTAGTTGGCTGGTTAGTGGTTGTGATGAAGATAAAATAGTCAACATAATTTTTCTCCATCAGTCAAACACACACAAAACCAGGCCACATATACATCAAAAACTAGATAGTGGTTTTCGGTTTCTATTTTATATGAGAATTGTTACGTTATACTTCACGTTATACGAAATTTTACGTTGGCCCCTATATTAAGAAAAAGTGACAAGTTCAGGACCTTTTAAACCAATTAGCCCTAAAAACAATAAGAATAGCTGAAGTATTAAAACAAAAAAAAGTAAAATAATAACTACATATATTATAATGACACTCTGACGACAGTGATATAATATAGTGTTTTGTTATAAATGTTAAGCGTAACGATAATGAAAATTGTTATATTTTAAATGCCATATATATAACGGAAGAGGCAAAATCATCAAAACCAAATGTTTAAAGGTAGAATTATACATGTGTGAAAGTTGTTTGATAGAAACATAAGAACCCAAAAGTTTGGTGTCAAATATTTAAAAACGAAAACTTTATGGGGTAAAAGTTAAAAATAGAAACTTTAAGGGGTAAAAATAAAAAGTTGCAAAAGTTATGTTAAAGCCTTAAAGATAAAAATGTTAAAATTTAGGGTTTAAAATGAAAATTTACAAAGGCTACAAAGGTGTTGTACTTTAAGCTTCAAGACTTGTAGATTGCATATTGGTTTTTAGTATATATATAATATAATGTGAGATTTAGCCGATGTAGTTTTCACAATGAAGGCTAGATCTATTAACTGGAATCATCTCTGGTTTATCTCAGGTTATGGGTTTGACTCTCAAGAATAACATGTTCTAAGGTTTTTCCTTTGAATCACTTGTGACAACTTATGGTCTACATCTCGTAGTTTAGAGTACGTGCAGGGCTTCACCATTATACAGTGAGGTATCCTCTGATGTCGAATACCGACTGACTGTTAAAAAAAAGGCGATGTAGCTTGGATCAAGCGAAAAACATTTTGCTTGAGTGCATTTTTGAGTTTGTTACTTTGTTTTTTCCAAGTGATTGAAAAAAAAAATCATTTTTGAGTTTTTTTTAAATGATTGAAAAAAAGGAAAAGGAAACTTTCAATTTTTTATTTTTGAGTTTTTTTCTTATAGGAATAGATGGAGGGGAAAAAAAGAGGGATTTTTTTTAAAATTAAAGTTTTCTAGTCAAATATGTCTTGCTGTGATGAGCTCATTATCTGATGCGAGAGGGAGGATATGAGAAAAGCGTAGATTGAAAGCTTTCAAGAAGAAAATGAAAGACTTGTTTCTTGCATATCTTTCTTCCAAAGAGAGTCATTATGCTAGGGCATAAAAGCTTTGATTGAATGAACACCACGTTGTTTGTATTGTTTTCAAACAAAACCAATGGTGGGCCAAGCGTTGCTAGCGGGTAATAGCCCAAGAAAAAAATGAGGGAGATAGAGGAGAGGACACTCAAAATAATCACTTCACTCTATGTTATAACCCATAATTATTAATCAACCCACTCAACACGTACTATTTATTTCTTATCCACTACCCATTATACCAAAATCCAACCTTAATCTCCACAACTCTCTCCACATTCTTTAAACCCGCCCCTCTCCCCCTTTCCCTTCCACAAACTATCCATCGTGATCAAGTAAGTTTTATTCAGGATTATTTAACATAAGTCAAATTAGTTTTTGTATTTTTTTTAATTGGGTATTGCAAATTTTATTCATGTTTTTTTGAAATCTTTAGAATTTATGAAATTATTTAATTTTTGTTAGGTACAGGGATAAATAAAACTACAAAACAGTTTCATGTTTACATTTTACCATCAAAAAAAGTATAAACCCTAAAGTCATGTTTAGTTGAGGAAAATACTCTCTAGTTTTTTATTTTAAGAGTTTCACATCTCAATAAAACAAATTAAAATTTTAAAAATGTGTTCAAATCTCAAAAATGATATGTTCATTTTTCATTTTAAAAAACATGTTCTAATCTGCTTGGTGGAGTTGGGTGGGAGAAGTGGGAGAAGGGGAGGGGGCGGTTGCGGGGACGCGTGATGAGAGTTAATAAAGGCTCTAAAACTTAGAAAATGAAAAATAAAAAGAAAAAAACATTATAAAAAAAATGTTCACTAATTTCTCACTCACAAGTGGAAAACAATGCTATCTGTTTTTTTTTTCTTTTGTCTTTTTGTTGGAAACAAACTTTGCAAAACTATGATTTTTATCGCATTTTCTATTTTCCATGTTTTTCAGAAAAAACAAAGATGAAAAACAATAGCTATTTTCTCCAACTAAACCCCTTAAGCCTTGTTATTCTTATAAATAGATGTTTAGTTCTTATTTTCCATACACAATTCTCATTCATTCCTCCTAAGTTGATTGAAATATCACCCCACAATGGTGAAGATTTTCAAGTAGCCTTCCTAACTAATTTTCAGCTTTTACTACGCTATCAATTTCTTACACAAATATTTGTAATAAAATAACGTCATCATGACATTTCGCATGTGTATTCTCATTGTCACATCACGCAAGTATATTTACGCTACATTGTTTAAACGTTACACATTTTCAATATTTAAAATTACTACTTTTGCTTACAAATTGCTGATGCAAAAGGTTAAACCATCATGCTTACAAATTACTGATGCAAAAGGTTAAATAACTTTCAATGGAGTGGGTGGCTCATTGGTAAAGTCTTTGACCTTGACAGGAAGGATCCACCTGGGTTCCAGTCTCACTTCTCACATTTATGGGAGTGGATTAATTAGGGATTTTTCGAGAGTTCTGTATTTCATCTTAGGCATGCGTATAATTTAGAGTTAGATTTACATTAAAATGTCGTTAAAAACATTCAAATAACTAACCCGTCTACTATGGCCGCTGTATGAAAAACACCATGTCCTCTATGAACCATATAATTATCCACGGGAATCACCACAGGAATCACCACGGGAATCACCACGGCATCTACTATGGCTGCTGTATCAAAAATTCATATAACTTTTTTAATTTTTCCTCAATCTTTTTTGTGACAACTCGTAATTAATTAACATCGGGTTAGTACTAATCTCAATTAGACAGTCATTTGACGTGGAACTTATTAGACTTTTGGACTTTTGACTTAGTCAAAGTAGACGTATCTTGTTGACGTAGACTATTAGCTATCTAGATGAATGCCGAGTCTTTAAAAATAACTTTAAATTTATATTTAAAGGTTATGTCCTGTACGAAATAAAAAGACTATCTAGACTTAATATTGTAAAGTTCACTTTGACGAAACTTTATTGACTTGTCTTAACTAAAATAAGACGAGGGAAAATACCTTTACTTTACATTTTGACTCTTAGGTCAAACGGTATTTAATCGTAAGCATTTTACCAAATTAAGGGTATTAGAAATATCCAAAATGAGGCCACATGGGCTGAAATGTTTTGAGAGGCAGGGAATTAAACACCCCCTTCCCTCCTTCTCTTTGTGTCGACCCCAAACCCAAACCCACACCACACACACACCAACACACACCAAAACATATACAACACACACACAAGACTAAAATCTCTCAATCCCTCTATTTTATCATCATCAAAATCGGTTTTGGCAAGGATTAATTTAAAGGAAATAATCATTTCAATAATAATTTGGGTATTATCGTCATCATCTTCTTCTTCAAGTTATTTCAAGAAAACTTCAAGTTTTGGTAAGTTATCCTTTTTCTACTAAAATTTTGATTTGAATTGATTCAATCCTAGTATTATTTCAGTTTTTGGTTAATTAGATTGTTGGACTATGAATATGAAATGGGTTTTGGTTTTTGTTGGATAAATGGAATTTTAATTAGAAATAGGTTTTGGAAATCAAAATGGTTGAAATGGTGAAATGGTTGGCGACTTGGATAGTTTTCCAGGTCTTTAAACAGGTTTATGGTCATTGAAATGAAAAGGTTTGAGTTGAAAACGATTTGGTTTATTCTGCTTATTGAACTGCTGGTGCTGACTGCAGAAAGAGGCCACTGCAGCGCAGTGGCATGGCCTTAGCCCACTGCGGCGCAGTGCTTAGGCTCTGGTCTGGGTTCGACTTAGCCACTGCGGCGCAGTGAGCATGATTCTGGCTCACTGCGGCGCAGTGTATAGGTTCTGTGAAATTACGCGTGTCGATTTTTAAACGTTAATAACTTTTAATCCGAAAGTCCAAATAATTTTATTTACCTTTAGTTGGAAAAATGAAAGTTTGAAACACGTTCTCGGTTATGGCATTCTAGGGTCTATAGCTAAGTAGTTGTACGTAGGGTACTTGTCGTCGTGAGATTTGATTCTCACCATTCGTGCTCATATCCTAGGTTTTGGATAGACGTGGAGACTAGACTGCTCTTATTCTCAGACTGCTCATACTTATAGCTCTGTGATCGCTAAGGTGAGTTTATGGCGCCCTTTTTCCTTTTACTTTGGGCCTGAAAAGCATGTACTGTATACACGACTACTTTATAAATGATTTGTCTTTGTCTATGCCATGAGATTTGGTAAATGAAATCATTTGTCTTATAATTGCCATGTTGACGGCTGTCTGAAAATGTGTATACATGTCTTATGAAATTTTGATCTATATGTCTTGACTTGCCATGTTGTCGGCTGACTAAATTGTTCTTTGTGTTTGACGAACTAAAATGATCCCTCTTATGTAGTTATTACCATTATGAGATCCTAATGGTTGTCTTGTCAAATTTTGTGCCTGACTGTCTTTGTTATGGTCCGCACCCCATTGTAGACGGGAGACCTGTGCGAGTTATTTTGGTCCGCACCCCATTGTAGACGGGAGACCTGTGCGAGTTATTTTGGTCCGCACCCCATTGTAGACGGGAGACCTGTGCGAGGTATTTTGGTCCGCACCCCATTGTAGACGGGAGACCTGTGCGAGGTATTTTGGTCCGCACCCCATTGTAGACGGGAGACCTGTGCGAGGTATACTGGTCCGCACCCCATTGTTGACGGGAGACCTGTGCGAGGGAAATTAGTCTTATTGTCGGATATTGATCCCGACTGTCTTGTCTTAATATTGAGGTCAGATTTAGGTCTGGACCGTCTGGTCTTCGTATTATGGTCGGACTTCGGTCTGGACCGTCCTGTCTTAATTAACTACAATAAACGACGATTGATCTTTTAGTCAAATACACTGTAAACTCACCAACTATTTCGATAGTTGATCCTCTCAAATTTCAAGCTTTTCAGGTGACCATCAGTAAGTCGTGGAATCGTATTTGGCGTAATAGGGCCAATCTTTTGACTTTGGACGTACAATTAGCATCAGACATTGAGGACTCTCATGCTTTTGGCTTTAGTTGTATTTGACTGTCCAATTTATTGAACTTGTATTCAGTGGGCCCAGTACCAAACGAGGATGACTTGTATCCGTATTTTGGGGTCCACACTTTGAACGATTGTACTTGTATTGACTTGTATTGGCATAAATGGATGTAATCTCTATTAACCTTCTGATTAGTACGCAATTCTTTGTTAACCCTGTATTTCCGCTACGACGGGGTGTGACAAAAATTGGTATCAGAGCCAAGGTTATAGTTAATACCGAGTTTTTCCGCTGGAAAAACTCAATCTATAGCCATTTCATTTCAAAAGGGAATCTAAGTCTATTTAGGTTTAGGATACTTATTTCAGGAGTTATATTATTTGTCTATAATTAGACCTAACCTGATCAACTACGTCCCGATTATGTAAAATAATATAAGGCTCGAAATAAATATCTTAGATTTTGTATATATGTTATAGTTTGAACTATATTCACAACATACTGTAGATGTGGTGGGAAGGCTGCGGGTGACCCTATATATAAACATTGAAGGTATGTTAGGAATAGAAACTCAAATCGTATGTGTATGCATAAGGGTTATATACGTGATAGTTTGGATTATATTAACAACATATTTAAATGTGGTGGGAAGGCTGCGGGTGACCCTATATATAAACATTGAAGGTATGTTAGGAATAGAAACTCAAATCGTATGTGTATGCATAAGGGTTATATACGTGATAGTTTGGATTATATTAACAACATATTTAAATGTGGTGGGAAGGCTGCGGGTGACCCTATATATAAACATTGAAGGTATGTTAGGAATAGAAACTCAAATCGTATGTGTATGCATAAGGGTTATATACGTGATAGTTTGGATTATATTAACAACATATTTAAATGTGGTGGGAAGGCTGCGGGTGACCCTATATATAAACATTGAAGGTATGTTAGGAATAGAAACTCAAATCGTATGTGTATGCATAAGGGTTATATACGTGATAGTTTGGATTATATTAACAACATATTTAAATGTGGTGGGAAGGCTGCGGGTGACCCTATATATAAACATTGAAGGTATGTTAGGAATAGAAACTCAAATCGTATGTGTATGCATAAGGGTTATATACGTGATAGTTTGGATTATATTAACAACATATTTAAATGTGGTGGGAAGGCTGCGGGTGACCCTATATATAAACATTGAAGGTATGTTAGGAATAGAAACTCAAATCGTATGTGTATGCATAAGGGTTATATACGTGATAGTTTGGATTATATTAACAACATATTTAAATGTGGTGGGAAGGCTGCGGGTGACCCTATATATAAACATTGAAGGTATGTTAGGAATAGAAACTCAAATCGTATGTGTATGCATAAGGGTTATATACGTGATAGTTTGGATTATATTAACAACATATTTAAATGTGGTGGGAAGGCTGCGGGTGACCCTATATATAAACATTGAAGGTATGTTAGGAATAGAAACTCAAATCGTATGTGTATGCATAAGGGTTATATACGTGATAGTTTGGATTATATTAACAACATATTTAAATGTGGTGGGAAGGCTGCGGGTGACCCTATATATAAGCATTTTAAATATGTTGGTAATAGAAACCCAAACCAAATGTGTGTAATCTAGACAAAGATTTCTTTAAAACTCAAATTGCGTACTGTATCATCCATTTGAGACGTACTTCCTTATCCATTTGACTTATATGGATTCTTTGACTATCTTTTCAGACTAGTCATGTCGGATGGAGTTAGCTCAAATGCTGTTGTACCTTGTACACCTCCAGTTCCTGTCATAGCAAACTCCATTCCTTGTGTTCCTGACTCTTATGAAGAGGAACCAATGGAGGAATCGGGCAATGAATCACGCCCTATCAATCTAGTGTCATCTTCCAGTGAATCTGGAGGTGAACATGTGTCTATCCATGTTCAATCATCTGTGACACCGGTATCTCCATATCAGAGGAGGACTACCGAGGGAACTCATATGCCTTATGCTCCTAAAGACCCTTATGCTCCTGGTCCTTCTGCACCAGTTCAGGGCAACTGTGGACTTGGTCTTTCACTCTTTCAGGGAGATCCGTATGCGGCGGGTCCCTCCAGAGTGCCTGTCTACAATCCAAGTGCCGTTATGCCAGTTGCATCTGCAGCTGATAGGTCGGAATATTATCGCCGCCAATTGTCAAGGATGAACAATTCCCTCATCTGCACCAGAGAGAAAATAGAGAATCAAGCTCAGGCGTTGACTGGAGCTTATCATCAGGCGGCTGAGGCTATGTCTGTTGCTAGAGAAGGAAGGGAAACTATTGGGAGGTTGATCTGGATGATGTCCATCGTGGTGGTTTTGGTGGTGGCTTTGCTAGTCGTTGTTATTTGCAAGATGTAGTCTTGTAATAATCTTTCTGTATTGTAAGCCTAGAACTTATAACAACTCGTACTTCTGTACTTTGAGTTGTAGTCTATCTTTTGTGGATGTATTTCCCACGTGTCTTTAAATCGTATTGCTCCGACTATGTAGTCTATCGTTGTGGATGAAGTTTCCCACATGTTTTTGGATTGTACATACCAGACTATGTAAAATTTTGAACATCAATGAAATACGATTGTCTTTTGGCTTACATACTTGTTCAGACTATGTCAACTGCTTATTCTTAGCTCTAGAAATATGACTTTCCATATTTTATTGTCTTGTCTAGTACATAAATTCATACAAGTCAACAATTTGTGACTTGCATTGTACTGTCATCTGTCTTGCAAAGCTACTTTCTATTTAACCTATCAAGGAAGTCTCTAAATGACATTTTTGTTCATATCTTAGACTTATGGCTCCTAAGACGAAAAGCAAAGTTCAGAAAAAGGCTCAAGTCAAGAAAACTGCACCAAAGAGAGTTACTAGATCAACTCCTAAATCCAATACAGCTGAACAGGAAGAACCTGTAATCCAGCAAGAACCAGAAACTGCTACTGTCCAGGTGAACACTGGTCCTGGACCTACCCCAAATACTGGCGGGGATAATAATATGGCAGCATTTGTGACACAACAGTTGTTAGCTGCTATGCCTACTTTGGTCGCCCAGATCACGGCAAGCATGAACGCCAATAATAACCATCGGGCTGACAATAGCAACAATGTCGAGCCTACTGCTGAACAAGTTATCCCACGAGGTCATAATCACGGGAGTGATTTTAAGACCTTCACTTATTGCAAGCCAAAGGAATTTCATGGCACCGAAGGTCCTGTCGGTCTAATAAATTGGCTGGAAAGCATTGAGGCAGTGCTCCATATCAGCCGTTGTGCCGAAGAGCACAAAGTGGAGTATGCAGCCTCTCAGTTTCAAAAGCACGCTCTGTCATGGTGGAACGAACAGATAAGGACTCGTGGCCGAGAGCCGGCATATAGCATACCTTGGTTGAACTTTAAAAGGATGCTCATGGAAAAGTACTGTCCTCGTGAGGAAGTACAGAAAATGGAAGGCGAATTCTGGAATCATGGTATGATTGGACTAGACAATGAGAGATACACAACTCGTTTTCATGAGTTGGCTAGACTAGTTCCTCGTATGGTAGATACGGAGGAGAAATTGATCGAGAGATATTGTTATGGCTTGTCGCCTGATGTCCGAAGATTGGTAGCCGCTTTTAATCCTATGACTCTCCAAGCGGCAGTTAGTGCAACCAACCGGATGGTGATAGACTTGAAAAGAACCACTGGTTCTTCTGTTGGAACTGAAGTGTAACATCCCAAAACTTAATCGTTTCTGTTGACTAACGTCGTTAGGTCAAATTCTAAGTCCGTGATATGTTATGTGGTAAAATGTGTGTTTATATGTTTATGTGCCCGATATGTGAGATTTAATTATCTTTAATGAGTGACAATAAAGTGGACTAAATGATGTGTAAAAGGCCTTTGTAGTGTGCGAAAGTGCTTAGTGTGTTATAGGTATCCCCAATAAGTGTTTTTAAGCGAAATAAAGTCAATATGAAGTCCAGGGACTAGTTTTGCCAAAGGTGTAAAGTTAAAAACGAAAA
The DNA here is from genome assembly GCA_034093135.1 of Erigeron breviscapus. Lineage (NCBI taxonomy): Eukaryota > Viridiplantae > Streptophyta > Magnoliopsida > Asterales > Asteraceae > Erigeron > Erigeron breviscapus. The sequence goes on along the minus strand of CM067175.1, from coordinate 19,770,101 downwards.
TTGTGATTAGGGTAGCTTAATCTCTGATTAGTTTCAGCCATTTTCCCTAATCTTAAACATACATTAAGCCTTTCCAATTCCTTAATTGATTTCTTTAGCAAATCTTCAAGTTTTTGGTCAATAAATTGAGTGTTTTATATTGGAAATCAATCGGCCATCATTTGCTACAGGTAATCAATGATTCGTTGGCTATATTTCAGATCTAAAGATGTTTCTATTTGAATCAAATCTGATTTTAAAAGAAGTTTTGAAAGAATTAGGGTTTATTATGTGTTTTGGTCAATTGATGTTCATAATGGTGTTAAACGAGTTTATAATCGATCTTTATGATCAAGAGATGTTCAATTATGTCAAAAACATGTTTTGGGAACAGCCTAAGTCGTTCGTTTCTGGAAAAATCGAAGAACAAAGCCGTTTTATGAATTCTGGACGAAATTAGAGTTAAATTCGTTTTAAGTGTTAAATTCGTTTCTGGAATGCTAAATTCGTTTGAAAAACGAAGTTTAACTTCGTTCAAGCTATTTTCGTTTAAAAGAAGACTAATTTCGTTTGTTAAATCCGTTGGCTAAATTCGTTTGGCAAACGAATTTAAAGTTCGTTTGTTATCAGAAAGCAGTTAAGTTCGTTTTCTGGGATTAAGTTCGTAAGAACAAAACTAAGTTCGTTTCAAGTCCATTTAAGGTCCCAAATGACTTATATTTCATATATTAATGTACGATAGGTGTCGGGGATTACTATTAAGCACTGTTAGCTTTTGTTTGCGCGCACATTCTACTACCAGGTAAGATACACTACTTTTGTCACGCTGAGGGTGCAACAAAAAAAATGGTTTCATAAACTATAACTTCCAAAACGGTAATGTATAACCTATATTGTGGTTGGGTTGATATGGGAGGTATTCGGGGATTAAAGATGACGATGCCTATGCCTAAAATGCTTCCCCGTAAATACGTTTATGATATGATATGTGATGATATGTTTAACGATATGATATGTTATGATGAACGGTGGTTAATGATATGATGTAATGATGATATGTGCATGTATATGTGGCTTGTTCATCTAGAACACTAGACCTTTTAGGTTGCCATGACACGTGCACGTTTTAAGGGCCCTAACGTGAAAAGATGATAGATGTGGATTAGTTTAGGATTAATGTGGAAACCTAAACTAAACGTGGTAAATGCTCGAGCTAATTAGACGTTAAGAGTTATGCATAACCCGTGCTTGGCAGTGGTAATAGGTACGTATAAACCGTGCTCGTATGTGGGAGAGTACGTCGTGCTCGCATGTGGGAGAGTACGTAGTGCCCGTATGTGGGAGGGTACGTTAAAATGGTTGCTCGGGTGGCTCCTTGCAACAAGTCATATGTGGCGAGTAGTTCGGGTGGCCTGATGACCCACCTAATGTCGTGAACATAACGTGCTACTCATGGATCGACATTGTCTTTCCTTAACGGTAACTTCGGTTACAACTTAACGGTGACCTAGTCACAACTTAATGAGATGAGATGAAATGACGAAATTGATTAGGCACACTTAAGGTCATGGACTCTATGCTTATATGTGATATGGATACGTTATGTGGTGATATAAATGCCTAAATCAAATGACGTAATGTTTTAAAGTGACGTGCAATGGATGAAATGTTTTGCTCAAACCTGGTGTTATCTTACTTAGCTTTATAGCTAACACTTGTTTCTTCTTATGTGTTGACACCCCTCAGGTTAAGCAGTGAGATGTCGTGTGAAGCTTTGGCGAGAGATGGGTAGATGATCAAGATGGCTTTAGTTTACCCAATAACTTCGCATAGACTTAATGTTAATGATTTCCTTTATGGAACTACTGTAATGACTATGTTATGGTTGCTTTATGTTGGGCAATCTTATGGATTTCTTTTATTACTGATTTGATGCTATTAGTAACACCACTTATGTTTCTCAACTGTTTTCATTGGTTGAGGTTTTTAATAAACTGTTTCTGCTTTATTGACGCCGTTAGGCGAAAATTTTTGGAAATCCATATTTTTACGAAACGGGTGTTACAATTTGGTATCAGAGCAGTAGTTTAAGTGAACCAAGGCCTATTGACCATAGGGTTTGGACTTAAACTTAAGATGTGCATGCTAGGTACTCGTAGGATGCCTTAGCTAGTGATGACATGTGATGTAGGATGGGTTGGGATGAGTGCGAGTGTGATAGGGCTTACGAGATGTTTACGTTACGATGTTATGTTTTAGCCTTATCTCAACGAGCTTTTTGTTTTATTTTGCGCTTATCGACTCCACCATTTTATTGAAGGAAAATGGTTAACACTCGCAACCGCAACATCCAACGCGACGGAGCTACTGCTAGCGTTACTCCACCTGTCCATCCAGGTGCAGGTGCTTCTAATGCTGCTAATGCTAATGTGAATCGTGTGAACCCCGCCGTGTTAATCAACCAGGCTCATTGGGTCCGATGCCTCCACCACCTGGCAATCCTCCGAGAGTTAACGATGTAGTGGTGGATCAGATTCCCAATCAGGCGGAGATGTATAATCTTGTGCTAACTCTTCAGGCCCAGTTGGCCCAAACGCAAGAACAGTTGAATCAGGCGTTGGCAGCTAACGCAGAAGGAACTGGTAACAGTCACTCTGTGCCTTCTCACCACACTGAGCCACCGGTCGATGATGTCGTTATTCCCCATGCTAATGTTAATGTGGTTCCTCCTAATGATGTTCACGCCCCTCGATTCAAGTTTGAAAGTTTCCAGAAGTGTGGAGCTCAGAAATTCTATGGAACACTTAATGCAGTAGGTTGCATGGAATGGCTTGATGATACTGAGATGGTTTTTGAAGCTTGTGATTGTCCCGAGGATAAGAAAGTGTTGTGTGCTAGTAGGATGTTGAAAGAAGGTGCTCGGGACTGGTGGAAGAGCATTACCATTTCGATGACTCCAGCTATGGTATCTGCTATTACGTGGGCTAACTTCAGACAGAAATTTATTGAAGAGTATATTGGAGTTCATGAGCAGCGCAAAATGGAAAAAGAGTTTCGTGCCTTGACGGCTGAGGTGGGTAAAATCAATGATTATGCTCGTTCCTTTATGGAGAAGATGAAGTTCGTGGGTCATTTATTCCGAACTGATACAGATCAAGTTGCTTGCTATGTTGATGGTTTGCCTCCGAGTTATCGAGGTATATGCAGGCAGCATAAGACTCTAACTGAAGCTATCAAAGAGTCTAAGAAGCTTGATGATGATTTTGCTGCGGATAAGAAAGTGGAAAAGAAAGAGGATGAGAAGAAGTCTGGCAATAAGAGGAGGTTTGGTGGGTCAAATCATTTTGGTAAGAAGTTCAAGGGATCTTCGTCCTCTGATAAGGGAAAGACAGACAAGGATGGAAAATGGTGTTCTAGCTGCAAGGCTTTTCATTCTGGGCAGTGTTCTGCTAAGACCCGCAGGTGCAATAGGTGTGGAGCACAGGGTCATACTTTTGATGAATGCACTGATAAAGCAAGATGTTATAAATGTGGAGATACAAAGCACCGTATTGCCGACTGCCCGCAAATGAAGAAAGATGAAGGAAAGAAGACAGAAGCCCCCAAAGCCAAAGCCCGTGCTTATCAGATGACGGCTGAAGAGGCCAAAGATGACGACCAGGTAGTTACTGCTACCTTATTGTTAACTCCAAACTTGCTAATGTGTTATTTGATTCTGGTGCGAACAAATCTTTTGTGTCTACTCTGTTTGCTCCTAAATTAGACATGATTACGAGTCCCTTAAGGTGTCCTATTGAAGTAGAGGTGGCTAACGGCACAACGTCTATCGTACGTGAGGGTTATTCTGATTGTCCTTTAGAGATAGAGGGTCGGTGTTTTACTGCTAACTTGCTACCTGCTACTATCCCTAGTTTTGATGTTATACTTGGTATGGACTGGATGTCTAAAAATGATGCTGTCGTCTTATGTGCAAAGAAAATAGTTCGTATCGCTACCCCTGACGGTAAAGGTGTCTGTGTCTATGGTGACAAGAAGCCGGGAAATGTTAAGGTGATCTCGATGATGAAAGCCCTTCGTTGTATACGGCAAACTAAGTCACATTTTCTAGCTTATGTCATCGATTCTCGTATCGCGAAGCCTACAGTCTCTGATGTCGAAGTTGTTTCCGAGTTTCCTGATGTTTTCCCTGAAGATCTTCCAGGTCTTCCTCCTGATCGTGAGGTTGAATTTTCTATTGATCTCATTCCTGGTGCTACTCCCGTAGCCAAAGCTCCCTATCGATTAGCTCCGACGGAGATGAAGGAGTTAATGACGCAAATTCAGGAACTTTTAGATAAAGGTTTCATTCGCCCGAGTTCCTCTCCATGGGGTGCTCCTATCCTTTTCGTAAAGAAGAAAGACGGATCCATGCGCATGTGTATCGATTATCGCGAGCTGAATAAAAGAACGGTGAAGAATAAATATCCACTCCCTCACATTGATGATTTGTTCGATCAACTTCAAGGTGCTTCCTATTTTTCGAAGATCGACTTACGATCTGGCTATCTTCAACTGAAGGTTGAAGAGGAAAGTGTAGCCAAAACAGCGTTCCGAACTCGTTATGGTCATTACGAGTTCCTTGTCATGCCATTCGGTTTGACAAATGCTCCAGCGAAGTTTATGGATTTGATGAACCGTGTCTGTCGACCATTTTTGGATCATTTCGTTATCGTTTTCATCGACGACATCCTTGTGTATTCAAAGTCGGAAGAGGAACATAGAGAGCATTTGAGGGCTGTCCTTCAAGTCCTCAGAGAGAAAAAGCTATATGCTAAGTTCTCCAAGTGCGAGTTCTGGCTAAAGGAAGTTCATTTCCTCGGCCATGTCATCTCCTCTGATGGTATAAAGTAGATCCTTCGAAGATAGAAGCGGTGTCGAAGTGGGAGCAGCCTAAGTCTCCTACTGAAATTAAGAGTTTTCTCGATTTGGCTGGCTATTATCGACGTTTTATTCAGGATTTCTCACGCATTGCCAAGCCAATGACTGAATTAACGAAGAAAGGTGTGAAGTTTGTGTGGACCGATGCTCAAGAGAAAGCCTTCACGACGTTGAAAAAGAAGTTGTGTGAAGCTCCAGTCTTAGCTTTACCCGAAGGAACCGATGATTTAGTTGTCTATAGTGACGCATCCATCACGGGGTTAGGGTGTGTACTGATGCAACGAGACAAAGTTATCGCTTACGCCTCTCGACAGCTGAAGCCACATGAGCGGAATTATCCTACTCATGACCTTGAGCTGGCTGCTGTTGTTTTTGCTCTGAAATTGTGGCGACATTACCTATATGGTACGAAGTGTACCCTTTATACGGATCATAAAAGCTTACAGTACGTGTTTACTCAGAAGGACATGAATGTTAGACAACGACGGTGGATGGAGTTATTAAAGGATTATGATTGTGAGATTAAATATCACCCAGGCAAAGCTAATGTGGTTGCTGATGCCTTGAGCCGCAAAGGATATGCGAAGAGTAGGTTATGTGCAATGATTACGAAGGTTGAGTCGAACTTAATGGAACCTATTCGATTAGCTCAAATTGAAGCGTTGAAGGAGGAGAATGTGAAAGAGGAGTCTATTGGGAAAAAGAAGAAAAATAGACTTGAAATGGAAGAAAATAGTCGCGGTCTTCGAACTTACAAAGGTAGAATATGGGTTCCTCTATATGGAGGCAATCGTGAGTTAGTGATGGACGAAGCTCACAAGACTAAGTATTCTGTACACCCTGGTGCCACAAAGATGCATGCGGACTTGAAGCCGATTTATTGGTGGCCCAGTATTAAAACGATGTGATGATGTACGTACAGAAGTGTTTGACATGTGCTAAAGTAAAAGCTAAACACCAAAAGCCTTACGGGAAGTTTCAGCAACTCGAGATCCCTGAATGGAAATGGGATCACATTACAATGGATTTTGTAACCAAACTTCCGAGGACGCCTCGTGGTCACGATATGATATGGGTTATTGTCGATCAATTAACGAAGAGTGCCCATTTCCTCCCAGTTCGTGAGAATGCTCCTATGGAAAATTTCACTACATTGTATATTAAAGAAGTGGTTACTAAACATGGTGTTCCGATATCGATTGTGTCAGATCGTGATGCTCGATTCGTTTCCAAATTTTGGAAGAGTTTTCAACGGGAATTTGGTACTCAAGTTCGTCTGAGCACGGCCTATCACCCGCAGACTGATGGGCAAAGTGAAAGGACTATTCAAACGCTCGAAGATATGCTCAGAGCATGTGTAATGGATTATGGTGGTTCGTGGGATAAACACCTACCTCTTGTTGAGTTTGCGTATAACAATAGTTATCACGCGAGCATTGGAATGCCACCTTATGAGATGCTATATGGTAGAAAGTGTAGGACTCCTAGTTGTTGGTTGGAGCCCGGGGAAAAGCAGTTGGCTGGACCCGAATTAGTACAAATTACGGCCGATAAAGTTAATGTTGCAAAGAAAGCCCTGCGTATTGCTCGCGAAAGGCAAAAGTCATATGCCGATAAGAAAAGGAGGCCGTTTGATTTTAAAAGAAGGTGAAATGGTTTTACTCAAGGTGTCGCCTTGGAAAGGTGTATTACGATTTGGCAAACGAGGAAAGCTAAGCCCTAGATTCATTGGACCTTTTAAGATCATTAAAAAGGTTAATGAACAGGCATTTCAACTGGAATTACCTCCAGAACTTCACGGAATTCACAACACATTTCATGTGTGTTATCTACGTAAATGCTATGCAAACGAAGTAGATGTTATTCCACTCGAGGACGTAAGTATTGATCCAAACAAGCAGATTGTTGATGAACCTGTTGCTATAATGGGAAGGAAACAAAAGAAGTTACGACGAAAGACTATCGATCTAGTTCTCATTAAGTGGAAACACAATCACGGCGAAAGTATGACTTGGGAGACCGAGTCTGTAATGCGGGAGACCTATCCCCACCTTTTTGATGATGAAGTGATTCCGGGGACGGAATCCTCTTAAGGGGGAGGTAATTGTAACATCCCAAAACTTAATCGTTTCTGTTGACTAACGTCGTTAGGTCAAATTCTAAGTCCGTGATATGTTATGTGGTAAAATGTGTGTTTATATGTTTATGTGCCCGATATGTGAGATTTAATTATCTTTAATGAGTGACAATAAAGTGGACTAAATGATGTGTAAAAGGCCTTTGTAGTGTGCGAAAGTGCTTAGTGTGTTATAGGTATCCCCAATAAGTGTTTTTAAGCGAAATAAAGTCAATATGAAGTCCAGGGACTAGTTTTGCCAAAGGTGTAAAGTTAAAAACGAAAATTGTGATTAGGGTAGCTTAATCTCTGATTAGTTTCAGCCATTTTCCCTAATCTTAAACATACATTAAGCCTTTCCAATTCCTTAATTGATTTCTTTAGCAAATCTTCAAGTTTTTGGTCAATAAATTGAGTGTTTTATATTGGAAATCAATCGGCCATCATTTGCTACAGGTAATCAATGATTCGTTGGCTATATTTCAGATCTAAAGATGTTTCTATTTGAATCAAATCTGATTTTAAAAGAAGTTTTGAAAGAATTAGGGTTTATTATGTGTTTTGGTCAATTGATGTTCATAATGGTGTTAACGAGTTTATAATCGATCTTTATGATCAAGAGATGTTCAATTATGTCAAAAACATGTTTTGGGAACAGCCTAAGTCGTTCGTTTCTGGAAAAATCGAAGAACAAAGCCGTTTTATGAATTCTGGACGAAATTAGAGTTAAATTCGTTTTAAGTGTTAAATTCGTTTCTGGAATGCTAAATTCGTTTGAAAAACGAAGTTTAACTTCGTTCAAGCTATTTTCGTTTAAAAGAAGACTAATTTCGTTTGTTAAATCCGTTGGCTAAATTCGTTTGGCAAACGAATTTAAAGTTCGTTTGTTATCAGAAAGCAGTTAAGTTCGTTTTCTGGGATTAAGTTCGTAAGAACAAAACTAAGTTCGTTTCAAGTCCATTTAAGGTCCCAAATGACTTATATTTCATATATTAATGTACGATAGGTGTCGGGGATTACTATTAAGCACTGTTAGCTTTTGTTTGCGCGCACATTCTACTACCAGGTAAGATACACTACTTTTGTCACGCTGAGGGTGCAAAAAAAAAAATGGTTTCATAAACTATAACCTCCAAAACGGTAATGTATAACCTATATTGTGGTTGGGTTGATATGGGAGGTATTCGGGGATTAAAGATGACGATGCCTATGCCTAAAATGCTTCCCCGTAAATACGTTTATGATATGATATGTGATGATATGTTTAACGATATGATATGTTATGATGAACGGTGGTTAATGATATGATGTAATGATGATATGTGCATGTATATGTGGCTTGTTCATCTAGAACACTAGACCTTTTAGGTTGCCATGACACGTGCACGTTTTAAGGGCCCTAACGTGAAAAGATGATAGATGTGGATTAGTTTAGGATTAATGTGGAAACCTAAACTAAACGTGGTAAATGCTCGAGCTAATTAGACGTTAAGAGTTATGCATAACCCGTGCCTGGCGGTGGTAATAGGTACGTATAAACCGTGCTCGTATGTGGGAGAGTACGTAGTGCCCGTATGTGGGAGAGTACGTAGTGCCCGTATGTGGGAGGGTACGTTAAAATGGTTGCTCGGGTGGCTCCTTGCAACAAGTCATATGTGGCGAGTAGTTCGGGTGGCCTGATGACCCACCTAATGTCGTGAACATAACGTGCTACTCATGGATCGACATTGTCTTTCCTTAACGGTAACTTCGGTTACAACTTAACGGTGACCTAGTCACAACTTAATGAGATGAGATGAAATGACGAAATTGATTAGGCACACTTAGGGTCATGGACTCTATGCTTATATGTGATATGGATACGTTATGTGGTGATATAAATGCCTAAATCAAATGACGTAATGTTTTAAAGTGACGTGCAATGGATGAAATGTTTTGCTCAAACCTGGTGTTATCTTACTTAGCTTTATAGCTAACACTTGTTTCTTCTTATGTGTTGACACCCCTCAGGTTAAGCAGTGAGATGTCGTGTGAAGCTTTGGCGAGAGATGGGTAGATGATCAAGATGGCTTTAGTTTACCCAATAACTTCGCATAGACTTAATGTTAATGATTTCCTTTATGGAACTACTGTAATGACTATGTTATGGTTGCTTTATGTTGGGCAATCTTATGGATTTCTTTTATTACTGATTTGATGCTATTAGTAACACCACTTATGTTTCTCAACTGTTTTCATTGGTTGAGGTTTTTAATAAACTGTTTCTGCTTTATTGACGCCGTTAGGCGAAAATTTTTGGAAATCCATATTTTTACGAAACGGGTGTTACAGAAGTGATCAAGAGAAGGAGTGATCATGCCTCTGGTAGTGGATATGGTGGCGGTGGAAATGGCAAGAGGTTTAGGACTGCCAGAAACTTTGCGGTAGTTACTCAGGACGTCACGAGGTACACTGGCGCAGATCCTAGGTGTAATAGGTGTAATCTCCATCACAGAGGAAATTGTCCCACTTGTCGCCGTTGTAAAAGGGCGGGACATCTGGAAAAGTTTTGTAGGGGCAAGGCACTAGCTCAATGCTACGAATGTGGGAGCGAAACCCATCTGCGACCTGCATGTCCAAGACTCAATCTGAACCCAAACAACAATGCAATGGTTCCAGTAAGGAACAATGCGGGGAATAATCAAGCAAGGAATCAAGGTGGACAAGGCAGAGGTCGAGTGTTTGCTTTGGATGCTGCTGATGCACGACGTGACCCCAACGTGGTGATAGGTACATTCATACTCAATAATCATTACGTATTTGTGCTATTCGACTCCGGAGCTGATAAAAGCTTTATATCCTTAGAATTCTATTCTCGGTTTAACTTAGTAGCAATCCCCATGAAAGGAACTTATATCGTTGAATATGCAAACGGTAAAAAGTATATTGCTAGAGACCATTTAGTAGATTGCAATGTAGGAATCCGTCTGCCCAAGACACATATTAAATTGACGTGGCTAGTACGTGATGATCCAAGTCGGGTCATACCCAATAACAAGCTAGACAAACACCTATTATATTTATTTATATGATATGATCTTTAAATAAATATCAATACTTGAAATATTTAGAAAGTGAGTTTCTAAATAATTGCACTTGAGATATATAAATAAATTATATGGATGATTTATTTTGAGAGAAATATGAATAAGTTTATTTGGCAAAATAAACACTTGTGTGTGTTGTATATAATATGTAATATGTTACATAAGATATGTAACAAGTTATGTTGCAATTTTATCTACAAAATGTACAAGTAAATGGGTTTATAAAATTTGCCACAAAATGTTTGTTAAACCTCATATGAGGCCGCCCCCCCCCCCATGTGCTTTAAGGATGTGTTGTTCAACATATATCACTAGTGGTCTTGCATGACTAACAACACATACACCACTATGTAAGCATCCTTTCTTACATGCAAAAAGAAAGACTTTCTCTCAATTCTGAACTAGTTCTTTCTCTTGCTTCTCTCTTGTATTTTTCGGCCAAAAGAGAAAAAGGAGAAGGAAAACTTTTCAAGTTTAATTCCTAGCTTATTTTGGGGTGTTTGTTGGATGCTTGGGGTATACAAGCTTGAGGTTCTTCTAGTTTGAAGACTTGCCATTTGAAGACATCATATTCTTCATTTCTACCTTTTACTAGCTTGGAAGAAGGTAGTCTTCTAAACACCCTATGGTTGTTGTTTTGTATGTATGTTATTCATATACATGGATCCTTATTGTTTGGGTTTTCTTTTATAAGTTAAACTTTGGTTTTTAACTATATACACATATTGAAAGGTTCAATTTTTCCGCTGCGTTTTAATATTATAAGGATAATATTGCTTTGATAAAAACCCAAAAATACCAACAATGGTATCAGAGCCGGTTATATGGATACATACATCAAAAGTTGATATTTTGTTTGGACAAAATCCAATGTTTTGGCCATTTTTTTGTTATGGCCGAAATTAATACACAAAAAAGAGGGTTCTTTTTTCTTGTGTATTTTAGTGTCACAACTTAGCCAAGAGACCTTGTGATTGTTTGTGATGTGTGGATGTGTTTGTATTTTATTTAATTATTAAATGGTTGTAATAGTTAAATAGGATATTCTTCATTCATTTGGTTATGTAATTTATTTATTTCATTTGGTATGTAATAAATAGATTAGTTGCATTTTCTTGTAAATGTAATCTCCAAGAAGGCATAAAAAGGTTTAGGGGCTGAAGTTGGAGGCCAAATGAAAGGGTAAAGAAAAGTGTACAAAACACATCACAAAAGGTTACTTGAAGCATTTGGATGCAAGATCAAGTGGGAGCTCACCAACACAATTTTGTGTTATTTTGTCCCTTAGGTTGAGACCTTTTGACACACTTGTTTCGGCTAACAAGTGTGGTCAAATTAGTTGGCTAATGTTGTGCACTTATTATGTTTATGTGGTTGTTTGTTATTTTTGTCATATGGATGCTCAAAACCAACAAACTAGATGACATACATAAAAGATTAAAATTGGTTCTAAAATTGACATTAAATTGGTAAAATAAAATGGGTTTTATTAAAAGTTAATGGTCACAATTATAAAAATGGATTTTATAAAAGAACCTTGAAATTTGGATTTCAAAATTCATTATGGTACATAGTTTTTTTTAACTAGAATATAAAAACTCAAACGACCCTTTAAAAACAAGTTAAACGCCATCCTTTTATACAACACTTAATTATTTGGGAACTCTTTGTAGGATAAAGGTCACCTAACTACTTTGAGGGAACTTATAAGTTAAGGTAAATTTATTGTACTTATGGGATAAAGGTCACCTATCCACTAGTATAAGATAAATTTACATGTGTGTATAAGTAGGACAACTTGATTTGGAAACCATGTGATTAGGGTCACCGAAGCATGATAACCAAAGGCGTTGATGGGATTAAACATGCCAACTTAATATAAGATATTAAACCGGTCCCATACCACTAGAAATTGTAAAAGTTGCAATTGTCAAACGTTGACTACCTTGTTAATTTAGATCATGGGATAAAGGTCACCTAACCATCATTTAAATGTAACGTTGGATTCTAGATTTTAATTATTAATTGTCCATAAGACATAAAAGGGTATTAACAATTAAAATTTATATTGGATATCGAAAATACTAATAAAGAACTTTGTTAATCTTGTAGATGGCCGCTAACAACGCTATAAACCCCAACCAAAACGTCCATAATTTTTCACTAAGATCCATCCTTGAAAAGGATCGTCTAAACCAAAACAACTTTGTGGATTGGTTTCGTAACTTGAGAATTGTTCTTAGGCACGAAAAGAAATCCTATGTGTTAGACGATCCTATTCCTGATGAGCCCGAAGAAACTGAAGTTGAAGCCTATAATGATTGGGTTAAGTATGTCGAGGACTCCGTGCAAGTTAGTTGCATAATGTTAGCGAGTATGACTCCCGAACTCCAAAAGGAGTTCGAACACCATGGGGCCTACGACATGATTACCCAACTCAAGGAAATGTTCCAACAAAAGGCAAGGGTTGAGCGCTTCGAAACGGTTCGAGCGCTTCATGCATGTCGCATGGATGATTCACAACCCGTCTCAACTTATGTTCTTAAAATGAAAAGCTATATTGATCGCCTCGAAAGGCTAAATTGTCCCGTTTCAAATGAGCTAGCTACGGATATGATCCTTAACTCATTATCTAAGAGATTTGAAACCTTTGTGTTAAATTATAACATGAACGGATGGGACAAGACCGTTTCCGAGCTCCATGGGATGCTCAAAACGGCTGAGGCTAGTATGGGAGGAAAAGTTCAACCCGTTCTCATGATCAATGAAGGCGGAAACAAAAGGGCTAACTCCGGACCCAAGGCAAATGTTGCTAAGGGAAAGGGTAACAACAAAAGGAATTTCAAAGGCAAAGGAAAGGGAAAAATGGATACTCCAAAAACGAAGAAGCAAAAGGTTGCTGTCAATGACCCATGCTTTGAGTGTGGGGAGGTAGGACATTGGAAACGTAATTGTCCAACCTATCTCAAAGAGTTAAAAGCTAAGAGGGATGCAGGGCAAACCTCAGGTACAATATTTATGATATATATTGAGCTTAATACTGTTTTTTCTTACATATGGGTATTGGATACCGGATGTGGAACTCATATTTGTAATATGTTACAGGGGTTCAGAAGAAAGAAGCACATCAAGAAGGGAGACATTAGTCTCTCTATGGGCAATGGTGCATTGGTGCATGTTGAAGCCCAAGAAGACTATCTTTTGAAACTTCCAAATGGTTTGGAAATTGTATTGAACAATGTTTTGTATGCACCTAGTTTGACTAGGAGTATTATTTCTGTTTCCCGTTTAAGACATGTTGGATATAATTTTAATTTTGTTAACAATGATATCCATGTTTCTATGAATGATGTATTTTATTTTAAAGCCATGCCTTTAAATGGTATTTATGAATTAGTTCATGAAAACACAACATATGATAACTCAATGTACCAAGCTACCACCAAGAAACTTAAATTAGATTTAAGTGAAACCTATATTTGGCATTGTCGTCTTGGCCATATAAATAAGAATCGCATACTAACACTTCAAAAGAATGGTCTTTTGAAAACAAAATCAAATGATTCATTTAATGTATGTGAATCTTGTTTACAAGGCAAGATGACTAAGGCACCTTTCAAAGGCACTAATGAAAGGGCAAAAGATTTATTAGGTATCATACATTCGGATGTATGTGGTCCTTTTAAGCCAATGACTAGGAATGGTGAAAGATACTTCATTACATTCACCGATGACTATAGTCGTTACGGTTATGTATACTTATTAAAACATAAGAGTGAAGCTTTTGAAATGTTCAAAATTTTCAAGAATGAAGTAGAAAACCAACTCAGTAAGTCAATAAAAATTCTTCGTTCTGATAGAGGAGGTGAATACCTAAGTGATGTTTTTCAAGATCATCTTAGAAGCTGTGGGATTATCTCACAACTAACTCCACCTGGAACACCACAACATAATGGTGTGTCTGAAAGGAGGAATCGAACTCTATTAGATATGGTTCGTTCCATGATGAGCAAAAGCTCACTACCTCTATCATTTTGGGGATATGCCATAATATCTGCTGCCCGAATTTTAAATATGGCTCCCACCAAGAAAGTGGAGAAAACACCTTTTGAAATATGGCATGGAAGAGTTCCATCTTTGTCATACCTAAAGGTATGGGGTTGAAAGGCTTATGTAAGACATGATGCCTCAAGCAAATTAGAACCCCGATCCACTAAATGTATCTTTGTAGGATATCCTAAAGATGATTTGGGATATTATTTCTACAATCCTATTGAGCAAAATGTTTTTGTTGCTCGAAAGGCTGAGTTCTTGGAGACTAAATTCCTTATGGAAGGAACTAGTTCTAGAACAGTGGAACTTGAAGAAGATCAAGAACCACTGACAGATACACACTTGGGTGACACTAGTTTTCAACAAAAGGATGTTGAAGATGATCAAAGGGTTGATCAAGACACACAAAACGTTCGTAGATCTGGTAGAGCTACTAATCCACCTGAGAGATATGGATTTCTCATAGATGAATGCTATATGGTGGTTTCTGATGAACCTACCACCTACCATGATGCAATGTCCAAATCAGATTCGGACAAATGGCTAGAAGCCATGAACTCTGAGATGCAATCCATGTATGACAACCAAGTTTGGGAATTGGTTGTTGCACCTCCTAATTCCAAAGTAGTTGGAAGTAAGTGGGTGTTCAAATTGAAACACGATATGCATGGAAACTTGAGTACTTATAAAGCTAGACTTGTAGCAAAAGGTTTCACTCAAACTCGAGGGGGCGATTATGATGAAACTTTTTCGCCTGTGGCAATGCTAAAGTCTATTAGGATATTATTTGCCCTAGCCGCACATTATGACTATGAGATATGGCAAATGGATGTCAAAACCGCTTTTCTAAATGGATATCTTGAGGAAGATGTCTATATGGATCAGCCTGAAGGTTTTGTCGATCCTAAACATCCTAATAAAGTATGCAAGTTAAAGAAATCAATCTATGGATTGAAACAAGCATCAAGAAGTTGGAATCGTCGTTTTGATGAAGAAGTCAAGAAATTTGGCTTCATCAAAAACGCTGATGAAGCTTGTGCGTACAAGAAGGCTAGTGGGAGCATCATTACTTTTCTAGTATTATATGTCGATGACATTCTACTATTTGGAAATGATATTCCAACCTTGGAAGGTGTAAAAGCCTGGCTTGGAAGTTGCTTTTCCATTAAGGATCTTGGTGAAGCTGCCTTTATTTTGGGAATAAGGATCTATAGGGATAGATCAAGGCGCTTAATAGGTTTGAATCAAAGTGCATACATAGACAAAATCTTGAAAAGGTTCAAGATGGAAAACTCCAAAAAGGGTTTGGTGCCTATTCAGAGAGGAACTATATTGAGCACTTCTCAATCTCCTAGCTCAAAAGCTGAGCAAGAGAGAATGAGTGGAATCCCATATGCATCTGCTATAGGATCCATCATGTATGCTATGATATGCACGAGACCGGACGCGTCATGCGCTTTAAGCATGACAAGTAGATACCAGCAAAATCCAGGAGATAGTCATTGGATGGCTGTCAAATATATTAAAATATCTTAGAAACACTAAAGATATGTTTTTAATATATGGATCTGGTGAGGAGGAGCTCGTTGTAAAGGGTTACACGGATGCGAGTTTCCAAACTGATCGAGATGATTCTCGATCACAATCGGGGTATATCTTCATTCTAAATGGAGGAGCTGTTTCTTGGAAAAGCTCAAAGCAAGATGTGGTTGCATTATCCACTACAGAATCGGAATACATCGCCGCTTCTTTGGCAGCACAAGAAGCTGCATGGTTGAAGAAATTCATTGCCGATCTAGGGGTTGTTCCTTCCATTCAAGAACCCCTAGAAATTCTTTGTGATAACGAGGGCGCGATTGCTCAAATCAAAGAACCTCGTGCGCATCAAAAGACTAGACACATTGAGCGGAGATTCAACTACATAAGGGATGAAGTTGAAAAAGGAAAGATATGTATTTGCAAAGTTCACACTGATCAAAATGTTGCGGATCCACTCACGAAGCTCCTTGAAAGGCCCAAGCATGAGAGTCATACTTGTGCCATGGGACTTCGATATTCTAGTGATTGGATTTGATCTATTTTATGTATTTGGATATCGGAACACTTGTATTCATTAACACTTTTATATGAATATTGGTATTATGCATTTAAATTGTGTTATGTTCCATTTTGCATGTTTAAATCCATGAATAAGTTAATTATTCTAAATGTCCGTAGTCGATCATATTTGTGGGAACAAATATGAATGTAAGATTATTATGAACTTGGATTGGTAGATATTCGAAAGGTTTTGAATATAGAGCAAAGTGTTGCTACCAAGGTTCATAGATGTTTGTGGGATACAAACATTGGACTGACCTGCTCTCAAGTATTACTACATGGAATCTTTATGATTGATCATAAGTAATCTTGAGTTAAAAGGCGAATATCATTGTATCCTCAGACCTGAGATACATATTGGGTCTTGAAATTCACTGAATGTTATACTTTGATTTAGCTCTTCGCTGTTCTGAAACATGGCAGTACATAAGGCTAAACTCAGGTATGATATAAGGTGAGTGTGAAAGGCGTATGTAGTCGAAATGGAATTTGTCCCTCTTATTCGTTGAGAGTAAGATGTCTAAGGCCTGCTACAAAGTTAAATCAATGGAGAATGATCACTCTATGTCTCTAAGATTTAACATGACATCTGTGACAAAAGGATAAATGATCGATTCACCTAAATCATTTCAAGAAAGGGACTTGAAGGGGATGATGTTATTGAATGGCACTTCGTCATACGTATTAGGGGTAGCAAACCGTAGTTAGGCGGTATTTGCTGCTTGCGTCAATCTTCTATGAATCTTGTGCAAGTGGGAGATTGTAGGAATCCGTCTGCCCAAGACACATATTAAATTGACGTGGCTAGTACGTGATGATCCAAATCGGGTCATACCCAATAACAAGCTAGACAAACACCTATTATATTTATTTATATGATATGATCTTTAAATAAATATCAATACTTGAAATATTTAGAAAGTGAGTTTCTAAATAATTGCACTTGAGATATATAAATAAATTATATGGATGATTTATTTTGAGAGAAATATGAATAAGTTTATTTGGCAAAATAAACACTTGTGTGTGTTGTATATAATATGTAATATGTTACATAAGATATGTAACAAGTTATGTTGCAATTTTATCTACAAAATGTACAAGTAAATGGGTTTATAAAATTTGCCACAAAATGTTTGTTACACCTCATATGAGGCCGCCCCCCCCCCATGTGCTTTAAGGATGTGTTGTTCAACATATATCACTAGTGGTCTTGCATGACTAACAACACATACACCACTATGTAAGCATCCTTTCTTACATGCAAAAAGAAAGACTTTCTCTCAATTCTGAACTAGTTCTTTCTCTTGCTTCTCTCTTGTATTTTTCGGCCAAAAGAGAAAAAGGAGAAGGAAAACTTTTCAAGTTTAATTCCTAGCTTATTTTGGGGTGTTTGTTGGATGCTTGGGGTATACAAGCTTGAGGTTCTTCTAGTTTGAAGACTTGCCATTTGAAGACATCATATTCTTCATTTCTACCTTTTACTAGCTTGGAAGAAGGTAGTCTTCTAAACACCCTATGGTTGTTGTTTTGTATGTATGTTATTCATATACATGGATCCTTATTGTTTGGGTTTTCTTTTATAAGTTAAACTTTGGTTTTTAACTATATACACATATTGAAAGGTTCAATTTTTCCGCTGCGTTTTAATATTATAAGGATAATATTGCTTTGATAAAAACCCAAAAAAAAAAAAACCAACATGCAATTTGACATTGTCTGGCGAAACCTTTAAAATTAATCTTATTCCCATAGAACTCAGTAGTTTTGATGTAATTGTTGGAATGGACTGGTTATCTAAGGTTAGAGCTGAAATAATGTGTTACGAGAAGATTGTTAGAATACCCCTTCAGAATGACGAAACCCTAGTAGTGCAAGGAGACAAGTCAGGGAAGGAATTGATTTTAGTGTCGGCGATAAAGGCAAATAGATACTTACAAAAAGAATACCCTGCCTTCTTGGCACTAGTTGTTGAAAGGAAGCCGAAGGGTAAAGACATTCAAGACATTCCAGTAGTTAAAGATTTTCCGGAGGTATTTCCTGAAGAATTGACGGGACTTCCACCTCACAGACCAGTTGAGTTTGGAATAGACTTAGTCCCTGGAGCTGCACCTGTGGCCAAGGCACCCTATCGCCTTGCGCCGTCAGAAATGCAAGAATTATCCGAACAACTTCAAGAGTTGTTAGCTAAAGGACTAATTCGCCCAAGTTCATCACCTTGGGGAGCTCCGATTCTATTTGTCAAAAAGAAAGACGGCTCTATGCGCATGTGTATAGATTATAGAGAATTGAACAAGTTGACTGTCAAGAACAGGTACCCTTTACCTCGTATTGACGACTTATTTGACCAATTGGAAGGTGCATCACACTTTCCAAGATCGATCTCAGATCTGGGTATCATCAACTCAGAGTCAGAGAGACGGATATTCCTAAAACAGCCTTCAGAACTCGTTATGGTCATTATGAGTTTTTGGTTATGCCGTTTGGTTTAACCAATGCACCTGCTGTGTTTATGGACTTAATGAACCGAGTATGTCGACCGTACCTAGACAAGTTTGTCATCGTGTTCATTGATGACATACTGATATACTCAAGGAATAAAGACGAACATGAAAGTCATCTGAGAACCATTCTGCAACTGCTCAAGGATCAAAAGTTGTACGCGAAATTCTCAAAATGTGAATTCTGGATTAGGGAAGTACACTTCTTGGGTCATGTAGTGAATGCAGGTGGAATCCATGTAGATCCATCTATGGTCGAGGCGATAAAGAAGTGGGAAGCCCCTAAGACTCCGACAGAAATCCGTCAATTTCTTGGACTGGCTGGCTATTACAGGAGATTCATTGAGAATTTCTCTAAGGTTGCTCAACCTTTGACTTTATTAACTCAGAAGGCTAAGGAGTTTATTTGGCAGGATGCCCAAGAAAATGCATTTCAGACGTTAAAGGACAGACTGTGTAATGCTCCTATTTTAGCATTACCGAATGGCATTGAAAATTTCGTGGTATACTGTGACGCCTCACATCAGGGCATAGGATGTGTACTTATGCAGGAAGGTAAGGTCATTGCTTACGCTTCTAGACAGCTCAAGATCCACGAAAAGAACTATGCAACCCACGATCTAGAACTCGGAGCGGTTGTCTTTGCATTAAAAATTTGGAGACATTATCTGTATGGTACCAAGTGTACTGTATTCACGGATCACAAAAGCCTTCAGCATATCTTCGATCAGAAAATGCTGAATATGCGACAACGACGGTGGGTAGAATTACTCAGTGACTACGACTGTGATCTTAAATATCATCCCAGTAAAGCCAATGTTGTTGCTGACGCGCTAAGTCGAAAAGATAGAATTTCACTATCTGTCATAACAAGAGCAAGTTCTTATCTTGGCTCGTCATTAAGGGATAGAGTTTTAGACGATCAAAACGAAGCCCTACAGCCAGGACGTATCGAGAAAGAAGCATTGTGGAATGCTGAACGTTTGTTTGAATTGGATGGCGATGGAATCCGACATGTTAAGGGCAGAGTGTGGATTCCCAAATATAATGGACTTAGAGAACTCTTGATGAACGAGAGTCATCGATCTAAATATTCAATCCATCCTGGTGCTGACAAAATGTACCATGGACTAAAGGACTTTTATTGGTGGCCTGGTATGAAAAGAGATATCGCCACTTATGTCTCAAAGTGTCTAAATTGTTCAATGGTCAAGGCAGAGCACCAAAAGCCTTCTGGGCTGCTCCAACAACCCAAAATTCCTGACTGGAAATGGGAACAGATTACTATGGACTTTATTACTAAACTGCCTCGAACCCTGAGAGGATACGATACTATTTGGGTCATTGTCGACCGCTTGACGAAGTCTGCTCATTTCATTCCAATCCGAGAGAGTTGGAAGATAAGGAAATTGTCTCAATTATATATTGAAATGATCGTATCACTTCATGGCGTTCCTTTGTCTATTATCTCTGATCGTGATGGTCGTTTCACTTCACAATCTTGGAGATATTTTCAAGACGCCCTAGGCACTCAATTGCACTTAAGTACGACTTACCATCCACAGACTGACGGACAAAGTGAACGTACCATCCAGACTTTAGAGGACATGCTTCGGGCATGTGTCATTGACTTCAAAGGTAGTTGGGATACCTTTTTGCCGTTAGCTGAATTTTCATATATAACAACAGCTATCACACTAGCATCAAATGTGCGCCTTATGAGGCTTTATATGGACGAAAATGTAGATCTCCTGTCTGTTGGCTTGATGCTGGAGAACGTCGTTTATTCAAGTATGGACTAGTTCAGAAGACTACTGATCAAATTGTTGAAATAAAGGCACGGCTAAAGGCGGCTCAAGATCGCCAAAAGAACTATGCCGACCGTAGACGGAAACCACTTGAGTTTCAAGTGGGAGACAAAGTCATGTTGAAAGTGTCGCCTTGGAAAGGCACTGCACATTTTGGCGTACGAGGGAAACTTAGTCCTCGTTATATCGGACCATTCGAAATTGTTCAAAGAATTGGTTCTGTGGCTTATAAGCTCGATTTACCTAAGGAGCTAGAACACGTTCATCACACATTTCACATTTCGAATCTTAAGAAATGTCTGACTGAAGAAGCTTTAATCGTACCTGTCGAAGAGCTGCAAGTGACTGACTCTCTTCAATTCGTTGAAGAACCTGTTGAAATTTTAGACCAACAGCTCAAACAACTTAGACGTAGTCGTATCAAATTGGTCAAAGTTCGTTGGAACTCAAAACATGGTCCCGACTCGACTTGGGAACGTGAAGACTATATGAGGGATAACTATCCTCATCTTTTTACTGAGAAAGACTTGATTTCGGGACGAAATCCTTAGAAGTCGGGGATGCTGTGACAACTCGTAATTAATTAACATCGGGTTAGTACTAATCTCAATTAGACAGTCATTTGACGTGGAACTTATTAGACTTTTGGACTTTTGACTTAGTCAAAGTAGACGTATCTTGTTGACGTAGACTATTAGCTATCTAGACGAATGCCGAGTCTTTAAAAATAACTTTAAATTTATATTTAAAGGTTATGTCCTGTACGAAATAAAAAGACTATCTAGACTTAATATTGTAAAGTTCACTTTGACGAAACTTTATTGACTTGTCTTAACTAAAATAAGACGAGGGAAAATACCTTTACTTTACATTTTGACTCTTAGGTCAAACGGTATTTAATCGTAAGCATTTTACCAAATTAAGGGTATTAGAAATATCCAAAATGAGGCCACATGGGCTGAAATGTTTTGAGAGGCAGGGAATTAAACACCCCCTTCCCTCCTTCTCTTTGTGTCGACCCCAAACCCACACCACACACACACCAACACACACCAACACACACCAAAACATATACAACACACACACAAGACTAAAATCTCTCAATCCCTCTATTTTATCATCATCAAAATCGGTTTTGGCAAGGATTAATTTAAAGGAAATAATCATTTCAATAATAATTTGGGTATTATCGTCATCATCTTCTTCTTCAAGTTATTTCAAGAAAACTTCAAGTTTTGGTAAGTTATCCTTTTTCTACTAAAATTTTGATTTGAATTGATTCAATCCTAGTATTATTTCAGTTTTTGGTTAATTAGATTGTTGGACTATGAATATGAAATGGGTTTTGGTTTTTGTTGGATAAATGGAATTTTAATTAGAAATAGGTTTTGGAAATCAAAATGGTTGAAATGGTGAAATGGTTGGCGACTTGGATAGTTTTCCAGGTCTTTAAACAGGTTTATGGTCATTGAAATGAAAAGGTTTGAGTTGAAAACGATTTGGTTTATTCTGCTTATTGAACTGCTGGTGCTGACTGCAGAAAGAGGCCACTGCAGCGCAGTGGCATGGCCTTAGCCCACTGCGGCGCAGTGCCTAGGCTCTGGTCTGGGTTCGACTTAGCCACTGCGGCGCAGTGAGCATGATTCTGGCTCACTGCGGCGCAGTGTATAGGTTCTGTGAAATTACGCGTGTCGATTTTTAAACGTTAATAACTTTTAATCCGAAAGTCCAAATAATTTTATTTACCTTTAGTTGGAAAAATGAAAGTTTGAAACACGTTCTCGGTTATGGCATTCTAGGGTCTATAGCTAAGTAGTTGTACGTAGGGTACTTGTCGTCGTGAGATTTGATTCTCACCATTCGTGCTCATATCCTAGGTTTTGGATAGACGTGGAGACTAGACTGCTCTTATTCTCAGACTGCTCATACTTATAGCTCTGTGATCGCTAAGGTGAGTTTATGGCGCCCTTTTTCCTTTTACTTTGGGCCTGAAAAGCATGTACTGTATACACGACTACTTTATAAATGATTTGTCTTTGTCTATGCCATGAGATTTGGTAAATGAAATCATTTGTCTTATAATTGCCATGTTGACGGCTGTCTGAAAATGTGTATACATGTCTTATGAAATTTTGATCTATATGTCTTGACTTGCCATGTTGTCGGCTGACTAAATTGTTCTTTGTGTTTGACGAACTAAAATGATCCCTCTTATGTAGTTATTACCATTATGAGATCCTAATGGTTGTCTTGTCAAATTTTGTGCCTGACTGTCTTTGTTATGGTCCGCACCCCATTGTAGACGGGAGACCTGTGCGAGTTATTTTGGTCCGCACCCCATTGTAGACGGGAGACCTGTGCGAGTTATTTTGGTCCGCACCCCATTGTAGACGGGAGACCTGTGCGAGGTATTTTGGTCCGCACCCCATTATAGACGGGAGACCTGTGCGAGGTATACTGGTCCGCACCCCATTGTTGACGGGAGACCTGTGCGAGGGAAATTAGTCTTATTGTCGGATATTGATCCCGACTGTCTTGTCTTAATATTGAGGTCAGATTTAGGTCTGGACCGTCTGGTCTTCGTATTATGGTCGGACTTCGGTCTGGACCGTCCTATCTTAATTAACTACAATAAACGACGATTGATCTTTTAGTCAAATACACTGTAAACTCACCAACTATTTCGATAGTTGATCCTCTCAAATTTCATGTTTTTCAGGTGACCATCAGTAAGTCGTGGAATCGTATTTGGCGTAATAGGGCCAATCTTTTGACTTTGGACGTACAATGACTCTCATGCTTTTGGCTTTAGTTGTATTTGACTGTCCAATTTATTGAACTTGTATTCAGTGGGCCCAGTACCAAACGAGGATGACTTGTATCCGTATTTTGGGGTCCACACTTTGAACGATTGTACTTGTATTGACTTGTATTGGCATAAATGGATGTAATCTCTATTAACCTTCTGATTAGTACGCAATTCTTTGTTAACCCTGTATTTCCGCTACGACGGGGTGTGACATTTCTAGCCTTAAAATTGAACAAATACTATTAATATGAAATTTTTTATAGATATAATGTTAAGTTAGATTTAATTCTATAATGGTAAACAATATTTTTGTAATTTGATTAATATGGTAAATAAGTTACCTACTAAATTAGTTTTAAAAAAACTCTTACTCTTTTATATATGTAATAACTTATTAATAACAGTTTTTAGGATTGTTATTAACCTTTCTCAAATATAAAATATCATTTTTTTATGTGATAGTAGGATTATAGACTCATGTCTTGCCTTTTAAAAAGGGGAAAGGATCCCCTCAAGTTGTTTTTAACTTGAGGGGTCAAGTTAAGAGCATCTCAACCCTTGGATTAAATCCAATGGTCAAGATTCAAATATCATGTTTAAATCTTGACCTTTGGATATCCAAGGGTTGAGATCTCCCTCATGTTAGGGAACTTGAGGGAATCTTCTCCTTTTATAAAGTAGAGTGATAAATCTAAAACAAGTTTTAGTCATCTACAACAACACATGCTTTATACAGTTGTATATTGTGTAATAAAAAATGTATATCGGTTGTAGATTTATCACTAGTTTTTAAAAAGAACAAAATATCAGTCATGTCTTCAAAGAAAATTCCACCTTGCATTAATGTCGGCCTACTTTCCGCACAATGCACACATAGATAATTACTAGTATTATTTATGTAGTGGGTCTAGCCAATTAAATGTCATCAATGTGAAAATGAATATGGAGAATGACATTCACATATCTAAGGATAAAAAGCTAGCAACGTGATCTTTAGTTCATATCTAAAAATGAACCCAATAATTTGCTTATCATCTTATTATTCCTCTCGTATTTTCTTCCTATCTTATGCTGTTTTTATAACTTTGACTGCCGCTTCAATTTTGAAGAATTCTGGTGGCGGAAATGCGAGTGATCATGCGGCGTTGTTGTCATTTAAGGAGATGATTATACATGATCCATATGGAGCTTTAAGCACATGGAACAATTCCATGCATTTCTGTAATTGGCATGGTGTTTCTTGTGGAAAGCGACACAAAAGAGTGACTATTCTAAGACTCGATTCGACAGCCTTAGAAGGCTCCTTATCCCCCCATATAGGGAACCTAAGCTTCCTTCGTCTTCTTAATCTCGGGAATAACAGCTTTCAAGGAAGCATTCCTCACGAACTTGGTCGTATATCTAGGCTACGTGTCCTCGATCTCGAAGAAAACAAATTCAGCGGATCCATTCCAACTAACTTGTCTGGTTGTTTTAACCTTGAAGCGCTTGGACTTGCTAAAAATATGCTAGTTGGAAACATACCCAATGAGATCAGTTTCCTCTCGAAACTTACAATAGTTACAATTCATAAAAATAAGCTAACAGGTGGGATCCCACCTTCCTTGGGGAATATTACTTCAATGGGAGTGTTCTCTGCTTACGGGAATCCATTTGGTGGCACCATTCCAGAGACATTGGGTCATTGGAAAAACTTGATGCGAGTTGGTTTTGCTGAATGCAACTTACATGGAACCATCCCTTATTCTCTTTACAATCTTTCACTTCTAACTGCTCTATCCTTCCCTACTAATAACCTTACTGGTAGTCTTCCTCCAACCATAGATCTCCCTGATCTCGAGTGGCTTGAGTTAAATAATAACAAATTAAGTGGACTTCTTCCACCGTCTTTATCTAACTGTTCGAAATTAGACATACTTGAAATAAGTTACAACAGTTTCATTGGGAAGTTGACCATCGAATTTGCAAAACTAAGATATATTCGTCTCCTGTTCTTAATTGGTAACGACTTTGGACGAGGAGGAGACGTGAAGTTCTTAATTGATTCTTTGAAAAACTGCAGCAGTTTAACGAGATTGGGGCTTACAGAGTGCAACTTTCACGGAATGGTTCCAAAATCAATAGGTAATCTTTCTCGTCAACTTGTTAGGCTACGCTTAGGAGGAAATCGATTTTATGGAGCCATCCCTTCAAGTATTGGTAATCTTGTTGGCTTGAAATATTTATCTTTAGATGCCAATAGATTCTCCGGAAGCATCCCCTCTACCATTGGTATGCTTCAAAACCTAGGATTTGCTGCATTAGATGAAAACCATTTTTCTGGTCCAATTCCAGAAGCCATTGGGAACTTATCTTCATTGATTACGCTTCGTTTAGGTTCGAATAGACTAGAAGGTCACATTCCAACAAGCTTAGGAAATTGTCAAAAGCTATCGGAGTTGCACCTTCATGACAACAAACTCAGTGGCACAATACCTAAACAGCTTTTCCAACTTCCCTCTCTATCTATAACATTTAACCTTTCTAATAACAACCTATCTGGTTCACTTCCAATTGAGGTTGGAGACCTCAAGATGCTGACTGCACTAGATATATCTTATAATAATATATCGGGTAATATTCCAGATGGGCTTGCTGGTTGCACAAGTCTTACATTTTTATCCCTCAAAGGAAACTTACTTCAAGGCATGATATCATTATCGTTACGTTCGTTGAGAGGATTGGAGGTACTTGATATTTCTCATAATAATCTATCAGGCCGAATTCCTCAATTCTTAGAAAGTCTTCCATTAAAAATTATGAATTTATCGTTTAATGATTTTGAGGGTGATGTGCCCGTTGTAGGAGTGTTTTCCAATGCAAGTGCTTTCTCTATTTTGGGAAATAGTAGGCTTTGTGGGGGTTTGGTTGAACTTCGGTTACCCAAATGCAAAGAGACAAAGAAACAAGAACGAGGGTTCTACTGGATCATAATAGCCATTGTAGTTACATTAATGCTTTTTGGAGTAGTTTGTTTAGTGTATGCTTGCCGTAAGAAGAAAAAGAACAGAGAATTTCCTCAAACATCAAAGAACGAAGGATTCTTAAAAGTGTGGGTACCAAAATGGTACGGGAGAACAGAGGGCTACTCCCACACTACCTTTTTTACGATGAAAGTTTCATATAATCAACTTCATAAAGCTACCAATGGCTTCTCAGAAGCCAATTTAATTGGCAAGGGTGGGTTTAGCTCCGTTTATAAAGGAATCCTTGAACATGATGACAAATTTATTGCGGTCAAAGTTCTACATCTACTGATTCGAGGAGCTCACAAAAGCTTTATAGCAGAGTGTGAAGCATGGCGAAATATTCGACATCGAAATCTGTTGAAGATAATAACTTCATGTTCAAGTATTGACTTTCAAGGCAATGATTGTTGTCCAGGAGTTGATGCATATACTAGATATTATTAAAAGCTTTTCAGGTACCATGTTTACTCCTTTTACGCAATCATGTTAGAAAACCACCAGAATGAGTATGATATTTTGTTCTATGTTTGCACGCAGGTACATCACCAACCTTCGGTGGCAAATTAAACATGGAAAATTAAAGGTTGCAAGGAGTGGGATATGCAATAATTAAGTAACTGTTACCTTTTTCGTATGTGTGTATGAATGTGATTTAATTACCTCGTTACGTAAGTGTATTAGTTTCATGGCATAAAAATTAAGTAATATTTCTATTGTTTAAAAACCATTAAGTGACTTTTACAGTTTAAGTGTATAATGTTTTAGATGTGCAAGTGTTTGATATAATTAATACATTTAAAACCAAGAATGGTTGCACCAGCAACGAACCCACCAAAGCCTATATTAACATGCTCTCTCTTTTATGGGTAGTATTAGATAACAATGACTAATTAGAGATTATAGAGACACAAACATATAGAGATTAAGAGAGTTCTTGTATTATTGATATCTCTCTAACAATGATACATGGCCACTATTTATAGGGCTCAAGTAATCCTACAAACATAAATGAAATGTAGGTTATGTACATATGGATAGTCACAATATAAATATTACATTTATAACACTCCCCCTTGACTATCCATTTCATACGCATGATGCTGCCTCGTTAAAAACCTTGCAAGGAAAACCCAGTGGGACAAAACCTTGCTAAGGGAAAAAGAGTGCAGCGCGTATTTACTCCCCCTGATGATAATCAGTTAAGCTCCTTGAGTCGACGCATCCCAATCCCATGCACCAACTTCTTGAATGTAGAGGTCGGAAGTGATTTGGTAAACAAGTCTGCCAAATTCTCGCTGGAACGGATTTGTTGGACGGTAATATCTCCATTCTTTTGCAGATCATGTGTGAAGAAGAACTTTGGTGAAATGTGCTTTGTTCTATCACCCTTGATGTACCCTTCCTTTAATTGTGCAATGCATGCTGCGTTGTCTTCGTGTAAAATTGTCGGTCCTTCATCTCTCGAAGATATGCCACAAGACTCACAAATGTGTTGTATTACAGCCCTTAACCAGACACATTCTCGACTAGCTTCATGAATCGCCAATAATTCTGCATGATTTGATGATGTCGCTGTGATTGTTTGCTTTACAGAACGCCATGAAATTGCGGTACCTCCACTTGTGAATAGATATCCAGTTTGAGATCGTCCAGTGTGAGGATCAGATAAATACCCTGCATCTGCATAACCAACCAAACTTGTTTTCGATTGGTTTGTAAAATACAAACCCATATCTTTTGTACCTTGAAGATATCGGAAAATTTGTTTTACCCCATTCCAATGCCTTCTTGTTGGGCATGAACTATATCTTGCCAATAAGTTTACCGAAAATGATATATCTGGTCGCGTATGGCTAGCAAGAAACATTAGTGCACCAATTGCACTTAAATATGGTACTTCTGGACCAAGAATTTCCTCTCCATTGCTCGCGGGTCGGAATGGGTCTTTCTCAACATCAAGCGTCCTTACGACCATTGGGATACTCAAGGGATGTGATTTCTCCATGTAAAACCTTTTGAGTAGTTTCTCTACATATGTTTCTTGGTGCACAAGGATTCCACCCTTGAGATGTTCAATTTGCAACCCGAGACAAAACTTCGTCTTTCCGAGGTCTTTCATTTCAAATTCCCTTTTTAAATATTCAACCGCCCTTTGAAGCTCCCCCGGAGTTCCAATTATGTTCAAGTCATCAACATATACGGCAATTATCACGTACTCCGGATTTGACCTTTTCATGAAGATACACGGGCATACTGAATCATTTTTGTAACCTTCTTTCAATAAATACTCACTAAGGCGATTATACCACATACGCCCAGATTGTTTCAGCCCATATAATGATTTATTTAATTTAATTGAAAGTTGTTCTCGAGAACTTGATGTACATGAATTTGGCAATTTGAACCCTTCAGGGAGTTTCATGTAAATATCGGTATCAAGTGAGCCATAGAGATAGGCTGTTACAACATCCATTAGACGCAGATCAATCCCTTCTTGTATTACCAGACTAATAAGATAACGGAAAGTTGTCGCATCCACCACTGGAGAATATGTCTCCTCATAATCAATCCCAGGTCTTTGCGAGAATCCTTGTGCTACCAATCTTGCCTTGTATCGGACAATTTCATTTTTCTCATTACGCTTTCGTACAAAGACCCATTTATAGCCGACAGGATTTACACCTTGAGGTGTATGGATCACCGGTCCAAAAACTTCTCGTTTATTTAGGGAATCTAATTCTGCCTTGATTGCGTCTTTCCATTTTGGCCAATCATTTCTTTGTTTACATTCATCAACAGATTTTGGTTCTTGATCCTCATTGTTTTCCATTACTTCTAGCGCTACATTATACGAAAAACTATCATCGACGTCGATTTCATTTCGGTTCCATACCTTCCTAGACATGATATAATTTATTGAGATCTCTTCATTTTCAGGTACCTGAGGTTCTTCTGGAACCATCATGTCTAGTGTCTCTTCAAGAGACTCCTTCTCTGGTGTCAACATTACCTCGACGTGACCATCTACATTACTTGCTCCTTTTTTCTTTCGAGGATTTTTATCTTTAGAACCGATTGGTCTACCACGTTTGAGACGTGGTTTGGACTCATTACCAACATGTGGTTGTCCTTCTGGAACACTTATTTTCATTGGAGCATTGGCAGCTGGTATATGTGACTTGGTCACTCTCTTTGGGTCAGTGAATGCGTCTGGTAATTGATTTGCTAATCTTTGTAAATGAATTATCCTTTGAACTTCTAGTTCACACTGTTTAGTTCGAGGATCAAGATGAGATAATGATAATTCACTCCAAGTTATATTGTTATTTTTCAGCTGCTTTTCATCTCCCCCTAATGTTGGGAAAGTTGATTCAACAAAATGACAATCCGCAAATCGAGCCGTAAACAAATCCCCTGTTGATGGCTCTAAGTACTTAATGATTGATCGTGATTCATACCCAACATATATCCCTAACCTTCTTTGAGGTCCCATCTTTGTGCGTTGTGGTGGAGCGATAGGAACATATACGGCACAACCAAAGATCCTTAGATGGGAAATATCTGGTTCCTGACCAAAAACCAACTTTAACGGGGAGGAGGTATGGTAACTTGTTGGCCTGATGCGAATTAGTGCTGCTGCATGTAAAATTGCATGCCCCCAAGCAGTTACTGGTAGTTTTGATTTCATAATCATTGGTCTTGCAACCATTTGGAGTCGCTTGATAAGTGATTCAGCGAGTCCATTTTGTGTATGTACATGAGGTACAGGATGCTCCACACTTATCCCAATAGACATGCAGTAATCATTAAATGATTGGGATGTAAATTCACCAGCATTGTCCAACCGAATTTTCTTGATGGGGTAATCTGGGAACTGTGCTCTCAGCTTTATTAATTGAGCAAGTAGTCGTGCAAATGCCATATTACGACTTGATAGTAAGCATACATGTGACCATCTGGTTGATGCATCAATTAGGACCATAAAGTATCTAAATGGTCCGCTAGGAGGGTGTATAGGTCCACATATATCACCATGTATTCTTTCCAAAAAACTCAAAGATTCTGTCCCCACCTTGACTGGTGATGGTCGAGTAATTAACTTCCCCTGTGAGCATGCAACACATGTAATGTCTTTGGACTGAAGAATCTTCTGGTTCTTCAAAGAATGTCCACATGAATTTTCAATAATTTTTCGCATCATTACTGATCCGGGATGGCCTAGCCGGTCATGCCAAATGATAAAGTTTTCTTGGTCCATAAACTTCTGGTTTATGACCGTGTTTGATTCAACTACACTAATTTTAGTACAATACAAACCCGAGGCAAGTGCGGGTAATTTTTCTAACACATGCTTTGTACCCGAAATCACATTTGTAATTTGAAGGTACTCATCATCATTTTCACAAGTAGTCTCAAGATGATATCCATTTTGACGAATATCTTTAAAGCTTATCAGGTTTCTTTGAGATAATGGAGAAAATAATGCATTGTTAATTTTAAGTGGAGTTCCATTTTGTAGAACAATATAAGCTTCTCCAAAACCTTCAATTAATTTGGATTTTCCAGATATAGTACCAACATTTGCCTCTTTGAAAGATAAATTAGAAAAATATCTCTTTTTCTTTAGAATTGTATGTGTAGAAGCACTGTCAATAAGACATTCATCTTCTCCATTAGTTAAATACTCCATATGCTTCAAAAGAAAATAAAGTTCCATAAATAAAAGATATAATAAGATTCAAACAAAATTATTCCATAACATGTTCCAAGTTTTCAAGACAAAACATGACAAATCTCAAACGAGAATGTCTTAACAAAACATAAAGGAAAATAACATAACATAAATTCTAATCATCCATATTAAGGGAAAAGTTGGAAGCATCCAAATGGGTTGTATCGGCCATGATATCACCAAAATCCAAATTAGCTTGCTCGATAAGGAAATCATCATAATCTAGATTAGTTGCATTAGTGTTGTCTTTGAGAGTATCAACACTTCCATATGTGAAATTTGACTCTATTCCTTTTCCCTTGTCTTTGATTGATTGTTTATAAAGTTCCACCAAGTGTTTGGGTGTGCGACATGTACGAGCCCAATGGTTGTTGCCTCCACATCGATAACATGTATTTGATGGGGCTCCATTTTTCTTTTTTCCTTTGTCATCATTGGTTTTCTTTTCACTATCATGCAACTTTTGGTGGGTTCCCCTGTTTTTGAATTGAATACCTTGATAATTTCCTCGAGCATATCCACGCCCACGACCACGACCACGACCATGACCACGACCACGATAATGGCCACGTCCACGTCCTTGACTTCCACTTTGGCCATTATATGTTGCCACATTCGCTTCAGGGAATGGGGCTGCACCAACCGGACGGGACTCGTGGTTTTTCATTAAGAGCTCATTATTTTGCTCGGCCACAAGTAAACATGATATTAATTCACTATATTTGGTGAAGCCCTTTTCACGATATTGTTGTTGCAAGACAATGTTTGAGGCATGAAAGGTGGAAAATGTTTTTTCCAACATATCCTCATCAGTAATATCAACACCACATAAAGTCATTTGTGATGTGATTCTAAACATGGCCGAGTTATACTCACTTATAGACTTAAAGTCTTGCAATCTTAAACTATGCCATTCATTACGAGCATTTGGCAATATCACCGATTTTTGGTGGTCATACCTCGACTTCAAATTGGTCCATAGGACAAGTGGGTCTTTCACAGTGAGGTATTCATTTTTCAATGACTCATGGATATGATGGCGTAAAAATATCATCGCCTTTGCTTTATCTTGGGCACTTGTCGTATTTTCTTCTTTAATTGTATCCCCAAGATTCTTAGCATCCAAATGGATTTCAGCATCCAATACCCATGACAAAAATTTTTTCCAGTGATATCTAGTGCCGCAAACTCAAGCTTTGCAAGATTTGACATGATTAACTATATTAAATAAACACACATGGGTTAATATACACTAATATTGTTAAACAGTAAATCTTGAGGAGAATGATTATTTAGCATGATGGATACTGTGAAAATAACGAGTGAATGTTTAGCCTTATCCAATATTCAAGATATTAACTAAACACAATACAGATACATCTAAACCAAATATGTAATTTCACAATGTAAACTGTAAAAACAATAATCACTACCATAGTAACATTGATGTAAGCATCTTTCAAATTACTATAACAGATATATGAGAGTTTTAGATAATGTTAACATTAATTAGCTGTTGAATAGTGAACCATATAAACAAGTTGATCTCTTAATTAACCCATCATCATTTTTATTTATTTATTATTATTATTATTATTATTATTATTATTATTATTATTATTATTATTATTTATTATTATTATTATTATTATTATTTTATTATTTATTATTATTATTATTATTATTATTATTATTATTTATTATTATTATTATTATTATTATTATTATTATTATTATTATTATTATTATTATTATTATTATTATTATTATTATTATTATTATTATTATTATTATTATTATTATTATTATTATTATTATTATTATTATTATTATTATTATTATTATTATTATTATTATTATTATTATTATTATTATTATTATTATTATTATTATTATTATTATTATTATTATTATTATTATTATTATTATTATTATTATTATTATTATTATTATTATTATTATTATTATTATTATTATTATTATTATTATTATTATTATTATTATTATTATTATTATTATTATTATTATTATTATTATTATTATTATTATTATTATTATTATTATTATTATTATTATTATTATTATTATTATTATTATTATTATTATTATTATTATTATTATTATTATTATTATTATTATTATTATTATTATTATTATTATTATTATTATTATTATTATTATTATTATTATTATTATTATTATTATTATTATTATTATTATTATTATTATTATTATTATTATTATTATTATTATTATTATTATTATTATTATTATTATTATTATTATTATTATTATTATTATTATTATTATTATTATTATTATTATTATTATTATTATTATTATTATTATTATTATTATTATTATTATTATTATTATTATTATTATTATTATTATTATTATTATTATTATTATTATTATTATTATTATTATTATTATTATTATTATTATTATTATTATTATTATTATTATTATTATTATTATTATTATTATTATTATTATTATTATTATTATTATTATTATTATTATTATTATTATTATTATTATTATTATTATTATTATTATTATTATTATTATTATTATTATTATTATTATTATTATTATTATTATTATTATTATTATTATTATTATTATTATTATTATTATTATTATTATTATTATTATTATTATTATTATTATTATTATTATTATTATTATTATTATTATTATTATTATTATTATTATTATTATTATTATTATTATTATTATTATTATTATTATTATTATTATTATTATTATTATTATTATTATTATTATTATTATTATTATTATTATTATTATTATTATTATTATTATTATTATTATTATTATTATTATTATTATTATTATTATTATTATTATTATTATTATTATTATTATTATTATTATTATTATTATTATTATTATTATTATTATTATTATTATTATTATTATTATTATTATTATTATTATTATTATTATTATTATTATTATTATTATTATTATTATTATTATTATTATTATTATTATTATTATTATTATTATTATTATTATTATTATTATTATTATTATTATTATTATTATTATTATTATTATTATTATTATTATTATTATCTTTGTTATTTATTATTATTATTATTCTTATTATTATTATTATTATTATTATTATTATTATTATTATTATTATTATTAAAGTACTCTTTGTCCTTTAATTATTAGTGTCGTTATTATTATTATTATTATTATTATTATTATTATTATTATTATTATTATTAAAGTATTTTCATTATTCTAGAAGGTAGATATATAAGCACATCAACACATATTACTAATTTACTATATTGATGGGCCGTGTTATCGCACCCTTGGTCTCCAAGGGTGTCTTCGGGTTCCAACCGCTAGCATACTGCCTGCTTGGATGTCACTGCTAGGGTCCGAACCACTAACAAACTAACACGCCATTCTAAAAAAAAAGGAAAAAAAGCTATGAGAAATTTATTATTTTAATACATTAAATGAACCACAAACAAAATGTACATACCTAGACCTTCAAAACAACTTCAACAGAACTGTGTTTTGTTATCTGTTTATTTCTTAAACTTATCCTTTCATTTTGGTACTTCTTCTGTTGGTTGTTAGCAACGGACAGCTTTAATCATCATACATATGATACAGAACGGAAGTAAATACAGTAAACAAAAACATGATTAATGTAGACAGAGTAGTCAAAAGCGTTGAACATAACAATTTGTTTATAATCAAAACCACTATGTTTTGCTATGGATGCTCATCTCATAACTTGTGTCATCTAATGAGAAGTTGAGAATCCGGAATCCAGTTCATGCTTATGAATAGAGGTTTTGTGTTTATGGTCAAAAGGATAAATTGGAAACGAATACCTACACTATGAAACAAACACCAACCAAATCCAACCTGTTGGCACATGTACCCAAATATTGCCCATTTTGACCCATCCCAAAAAGTGCCGGTTTTACAACATGACCGACAGATCAACAACTGGCCTATAATTACATTCCACCCCCTGAGATAGTTTTGTTGATGAAAACGTATCCGGAATCCAGTTCATGCTTGAACCCATGAAGCTTCAAAACAAGAGGCATTTATCATCTCTGTCCTTTTAATCAAACTAAGTACAGCCCATAATTTGAATGTGAAAACAAGACCTTCATAAACAAAAGCTCAAAGGAATGGCAAATGATAATTATGAATTGAGCCTTCTCATCATTACAAAACTATTGATACTATAGCTTTTAGTTCACATCACAAGCTTCCCCTGCTTATAATTGTTTTCAGTGTATCTTAATGTAAAACTCATATTATATATAGTCAAATGTCCCAGTTTTCAGAGGCTACTCATTATATATATATATATATATATATATATATATATATATATATATATATATATATATATATATATATATATATATATATATATATATATATATATATATATATATATATATATATATATATATATATATATATATATATATATATATATATATATATATATATATATATATATATATATATATATATATATATATATATATATATATATATATATATATATATATATATATATATATATATATATATATATATATATATATATATATATATATATATATATATATATATATATATATATATATATATATATATATATATATATATATATATATATATATATATATATATATATATATATATATATATATATATATATATATATATATATATATATATATATATATATATATATATATATATATATATATATATATATATATATATATATATATATATATATATATATATATATATATATATATATATATATATATATATATATATATATATATATATATATATATATATATATATATATATATATATATATATATATATATATATATATATATATATATATATATATATATATATATATATATATATATATATATATATATATATATATATATATATATATATATATATATATATATATATATATATATATATATATATATATATATATATATATATATATATATATATATATATATATATATATATATATATATATATATATATATATATATATATATATATATATATATATATATATATATATATATATATATATATATATATATATATATATATATATATATATATATATATATATATATATATATATATATATATATATATATATATATATATATATATATATATATATATATATATATATATATATATATATATATATATATATATATATATATATATATATATATATATATATATATATATATATATATATATATATATATATATATATATATATATATATATATATATATATATATATATATATATATATATATATATATATATATATATATATATATATATATATATATATATATATATATATATATATATATATATATATATATATATATATATATATATATATATATATATATATATATATATATATATATATATATATATATATATATATATATATATATATATATATATATATATATATATATATATATATATATATATATATATATATATATATATATATATATATATATATATATATATATATATATATATATATATATATATATATATATATATATATATATATATATATATATATATATATATATATATATATATATATATATATATATATATATATATATATATATATATATATATATATATATATATATATATATATATATATATATATATATATATATATATATATATATATATATATATATATATATATATATATATATATATATATATATATATATATATATATATATATATATATATATATATATATATATATATATATATATATATATATATATATATATATATATATATATATATATATATATATATATATATATATATATATATATATATATATATATATATATATATATATATATATATATATATATATATATATATATATATATATATATATATATATATATATATATATATATATATATATATATATATATATATATATATATATATATATATATATATATATATATATATATATATATATATATATATATATATATATATATATATATATATATGTATATATATATATATATATATATATATATATATATATATATATATATACAGATGATCACCTGAAAAGCATGAAATTTGAGAGGATCAACTATCGAAATAGTTGGTGAGTTTACAGTGTGTTTGACTAAAAGATCAATCGTCGTTTATTGTAGTTAATTAAGACAGGACGGTCCAGACCGAAGTCCGACCATAATACGAAGACCAGACGGTCCAGACCTAAATCTGACCTCAATATTAAGACAAGACAGTCGGGATCAATATCCGACAATAAGACTAATTTCCCTCGCACAGGTCTCCCGTCTACAATGGGGTGCGGACCAAAATACCTCGCACAGGTCTCCCGTCTACAATGGGGTGCGGACCAAAATACCTCGCACAGGTCTCCCGTCTACAATGGGGTGCGGACCAAAATACCTCGCACAGGTCTCCCGTCTACAATGGGGTGCGGACCAAAATACCTCGCACAGGTCTCCCGTCTACAATGGGGTGCGGACCAAAATACCTCGCACAGGTCTCCCGTCTACAATGGGGTGCGGACCAAAATACCTCGCACAGGTCTCCCGTCTACAATGGGGTGCGGACCAAAATACCTCGCACAGGTCTCCCGTCTACAATGGGGTGCGGACCAAAATACCTCGCACAGG
This sequence comes from Erigeron breviscapus, assembly GCA_034093135.1. Lineage (NCBI taxonomy): Eukaryota > Viridiplantae > Streptophyta > Magnoliopsida > Asterales > Asteraceae > Erigeron > Erigeron breviscapus. The sequence continues at coordinate 19,732,174 of CM067175.1, read as the reverse complement.
TCTCCCGTCTACAATGGGGTGCGGACCAAAATACCTCGCACAGGTCTCCCGTCTACAATGGGGTGCGGACCAAAATACCTCGCACAGGTCTCCCGTCTACAATGGGGTGCGGACCAAAATACCTCGCACAGGTCTCCCGTCTACAATGGGGTGCGGACCAAAATACCTCGCACAGGTCTCCCGTCTACAATGGGGTGCGGACCAAAATACCTCGCACAGGTCTCCCGTCTACAATGGGGTGCGGACCAAAATACCTCGCACAGGTCTCCCGTCTACAATGGGGTGCGGACCAAAATACCTCGCACAGGTCTCCCGTCTACAATGGGGTGCGGACCAAAATACCTCGCACAGGTCTCCCGTCTACAATGGGGTGCGGACCAAAATACCTCGCACAGGTCTCCCGTCTACAATGGGGTGCGGACCAAAATACCTCGCACAGGTCTCCCGTCTACAATGGGGTGCGGACCAAAATACCTCGCACAGGTCTCCCGTCTACAATGGGGTGCGGACCAAAATACCTCGCACAGGTCTCCCGTCTACAATGGGGTGCGGACCAAAATACCTCGCACAGGTCTCCCGTCTACAATGGGGTGCGGACCAAAATACCTCGCACAGGTCTCCCGTCTACAATGGGGTGCGGACCAAAATACCTCGCACAGGTCTCCCGTCTACAATGGGGTGCGGACCAAAATACCTCGCACAGGTCTCCCGTCTACAATGGGGTGCGGACCAAAATACCTCGCACAGGTCTCCCGTCTACAATGGGGTGCGGACCAAAATACCTCGCACAGGTCTCCCGTCTACAATGGGGTGCGGACCAAAATACCTCGCACAGGTCTCCCGTCTACAATGGGGTGCGGACCAAAATACCTCGCACAGGTCTCCCGTCTACAATGGGGTGCGGACCAAAATACCTCGCACAGGTCTCCCGTCTACAATGGGGTGCGGACCAAAATACCTCGCACAGGTCTCCCGTCTACAATGGGGTGCGGACCAAAATACCTCGCACAGGTCTCCCGTCTACAATGGGGTGCGGACCAAAATACCTCGCACAGGTCTCCCGTCTACAATGGGGTGCGGACCAAAATACCTCGCACAGGTCTCCCGTCTACAATGGGGTGCGGACCAAAATACCTCGCACAGGTCTCCCGTCTACAATGGGGTGCGGACCAAAATACCTCGCACAGGTCTCCCGTCTACAATGGGGTGCGGACCAAAATACCTCGCACAGGTCTCCCGTCTACAATGGGGTGCGGACCAAAATACCTCGCACAGGTCTCCCGTCTACAATGGGGTGCGGACCAAAATACCTCGCACAGGTCTCCCGTCTACAATGGGGTGCGGACCAAAATACCTCGCACAGGTCTCCCGTCTACAATGGGGTGCGGACCAAAATACCTCGCACAGGTCTCCCGTCTACAATGGGGTGCGGACCAAAATACCTCGCACAGGTCTCCCGTCTACAATGGGGTGCGGACCAAAATACCTCGCACAGGTCTCCCGTCTACAATGGGGTGCGGACCAAAATACCTCGCACAGGTCTCCCGTCTACAATGGGGTGCGGACCAAAATACCTCGCACAGGTCTCCCTAGAAATGTCAAATATTTCCGCAACATACCACTGCGCCGCAGTGAGCCATAGTCAAGCTCACTGCGCCGCAGTGAGCTAACCACGATCAAACAGCCCCTAGCCACTGCGCCGCAGTGGGGCTAACTCATGCCACTGCGCCGCAGTGGCCAAGTTCTGGACCAAAAGGCAGTAGCTGCAGTTTTATGCAGAAAACCAAACAAAAACCCTTCAAACTCGACCCAATTCAACCCGAAACGATTTGTAAGAGCTTGTAACCCATTATGAAGCATAACTAAACATTATAAACCATAAATACACATAACTCTGCCCATAATTTCGTCCATAACATCGTTAAATCTTCCGAAATGATCAAATTAATCCAAAACCCTATTTAAACCCTAATTCCATTTTAAGTTGTTTTAGGCCTTGTAAGAACTCGAAATGACTAGAAAAGAGTAAGTAAACATAAATAGGTGCAAAAGGGGTGATTTAGACTTACCAAAACTTATGTTCTTGAATAATTGATGAAGATGGGGATTGATGATGCAAATACCAATTTATAGCTTTAAAATCCCTAAATCTTTCCTTTGCAAAACTGATGTAGAAGAAGACTAGAGAGATTGAGAGTATTTGGGTGATTTGTGTGTTTTGTGTGGTGTGTGTGTGTTGGTGTTGATCAAAAGGAGACAGAGAGATAGGGGGGGGGGGGCTTGGGGGTGGGGGGGGGGGGGTGGGGGGGGGGGGGGGGGTGGGGGGGGGGGGGGGGGGGTGGGGGGGGGGGGGTGGGGGGGGGGGGGGTGGGGGGGGGGGGGGTGGGGGGGGGGGGGGTGGGGGGGGGGGGGGTGGGGGGGGGGGGGTGGGGGGGGGGGGGTGGGGGGGGGGGGGGGGGGGGTGGGGGGGGGGGGGGGGGGGGGGTGGGGGGGGGGGGGTGGGGGGGGGGGGGGGGGTGGGGGGGGGGGGGGGTGGGGGGGGGGGGGGGTGGGGGGGGGGGGGGTGGGGGGGGGGGGGTGGGGGGGGGGGGGGTGGGGGGGGGGGGGGTGGGGGGGGGGGGGGGGGGTGGGGGGGGGGGGGGGTGGGGGGGGGGGGGGTGGGGGGGGGGGGGGGGTGGGGGGGGGGGGGGGTGGGGGGGGGGGGGGTGGGGGGGGGGGGGGTGGGGGGGGGGGGGTGGGGGGGGGGGGGGGGGGGGGGGGGGGGGGGGGGGGGGTGGGGGGGGGGGGGGGGTGGGGGGGGGGGGGGTGGGGGGGGGGGGGGGGGGGGTGGGGGGGGGGGGGTGGGGGGGGGGGGGGGTGGGGGGGGGGGGGGGTGGGGGGGGGGGGGGGGTGGGGGGGGGGGGGTGGGGGGGGGGGGGTGGGGGGGGGGGGGGGGGTGGGGGGGGGGGGGTGGGGGGGGGGGGGGGGGGTGGGGGGGGGGGGGTGGGGGGGGGGGGGGGGTGGGGGGGGGGGGGTGGGGGGGGGGGGGGGGGTGGGGGGGGGGGGGGGGGGTGGGGGGGGGGGGGGGTGGGGGGGGGGGGGTGGGGGGGGGGGGGGTGGGGGGGGGGGGGGGGGGTGGGGGGGGGGGGGGTGGGGGGGGGGGGGTGGGGGGGGGGGGGGGTGGGGGGGGGGGGGTGGGGGGGGGGGGGGGGGGGTGGGGGGGGGGGGGGGGGTGGGGGGGGGGGGGGGTGGGGGGGGGGGGGGGGGGGGTGGGGGGGGGGGGGTGGGGGGGGGGGGGTGGGGGGGGGGGGGGGGGGGTGGGGGGGGGGGGGGTGGGGGGGGGGGGGGTGGGGGGGGGGGGGGTGGGGGGGGGGGGGGGGGGGTGGGGGGGGGGGGGTGGGGGGGGGGGGGTGGGGGGGGGGGGGTGGGGGGGGGGGGGTGGGGGGGGGGGGGTGGGGGGGGGGGGGGTGGGGGGGGGGGGGGTGGGGGGGGGGGGGGGGGTGGGGGGGGGGGGGGGGTGGGGGGGGGGGGGTGGGGGGGGGGGGGGGTGGGGGGGGGGGGGTGGGGGGGGGGGGGGTGGGGTACAGGACATAACCTTTAAATATAATTTAAAGTTATTTTAAAGACTCGGCATTCGTCTAGATAGCTAATAGTCTACGTCAACAAGATACGTCTACTTTGACTAAGTCAAAAGTCCAAAAGTCTAATAAGTTCCACGTCAAATGACTGTCTAATTGAGATTAGGACTAACCCGATGTTAATTAATTACGCAAATATCAAAAAAAAAAAAAAAAAAAAAAAAAAAAAAAAAAAAAAAAAAAAAAAAAAAAAAAAAAAAAAAAAAAAAAAAAAAAAAAAAAAAAAAAAAAAAAAAAAAAAAAAAAAAAAAAAAAAAAAAAAAAAAAAAAAAAAAAAAAAAAAAAAAAAAAAAAAAAAAAAAAAAAAAAAAAAAAAAAAAAAAAAAAAAAAAAAAAAAAAAAAAAAAAAAAAAAAAAAAAAAAAAAAAAAAAAAAAAAAAAAAAAAAAAAAAAAAAAAAAAAAAAAAAAAAAAAAAAAAAAAAAAAAAAAAAAAAAAAAAAAAAAAAAAAAAAAAAAAAAAAAAAAAAAAAAAAAAAAAAAAAAAAAAAAAAAAAAAAAAAAAAAAAAAAAAAAAAAAAAAAAAAAAAAAAAAAAAAAAAAAAAAAAAAAAAAAAAAAAAAAAAAAAAAAAAAAAAAAAAAAAAAAAAAAAAAAAAAAAAAAAAAAAAAAAAAAAAAAAAAAAAAAAAAAAAAAAAAAAAAAAAAAAAAAAAAAAAAAAAAAAAAAAAAAAAAAAAAAAAAAAAAAAAAAAAAAAAAAAAAAAAAAAAAAAAAAAAAAAAAAAAAAAAAAAAAAAAAAAAAAAAAAAAAAAAAAAAAAAAAAAAAAAAAAAAAAAAAAAAAAAAAAAAAAAAAAAAAAAAAAAAAAAAAAAAAAAAAAAAAAAAAAAAAAAAAAAAAAAAAAAAAAAAAAAAAAAAAAAAAAAAAAAAAAAAAAAAAAAAAAAAAAAAAAAAAAAAAAAAAAAAAAAAAAAAAAAAAAAAAAAAAAAAAAAAAAAAAAAAAAAAAAAAAAAAAAAAAAAAAAAAAAAAAAAAAAAAAAAAAAAAAAAAAAAAAAAAAAAAAAAAAAAAAAAAAAAAAAAAAAAAAAAAAAAAAAAAAAAAAAAAAAAAAAAAAAAAAAAAAAAAAAAAAAAAAAAAAAAAAAAAAAAAAAAAAAAAAAAAAAAAAAAAAAAAAAAAAAAAAAAAAAAAAAAAAAAAAAAAAAAAAAAAAAAAAAAAAAAAAAAAAAAAAAAAAAAAAAAAAAAAAAAAAAAAAAAAAAAAAAAAAAAAAAAAAAAAAAAAAAAAAAAAAAAAAAAAAAAAAAAAAAAAAAAAAAAAAAAAAAAAAAAAAAAAAAAAAAAAAAAAAAAAAAAAAAAAAAAAAAAAAAAAAAAAAAAAAAAAAAAAAAAAAAAAAAAAAAAAAAAAAAAAAAAAAAAAAAAAAAAAAAAAAAAAAAAAAAAAAAAAAAAAAAAAAAAAAAAAAAAAAAAAAAAAAAAAAAAAAAAAAAAAAAAAAAAAAAAAAAAAAAAAAAAAAAAAAAAAAAAAAAAAAAAAAAAAAAAAAAAAAAAAAAAAAAAAAAAAAAAAAAAAAAAAAAAAAAAAAAAAAAAAAAAAAAAAAAAAAAAAAAAAAAAAAAAAAAAAAAAAAAAAAAAAAAAAAAAAAAAAAAAAAAAAAAAAAAAAAAAAAAAAAAAAAAAAAAAAAAAAAAAAAAAAAAAAAAAAAAAAAAAAAAAAAAAAAAAAAAAAAAAAAAAAAAAAAAAAAAAAAAAAAAAAAAAAAAAAAAAAAAAAAAAAAAAAAAAAAAAAAAAAAAAAAAAAAAAAAAAAAAAAAAAAAAAAAAAAAAAAAAAAAAAAAAAAAAAAAAAAAAAAAAAAAAAAAAAAAAAAAAAAAAAAAAAAAAAAAAAAAAAAAAAAAAAAAAAAAAAAAAAAAAAAAAAAAAAAAAAAAAAAAAAAAAAAAAAAAAAAAAAAAAAAAAAAAAAAAAAAAAAAAAAAAAAAAAAAAAAAAAAAAAAAAGTTAAACCGAGAATAGAATTCTAAGGATATAAAGCTTTTATCAGCTCCGGAGTCGAATAACACAAATACGTAATGATTATTGAGTATGAATGTACCTATCACCACGTTGGGGTCACGTCGTGCATCAGCAGCATCCAAAGCAAACACTCGACCTCTGCCTTGTCCACCTTGATTCCTTGCTTGATTATTCCCCGCATTGTTCCTTACTGGAACCATTGCATTATTGTTCGGGTTCAGATTGAGTCTTGGACATGCAGGTCGCAGATGGGTTTCGCTCCCACATTCGTAGCATTGAGCTAGTGCCTTGCCCCTACAAAACTTTTCCAGATGTCCCGCCCTTTTACAACGGCGACAAGTGGGACAATTTCCTCTGTGATGGAGATTACACCTATTACACCTAGGATCTGCGCCAGTGTACCTCGTGACGTCCTGAGTAACTACCGCAAAGTTTCTGGCAGTCCTAAACCTCTTGCCATTTCCACCGCCACCATATCCACTACCAGAGGCATGATCACTCCTTCTCTTGACCACTTCAGTTCCAACAGAAGAACCAGTGGTTCTTTTCAAGTCTATCACCATCCGGTTGGTTGCACTAACTGCCGCTTGAAGAGTCATAGGATTAAAAGCGCTACCAACCTTCGGACATCAGGTGACAAGCCATAACAGTATCTCTCGATCAATTTCTCCTCCGTATCTACCATACGAGGAACTAGTCTAGCCAACTCATGAAAACGAGTTGTGTATCTCTCATTGTCTAGTCCAATCATACCATGATTCCAGAATTCGCCTTCCATTTTCTGTACTTCCTCACGAGGACAGTACTTTTCCATGAGCATCCTTTAAAGTTCAACCAAGGTATGCTATATGCCGGCTCTCGGCCACGAGTCCTTATCTGTTCGTTCCACCCCCCCCCCCCCCCCCCCCCCCCCCCCCCCCCCCCCCCCCCCCCCCCCCCCCCCCCCCCCCCCCCCCCCCCCCCCCCCCCCCCCCCCCCCCCCCCCCCCCCCCCCCCCCCCCCCCCCCCCCCCCCCCCCCCCCCCCCCCCCCCCCCCCCCCCCCCCCCCCCCCCCCCCCCCCCCCCCCCCCCCCCCCCCCCCCCCCCCCCCCCCCCCCCCCCCCCCCCCCCCCCCCCCCCCCCCCCCCCCCCCCCCCCCCCCCCCCCCCCCCCCCCCCCCCCCCCCCCCCCCCCCCCCCCCCCCCCCCCCCCCCCCCCCCCCCCCCCCCCCCCCCCCCCCCCCCCCCCCCCCCCCCCCCCCCCCCCCCCCCCCCCCCCCCCCCCCCCCCCCCCCCCCCCCCCCCCCCCCCCCCCCCCCCCCCCCCCCCCCCCCCCCCCCCCCCCCCCCCCCCCCCCCCCCCCCCCCCCCCCCCCCCCCCCCCCCCCCCCCCCCCCCCCCCCCCCCCCCCCCCCCCCCCCCCCCCCCCCCCCCCCCCCCCCCCCCCCCCCCCCCCCCCCCCCCCCCCCCCCCCCCCCCCCCCCCCCCCCCCCCCCCCCCCCCCCCCCCCCCCCCCCCCCCCCCCCCCCCCCCCCCCCCCCCCCCCCCCCCCCCCCCCCCCCCCCCCCCCCCCCCCCCCCCCCCCCCCCCCCCCCCCCCCCCCCCCCCCCCCCCCCCCCCCCCCCCCCCCCCCCCCCCCCCCCCCCCCCCCCCCCCCCCCCCCCCCCCCCCCCCCCCCCCCCCCCCCCCCCCCCCCCCCCCCCCCCCCCCCCCCCCCCCCCCCCCCCCCCCCCCCCCCCCCCCCCCCCCCCCCCCCCCCCCCCCCCCCCCCCCCCCCCCCCCCCCCCCCCCCCCCCCCCCCCCCCCCCCCCCCCCCCCCCCCCCCCCCCCCCCCCCCCCCCCCCCCCCCCCCCCCCCCCCCCCCCCCCCCCCCCCCCCCCCCCCCCCCCCCCCCCCCCCCCCCCCCCCCCCCCCCCCCCCCCCCCCCCCCCCCCCCCCCCCCCCCCCCCACATACTCCACTTTGTGCTCTTCGGCACAACGGCTGATATGGAGCACTGCCTCAATGCTTTCCAGCCAATTTATTAGACCGACAGGACCTTCGGTGCCATGAAATTCCTTTGGCTTGCAATAAGTAAAGGTCTTAAAATCACTCCCGTGATTATGACCTCGTGGGATAACTTGTTCAGCAGTAGGCTCGACATTGTTGCTATTGTCAGCCCGATGGTTATTATTGGCGTTCATGCTTGCCGTGATCTGGGCGACCAAAGTAGGCATAGCAGCTAACAACTGTTGTGTCACAAATGCTGCCATATTATTATCCCGCCAGTATTTGGGGTAGGTCCAGGACCAGTGTTCACCTGGACAGTAGCAGTTTCTGGTTCTTGCTGGATTACAGGTTCTTCCTGTTCAGCTGTATTGGATTTAGGAGTTGATCTAGTAACTCTCTTTGGTGCAGTTTTCTTGACTTGAGCCTTTTTCTGAACTTTGCTTTTCGTCTTAGGAGCCATATGTCTAAGATATGAACAAAATGTCATTTAGAGACTTCCTTGATAGGTTAAATAGAAAGTAGCTTTGCAAGACAGATGACAGTACAATGCAAGTCACAAATTGTTGACTTGTATGAATTTATGTACTAGACAAGACAATAAAATATGGAAAGTCATATTTCTAGAGCTAAGAATAAGCAGTTGACATAGTCTGAACCAGTATGTAAGCCAAAAGACAATCGTATTTCATTGATGTTCAAAATTTTACATAGGCTGGTATGTACAATCCAAAAACATGTGGGAAACTTCATCCACAACGATAGACTACATAGTCGGAGCAATACGATTTAAAGACACGTGGGAAATACATCCACAAAAGATAGACTACAACTCAAAGTACAGAAGTACGAGTTGTTATAAGTTATAGGCTTACAATACAGAAAGATTATTACAAGACTACATCTTGCAAATAACAATGACTAGCAAAGCCACCACCAAAACCACCACGATGGACATCATCCAGATCAACCTCCCAATAGTTTCCCTTCCTTCTCTAGCAACAGACATAGCCTCAGCCGCCTGATGATAAGCTCCAGTCAACGCCTGAGCTTGATTCTCTATTTTCTCTCTGGTGCAGATGAGGGAATTGTTCATCCTTGACAATTGGCGGCGATAATATTCCGACCTATCAGCTGCAGATGCAACTGGCATAACGGCACTTGGATTGTAGACAGGCACTCTGGAGGGACCCGCCGCATACGGATCTCCCTGAAAGAATGAAAGACCAAGTCCACAGTTGCCCTGAACTGGTGCAGAAGGACCAGGAGCATAAGGGTCTTTAGGAGCATAAGGCATATGAGTTCCCTCGGTAGTCCTCCTCTGATGTGGAGATACCGGTGTCACAGATGATTGAACATGGATAGACACATGTTCACCTCCAGATTCACTGGAAGATGACACTAGATTGATAGGGCGTGATTCATTGCCCGATTCCTCCATTGGTTCCTCTTCATAAGAGTCAAGAACACAAGGAATGGAGTTTGCTATGACAGGAACTGGAGGTGTACAAGGTACAACAGCATTTGAGCTAACTCCATCCGACATGACTAGTCTGAAAAGATAGTCAAAGAATCCATATAAGTCAAATGGATAAGGCAGTACGTCTCAAATGGATGATACAGTACGCAATTTGAGTTTTAAAGAAATCTTTGTCTAGATTTCACACATTTGGTTTGGGTTTCTATTACCAACATATTTGCAATGCTTATATATAGGGTCACCCGCAGCCTTCCCACCACATTTAAATATGTTGTTAATATAATCCAAACTATCACGTATATAAACCTTATGCATACACATACGATTTGAGTTTCTATTCCTAACATACCTTCAATGTTTATATATAGGGTCACCCGCAGCCTTCCCACCACATCTACAGTATGTTGTGAATATAGCTCAAACTATAACGTATATACAAAATCTAAGATATTTATTTCGAGCCTTATATTATTTTACATAATCGGGACGTAGTTGATCAGGTTAGGTCTAATTATTGACAAATAATATAACTCCTGAAATAAGTATCCTAAACCTAAATAGACTTAGATTCCCTTTTGAAACGAAATGGCTATAGATTGAGTTTTTCCAGCGGAAAAACTCGGTATTAACTATAACCTTGGCTTTGATACCAATTTTTGTCACACCCCGTCGTAGCGGAAATACAGGGTTAACAAAGAATTGCGTACTAATCAGAAGGTTAATAGAGATTACATCCATTTATGCCAATACAAGTCAATACAAGTACAATCGTTCAAAGTGTGGACCCCAAAATACGGATACAAGTCATCCTCGTTTGGAACTGGGCCCACCGAATACAAGTTCAATAAATTGGACAGTCAAATACAACTAAAGCCAAAAGCATGAGAGTCCTCAATGTCTGATGCTAATTGTACTTCCAAAGTCAAAAGATTGGCCCTATTATGCCAAATACGATTCCACGACTTACTGATGGTCACCTGAAAAGCATGAAATTTGAGAGGATCAACTATCGAAATAGTTGGTGAGTTTACAGTGTGTTTGACTAAAAGATCAATCGTCGTTTATTGTAGTTAATTAAGACAGGACGGTCCAGACCGAAGTCCGACCATAATACGAAGACCAGACGGTCCAGACCTAAATCTGACCTCAATATTAAGACAAGACAGTCGGGATCAATATCCGACAATAAGACTAATTTCCCTCGCACAGGTCTCTCGTCAACAATGGGGTGCGGACCAGTATACCTCGCACAGGTCTCCCGTCTACAATGGGGTGCGGACCAGAATACCTCGCACAGGTCTCCCGTCAACAATGGGGTGCGGACCAAAATACCTCGCACAGGTCTCCCGTCTACAATGGGGTGCGGACCAGAACGAAGACAGTCAGGCACAAAATCTGACAAGACAACCATTAGGATCTCATAATGGTAATAACTACATAAGAGGGATCATTTTAGTTCGTCAAACACAAAGAACAATTTAGTCAGCCGACAACATGGCAAGTCAAGACATATAGATCAAAATTTCATAAGACATGTATACACATTTTCAGACAGCCGTCAACATGGCAATTATAAGACAAATGATTTCATTTACCAAATCTCATGGCATAGACAAAGACAAATCATTTATAAAGTAGTCGTGTATACAGTACATGCTTTTCAGGCCCAAAGTAAAAGGAAAAAGGGCGCCATAAACTCACCTTAGCGTTCACAGAGCTATAAGTATGAGCAGTCTGAGAATAAGAGCAGTCTAGTCTCCACGTCTATCCAAAACCTAGGATATGAGCACGAATGGTGAGAATCAAATCTCACGACGACAAGTACCCTACGTACAACTACTTAGCTATCAATCCTAGAATGCCTTGACCGAGAATGTGATTCAATGTTCAATATTATTTAACTTTAGTTGGCAATATCAATGAAATTGTCATTATAAGGTAGTCTAAAGTACCATTCAATATTCACCAAGTCCAAACGTTCAAGTTGTCCAAAAACTAGAAATGTCAAATATTTCCGCAACATACCACTGCGCCGCAGTGAGCCATAGTCAAGCTCACTGCGCCGCAGTGAGCTAACCACGATCAAACAGCCCCTAGCCACTGCGCCGCAGTGGACTCATGCCACTGCGCCGCAGTGGCCAAGTTCTGGACCAAAAGGCAGTAGCTGCAGTTTTATGCAGAAAACCAAACAAAAACCCTTCAAACTCGACCCAATTCAACCCGAAACGATTTGTAAGAGCTTGTAACCCATTATGAAGCATAACTAAACATTATAAACCATAAATACACATAACCTGCCCATAATTTCGTCCATAACATCGTTAAATCTTCCGAAATGATCAAATTAATCCAAAACCCTATTTAAACCCTAATTCCATTTTAAGTTGTTTTAGGCCTTGTAAGAACTCGAAATGACTAGAAAAGAGTAAGTAAACATAAATAGGTGCAAAAGGGGTGATTTAGACTTACCAAAACTTATGTTCTTGAATAATTGATGAAGATGGGGATTGATGATGCAAATACCAATTTATAGCTTTAAAATCCCTAAATCTTTCCTTTGCAAAACTGATGTAGAAGAAGACTAGAGAGATTGAGAGTATTTGGGTGATTTGTGTGTTTTGTGTGTGTGTGTGTGTGTTGGTGTTGATCAAAAGGAGACAGAGAGATAGGGGGGGGGGGGCTTGGTGTTTCCCTCCCTGCCTTTCATTTACAATTTTGGTCCATGTGGCCAAAATTAGATTTATACCTTACCCCTAATTTGGTAAAATGCTTACGATTAAATACCGTTTGGCTAATAGGTTAAAATGTAAAGTAATGGTATTTTCCTTCGTGTCATTTTAATTAAGACAAGTCAATAAAGTTTCGTCAAAGTGAACTTTACAATATTAAGTCTAGATAGTCTTTTTATTTCGTACAGGACATAACCTTTAAATATAATTTAAAGTTATTTTAAAGACTCGGCATTCGTCTAGATAGCTAATAGTCTACGTCAACAAGATACGTCTACTTTGACTAAGTCAAAAGTCCAAAAGTCTAATAAGTTCCACGTCAAATGACTGTCTAATTGAGATTAGGACTAACCCGATGTTAATTAATTACGAGTTGTCACATGTGGCACTTACTAATCACGAGGGGCATTCCCATGATTAGGCCTCAGCCAACCCACGACACCTTCCTTGCTCTTCCTCACTGCCACATCAGCTTTTCTCTCTCCTAAAACACCTCTTCCTCACTCACTACCAACCCCACCTCTTCCTCACCTCTTCCTCAACTCTTCCTCAACTTTTATTTTATTTTAATATATCAAAATAAAAAACACAAACTTAATTTTATTTATTAAAAAACATTACATTACATTAAATAAAAACACATTACATTAATATAAAAAAAACATAACAAACAAAGTACATAATTAAAACATTACATTTAAATTAAAACTAGATGAAATTAAACTACATTATTCAAACTAAATAAAACTACTCGTCGCCCTCGTCCTCGTCGGCCTCTTCCTCGTCTTCCTCGTCTTCGGCATTTGCATAGAACCTGCTCCCCCACTTTTCTTGCAGGTGTGCTCGATATGCCATGTGAGCCTTCAAGTCTTTCCTCGACAGACCCGTAGGAATCGGTTTTGCCAAAAACTTCATGGCATCCCTAATCTGGGCATCTTCCAAAGCCTCTTGTTGGGCTCGAAGATACGCAGTAAGAGTTTGGGCCGCTTCCGAACCCGATGACCGGTTAGATGTAGCATCGGACGAACTAGACAACCTCCGGCTTACGTTGCGACCCGGTGGTCTCCTTATCGGGTCCTCACCAAATAACCCCTCAAATGGTTGACCCGTTTGATTTGCAGCCGGGGTCGAACCACGAGGAGTATCATCGGCAGTCAAATCTACCGCCGGAGCCGGTTGCCTACTCGTCGAGGCGTTGTCGTTCCAAAAGATGACCACGTCATGAAGAAGGTCATAGCACTTCTGGTAATGCCAATGTTTCTCCCCTGTCGTTCTCTTGTACAACTCTATGGCCGCGTCGGACACCTGTTTGTCATCAGCTCCGCTTTGCCGGCCATGCTCACTAACTCTCTTCAACGCCGTGCCAAACTCCTTAACACCTTTTTTTATCCTGCTCCATTTGCCATGTATTTGGCTTTTCGTACAGGAGCCAAATCTTGTTTCCCTGTTAAACATTTCCTTAATTTTATTCCAAAAAATGGCATCTGTTTGATTCCTACCCACGACCGAGTCCTGCGAATAATGCACCCAACAACGTGCCAACAATTCGTGGTCGTCATCCTCCCAATTTCTTTTCTCAAGCGGTTTCTTGGGCCTCCTTCTCCCCCCAGGACCACGAGTTTCAACTTCATCTTCATCAAAAAAAAACAAAAACAAAACCGTTTGATTTTGAAATTTAAAAAAAAAAGTTTTTTTTTTGTTTGATTCTGCCTCACCGACCCCACATGCACGCTCCCCGCTCGTCGTCCTCCTTCTTCCCATCGACACGGCTCCATCGAAGAGGCTCACGAACTACCCCCTGCCAACGGCCTCCTCGTCGACGAGTTCCACGAACAAGCCAAGGAAGAGCCGTTGGCTGAGGCCTAAGAACTCCAGACAGACTCCCTCCCCCCCCCCATTTTAATTCTTATTTGTAAACAAATAAAAAAATAAATACAGAATTTGAATATTAACGGATAGTTTGAAATAGTAACGGCTAGTTTTCAAATTTCTACTTTTCCACCTATAAATACTCTCACCCTCTCATTCCAAAAACACAACAAAAAATTTCAAAAAATCCAGAACACACACACACACCTTTAACAATGAATTTTGGGCGAGGGAGAGCACGCAATGAACCAACCCGTGCTATCGGACAACCGCAACCCACACGAGGCAGAGCACGAGGGCAAACCGGCCAAGGAAGAGCACGAGGCGAAGCAAGTCGTACTCCCATTCAGTCACCCATTCAGCCCCAACCTGAACCTCAACCATTACACCCACGACATCTTCAATTCACCCTGACGGCGGAAATTTCTGTCCGACCAAACTTGCGACCAACGAACGACTTCACTGATGAAGAATTCAACGAGGCATTTGATGATACCATGGCTCAAATCGAAAGCGGACAACTTAGGCCAGTTACATGTGGTCAGAACCGAATTCAAGATGATGGTCGACCTGAAGGATACGAGACCGACCCTGGTGAAGAATACGTGAACGATTTTCAGTCGGAAGAGGAAGATTATCACTATGAATACCAGCGCCGTAATGACGGTGACAGTGACATTTCATCAACCGATTCCCTTTATGGTTGGCGTTAAGTGGTTAATTCGTGTTAGTGTTTAATTTTTATTTAATGTTCTTAATTTTATTCCAAAAAATGGCATCTGTTTGATTCCTACCCACGACCGAGTCCTGCGAATAATGCACCCAACAACGTGCCAACAATTCGTGGTCGTCATCCTCCCAATTTCTTTTCTCAAGCGGTTTCTTGGGCCTCCTTCTCCCCCCGGCACGACCACGAGTTTCAACTTCATCTTGGTTGTTGTGGTTGATGTTGTTGTTGGTGTTGGTATTGGAAAGCCATTTGAGCTTGGGCTAACGCCATTCGTTGTTGTTCGTTCCAATTATTACCCATAATTGGATTGTAACCCATAGTGTTATAAAATGGTTGTGAAAATGGGTTCACGAAACAACTTGCAGGAGGACCCATAGGGGGCAGCGGGTTTGAAGAACCTGTCGGTTGGCTTGTTTGCCCTTGGTTTGTTGATGAACTCGCCGGTGCCGGGAAGTCGAAAATTTGTTGCCACATATCGGCACCAACGTTTTGATTTTGGTTGAAGTTATCATTGTTGTTGTTCATGATTTTGGTTAAGGGGAAGTTAAAGAAATTTTTTAATTTGAAAGATAGAAAGGAATGTATGTGTGTGTGTTATTTGAAAATTGAAAGTGAAATGAGAAATGAAGGTGAAATGGTTGTTTAAATAAAAAAGAATAAAGGAAAAAAACAAAAACAAAAACAAAACCGTTTGATTTTGAAATTTAAAAAAAAAAGTTTTTTTTTTGTTTGATTCTGCCTCACCGACCCCACATGCACGCTCCCCGCTCGTCGTCCTCCTTCTTCCCATCGACACGGCTCCATCGAAGAGGCTCACGAACTACCCCCTGCCAACGGCCTCCTCGTCGACGAGTTCCACGAACAAGCCAAGGAAGAGCCGTTGGCTGAGGCCTAACTACCACAGAGTCACAGACAGACTCCCTCCACAATTCCCCCCCCCCCCCCCATTTTAATTCTTATTCTAAATAAATATAAAAATAAATACAGAATTTGAATATTAACGGATAGTTTGAAATAGTAACGGCTAGTTTTCAAATTTCTACTTTTCCACCTATAAATACTCTCACCCTCTCATTCCAAAAACACAACAAAAAATTTCAAAAAATCCAGAACACACACACACACACACACACTTTAACAATGAATTTTGGGCGAGGGAGAGCACGCAATGAACCAACCCGTGCTATCGGACAACCGCAACCCACACGAGGCAGAGCACGAGGGCAAACCGGCCAAGGAAGAGCACGAGGCGAAGCAAGTCGTACTCCCATTCAGTCACCCATTCAGCCCCAACCTGAACCTCAACCATTACACCCACGACATCTTCAATTTACCCTGACGGCGGAAATTTCTGTCCGACCAAACTTGCGACCAACGAACGACTTCACTGATGAAGAATTCAACGAGGCATTTGATGATACCATGGCTCAAATCGAAAGCGGACAACTTAGGCCAGTTACATGTGGTCAGAACCGAATTCAAGATGATGGTCGACCTGAAGGATACGAGACCGACCCTGGTGAAGAATACGTGAACGATTTTCAGTCGGAAGAGGAAGATTATCACTATGAATACCAGCGCCGTAATGACGGTGACAGTGACATTTCATCAACCGATTCCCTTTATGGTTGGCGTTAAGTGGTTAATTCGTGTTAGTGTTTAATTTTTATGTTAAGTGTTATGTACTGTTTTAATTTCATGTAATGTGTTTAAAATAAATGTAATGTTTTCAAAATAAATGTAATGTTTTAATTTCGTGTGATATATTAAATAAAATAAATAAAACATAGATATATTAAATAAAATAAGTAAAACATTTATAATAAAAAGACTAAAACATACATAACATAAGTAAAACATAGAATAAAACATACATAAAAACCGAATAACATAGATAGATATCTGGAACATAGATAAAAAACTAAAACATCTTCGATAAAATCACATCATAAATATTGGACTTGTTCGTAGCAATTCCCACTCCGTGATGTAGATAAAGTCAGGATGCGTGAAACGATACTCGGTTAAAGCAGCTTCGAGAACCATCTCGTTTTCTCCGTTGTTCAAACGAGCATAGATGTGCTCGAACGTGTGAATTGAGTTGCGCATCTTCCGCCATTTTCCTTGCAAACTCTCAAGGCTCCTTTGCTCGCCTGGATGATTTTCTAGATTAATAAAGACTTCCCTTA
The DNA here is from genome assembly GCA_034093135.1 of Erigeron breviscapus. Lineage (NCBI taxonomy): Eukaryota > Viridiplantae > Streptophyta > Magnoliopsida > Asterales > Asteraceae > Erigeron > Erigeron breviscapus. Next base: position 19,715,649 of record CM067175.1, on the reverse strand, counting down.
CACGGCTCCAAAATGTTCTTTGTTGTTGGTAAATCTCTACATTTGGATCTTCTGTTACCTCAAGCCAAGCTCTCGCTAAATTCGTAGTCTCACCTTGAGTCCAAGCTCTAGCCATTTGTTGTTTGAGTGTATAAAAATTAAGAGAAGAATGAAGAAAATGAGAAGAAGAAGAGATAAAATGAGGAATGATTTGTGAAATGGTAATGTATGTGTATATATAGATTATAAATTTAATGAATATTAAAAAAAAAAGGTTGAAACGGTCAAAAGGCACAAAAAAAACAAAGGCATGCATTGATTTGGGACGCGTTATGGAACCACCGGGGCACGATTTTTTAAAAGCGGAACGCCGCCCGGGATTGAGCTCGGGCGTTCCGGGGGCGTTCCGGCTGGTATTTTCGAGAGGGAACGGGCTACTCCTCTTAGTCTGAAAAGACGGAGGCTTTCCAATTACAGCAACTTGAAAAAGAGATAAAGAGAGCATACTGTCGAAAAATGAAGTGGGTAAAATACATAAAAGAAACCCGTGATATCTTTAAACAGGTTCTGCATTATTAAAACAATTTGAATATGTTCAACTACATATGTCTACGTCTATTTTATTGACTTGTGTTATTTCCTTGATCTTTGTCTCAACTCTCAAGAAGCAAGGGTCTACATAACCAGTGGAAAACGCTATTGGGGGTTACTTTCTGTAAAAATGCTACTTCGATTGATTATTGAAATAAAACCTAAAATCTATTACAACTCGATAACAATGATCTGTCCACAAATGTGTGCAGATCTAAAACTGGATTGTCCACAAATGTGTGCAACCCTAAACAATATAGTAACCTTACAGACTCATTATCAAACGAACAAAAATAACCCTAATATTATGATGGAAGATTGAGTCAGAAGGAGGAGAAACAATAAAGAAACAAATACGTAGATAGACTCAAAAGATATGAACCCTAATCCTAAACGTCTTGTATTTATACTGATCAGCTTTCCATACTTTAACATTTTTGGTACCTGCAAAATATAATGATAACAGAAAATACCCTCTGACTTACCTTCTTACCAGTAATTGCAGAATAAGTCCCTGAAGAATATCAAACTTAGAAGTTTGACACCAAACATGATAATAAATTTAACATCCTCCCTCAAACTAATAAGAGAACAGGAAGATTATACTCTTTTAAACATGTCATGCATATTGAGTTTTTTGAACAGATCACAAAAGTGAGCATCTCCTAAACCTTTTGTGAAGATGTCTGCTACTTGATCATAAGAATCAATTTTGATAGTAGAGATCATACCTGAACTTACCTTCTCTCTTACAACATGAAGGTCTATCTCAAAATGTTTTGATTTCTCATGAAACACAGGATTAGCAGCTAATTGAATAGCAGAATTATTATCACAGTACAAGCTTACAGGAAGTAAGTTTGTCACACCCAATTCAGACAGTATATTTGAAATCCAAATGATTTCACAAGTAGCAGATGCCATGCATCTATATTCAGCTTCTGTGGAAGATCTGGATATAGTATCTTGTTTCTTGATATTCCATGACACTAAAAAGTTCCCAAAGAAAACACAAAAACCAGAAACAGATTTTCTAGTACTAGGGCATTTTGCCCAGTCAGCATCAGCATACACACTAAGCTTCAAATCACAATTTTTTTCAAACTGAATACCAGAACTGTTTTTTAAATATCTAAGAACTCTTAAAGCAACTTTAACACTAGTAAGAGAGTAATCATACTTACTTTGAATGAAGCCATGTTCAATTAAAGAGAGTAATCATACTTACTTTGAATGAAGCCATGTTCAATTTAAGCACTAGTAAGCTTAGCATTCCATTGTCTAGGAGCTTGTTTGAGACCATAAATTGATTTAACAAGTTTACAAACTTTGTTAGATCCATACTCAGAACAACCAAGAGAAAGATCCATATACACATCCTCTTTCAAATCACCATACAAAAAAGCATTGTCAATATCAAGTTGAAACAGTTTCCAACCTTTATTTATAGCCAAATTAATCAAACATCTCACAGTGACCATTTTAACTACAGGACTAAAAGTCTCATCATAATCAAAGCCATCTCTTTGACTGTAACCTTTAGAAACTAACCTAGCTTTATATCTTTCAACCTCCCCTGAAGCTTTATATTTGATTTTGTAAATCCATTTGCATCATATAGTTTTCCTACCACTAGGTAAATCAGTAATTTCCCAGGTATTGTTTTTATATAAAGCTTCAAGTTCATTATTTATTGCCTCAATCCATTTTGGGTCTTGAATAGCTTGGTTATAGGTTTTTGGTTCAACAGATTTATTGAGGTTAAAACAGTAATTAATATTACTCAACTTAGAATAGCAAACAAACTTATCCAACCCATACTAATACTAGACCCCACAATATAGTCATTTAGTCTAACAGAAGGTTTTGAAGATCTTTCAAATCTTCTTAGACCAGTACTATTCTCAATAATTCTAGAAGACTCATCCATATGAACTTGACCTTGATTCAAAGACTGATCATAAATACCCTCAGGGATCACATTGTCATCTATGGGTGTTGCAGTGTTATTAGGTAACCGTGGTGCACCTTGGCCACCATTAGAACCAAGCTGACTGTTGCCATCACCATAAGATGTACTAGTACCAGAACTAGAAGTGTGTTTCCCTTCATCATTGGGTTTATTTTGACTGTCATTATTAATAGTATTAAAAAAATTAAGTTGATCATTTTCAGTAGACATATCAAAACCAGTAATAACATCAGTTTGAGAAGTATTTTTCAATTTGAAAGGATAAATTGTCTCATAAAACTTTACATCCCTAGAAAAGAAGACAGATTTGGTTTCAAGATTGAATAATTTGTAAGCCTTTTTGACACTAGAATAACCAATTAAGACACATTTTTCACTTCTTGGAGTGAACTTATCAGAATTATTTAAGATAGTAGAAAAGCATAGACAGCCAAAATTTCTTATATGGGAAAGACTTGGTTTTTTATTGTAGACAAGTTCATATGGAGATTTTCCTTTTAAGACAGAGGAGGGTAACCTGTTCACAAGATAAGTAGCAGTTAACACACATTCAGACCAAAAACTAAGAGGAAATCCTCCCTGAAACATTAAACTTCTTGCAACATTAAGTAAATGCCTGTGTTTTCTTTCAGCAATACCATTCTGCTGTGGAGTATAAGCCACAGTGGTTTGGTGAATAATACCATTTGAATCAAGAAAGACACTTAGCTTGTTGTTCACAAATTCTGTTCCATTATCAGTTCTAATTATTTTTACTTTTATATCAAACTGATTTTGTACCAAGTTTACAAAGGAAACAATCATATCAGTAACTTCATCTTTGGTTTTTATTAAGTAAACCCATACAGCCTTTGAATAATCATCAACTATAGTCAAAAAAATATTTGACACCATCCCTGCTATTAACTTTATAAGGTCCCCATAGGTCTAAACGAACAAGTTCACCAATTCTATATGTTTTATGATCACTTAATGGAAAACGTTCTCTTGTTTGTTTATCTTTGTGACAGATTTCACAAGGTGAAATGTAAGAATTTTTCCCTAGACCTAAGTCATCTTTTAAGATAGCAAGAACAGGATCAGCAGGATGACCAAGCCTACTGTGCCACAAAGACTTAGAGACATGGTAGGAATGACTAGTCACAGAATTATTACACTTACCAACAATAATAGTATCATGATCAAAAATGTACAATCCACTTTTCTCACTACCAGTCCCCAATACTTTCTCCCTTTTCAAATCCTGTATATAACATTTGTTCTCATCAAACCAACAAAGAGTTTATTATCTTTAATCAACTTATGGACAGACAGTAGACTGACACAGTATTCAGGGACAACTAAAACATCATACAGAATCACATTTTCAGTAATTTTAAGATTACCAACTTGAGTAACTTTAGCAAGTGTACCATTAGGGTGTCCTACAGTTAAATTTAACTCAGTCACATCAATAACATTGAACATATTAACTGAGCAGACAGTCATGTGATGATTAGCTCCTGAGTCAATAATCCAACCAATACTCACATGATCCCATTTTTTTCCAGAAGAAGCACAAAAATATTTATCAAAATTCAAATTAAACATCACACTATTATTAAAAAAGTTAGGTATACCTGCCATATTAGCATGCATACTTGCAGAAGGTTTCTCACTAATCAAACTTATCAGCTTTTGCACCTGTTCATTTGTAAAAGGTAGCACAAAACCAAACCAGAACCAGGAGTACTTAAAGAAGTATTATCAACTTTGGAATTAGCAATAAAGCCATTTTGTCTTATTGGATTAGGGTGTTTCTTAAAACCAGGTGGATATCCAACTATTTCATAGCATCTTTCTATAGTATGGCCAATCATTCCACATTTTTTACAACTCAAATTAGGATTTTGACCTCTATTATTATTAAACTTCTTTTTGTTATCAAAGGACTTTGCAACAAAAGCAGTAACTTGAGGTTTTTTAGCAGTAGAAGAAGAAGTATGCATACTTTTAACAGAATTAGGATGACCACCCCTATGAGATTCTTCTCTAGACAGAATAGCAAAAGCACTTTTAACATCAGGCAAGGGGTCTTTAGCTAACAAGGTACTTCTAATAGGTGTGTAAACATCATCTAGACCCATCAAAAATTGCATTAATTTCATATGTTTATCTTGGGTTTGAACTTTAGTTCTAGCTTCACAAGTGCATGCATGAAGTTTTGTCAAAGTATCAAATTCTCTCCAAAGAGCATTCATTTTATGATAATAGTCAGACAAAGGAGCACCATTTTGTTTCAGATTATTAATCTTTTGCATACAATTAAACACAATAGAACCATCAGTCTTATCATAAGTTTCAATTAATTCATTAATTCCATACTTCAGAAGCATTTTCAGAAAACACAGAAGCAAGATACAATTCTTGAGAAATAGTACCTAAAATCCAAGACAGTACAACTGCATTACATTTCTCCCACTATTGGGACAGAACAGTACTAGTAGCATAAGCAGTTTTAACCACAGTTCCATCAACAAAACCCATTTTATTTTTGGTTTGTAAAGCTAACTTCATTGCACTAGCCCATACTCTATAATTTTCAGTTCCAAGTAATTTAAAAGAGATCAAAGGTGTACCAAGAGTATCATTAGCATGCAGATGCAGAGGATTACTAAGATCTAAACTGGTTACCAAAGTACTATCACCCATTATCACAAACAGTTACCAAGTATTTCACAGAAATCACACGAACAAATAAGCAGATAATTCAAACTAAGAACACATAGCAAAAAAGGAAAAAACAGTAATAAGAAACTGGAGTTTCTAGATCACACAATGATTCACACAATAATGGGATCAAACTACTACCAGGATTCCTGACTTCTAAAGAAGTAGGTCAAGGCAGCCGTAAAATCCTATGTGCAAATCAAGGCAATCAACCAGTAAGAAGAATGAAAGAAGACTTACAGAGATTGATTAGAAATAATCAATCAATATCAGCGGAAACAATTTTTGACGGATGATGAGCGTCCATTTTGTGATAAAAACCCCTATCGAAAGGCTTCATTTCTATGTCTTAAATGAGTCAATATTCCGGAACTATCGGTACTTAATGGATTCTATGTTTACGCAGGTTCACAGAAGATGCAAGTGAGGGTAAATGGCATCAAGTGACTCAAGATGAAGGCCTATGAAGTTACAAGATACAAGGAGGTGATTCGGGAGCCGAACGAAGCAATACGAGAAGCAGCAGGAGCTGCCAGCGCCGCCGGCACCTTGCAAGTGCCGCTGGGCGGCCCAGATCAGCAACCGACTTATTTCACTATTTAAGCAGAAGCAGCCCTCAAAACCCTAAGAGCGAGCCGATTTAGCAGCCCTAGCCGCCCACATCAAACCCTAGGTCGACTTTGCAGATTCCAAAGAGGTTTTGGAGCTTCTAACACCTTCCGATCTTCATCCTCAACGTAGATATACTCTTTTATTTACTTTCAGTTGGTAAACAATGTCTTTCATCTTTTCAGACTTTGTTATTCCTTTAATAATGTCAGGCTAGTAGGCTGAATACTTGTTTGGATCGATGTGATCATGTAGACGTTTATCTATTTTACTTTATTTGTTAGATCTGTTGGAGTGTGTTTTACTGTTTGTCGTAGATCCATGCTTTACTAGTTCTTCATATTATTATCGGTTCTATATCTGCATGTATTGATTTAATTCTGATGATCGGTCTATAATCATACACTAGGATTAATCCATAAGGATGGAAAACACTAGTCGGTCTTTAACTAGATGTAAAAGGTGATTCACTTGTAACTGAGGGATCCAGAACCATAGTAATTAGGATGAATAGAACATGATGCTTAACAATGTCAGACGTGATCCAGTGACTTGGAAACGAGCACTGTGGTCACCGGAGAGAATTACTATCTGGCCATGGCTTAAGAGCCGGGTAACTAAAAGATGAATTAGTAACACAAACTTTAGTTCATTAATGCTTAAACAATGAATCTAACGAGAATTTGTTTATAGTAGTGTGAGTCTAGGGACAACACTAGTTACTTAGGCAAAGTGAATCTAACGAGAATCTGAGCCGTGATGAAGTTTCCAATAGTCTAGCAAGTAGGTAGAATGATATTTGGTCGTACCATGAGATCTGAGATGCCAAACAAGTATTTTAATTTAATTATTGTTATTTGCTTTTTCAAACTATTTTCAGACTAAGCCTCTCGCTGAATAAGCGGTTGCGGCTTCTATTTACTTTTCAGTATTTTAATTAGTTTAATAGGAAATCGTGACAACCCCTAACCGCTAGAATTACACGTATTACTAGATTAGGTAAAAGCAACGCGTCCCTGTGAACGATCCTGTACTTATCACTTAACTATACTACATCTGATCGGGTCCCCTGTCCGTTAAGGTGTGTGTTTGTGTTTTGAGATAATTACTTGTACAACATTTTATAAATTTAAACACTAAGAAAAACCCATACCATCAAGTGTTTTGGTGCCGCTGTCGGGGACGCGAGGCATTCTTAATTTAGCTAGTATTTTCATTTTCTTTAAATTTTCAAAAATCCAAAAAATATTTATATTTTATCGTTTTTAGTTATTAAGTTTAGATTGTTCGAATTTAGGTTTATTTTGTTTTTGAAGTTACTAATCGTTTTCGTGTTTCGTGTTTGTTTTCGTTCTTGTTTTCTCTTTCTTTCATTTTCGTTTAGTGTGTTTCAGCTTAAGATAGGTACAATGCATTGGAAAGGATTCGATGAACCTGTTTCAGGAATGGCGGAAGACGTCAAAATGGAAAAAAGCGAAAACATGATATGTCCAGAAGGCCCCATCCCCGCTGGGAGGGTACCAGCGCCCCTGGGTAGTACTGTGTGATCACCGAACTGCCCGTTTCACACTTAGACTGCTTGTGGACCATTCGATAACAGTCAGGAAGGCGTCTTGAGACATAATGTGGAATGTTTCGAGCAACTATGGTTTGAAAGTAGGGAAAATGCATGGATTCGTATGAAGGAAACCGTAAACTTGCTTGAAGATGAGGATTTGAAGCCCGCGGAATATGTGCCTTGGTTTTATCACGGGTTACGAGATGAAGAAAGAGCCAGGCTATGCTATGAAGCCGCAAGCAATTTATTCTTGAACAAGACAAAGGAGGCACTAGAGTTTCTCGAAAGAAAGGTGCATCAAGAAGAACAAGAGTACAAGGAAAATCATCATTTCATAAGCAAGCTCAAATCGCAAGGAGTATTCAAAGGATGGCGTGGAAAGCATCTTGGGAGAGAAACCAGATGAAAAGAAGTATGATTGGAGGTATGCCGAGCAGAAAATGGCCAAGAAGGAACCAAAAAGTGAAGAAGAAGACGAATTGGGAACCATTTGGAACCACCAGCGCCGCTGGAAGCCTCTGGAGGTTCCAGACAGTCTTTCGAGCGGGATTCCAGGAACTCAGACCAATTTCGCGTGCCTATAGGATTTAGGAGATGGTTTGATAGAGATTTACAAGCCGCCTACGAGTATGAAGTGAAATGCATCGAAGTCAAAGAAGAAGAAAAGAACAACAACGGTGATTATATGGAAGAAGAGTTACATTTTGACTTTGAGACTACCGACCCGGTCTTGGACATGCAAAACTTCAAGCAACACGAATATGAAGAAGTGGATGAGTCATGGGAGCGTATGAAACAGATCGTGAGGAGAGTAAGGAAGAAAACATATTGTGACGATTTGGAGGTCACAGATTTCTTCTATTATGGGATGGAGGATTATGCTCGACGAGCCATAGATAAAGCCGCTTATGGATGTTTCCATACTCAACCAGCCGAGTTTAGAATGAAGATCTTGAACGATGGGTTCTATGAAGCCGAGTTTGAAGAATCCGAAGAAGAAAAGGAAGATGGAAACAAAGAATGGGAAAAAACACAAATTTTAGCAAAAGAAGGCAAAAGAGGAGAAGAGGTGCCCTATATTGTGAGGATACGTCATCAGCTTGAATTAAAGGGAATGCTAAGAAAGTTCAAGCAAGAGAATGGAGAGTCGGTAAAGGTAGCATGGAAAAGGATAAAAACCCTACATGAACATTGTGCAATCTACGAAATTGACCGTGCTACCTTGTTGAAGAAGTTCGCTGACGGATTGAAAAGAGAAAGTGCAGATATGATCAGAAGGATCTTAGAAAAGGAACTTATGGAGGCTGGAGTTTACATAGCTTACGAATTCCTTGAAAACGAGGTGTATGCGCGAATAGAGAATAAAATGGAGGCGGAAAGAAAAGACAAGAAAGTACAGAAGGAGAAATTCTTGGAAGAATTGAAGGAATTCCATATTGATCAAAGAAGGAAAAAGACACTGCTCGGGACAAGGAAGAATCCGAATCGTGCAAAATCGCAAAACCGAGCACTGCCACGGAGGCACCAGCGCCGCTGGGCAAGCCCAGCGCCACTCAGGGATACCCAGTGCCGCTGGTAAACCCTACAGCTTCGATTTTTACGAAATCAAATTGGTTACCACCCAACCAGCCCTGGAAATGAAACACCGATCGACGTGGAAATGGTTGAAGCTACTGAAGCACGAAGGAACTCAGAAAACTTGGAGGAGAGGAAAGGAACGAACGTCAAAGAAGCCATAAGTCACTTCGAACGATTTCCAACGGGTACCGGCCCCCGGCCGACCCCGTATTCTTCCTCAACCTAGTTCCTAGGCCGAGTCCGGCTGAAGACTCGTTAAACTTAGCGCTTCTTGGGAGGCAACCCAAGCCGTATTTTTATTTTTTATTTTTATTTTTATTTTTATTTTTAGGAATATGTGACTAATTGCAATTAAGTGAATTGTTTTAAATTTTATCATTTGTGACCTATTTTTATGAGTATGTCTTTAGAATCATAGATGCAAGCTTTCAACGGATCAAGGAAACAAGTAACTTATTGCAATCGTATTTCGTTTTTATTTTTTATTTTATGTTTTAGCTTGTTATTTTCCATTTTTTATATCTTGATTGAAGTGTGCAGGAGTATTTAGCTTTGTATTATGAGGAAAACCATGCACTTGGTCAAAAGCTAAGTGTGGGGGAATGCCCGAAGCAAATCGTGAAGGAAAATCAGACGTCGAAGCACGTACAGGACCTCAAAGCGCCGCTAGGAGACCTCCAGCGACGCTGGGAAAGCCACCTGGGCTTCCCAGCGCCGCTCACCCTTCCAGCGCCGCTGGACCTGCACTTGTGCAGTCCAGCGCCGCTCCCAGCCTAAGCCAGCGCCGCTCCCGTCCAGCGCCGCTCAGGCTTAGCCACGCCGCTCCCGTTCCAGTCTGCACACCAGATCGCGAAAAATCCAAAAAAATCAGAAAAATTCAAAAAAATCAAAAAATCAGAAAACACCAAAAAGAAAAGAAGATGGAGAAAGCATCAATGGATCGCCATCAAACGGAGCCGACTCAAGTCTTTGAAGATTCAACATCATTCAAGTCACTCCACAAATGCCATCTTCAACAACATTCATGCAATTTAAGCCCGGGAAGTTTCGTTAATCCTTTAACTTTTTGTGTTTTTCCTATTACCCTTTTTGTTATGTCTTGATCAGTACAACGAGGACGTTGTACAATTTAAGTGTGGGGGGATGGAATAGGAAAAACCCGTGGTTTTATTGCTTGAATAATCATAAGTTTTCTACTACTTATTTCATGCAAATTTAAAATTTTTCTTGTGTCTGAAAATCATTTTGAGAATATAAGCTTTGCAAGTAGACAAAAGATGACGATAACTAAGCAATATTAGCTTTGGTAGATGAACGATTAGTTAGGACTGTTAGTTTAACTATAGATTTGTGGCTGTTCATTTTTCCAAATGGATTAGAGCTTAGACTGAAACTGAATGCGATTATGTTTGCCATAACACATTTAACCGGACTTTAATATGCCTAGCAAGTTTGAGCTATCTAGTCATTAGCATAGGTGTATTAATTGGACTTAATTATATACGTGCTTGTGTAGGAACTAGTTTAGACGTATGGTTCGCCTTAATTCTTACACTATTGATTGTGAACTAGTTACATGCGGAGTAAGTGTATGAGTCATCTGGGGTCTCTGATAATGTCTATTGCATGAATAATGTAATAATCTTAAGAAAAGGCAATCAGTAGATTAAATAAAAAGAGTTCAAAGAACTATTAACGAGTAAAATCTATACGCATCAAGTTATGTCGCTTTACGCGTGGGGAACCACCGACCTGTCACCGCTGTCTTGATGTAAGGTATAAACTCTAACCATTAGTTGAGTTATGTCGCTCTGCGAGTGGGGAACCACCGACCTGTCACCGCTGTCTCAACTATTAAAGATGATAATATCGTATAACTGCTTTAGTGTTTAGCTAGTGAGCATGACTGTAGTGTGAGAGTATGTCTAAGTAGTGACTCACAAGTACACAAACGATGAAATATAAATGCCTTGCTAGTAGCTAGTAGTTCTGATTGCTATACAAACCTTAATTAAGTGCTTAACTAGTCAGCAGAAGGAAGTAAGATTGAGCTGTAGGACATGTGGAATTATAGAACGGTTTTAGAGGTATTAACACAAATATAAGGTTGACTTGTAGTTTTAATTGACTAATTATCTTGCCTCTAGCTATAGCTTACTGATTTTGTCTAAAGCTTTCTCAAATCATTTTGCATGACTGATCTTTAAAATGTTTTCAATAAAGTAGAATAACATGAACACTTAAGATGTCCGCTCATCAATGTTTTATTTTCTTGGACTATTTGCTTGAGGACAAGCAAAGACTTAAGTGTGGGGGTATATGATGAGCGTCCATTTTGTGATAAAAACCCCTATCGAAAGGCTTCATTTCTATGTCTTAAATGAGTTAATATTCCAGAACTATCGGTACTTAATGGATTCTATGTTTACGCAGGTTCACGGAAGATGCGAGTGAGGGTAAATGGCATCAAGTGACTCAAGATGAAGGCCTATGAAGTTACAAGACACAAGGAGGTGATTCGGGAGCCGAACAAAGCAATACGAGAAGCAGCAGGAGCTGCCAGCGCCGCAGGCACCTTGCCAGCGCCGCTGGCCCAAGCCCAGCGCCGTTGGGAGCCCATCCAGCGCCGCTGGGCGGTCCAGATCAGCAACCGACTTATTTCACTATTTAAACCGTAGCAGCCCTCAAAACCCTAAGAGAGAGCCGATTTAGCAGCCCTAGCCACCCACATCAAACCCTAGGTCGACTTTGCAGATTCCAAGGAGGTTTTGGAGCTTCTAACACCTTCCGATCTTCATCCTCAACCTAGATCTACTCTTTTATTTACTTTTAGTTGGTAAACAATGTCTTTCATCTTTTCAGACTTTGTTATTCCTTTAATAATGTCAGGCTAGTAGGCTGAATACTTGTTTGGATTGATGTGATCATGTAGACGTTTATCTATTTTACTTTATTTGTTAGATCTGTTGGAGTGTGTTTTACTGTTTGTCGTAGATCCATGCTTTACTAGTTCTTCATATTATTATCGGTTCTATATCTGCATGTATTGATTTAATTCTGATGATCGGTCTATAATCATACACTAGGATTAATACATAAGGATGGAAAACACTAGTCGGTCTTTAACTAAGATGTAAAAGGTGATTCACTTGTAACCGAGGGATCCAGAACCATAGTAATTAGGACGAATAGAACATGATGCTTAACAATGTCAGACGCGATCCAGTGACTTGGAAACGAGCACTGTGGTCACCGGAGAGAATTACTATCTGGCCATGGCTTAAGAGCCGGGTAACTAAAAGATGAATTAGTAACACAAACTTTAGTTCATTAATGCTTAAACAATGAATCTAACGAGAATTTGTTTATAGTGTAGTGTGAGTCTAGGGACAACACTAGTTACTTAGGCAAAGTGAATCTAACGAGAATTTGAGCCGTGATGAAGTTTCCAACAGTCTAGCAAGTAGGTAGAATGATATTTGGTCGTACCATGAGATCTGAGATGCCAAACAAGTATTTTAATTTAATTACTGTTATTTGCTTTTTCAAACTATTTTCAGACTAAGCCTCTCGCTGAATAAGCGGTTGCGACTTCTATTTACTTTTCAGTATTTTAATTAGTTTAATAGGAAATCGTGACAACCCCAACCGCTAGAATTACACGTATTACTAAATTAGGTAAAAGCAACGCGTCCCTGCGAACGATCCTGTACTTATCACTTAACTATACTACATCTGATCGGGTCCCCTGTCCGTTAAGGTGTGTGTTTGTGTTTTGAGATAATTACTTGTACAACATTTTTATAAATTTAAACACTAAGAAACCCATACCATCAACGGATTTAGGGTTTGTACGACAGAAACCCTAAACTTACACTAGCAACAACATAAACGATCAACAAATCAGCGATCTTCAACCAATCAACCCAAAAAACTGAGACATAAACCGATCTATCAAAAAACTTTAAGTTTTTCGATAAAAAACCCTAAAAATAACGAACCCTACTTTCTTCGATCGAAACCTCGCCTCTCTGATACCATGTAAAAATGCTACTTCGATTGATTATTGAAATAATACCTAAAATCTATTACAACTCGATAACAATGATCTGTCCACAAATGTGTGCAGATCTAAAACTGGATTGTCCACAAATGTGTGCAACCCTAAACAATATAGTAACCTTACAGACTCATTATCAAACGAACATAAATAACCCTAATATTATGATGGAAGATTGATTCAGAAGGAGGAGAAACAATACAGAAACAAATACGTAGACAGACTCAAAAGATATGAACCCTAATCCCAAACGTCTTGTATTTATACTGATCAGCTTTCCATACTTTAACATTTTTGGTACCTGCAAAATATAATGATAACAGAAAATACCCTCTGACTTACCTTCTTACCAGTAATTGCAGAATAAGTCCCTGAAGAATATCAAACTTAGAAGTTTGACACCAAACATGATAATAAATTTAACACTTTCAAATAAGTGGACACTCACAATGTAAAGATTAATCAGCACTTTACAAGCTTATATAATAAGCATGTCCATATAAATCAGGTTATCTTAATATATACTAAAAGACAATTGACATAACCTCAATTGACCAATCACAGCTCTCAATTTCTCTAATTTAATTAAATTAGCACATGTCATAATATAATTTACACATTTTTGTTTTCATCATCAATTTACACTTTTAAACCTTTTTCTTAAAATAATAATTTTATTGAATTAAAATACATAAAATTTAAAACTCATGTTTATCTCAAATATCCAACTAACTAAATAATTAAAAAAATATCTTTTTAATAAATAAAAAACCAATTTTACTTACAATTAGTCTTCATCCAACTGTAACTCTCAATTTCTCTAATTTAATTAAATTAGCATATGTCATAATATAATTTACACATTTTTGTTTTACATTATCAATTTACACTTTTAACCTTTTTCTTAAAATAATAATTTTATTGAATTAAAATACATAAAATTTAAAACTCATGTTTATCTCAAATATCCAACTAACTAAATAATTAAAAAAATATCTTTTTAATAACTAAAAAACCAATTTTGCTTTCAATTAGTCTTCATCCAACTATAATTATAATTTATTCAAGTTCTTTTTATTTACATTTATCAGATTAACAATGATTATATATAATTATATATATAATATATTATATATTTATATATATAAAAAATATATATCTAACTGATAACAATGATATAATCCAAAACTTTCATGAAAAACATATACCACAATAAAAACTACAAGAATTTTCTTTAATTGTATTATTCCAAAAAGAGTTACAACAGCAAGCCTTGACATGATATTGATAGACGAACAAGTTAAACACTTTCGTCAATATTCCAGTATTACGTTCGGTTACTCTGATTTCATTATATTATTCATGTTATAACACGCCGTGTATTTGACACGGGTCTAAATCAAGTTTCTACCAAACATTACCTACTTACGTTAATGACTAATCATGCTTTACCGGACATACCATTTTGTCTCACATAACAAAAACCATTTTGTGTCACATAACAAAATGTATCCAGGAAGTAGTAATACAATTACCGCCAAACTTAATAAAAAATAGACACAATAATCCCACTACCTTGTATGCCTGCCCCAATGGTTGTATAATAATACTTCCATACTTTGCAATGCAACCATATCATGGCCTGCAATTTATACCCAAATAAACACTACAATTTCATTGATCAATCAAAAGTAGACTTTCCATGTAGGACTTCACAGAGAAGGTTACAATGTGTCCAACAAACCTGAGATCCTTGATCCGTTCCGATAAGAGTCTGTAACATCCCAAACTTTTTATGTTGACCATTGACCAAGTCGTTAGTCAATGTTTACCTTCCGTTAGGTTTATGTGTTTAAATGATAAATATGCTATGTGATAATGACTACGGTCATTATATATGATTAATGTGCCTATGTGTTAATGATTAATTTCATTGAATATGTTCCGGTAAAGAGTTTAATATGTCTTATGATGAAGAAACATGTTACTAAAGTGATTAATTATAATGATACGAATTCCCGATATAGTTAAAGTGATGAAAAGTGTTCCCGTAAGAGTTCAATGGGCATTAAGTGAAAGATAGAAAGTCCAAGGGTCTAAATGACAAGTTTAGAAAAAGATGTACAGCAGATTAGGGTCATATACGTGACCTAATAGTTCTCATAATCAGATTTAATCTCAACTAAGAACTCTCTCAAGAACCCTAGCCTCTCTTTTGTTCCTACGTGATTCGGAAGCAATTCGGTGGTGATTTCTCTTAGGTTTTGATCCCTCAATCATCCCTACAGGTAATTCCTCATTCTAAGATCATAGGGTAATGGTCTTTGATAGATTTTGTCCACCCATCTTGGTTTAAGGGTTGGGTATGCTTTAATGTCAATCCGTTTATCGATTTCGAGTCATTCACGTGATTAATCGAGTGGTTAATGTGTGTGAGTAATTCAAAGATCAATTGATGGTTTCATGGTGTTAATTAAGTCTTAAAAGATGCCTTGAAGTGATCTACGAAGTTTCAGGTCGTGAGGGTTTTAGATAAGTTCGAAACGAATAAAACAAGAAAATCTGACCTTTTGGTTAATCTGCAGCCAGTGAGGCCCACTGGAATGTGGTGCGACCCACTAAGGGTCAGTTTGGGGTCAGAGTGTTTTCAGTGCGACCCACTAACTTTTTAGTGCGCCCCACTAACTGTACTTCACTAGTTTTGATCCGTTTAACTTATGTAATGAGTATTTAAGTGTCCTATAAGTATCCATAGGTTCCATAACTATCCTACAAGTTATTTAGGATAGATTATTGATTATATACTCGTTATAGGTTGTCAGGAATACTTGATAAGGATGGTTGATCGTTTATTGGTCATTTTGCACACGTTTGAGGTAAGATAACATCTTTTATCACATGAGGGACAACAAAACATAGTTTGAATAAGTTAACTTCCCTAAATGAATGTTTGTATGCTGGTATGTATTTGGGAATGTATGGGAGGTTATTATAGGATCGTGTATGATTATCATTGATGATGAATGGTAAGCTTATGTATGCTATGATGAAATGATAATATGTTTATTTATGAAATGATGTTATAATGGAATAAAGTAAATGACAAGCTCAAATGTATATGATGTAAAGATAAGACGATATGTTATAACACGATTTCTATCACCGAATTCAAGTCATCAATGGAGGTTTTGGTGAGTGTGTGTTCTTGGTGTTTGTGTGTGTTTTGAGAGAGAAAGTGTGTGTGTATGTAAAAGTTGGTGATTTTGTATTAAAAATTATGCAGGGATTAATCAAGGTTCTTCAAAAGTTATGATCTCTAAGGTATGAGAGGGGTATTTATAGGCTAACTATACAATTATGCTAATTTATCACAATTAGCCCCTCAACCTTAGTGATCATTTACCTATGACTTAATAACAAGAAAATCCTCTGATCTAAATTACAATTTATCACTATTTTTGGATTTCTAACATTCTCCCCCTTAGTGATATATTGTAATGAATGAAGTACGTGTTATCTTGTCTTGTAGGAATGAATTTGATGAGCCCGGTGGTGAAGACAATTGATGTGTTGAAACAAGTCTTCAAAGTTTTCTCTTTTGTCTTTGGAGAACTTGATTCAGTCTTGGTTTTGGACTTCTTGAAATTAAATCATGTGTTGATTCTCAATGTTCTTTAAGAACAGAGAATAATGAATGCGTGTGTGTCTTGAATCTTCGAGAATTGTTGAATCATGAATCAGAGTTGTCTTTTGAAATGTGGAAGGTATGAATCTTGGTTTTGAGTTTTCAATCTTCGATTCTTGAGTGAAATTCAACTTTTCGATTCTTCAGTTCTGATTCTTGAGTGAATTTCATCTTCTTGAAATAAAGTTTCATGAATATGTACTCTCCCCCTTGATATATGCATTGGAGTTTTTTTTTTTTTTTTTAATAAAATGTTGTTGTATGAATTGAAGATCTTGACTGAAGTGTGTTTGATGAAGACTCTTTTGAAGCTTTACTTCTTTGACTTGAATCTTCTAACCAATCTTTCAACCTTTTTGAAGCTTTGATCTTTTTCACATCAACTTGAACACTTTGGAGAGTAAGCATTTGAATGAAGTTTGGATGAAATTCTTATGAAGTAATCATGCTCCCCCTCAATCCATGAGTATAAACATTTTTGGAGCGTCTTTGGACTTTTGAAGCATCTTGAGTGAAAATCCTTTCATCTTCGGTTTCATTCTTATCTTTGAAGTCAATTCAGATTCCCCTTTTTAAAACCAAAATCTCAATCAACTGAAATCTAGTGAAAATCTGAACACAAGAGACTATTGACACATCATGAAGAATTTTCTCCCCCTATACACAAACTTTGATAAGCCTAGAACTTTGATAAGCCTAAACTTTGATAAGCCTAAATTGAAACAACCAAACACAAACTTTTATAAGCCTAGAACTTTGATAAGCCTAGAACTTTGATAAGCCTAAACTTTGATAAGCCTAAACTTTGATAAGCCTAAACTTTGATAAGCCTAAACTTTGATAAGCCTAAACTTTGATAAGCCTAAACTTTGATAAGCCTAAACTTTGATAAGCCTAAACTTTGATAAGCCTAAACTTTGATAAGCCTAAACTTTGATAAGCCTAAACTTTGATAAGCCTAAACTTTGATAAGCCTAAACTTTGATAAGCCTAAACTTTGATAAGCCTAGAACTTTGATAAGCCTAGAACTTTGATAAGCCTAGAACTTTGATAAGCCTAAACTTTGATAAGCCTAAACTTTGATAAGCCTAAACTTTGATAAGCCTAAACTTTGATAAGCCTAAACTTTGATAAGCCTAAACTTTGATAAGCCTAAACTTTGATAAGCCTAAACTTTGATAAGCCTAAACTTTGATAAGCCTAAACTTTGATAAGCCTAAACTTTGATAAGCCTAAACTTTGATAAGCCTAAACTTTGATAAGCCTAAACTTTGATAAGCCTAAACTTTGATAAGCCTAAACTTTGATAAGCCTAAACTTTGATAAGCCTAAACTTTGATAAGCCTAAACTTTGATAAGCCTAAACTTTGATAAGCCTAAACTTTGATAAGCCTAAACTTTGATAAGCCTAAACTTTGATAAGCCTAAACTTTGATAAGCCTAAACTTTGATAAGCCTAAACTTTGATAAGCCTAAACTTTGATAAGCCTAAACTTTGATAAGCCTAAACTTTGATAAGCCTAAACTTTGATAAGCCTAAACTTTGATAAGCCTAAACTTTGATAAGCCTAAACTTTGATAAGCCTAAACTTTGATAAGCCTAAACTTTGATAAGCCTAAACTTTGATAAGCCTAAACTTTGATAAGCCTAAACTTTGATAAGCCTAAACTTTGATAAGCCTAAACTTTGATAAGCCTAAACTTTGATAAGCCTAAACTTTGATAAGCCTAAACTTTGATAAGCCTAAACTTTGATAAGCCTAAACTTTGATAAGCCTAAACTTTGATAAGCCTAAACTTTGATAAGCCTAAACTTTGATAAGCCTAAACTTTGATAAGCCTAAACTTTGATAAGCCTAAACTTTGATAAGCCTAAACTTTGATAAGCCTAAACTTTGATAAGCCTAAACTTTGATAAGCCTAAACTTTGATAAGCCTAAACTTTGATAAGCCTAAACTTTGATAAGCCTAAACTTTGATAAGCCTAAACTTTGATAAGCCTAAACTTTGATAAGCCTAAACTTTGATAAGCCTAAACTTTGATAAGCCTAAACTTTGATAAGCCTAAACTTTGATAAGCCTAAACTTTGATAAGCCTAAACTTTGATAAGCCTAAACTTTGATAAGCCTAAACTTTGATAAGCCTAAACTTTGATAAGCCTAAACTTTGATAAGCCTAAACTTTGATAAGCCTAAACTTTGATAAGCCTAAACTTTGATAAGCCTAAACTTTGATAAGCCTAAACTTTGATAAGCCTAAACTTTGATAAGCCTAAACTTTGATAAGCCAAACTTTGATAAGCCTAAACTTTGATAAGCCTAAACTTTGATAAGCCTAAACTTTGATAAGCCTAAACTTTGATAAGCCTAAACTTTGATAAGCCTAAACTTTGATAAGCCTAAACTTTGATAAGCCTAAACTTTGATAAGCCAAACTTTGATAAGCCTAAACTTTGATAACCAAACTTTGATAAGCCTAAACTTTGATAAGCCTAAACTTTGATAAGCCTAAACTTTGATAAGCCAAACTTTGATAAGCCTAAACTTTGATAAGCCTAAACTTTGATAAGCCTAAACTTTATAAGCCTAAACTTTGATAAGCCTAAACTTTGATAAGCCTAAACTTTGATAAGCCTAAACTTTGATAAGCCTAAACTTTGATAAGCCAAACTTTATAAGCCTAAACTTTGATAAGCCAAACTTTATAAGCCTAAACTTTGATAAGCCAAACTTTATAAGCCTAACTTTGATAAGCCAAACTTTATAACCTAAACTTTGATAACCAAACTTTATAAGCCTAACTTTGATAAGCCAAACTTTATAAGCCTAACTTTGATAAGCCTAAACTTTATAAGCCTAACTTTGATAAGCCAAACTTTATAAGCCTAACTTTGATAAGCCAAACTTTATAAGCCTAACTTTGATAAGCCAAACTTTATAACCTAACTTTGATAACCTAAACTTTATAACCTAACTTTGATAACCAAACTTTATAAGCCTAAACTTTGATAAGCCAAACTTTATAAGCCTAAACTTTGATAAGCCTAAACTTTGATAAGCCTAAACTTTGATAAGCCAAACTTTATAAGCCTAAACTTTGATAAGCCTAAACTTTATAAGCCTAAACTTTGATAAGCCAAACTTTATAACCTAACTTTGATAACCTAAACTTTATAACCTAAACTTTGATAAGCCAAACTTTATAAGCCTAAACTTTGATAAGCCTAAACTTTATAAGCCTAACTTTGATAACCTAAACTTTATAACCTAAACTTTGATAAGCCAAACTTTATAAGCCTAAACTTTGATAAGCCTAAACTTTATAAGCCTAACTTTGATAACCAAACTTTATAACCTAACTTTGATAACCAAACTTTATAACCTAACTTTGATAAGCCTAAACTTTGATAAGCCTAAACTTTGATAAGCCAAACTTTGATAAGCCTAAACTTTGATAAGCCTAAACTTTGATAAGCCTAAACTTTGATAAGCCAAACTTTGATAAGCCTAAACTTTGATAAGCCTAAACTTTGATAAGCCTAAACTTTGATAAGCCTAAACTTTGATAAGCCTAAACTTTGATAAGCCTAAACTTTGATAAGCCTAAACTTTGATAACCTAAACTTTGATAACTCAAATAGTAGCTCTAGACACATCGTGATCAAATGAAGTCGGGGACTGGAGCAGAATGTCGCCCTTTTTCAATATCAACATCTTCCAAATGAAGAGTCAATAGAAATGTGAAAATCTCCGTGAGAAATAAAACAAGCATTTGTTAAGAAATACTTGAGTGGTTAGGAAAGATGTGCATTGCTTCACTGGGTCCATGAAGACTTCTTCAATATCGAGAAATCAACAAATGAAAATTGATAGGAACGTGTTGACCCGGCTTTTTGAGAATTTGGGGAGGGCTTTTGTTTCTTTTAGCCCTATCTCACATCATTATTTCACCGTAACCTCTCACTTTTCGACTTTTACTCCCTCCATCCTATTTGCACGAAAACAACATCACTCAAAATACCCTCACTATCTAATGAAAGAAGTGAATACTCCGGGGTTAGAACTCATCGGCGATGATGAAACTCATAGAGTAAATTTTGAGAAAAACTTATCACTCATGTGCAAACTAATCTCCGAACTCCATTTGATTGAAAATCATTGGAAAAACATCAAATGTGTGTATGAAAAAACATTTGAAACACATTTGAAGTTTTGAAAGTTTTTTGAAATGGAAAAAAACATTTGAAACACATTTGAAGTTTTGAAAGTTTTTTTTGAAATCACAAACTCCTCCTTAATCTATGCAAGAATTGATCAAAAATTTTCATAGAAAGGTGGAGCAAAAATTGTTTTTGTGAGATCAAAATGAGTAAAATCTTTGTTGTGATATTTTCGGAAAATTTGAGAGTCTATTGTGAACAAGATTTTTATTTGAGAAACACAAAGTTTTGCGTCAACAACAATGTTGAGAGTAAGACAGCTAGGGAGTACACAAAGGCGTTCAATCCGTCGCATCTTACATCAACAAGTTGGAGGCAATTAAAACATTTAAGCAAATGAAAATCCAATCAATTGTTCAAGATGAGACAGCAAGGGAGTACACAAAGGCGTTCGATCCTTCACTTCTCATATCAACAATTGAGAGTTTGAAAGTTTTATTTGAAAAAAAAACTTGATTGCTATTACACATACATATTCATATAAGAATACTTGGAAGTACACAAAGGCGTTCGATTCCTTGTTATCTTATATCAATTTATATGTATAATAACAAGATCTTAGAATGTATAAACACTCTAAAAATAAATATATCATTTAAGAACGGGTTGCATACATAGAATATGCAAGCCACCGAAATAAATATCTTTTTGTTTATTTTTGAAAATTTGCAATTTTGTATTTTGTTTTTCTGGAATGTGTCAAGAATTCCTTCAAATGGAAAAAGAGTTAAGGTTTAAGATTTAACATACCAAGCTTGGAGATAAGAAAGTTAAACCTCTTCTCATCCAATGGTTTTGTGAACAAATCTGCAAGTTGAAAGTTAGTACCCACAAAGTAGAGCTCGATGTCACCTTTCTCAATATGATCTTTGAGAAAATGATATCTAACATCAATATGCTTTGATCGAGAGTGGTTTACTGAGTTGACTGCAATAGCAATGGCACTCTGAGAATCACAATAGATAGGGATATGATCATATTTCAGACCATAATCAGTTAGTTGTGTCTTCATCCATAAAACTTGAGCACAACAACTAGCCGCAGCCACATATTCAGCTTCAGCCGTTGATAGTGACACATAATTCTGTTTCTTGGAAGACCAACTCACAATTTTATCGCCTAAAAATTGTAAAGTACCGGAAGTGCTCTTGCGATCAAGTTTACAACCAGCATGATCTGCATCTGAATATGCAGTTAGATTGAATCCAGTATCCCTTGGATACCAGAGACCTAAATCGGGTGTACCCTTCAGATAACGAAAGATTCGTTTCACAGCTTGATAATGTAAATTAGTTGGAGCAGCTTGATATCTAGCACACATACATGTTGCAAACATTATATCTGGGCGAGAGGCTGTTAGGTACAACAACGAACCAATCATACTTCGATATCTCTTTTGGTCAAATGGTTTCCCATTTGTATCAGCATTTATGTTTGTTCGAGCAGCCATTGGGGTAGAAATTGAAGAACATGAAGTCATATCAAACTTTTTCAACATGTCATTTATGTATTTACCTTGTGATATAAAAATACCAGTTGGTAATTGTCTGATTTGAAGACCCAAAAAGTAATTCATTTCCCCAATCATGCTCATTTCAAAATGATTAACCATTAAAGATGAAAAGTTTCGGCAAAATGTTTGACTGGTCGACCCAAAGATAATGTCATCAACATATATTTGAACAAGTAGAACATGCTTACCTTGTTTGCGAATGAACAAGGTAGGGTCAATTGTGCCTTTGGTAAAGCCACCTCTTAGTAAGAAAGTAGTTAGAGAATCATACCATGCTCGGGGTGCTTGCTTAAGACCGTAGAGAGCCTTATCTAACCTGTAGACATGGTTTGGCCTTTGAGGATCAACAAAACCTTCTGGTTGATCAACGTAAACTTCTTCTTTGAGGTCACCATTCAAGAAAGCAGTCTTCACATCCATTTGAAACACAGTAAAGTTTCGGAATGCGGCATAAGCTAAGAATATTCGAATGGCCTCCATCCTTGCAACTGGAGCAAAAGTTTCGTCGAAGTCAACACCAGGTTGTTGGCAATAACCCTTTGCAACAAGTCGAGCTTTATTCCTTACTACCACTCCATTCTCATCCTTTTTGTTTTTGAATATCCACTTTGTACCGATTGGATCATCTTTCCTAGGATTTGGAACTAATCTCCATACCTTCAGTCTTTCAAATTGTGCGAGTTCATCTTGCATTGCCTTAACCCACTATGGATCACGAAGAGCTTCAGATACTGTTTTGGGTTCGATATTGCTAAGAGAAAGTGCAACAAGACACTCATTTACTGAAGTACGAGTAGTTACTCCTGTTTGTGGATCTCCAATTATTTGATCAGTAGGATGGTATTTCTGCATACGTGTCCACTTGTGAGCATGAGGAAGAGGATCTTGTTGTTGAAGATCAACATCACCATCATTAAAACTTAAGTTTTGTTGAGAGATGGAATCATAACTTGGTATAACTCTTTCCTCATAATCTGGATGATCAAAGTCAAGTGGTACATACACATTTGGAGTGTTCAATGGAATTGTTGTCTGAGTTAATTGAGAAGGTTGTTCTTGAAGAACTTGATGAAGATTCATGAATGATGTTAGGAATTGGATCATTGTTATGAAGAGGTTCATTGTTTTGATTTGGTTCAATGATGACCTGAGGTTCTTGATCATGAATCGGTTTTGAATTATAGAATTCTTCAAAAAGAATATCTAATTCATCACTTGTTGGAGTTGGAAACTTCTTGAAATTAGAAGCTAAGGTAGAGTTCCTTGTAGAAGTACTTGAAGCACTTGGATCATTACTTGTTGGTAGCAAACTTTCTTGCTCAAAAATCATGCCTGACATCTCATCAAACCAAACATTCATTGTTTCTTGAATTGTGTTTGTTCGACGATTATAGATTCGGTAGGCAATTGATGTTTTGGAATAACCAACAAAATATCCTTCATCACCTTTCTTCTCGAACTTTCCAAGATTCTCCCGATCATTCAAAGTGTAACAAACACACCCAAATATATGAAAGTAGTTGATGTTGGGTTTGCGTTTGTTAACAACCTCATAAGGAGTCTTTTCGAAATGCTGATTGATAATGGACCGATTCTGAGTGTGACAAGCAGTGTCAACAGCTTCAGCCCACATATTGGATGGCAATTTGGAATAAGCAAGCATTGTCCTTGCTGCTTCCACCAGCGATCGATTTCTCCTTTCAACAACACCATTTTGTTGTGGGGTGCGAACTGCTGAGAATTGATGAGTAATACCTTTGGATTTGCAGAATTCATCAAAAACATCATTCTTGAATTCAGTACCGTTATCCGAACGGATGTAACGAACTGGAAGTTGAAGATTTACTTGAGTATTAGTGATGAAATCTATCAACATCTGAGTTGTTTCATCTTTGGATGCAAGGAACTTGACCCAAGTATATCTTGAATAATCATCAACAATAACCAAGATGTATTTCTTCCCATTTCGGCTTTGTACTTTCATCGGCCCACAAAGATCCATGTGAAGCAAATGAAGAGGTGCTAAAGAATTTGGAGATTTCTTCGGTTTATGAGAAGTTCTCTTAATCTTCCCAACAGCACAAGAAGGACAAACATGCTCACTTTCATACTTATAGTCAGGTAAGCCTTCAACAAGATGCTTGTTGACCAAAGTATTGATGGTTTGGAAATTCAGATGAGAAAGCCTTCTATGCCATAACCAAGAATTCTTTGAAGTAGCCTTTGAAATGAGACAAATATTATCGGTTGGTTGGTTATCATCGAGATTGACGGTAAAAAGGTTATCATCACGATCACCACAAAGAATATCAACTCCATCTAGAGTTTGGACTTTGCAAAGAGATTTTCGAAAAAGAACTTGAAGATTGTTATCACAGAATTTTCCAACACTGAACAAGTTATGACTTAATCCTTCAACATAGTGAACTTTCTTGATGATAATTCCATTTCGTTCAATGTCTCCATAACCTAAGATAGGAGCAAAATTGTTGTTTCCAAAGCGAACTGTTCCCATGAATCGTTCAACAAAATTCTTGAGCAAAGATTTATTTCCAGTCATGTGCTTCGAACACCCGAAATCGAGTATCCAAACACAGATGGTTATTTCCTGCAATCAAAGAAATTTAACCGTTTTTAGGTACCCACTTGAAGACGGGTCCTTTATGGTTAGTTAAAACAGGCAGGGTATATAACTTAGGAATCGCATTCAAACATGTTTTCGAATCAACATAAGCATTAACAAGCACATTATCAACAAACACATTTGAATAAAAAGTACGAACATTCACATGAGAATTAAAAGTAACATGTCTACAAGCATCAACATCAGCCACACATGTACGGGAATTAAGATTGTTTACAAGCTCACAAGGTCTTGCTTTGGCATTTTCAACATTATTTAACAAAGAAAAATTGTTTTGATTAACAGGAACACCCTTCCTCCTATTAACAGCCTTTCTCCTCCTTCTTTTCTTCTTTTTCTCAACATCCTTTTGATTACTAGTGATCTTAGGTACTAATGTATTAGCAACCCATTTAGCATCACTAGTTATGCTCTTTCCACCTGTTGAATTGAAACTAAGAAGATTAGAACTAGGAGTTTTAAACACTTTCATCTTTTTGGAATCTTTTGGAGGTGAGGAAACTTCTTGCTTCTTTGGTTTATCATGAGAAAACCATCCATATCTATCCCTATATCTAGTTGTACCATTTGATGCATCCTTAGTTAGCGAAACTGAGCTAGATTTAGACACCTTAGGTATAAAGCTAGATTGAGAGCTAGATTGAGAAGCATTAGAATAGTCTTTCGGAAGTTTCACTTTGGTGTACTTTATCTTGAGTGGGGTTTCAGCTTGTTCCTTTTTGACATGTTTCACTGGGGTAGCAATAAAGGTTTCTAACTTAATGGTTTTTGGTTCAGTCTTGACGAGTTTGGTCTTAACTCGTTTCTTTGAGTAATATGAAGTTGGAGCTTTGGACAATGGCTTTTGAGATTCCACTTTTGTTTCAACTTTGATTTTGGTAGATTCAATCTTTTTCTCAGTTTCTGAATTAAAAACATATTCTCCCTCCATGAATTTATCAAAATCATCCTTTGTGAAATCTTTTGAAAAAGAAAATTTCAATGGAGATTGATTAGTTTCAAATTCATTTGAAAGTTTTGAAAAATCAGGAATCTTGGTGTCTAACTTCACATCATGGTTAGTCTCGGAAATTAGGTCAACTTGAACTGACACATCTTTGGTCTCACAAGAAAATTGAGTAGACATATCAACACCTATACTAGCACTAGGCTTAGGGTGAACAACTAACTCATCAACAGTGTTGCATGTGAAAAACCTATAGAAGTACCATATCAAAACTAAACTATGTGCAAGTTCTTCATCAGATAAATCAGATTGCACATAAGCATCAGCTATAAATGTAGCAGTATTTTGACAAGTACATTCAAGAGAATCAGTCAAGGTCTGAATAGAGGTATTGGTAGATGAATCACAAGTAGTTTGGGTAGAATTGTCTACTAAAGCACTTTGGTCAGTTTGAGTAGAAACATTCTCACAAACTTTCTTATATCAACAACAATACATTTATCCTCTGAATTCGGACTTTGAGACTTGAGGTGATTAATAACTTTTTGTTGAGATTTCACCTTTTGTTGTAAACCTTCTATTTGTTTTTCCAAAAATGTGGTTGGAAAATACATTTTAGTTGGTTTAGGTGGAGTACCGACAGATTCTTGGTTTTGAAAATTTGATTCAATTTCTTCCAATTTGAAAATTGAAGATTCTTTAGTTTTGTATGAATCATTTATTGCATCATAATTAACCAAAAATTCTTGTTTGGTATTCTCTCAACTTCATCAGTCTCAAATTCGTCATCCAATGGACGAATAAATTGTTGTATCATACCAAGTCGTAGAAATTTTTCATCATACAGGGGTTCAATTTCCTCTTTGGCTTTCTGTAATGGTGTGATATTCTCAAATCCCAACCCGAGAAGAAGATCCGTTCTATCAATTTTTGACTTGTTGAAATAGGCAGTGAAATCCAAGAGAGGATTTTGTTCAACTTTATATAACTTTTCTTGATAGAAAAGTATATTCTTTTTAAATTCCTCAACTTGTTTTTCAAGATTCTCAATCTCAATGCCTTTTAGAAAACAGTTATGATTTAAATCAGAAATCTTCCTTTCGAATTCAACATTGTTTGGTTTAGCTTCTTGAAGCTTTTTATTAAGAATATCAACATCCATTTGTCTTGCATTTGCCCGAAGCCATTCATTGGTCTTTTGAATTTCAAGATCTTGATTGGCCTTTTCAAGATTTTGACATTTTTGTAATAACTTAGAATCAGGAGAGACATTCAACTCACATTCTTTAACCAACATCTTATCTTTGTATGCTTGAAATTCTTGTTTAATAGCATCATGTTCAAAAAGTAATTTTGAATGTTCTTCAAGAATTTTTGAAAATTCACTTTTAGAAAATGAAATACTATTTTTCAACTTTTTGTTTTTGTTGGCTAAAGATTTGATATGAGTTGTTAAATTTGATAAAGCTAATCTACATGACTCTTTGTCCTTAATCAAAGAAAAAGTAGAGTCGAGATTTACCTCATCATCTGGGTATTCATCATCAGTGCTTTCTGCTTCAAAGACTTTGTTCTTGGCCAACCTTGCCATATAGCAAACATTAGCAGAGAGATCTTGATCTTCATCATCTGTGAGTAACAGCCATTTGTCATCTTCAGCAAGCAATGCATGTCCTGCTTCAACTTGTTTGGCTAACAGCATCTTCTGCTTGTAATACTCATAATTCCGCTTTCGAGGTGGTTTGCAATCAACAGCAAAATGTCCAGGAATACCACAATTGTAGCACTTTTTGTCTGATGTCTTACCCTTCTCAACAACTTGTTTCTCATAATCTTCCTTCTTTTCACCATACTTTGATCCATTAGTTTCACCTTGCTCATTACTCTTAGGATGATAATGTTCCTTCTTGGGAAATGCACTTGTAGAAGAAGTGCGGAGATTGTTGTTTGTTGGCCTCGCTTTGTAAAATTTCTCTTGAAATGCTTTGTTACTGCGGCAAGAGCTTGATATAGTTCATCTGAAACACCATCTCTTGTAGCCATCAGATCATCTCCCTCCTCATCAGATGAAGAAACAACTACCATTTGCCTCTTAAGAGCTTCAGAAATCTTCTTCTCAACTATCAATGCCAAAGGATTAGTAGATACAACTTCTGGCATTTTGCTTGATGAAGCTTTGTTTAGGACTTGGTTTTCATTGAGTTTGAAAGATTCATAAAGAGTATGAATGGTGAACTTGGTCAGATTTTGATGTTGCTTGATCTGTGTTCCAAAATCTTCCCATTCTGGACCAAGAGCTTTGATGAATTTGATGTTTAACTCAATCTCTGTTTTCTTGACATTGTTCTTCCTCAGTTCATTTATGACATTGCAGAATCTGTAGTAGACAGCTTCAAGAGATTCATTTGGCATTTTTGTGAAGTTGTCAAACTCAGTCAAAACATTGGTCAATCTTATCGTCGAAGTCACGTCAGCTCCTTCCATCTGTCTAGCCACCTCATCCCATATCTCCTTGGCTGTATCATAAGAATCAACAGAGCCATAGATTTCATCTGGTAGAGCTTTGTATAAGCATGACCTAGCTCTGTTATCTGCAGCTGTTCGATCTTTTTGTTCACATTCAAAAGATCATGAGTTAGAATTGCATCAGTAGTGGGATGGCGATGAACGGCAAGTCCATTAAGGATGGAATCTTTCATCATATGACCATTTGTTTGACTTTCCACATAGTCCATAAATCTTTTCTTCCATAGTCCATAGGAACCACGGTAGAGAACTGGAGGTCTTGTATCTGAACCTAATGCCAATGCTTCACGAGAAGCCATTTGAATTTGATTTGATTTGAAAATTGAATTGAATTAAGAGTTGAAGAAAAACAGAAAATGAAACGATCTTGAGAAGATCGTCCTGGGTGAGATCGTCCTGGGTGAGATCGTCCTAAGTAAGATCGTCCTGGGATTTTTGGTGAAATTTGGTTAAGTATGAAAATGAAACGATCTTGAAATGAAACGGTCTTGAAATGAAATGATCTTGAAGTGAAATGATCTTGAACTAAATGATTTTGGATAAAACGATCTTGAATTAAAATGATTTTGGAATGAAACGATTCAAAGAACTGGGACGATCTTGGTTGAAGATCGTCTTAAGTTCAGAAGAAATGGGACGATCTTGGAGAAGATCGTCTTAGGTTTCTGTATGCTGAGACGATCTTGGTGAAGATCGTCTTGGTCTTCTTTCTCAAAAGTTTTCAAGTATAAAACTTTCCAAGTATTTGAATTGACCCAACCAATCCTTCCGGATTAGTTAGCCACAATCAAACACTTCCCAACACACAACCACTTGTCAAGACGATCTTGAGGAGATCGTCCTAAGAAGATCGTCTGGGTGAGATCGTCCTGGGTGAGATCGTCCTGGGTGAGATCGTTCTAGGTGAGTTCGTCCTGGGTGAGATCGTCCTGGGTGAGATCGTCCTAGGCAAGATCGTCCTGGGTGAGATCGTCCTAAGAGATCGTCCTAGGTGAGATCGTCCTGGGTGAGATCGTTCTAGGTGAGTTCGTCCTGGGTGAGATCGTCCTGGGTGAGATCGTCCTAGGCAAGATCGTCCTGGGTGAGATCGTCCTAAGTGAGATCGTCCTAGGTGAGATCGTCCTAGTGAGATCGTCCTGGGTGAGATCGTCCTAAGTAAGATCGTCCTGGTGAGATCGTCCTGGGTGAGATCGTCCTGGGTGAGATCGTCCTGGTGAGATCGTCCTGGGTGAGATCGTCCTGGTGAGTTCGTCCTGGGTGAGATCGTCCTGGGTGAGATCGTCCTAGGCAAGATCGTCCTGGGTGAGATCGTCCTAAGTGAGATCGTCCTAGGTGAGATCGTCCTAAGTAGATCGTCCTGGGTGAGATCGTCCTGGTGAGATCGTCCTGGGTGAGATCGTCCTGGGTGAGATCGTCCTGGGTGAGATCGTCCTGGGTGAGATCGTCCTGAGTGAGATCGTCCTGAGTATGATATCGTCCTGGTGAGATCGTCCTACAAGCCACAAAGTACTAAGTATGAAAAATAAACTTTCAACGACTAAGACGATCTTGGGAAGATCGTCCTAGTGAAGATCGTCTTAGAGTCATCTTCTTCATCTCATCAGTTTTCCATAAAAACTCCATTAACAACTTCAAAAAGCTTCAATATCTTTTGAATTACTGGGAGTTAGATCACGAAATCACTTGCAAACTGATTGTATTCACGTCCGCAACAAATTTATGAACAACATTCAACACAAAACACAACAGATTCAAATCCCTCAAATTCGCGCCAAAACTGCAAAATTCAATCTCGAGAATTAGATTGAATTGGAACTTGAGACTTGACAGGATTATGTTTTCAATAACCACGAATCTATTGGTGAACAAATAACTGTGATTTTATGTGATTTGGAATGTGAATTTTGATGAACCAGTAGGTGAAAAAGACGAACAAAAATTGTAGATAATTTTGATTTTTGATGAATTTGTGACTGAATTCAGTTATGGATCGTCATCTGATCGATGTTTCTCTCTGATACCACTTGTTATAACACGATTTCTATCACCGAATTCAAGTCATTAATGGCGGTTTTGGTGAGTGTGTGTTCTTGGTGTTTGTGTGTGTTTTGAGAGAGAAAGTGTGTGTGTATGTAAAAGTTGGTGATTTTGTATTAAAAATTATGCAGGGATTAATCAAGGTTCTTCAAAAGTTATTATCTCTAAGGTATGAGAGGGGTATTTATAGGCTAACTATACAATTATGCTAATTTATCACAATTAGCCCCTCAACCTTAGTGATCATTTACCTATGACTTAATAACAAGAAAATCCTCTGATCTAAATTACAATTTATCACTATTTTTGGATTTCTAACACGATATGATGATAATACGATAAGATGCTATGATGATATAAACGTATGATGCTATAATGCAATTGTTGACACGGTAATGCAATGTTATGACAATATGATAATGAAATGATATGACGATGTGTTGCACATATGTTAAGATGATATGATGCTTATATGACATGACAATATGATGTTACTATGAAATAACGATATGATGTTATGAATGATACGTTGATACGGATCTATTATGATATGACGATGTGATGCTAATATGTGATGACAATATGTTGATGTATGTATGTCATATGATTACTTACGTGGCTTGAACACCTAGTCACTAGACTTCTATAGGTTTGCCATGACACGTGCACGATTAAGGGCCCTAAAGTAAAGAAATATGTATGTGATTAGTTTAGGTGAAAGTGTAGCCTAAGCTAATATAAACTAAAGAAAGATATATGTGATTAGTTTAGGTGAAAGTGTAGCCTAAGCTAATATAATAAAGAAGTCTCGAGCATAAGTAAAGTTGTGTTAAGCTTAACCCATGCTAGTTCCTCGGAGCTAGTGTGTATGTGGTCACGTGGTTTGGGAATCTAGATGCCTCCCGTGGCATAGTTATGTTTGAGTATTCTGGGTGGAGTAACTAACCATCAATGCATAAAGGCATAAACGGTTTATTTAGTTGGATTGACTTTGTCTTTCTGTAAGTCCCAACTCAATAGATGGTACTACCTGAAGACACCTCAATGTCAATGGTGGAGTTACTTTGCAATATAAGCGCTGAACTGGAGACGACCAGTTGCAGTGGGTATATACCAAGTTCTTGGATAGATTACTTATTAAAGTGACAATAAGTAAAAACAATGCAATAATATAAAATACTTGTAAAGTAAATTGATGAGACAATATGTATTTTTCAAGTGTAATTTATTTATTAACTTTAAATAAATTACAAGGTTGTTGCGGAAACAAGATAATACAAAGTATGTAAATATCCTAACAACCTATGAACTACAATTGATCTACACATGGAAATTCTCTAAACAATCGAAACACTTAAAGTTGTGAAATGTTCCTTTTAGCGATTGAGAGAATATTGCACAAGTTCACCAAGAATATTGCAGGTTTGCAAAGTATTTGTGTGTTATTCTTGTTGTGCAATGACTTGTATTTATAGGCAAAGTTGACATTGGGATGTCTACTTTGGCCGTACAAATATGGTTGAGAACATTTAAGGAATAGCATTTAATTCCTTAAAATGCTGTGTAAAGTTGCAGTATAAAGCAACTTTACTCAACCAGCTTTATGTACTTTTTTTGTACTTTATACATAGATAAATCCTTTTATCCGTGTAATAGCACATAAAGCATAAAAGTCTTTTCCTCGTAATCAGTGTAAAGCTTTGTAAGAGCTTTCCACTGATGGTCTCCAGTTTGTAACTGACTAGAATGTCAACTGGGCTTCACTGCCATTGTCATTCTCTATCTTCCACTTGTTGTCTTCGACTTCAACTGGAATGATTCTTCAACTGGTCAGTTCTCAACTGGAGGAAGTCTTCAGTTGCGTTAACTATACGATGCAACTGGACTTCAATATATTTCTGGACAAATCTTCTTGGTCTCCAGGTGCAACTGGAGACTGGCCAGTTTCAACAAAACTGGTCCTAACAAATTCCCCCTATTTGTCCTGAAATATTGCCAAGTCTTTTTCAGTTCTTGTATCTATACAAGTATGAACTGGAAAAACTTGTTCGATTAAATCTATCTAATTTTCCAAGGCATTTTTATAGATCAATAAATGCCTTGGGTTTTTCTTTTAAGTTTGTTAGATTTAATCTATTATCTATCTTGTGATTACAAACTGGTAACTTCATTTATACAAGGAAATGAAATATACATAAGTTACAGAATGTAAATAAAATTACAAGCAGATAAACTGAAGAGAGAACTTAATCAGATGGCCCTTCGCCAGTTATCGTTCTCTTTGACACTGAAGAGATAGGTTGAAGAGTCTTCAGGATCAATGTTCAATTTCAGCTCCAGATTCTCTTTGTGCTGAATCTTGCCCTTCAAGAAGTTAACCCATGCCTTCTCAAACCTATTCTTTTGTGCCTTAGCTTCCAAAAAGTTTACCATTTCCACCCATTCCGAGAACCCAAATTGCATCACACCAGGATTGTCAGTTCTAACTAGTGGCCCTCTAGCATAACTGACTTCAACATGAAAGTACTTGGTGCCTGGCTTAATTGTTACAAAAACACCATTGATTGCCCCACTGTGTCTTCTGGTTGCCATGATCTGGGAATAATACTCTCTAGCTTCAGATTCATTTGATATTTTAATACTCCCAGCTCCAGCAGCCAGCACAGCAACCTTGATGTCATCATTTGATACATCGCCAGTTGGTTCAAGGAAGGTTCTAAGATCAGCATCCCTATGCAGTGGTTTTCTTGGTTGAGGGTTCCTTCTTGGTGGATTCAAGACCCTTTTCACAACCTTCTTTACATTTTCAATTCTTTTCAAAATCCCACTGGCCCTGTTCTCTTTTGCCTTCTCCACTGATATATTTAAATTTCTGGCATCATGTTCAGCTTCATCATCAGGATAGTGCCTGTCCAGTTCAATGTCAAGCATTTCTTTTAACATACCCACTATCCTGGCATCATCTTTCACTCTGGCATATTCCTCCTTAGTGATTCCCAACAAGTGAGCATCACTAATATCAAGCAATTTAATCTTTGCAAGATGTTCTCTGGCTTCAGCTTGGTTTGCTTGTTTCATTTTCTTTCTTTCTTTAATTTGATCACCAAGCCTTGCCAAACGTTTGCTGTCACTTTCTGAGACTGGAGGAAGTACATCAACATTGCCAGTTTCCAACATTGGTACATCAGTGGCCGGCTGGGCTTCATCAGATGCTATAGCTTTACCCTTATCCACATTCCCCCTATCAATCACCTCTTCTTCAATCCTTTGCTCACCAGTTTCAGTACTAGCAGCCACAACCATTTCTCTACCAGATTGTCTTTCAGATGGAGTACTTCCAGGTGCAACTGGTGTAAGGACACTTCTTCCCCCCTTGGCAGCATCTAGACCTGCCCTAATAACTTCCCATTCAGAGGGGTGAGATGGCAACCGGTCAAGAGGCTGCCACGATTGTATGTCCTTGCATTCTTTAAATATACCACACATCATCCTGAAAGACCTCCACAGATGGTTGGTCTCTTTAGACTGGGTCAGAACATTTGCAGCAACTTGTTGCTGACCAGTCTTCAGTTCATTCAAAGTCTTGGAATCTTCATCCAGACCAGAAACCACCTTATCCTTAACCTCTTCATCTTTTTGTTTCAAATTATTTACTTCAGTTGTCAGTTTGTCAATAGACTGAGAGTGAAGTGATACCTGGGTGTTTAAGTTATCAATGCTGCCTCTCAACTGGTTGATCTCATTAGTGAGTGGGGCCAGATCAACCTGAGGAGTGGCCAGCTTGGTGATCTCAGCTATCACCTTTTCAATCAACTGTGTTTCTCTAGCACCCAGCGTATCATCAATTTTCTGACCAACTGAAACCATCAACTGCTGCCCAAGCTCAGTCACATTCAACCCAGGCTTTTCAACTAACTCTTTAACCTGTTTTTCAATCTCCCTTAAATCAACTTCAGATCTTCTAACAGTGTTACCCAGCAAATTGGAGATTGAGGTTGTGACTTTGGACTGAGTAAGGTCAAAGGCTTCTTTTAATGAAGAGGCCAGATTGTTGCAGCCAGTGACCAACTCATTCAGCTTCTTTAACACCAAGTCTTCATTAGTTGAGAACTTGTTAATCCCCAGATCAACCACTTTAATATTGGTCAAATGATCCTTGTGGTATCTGGAGAAAGACTTAGTGTTTTTGTCAAGTGTCTTTTGAATATCCTCCACCCTGATAAGAAGGTTTTGGATATCGGCTTGGAAAGACACAAATTGACTGTCCAGTGACGGAGGAGAAGGTGTCACTGGACCAGCAGCAGTTACCACTGGAGTAACTGGAGGAGGCAATTGAGGGAAGCCTCCTCAGTTGACGTCGCAGCAGTCGAGGAAGTAACAATGTGTTGTTCATGCTGAGAATGCTCAGGTGTGAAAAACGGCGGCGATGGTAGTGGCATTTCTCAAAGAAGTGAGAACTGCCCAGATGGTGATGGTGTCATACGTCTGTTTCCAGACATATAGTTATATGTGGGAAATTAAATTTCAGTAAGCTCAGTTTCTTGTGATGGTAAAATTGAAATTGAAGCATCTGGAGGCGAGACTTGAGATGAAGGGTTTTGATCTTGTACAGAAGAATCAAAAATCTCAATGTCTGAAGCAGTACCTTCAGAATCCGAAGATTCAATAAGGATTTCCTCGTCATTAACATTCATGTCCAGATCCATGAATGTAACTGAGGGCTGACCAGATGGGTCAGTCTCCAGATGACCTTCTCCAGTTTTCTGGAAGGTTGCATCTGTTGGAGGATCAATTACCGAGGTAACGTCACCAGGGATAGAGGTCACTGGGGTTGCCTCAGTTATAATTGCTCTATCCACAATCATAACATCATCAGCCGTAGAGTGGAACCTCAGTCTCCAGCAGTGACTGGCCAGAGACGTCGTCAGTTCGTGCAATAGAAGTGTCAGAAGATAGGCCGTGGACACTTTGTGTAGACTCAGACTCTATTCTGGGTTGGGGTAGCCCAGTTTCATCTTCACCACCCTCTCCTACAGAAATTGCGAGGGTGGCTGCTTGCGGTTGTCCCGTTTGACTTTCTCCAGGTTCCTGTTGGGAGGAAACTGGAGGGCTGGTTGGGTTTCTACTGTCAGTGGCAAGTGCTGACATAGTCCTAGGGCGACGTGTTCTTGTTGCCTTTGGAACACCTGAAGACCTGTTGGGAGATCTCCAGGGTAAATGGTAGAGGGGACAGACACGCTGGAGCTGGAGGGGTTAAACTGTTGCCCGGGCTCGGCAATGGTCACAATTCCAGCAGACGAACTGGTGGGTCCCTCATTATTTTGAGGCCCGCCCAGTTGTCTTTCCGACTCACCTTGGACCGGTGCATCAGTTTTTGCGAATGCCAGCCGCATTCTTTCTGGAATCTCGACCTCTCCAGCTTCAGATACTAGAGAGTCAAGATTCCTCAACAAATCTGGGACAGTGTATAGTGAATCTGTGCTAAAATAAGCTTCACTGCCCAGAATTTGTAGAAAACAAAGAGAGAGATACCTGGAGAAAGGGATACATAGTCCCCTGGTGCCCTTCAGTTTTTGAACCAGGCTTCTGTATAGGATATCAGCAAAATCCACTCTCAATCCATTCCACAAGCAGTATGCCATTTCTGCTTGTGCGGAGTTAATCTGGTCAAGTCCACCAGAACTCCCACCCATACTTTCCACAAGGTGGATGAAAAAGTACCTCCATGAAGGTGTAAGGCCCTTCATGGTCATCGCACCTTTTGTTTCAAAACCCCTTTTTCTAGGCACTCCTTGTGTCCCATGTCAAGGAGGACCTGGCGAAAATTTATGTTTGAGGAGATTACAACTGGAGATTCACCCTCTCTCCAGTAGTTGAGGTGTAGAGCATCCCTCAATACATCTGCTGATAAGGTACACCGGACTGTTCCACCTTTTAATGTGAATGTGATGGAAGAGCAGTCAGAAGAAAGAGAAGCGGTATACCAAAACTCACACAAGTAGTCGTGAAACATCTTGCGTGGGTTTAAGGAGAAGGAGGGTCCGATTGGAGAATCCCTCAAAAAAATTTGGATTCTCCCAATAAGGGTATCGGACCCTTGGGTTCCTTGTAAACTAGCCATCGGATTATTTGGATTTAGTTTGATGAGCGAAGTATTACCAGGAGCACCAGATGCCTGTTTGACATTTGGTGGGGGAACATATGGGACAGAGAGGAGATTTACATCTCTAGAACGGGATGATTTAGGTGCCATTGAAAGTGAAATTTAAACTTTGGAATTAGGGTTCTTGATTTATGAAGCAGAAAGAGAAATGAAGAGTTTGATGATGATTGGAAGTAAATGAAAGAATGTAAAGGGAAGTAAATGTGATCGGAGTAAATAAGGGTATTTATAAGGAATTCAAGATCCCAATGAAATACCAAAAATTATATTTTATTAACAAAATCAATTTTGTAGATATTTTTACAAAATAAGTTTGAATTTTGAACCAAAAATATAATTCACCGTGTCAGCATTAAATGCTACGACGGCTTAACTTACCCACGCGCCCACTAATTTTCATTTTCCCAATAAAAACAGTTGTCATTTACCAAAATGACTTTAAACACGTCAAATGACGATATCAAGTGGGTTAAAACACTCGAGTACCATCACGTGTCACAAATATTGACCAAGTGTTTTCGAACGTTATGAAAATCTGGTTGACCACCAGTTTTAAGAAAGACCAAACATGTACCTGGAGGATTAGTCCAGTGCCAGTTTACAACTGGAGAGTTCTCCTGTTGCCATTTTCAAACAAAATGAATTTTAGTCAGAAAATTATTTTGAGTCTTTCCCCCTAAAATGATGATCCAAAATCAATTAGTGCCAGGATAGTATCACAAAGGCGTTCGATAGCCTGGCGAGCAAAGATTATCTGGACCTCCTCAACTGGAGAACTTCATCAGTGTCACTGACGCGTTCATAACAAAAATCTCCAGTTTTAAGGATTTAACATTCCCAGTTCGCTGATGAGATTTTTAAAGGTTTTCTCATCAAGAGGTTTTGTAAAAACATCAGCGAGCTGTTTGTCAGTGGGGATGAAATGTAATTCAATGTGTAACGCCCCTAATTTTCTAAACAATACAAAATGATATCAAAGAAACTTAAAGGACAAAAGGGCGTTAATCTTATTCAAAATCAAACCAAAGTCAACCTGATAAATCAAAATAAATACTTCTAAAGCTTGAAATAAAACTCTAAAGCAAGGGGTGCTAAGTCCACTTCTATCTACTCTCTTCTCTCGTTCCCAAAGCCCGCTTGATCACCTGCCGTATAAGAAAGAAAAAGGAATACGG
Source organism: Erigeron breviscapus (assembly GCA_034093135.1). Classification (NCBI taxonomy): domain Eukaryota; kingdom Viridiplantae; phylum Streptophyta; class Magnoliopsida; order Asterales; family Asteraceae; genus Erigeron; species Erigeron breviscapus. The sequence goes on along the minus strand of CM067175.1, from coordinate 19,677,683 downwards.
CTGAGCAAAAAGCCCAGTGAACGG